>AP025052.1:21481615-21964130 GCA_036186865.1 Eustoma russellianum | reverse complement strand
TGCTCTCAAGGCCTCAACTTGGAGTGATACATCTGATTCCGAGACTGAAACAGAAGAGGAGACTGCACAAGTATGCTTTGTGTCCAAAGCATCAAACGAGGTATCATCTAACTCTGATTCTGACTCTGAGCCTTCTTATGATGATCTTTTTATTCAGTACTTAGAATTGCATAAATTTACTAAGACTCTCGCGAAAGAAAAGAAGCGATTAATTGAAGACAAGAAGCTGTTAGAATCTTCTAACGAGAATCTTGTCACTCATTTAAACGATTCAAAAGAAGAGTCATCATGTATCATTAATACATTAAAGACAGAGATCTCATCATTGACGACGCAAAATAATGAAATGAAATCCGAGATTTCAAATTTGAAATCAAGGAATACGGACTTAGAAAAAATGATGAAACAGATTGATACGGGATCTAACATGCTAGATCGTATTATTTTATCACAAAAGCATGATAGTGATAAAACGGGATTAGGATACATTGAAACAAATGAAATATCCATTAAACCAACCAAGTTTGTATTGTCTAAGAAAGTAGACACTCCAAAAGCAAATACGGCGTCTAAGATGACGCAAAGACCCCCTCTCCCCTCATCTCGTCATACTTCTTCTTCGTATCATGCGAAATATAATTGTGTGCCATATAGATATGAGAAGAAACAAGTGATGCATACACGACATTCACTTCATCCATCTAGATCAAGCACTACGCACACCAACACAAGGACATATCAAAAACGTCCTCCATATAATGCGTATAAAGGAGTTCTTGGCCAAAGGCCCAAAGTGCACTCACCACATGTCTACTACATTGCACCTTCATCTACATTCTTGCCATTTGCTAGACCGAGAAGGATCACCCAAGTATGGGTACCGAAAGGTACTTTTACTAAGAGGTGAGTAACTAACTCGTAAGGACAAAAAATTAAAAGGGTACCTAAATCACTTTTGTACATTGCAGGGAACCCACACATCAAAAGATACATCTATCAAGTAGTTCCTTGACAGTGGTTGCTTGAGGCACATGACGGGTGACCCGAGCTTGTTCATTAAATTGAAGAAGGTCACAAAAGGCGGATCTGTGACCTTTGGAGACAAAAATGAAGGCAAGATCATCGGGAAAGGTACAATTCAAAACCCAAGCACCCTTCAAATCTCCAACGTCTTTTTGGTAAGCAACTTATCTTATAATCTTCTTAGCATTTTACAATTTATTGATAATGGTTTCAATGTGTGCTTTACTCATCCCTATTGCAATATCATAAATTAAAATGGAGAAGTATTGCTAAAAGAAAAACGGGAAGGAAACATCTTTACACTTTCTATGGATGATATGGTAGACGTTAAGGTTAAGTGTTTCATGTCAAATGAACCTAACGTAAATTTATGGCACAGACGTTTAGGACACATTGGCATTTCTACACTTGAGAAACTCCAACGAAAGAACCTAATACGAGGATTGCCTACACTTGATTTAGACAACTTTCAATTGTGTGAATCTTGCATAAAAGGCAAACAAACACGCGAGTCACTTAAACCTAAAAATGAAATAAGCACGACTAGAGTTTTAGAATTATTACATATTGATTTGTTTGGTCCTAGTCGCACTATGAGTCTCAGTGGACGACATTATGCTTGTGTGATTGTTGATGATTTTTCTCGTTATACTTGGACTTTATTTCTTGCACATAAGGATGATAGTGCCATTGAGATTGCGAAAGTAATAAAACAACTTGAAAATCAATTTGGCGTAAATGTGAAAAGGATAAGAAGCGATAGAGGCGATGAATTTAAAAACAAGGACATGATTTCATTTTGCGAAGAAAAAGGAATTAAACACGAGTTTTCACCACCTAGAACTCCACAATTAAATGGAGTAGTAGAAAGAAAGAATAGGACATTACAAGAAATTGCTAGAACCATGTTGTGCGAGTATAAATTGCCTAGATTTTTGTGCGCGGAAGCCGTAAATTGTGCATGCTACATAGTTAATCGTTTGTCAATTAGAAAGAAAATTAACAAGACGCCTTATGAGATATTTAAATCATCGCATGCCTAAAATTGACTATTTTCGTGTGTTTGGTTGTAAATGCTTTGTGTTAAATATAAAAGATAATTTGGATAAGTTTGAATCTAAATCAATTGAATGCATCTTTGTTGAATATTCTGTGAATTCAAAAGCATATAGATGTTATGATCCTCTCACTAGATAAATTCTAGAATCCATTCGTGTAAAATTTAATGAATTTGGTGAGATTGATAAAGATAAAGAATATGACGATGATTTCGAATTAAAACCCATGTTGAATGATGATGATGGCACGCATGATATGCATGATACACTAGAAATGCATGATCACTTAGAAATGCATGAGAACGTAGAAAATAATCAACCAAGATGGCATAGAGATCACCCACATGATCTCATTATAGGCGATATCACTCACGGTGTGCGACCACGTAGAAGAATAAATCTGGATGAAATAAACCAATTTCATGCCATGATTTCCAAAATCAAACCTAAAAATGTGCATGATGCTTTGAGTGATTCTTCTTGGATTGATGCTATGCATGACGAACTTAATCAATTTGTTAGAAATGACGTATGAGATTTAGTGCCACGACCACAAGATAAGACCATAATAGGCACAAAGTGGGTGTTTAGAAATAAAATGAATGAAGAAGGAAAAGTTGTTAGAAATAAAGCTAGACTTGTAGCACAAGGCTATAATCAAGAAGAAGGAATTGATTATGATGAAACATTTGCACCCATAGCACGTTTAAAAGCTATACAACTTTTACTTGCCATTGCTTGTATGAAAGGTTTTAAGCTCTACCAAATGGACGTGAAAAGTGCATTCTTAACTGGATTTATACAAGAAGAGGTATACGTGAAACAACCACCCGGTTTTGAAGATTCGAAATACCCTAATCACGTGTACAAACTAAAGAAGGCACTATACGGTCTAAAGCAAGCACCTAGAGCATGATATGATCGTTTTGCTACTTTTCTTTTAGAAAATAGTTTTAAAAGAGGCACTATAGATAGTACTTTATTTTTAAAACAAGATAAATCGGATTTACTTATTATTCAAATTTACGTTGATGACATCGTTTTCGGCTCCACTTCTCATAAACTTGTTGAAGATTTTGAAAATTGCATGAAATCTGAATTTGAAATGTCTATGGTTGGCGAATTGAACTACTTTCTTGGCTTGCAGATTAAACAAACGAGTAAAGGCATCCACATAAGCCAAGCTAAATATATAAATGATATGATTAAAAAGTTCAATTTTGAGAATTTAAAACCATCACCCACCCCTATGAGTGTCACTACTAAATTAGATAAAGATGAACATGGTAATGATTTTGATAATGCCTTATATAGATCTATGATTGGTACTTTGCTATATCTTACTGCTAGTAGGCCTGATATCATGTTCAGTGTATGTATGTGTGCATGTTTTCAAAGTCAACCTAAGGTATCTCACTATAATGCGGTGAAAAGAATATTCTGATATATTAAGCACACCCCCACCTTAGGCATTTGATATGATAAAGATTATGACTTTAATTTGCATGCCTACACTGACGCTGATTATGGTGAATGTAACATAGATAGAAAAAGCACGAGTGGCACTTGCCAATTTATAGGAAACTCACTTATTTCATGGTTTTCAAAAAAGCAAGCAAGCATATCATTATCCACTACTGAAGCTGAGTACATGACACTTAGTCTTTGTTGCACACAATTACTATGGATAAAACAACAACTTTTTGACTTTGGAATTACCGTAAATAAAATTCCTATATATTGTGATAGTATGAGTGATATCAACTTGTCTAAGAACCCTGTACTACACTCTAAGGCCAAGCATATAAAAGTAAGTTATCATTTTCTTCGTGATCACGTAAGTAATGGTGATATTGTCATAGATCACGTACGCACAGAGGCACAAGTAGCGGATATTTTTACTAAGGCATTAAATCAAGTCATGTACGAAAATCTTCGTTCTAAATTAGGCATAATTTTTGCTGATTTGATTCGATTGTCTTTCAATATTTACATGCATTTTTGATTGACTTTCCAAAATAAAGGGGGAGAGAATGCATGATTTAAGGGGGAGAGAGAAACTGATTGCATAAATAAGGGGGAGCGATTTGAAATTTGAAATTCAAAATTTGAATTTATGCACAATTGAAGGGGAAGCGATAAGATTTAAATCATGAATGTAGGTTATTTTGTAAATCATCAAAAGGGGGAGATTGTAGAGAACAAGGGGTTTGAGTGATTACAAAATGCATGATTTAAATAACGTGTTACAAAGAAATGCATGACATATTTTATGACATGACACGTTCATGCATAAAACTTGCCTTATATAGTTCATATATAATGTTGTCATACTAACGAGCTATGAAGCTTTAAAGTTTACATCAAATGGAAAGCATTTGTTATGTTTGAACTATTTTCAGGTGCCATCATTAATGAACTAAACTAGTTCATTAAGAAAAGCACTTAGTTAAATAAACTAAGTAGTTCATTAAAGGAAGCCATATTTGGAAAAGGCACAAAGGCAACAAGTTGAAGAAAGGAAAGTTCTCCACTCCCTTATATCACACGCCATTTTCAACACACACACACACACACACACACACACACACATATATATATATATATTCAGATTCTTTTGAAAAGGCACATACACATATATTCCAACGTACTACCGACACGTTATATATTTTACGTACGTACGTTAACGTCACACCACTATACTTAACTCATATTTATGAGTATATTCAGGTCTTATATCATATGATATAAGTCATGGTGATGACAAATTCATTACGACACGTTAAAAGGTTCCAAACCAAAAATTGTCGTATCGGGTGAACACCGAAACTTCGCCAACGTATCACGTACTTGGCATAAATAGATGGCCAGCTCCTACACTTCAAAAATAGCCAAAACTTTCGTGGCTTACATGGTATGTGCAGCCATAAAATCATTCCATGTTGGCACACACAAATCACCCTCAATTAAGGCCAAATTGTGGAAATTCTAATTTCAATTTTGTCACATGGTTAGGCGCACTTTAGATCAGCCTAAGTGCTGAATATTAAAGTTTAATTTATGTATATTATGTGTACCATAATATATATAACATGTGCAAAAATTTGGAATTTAATTAGAGAAAAATCGGGTAATCGATAAACGTCGAAAATTCGGTTTTCTACGTACACGACACATGGAACATTTTTGGCATGACATATAACATGTATCTAGACACTTTTTACATACTTCATACATTCTAAAGTGTTCTAGAAAAATCAATTAAGGGCTGATTGGAATATACCATATGTGTATAATTAAATATGCACTATTTTACAAAGTTTGCAAAAATAAAATTCAGCACATGCACAAGTAATTATACACGCCTACTACAGCTTGGACAAGCATATGTAGAGATTTGTTGGCATCTTGATTGGCCAAGAATGAAGCATGCAATGTTGGTGACATAAAAAAAGGAACTACAAAAGGTAACATTTCAAACTTTGTCACATTTGTGACACATGCTGAAAATTCAGCATGTGTAGTCTATGGCTGGCCGATTTTCTACACTAAATAAGCCATATTTTGCTATCTTGAATTAAATGGATTAATTGAGAGAAAGTATGGAAGTGTTTTGAATATATTATGGAATAAATAAAGTGATATCTTTGAATATCACACATGCTGAAAATTTCAGCATGTGTGGGAATGTACTTGGCCGAATTCTTGGCCCCCTTGGTGACAAATTTTATTTCAAATGTAGTAGGAATTTTTTGTACTAAATGATGATTGATTTATTCTTTATTTTCAAAGAATAAATCAAATATAAACTTGGAAATAATTTGAATAAAATGCAAATGTTACACATGCTGAAATTTCAGCATGTGGAGAGGTGTAATAGCCGAAAATTAGCATGGAAGTTGTGATAAGTTGTCTTGCTAATTATGTGGGATGATTATATGCTTTATGGAAATAATTTTATGGCTAATTGCCACATGCTTTTAAGGTTTATTTTCAGATTTATCTAGTCATCAAATGATGACAACATTCATCCAATCAATGAGTGCCAAGTAAGCCCTTAATGATCATCCAATGAGGAGTTGCCAAGTAAGCAAGGACATGTCACAATGATGCAATACACTCTTCCAAAGACTTAGAAGATAATTTTCAAGAGGAAGAAAAGGCTAGAGGGGGCGGCCATATGATGATAAAAAGGAAAGAAGAGAGCAAACAAAAGACAAGAACAATTCTTGCAAATTCAAAGTGCAAAAACGTTTTCCTCTCTTCTTCTACACTCTCTTTCTTTCTTCTCTCTAAAAGCCTATTGTATTCATATTCATACGTTTGAATAGGCTTCATATAGACCACCACATACTCTCTTTATTGTTGTAAAAGATTGATCAAGGTGTGATCAATCTTGCACTTGCAAGGTGGTGGTGTTTGTGATCGTTGTATTCACATACAAGGTTTGTAAAGGGTTGGAGTTGGTGTGTAACTCCATCAACCCTATGGTAAGGTGTTATTTGTGTTTTGTGATTAGTGCTAACCGAGGAAGGTGTCCTCGAATGCTGGAATAGGTTGTTTTAACCGAACCAGTATAAAATTCCTGGTGTTATTTACTTTCAGCACTTACTTTCAGTTTCAGCACTGTTTGTCGTTTTTAATCACGTTGGTAAAAATAGTAAACAAATTTCAAAAATCACAAAATTTTCAAAATCATAGCCACACGTCTTAAGGTTAATTTGGCGCAAGTTTCAACCCTTTTGGACAATGATAAGTTATTCAAACGTCTAAAGTTCTGAGACTAGTGCAGTCTGATTTTCAGGCTTGCAAAGGTTGAGACTTTGAACGTATTTGACTAACTTACCAAAAGAATTTTTGAAAAATGTTTCAATACAATTAATTACAACTAATAAGGGGTTAGTCACTAAAATTTCAGAGCATTTGGAGTTACGATTAAATACGAATTAATTTTTCAGATCAGACTACCGTTTCTAGCAGATTTGCGCAATCTGATCACTAACGATTTTTCAAGGATTTAGAGGTTGAATTTTAATCTGAAATTTTTAGACGATACTCAGAACATCTGAGGCTAAGTTCTCTCTAAATTTCAGAATTTTTGAAGATCTGCAACTTAGTTTTCAAAACGTTTCAAAACTGATCCTGAAAACAGAAACTGTTTTCAGAAGTTGAGTTTTTGGTTTAAAACAATTTTAAAAACCACATTTTCCGCACCCACTATTCAACCCCCCCTTCTAGTGATGCCTTGCAGATCCTACAAATACAAGGCATCGAATCAATCTCTTACATGTCAGAAATGATATAACCACATAGCACATAAACAAGATATAACATGCATAAAATAAAGTAATTACGGTAAGTAAAGCACTCCACATAAAAATGTGCAACTACCTGATGCATGCTCCGTCCACGTGTCACACGCAACGAAACTCATGTCACACAATATGCCCCTAGACCTATACGCAATGCATGATTTCAGGATTGACTGGATGCCTGTAGCTCATACGCTACAATCCACCCTGACCGACGCCCGTGGCCCATACACCACAATCCACCTTAACCGATGCCCATGGCCTGTACATCATGATCCACCATGACCGAGTACACATGGCATGTACACCATGATCACTCTACTCGAGCGTCTGAGACCCGTACATCTCAACCCACTCCAAATACAATGCACGTGCCATGAATGCAACAACCAAGTCGCCTGGGGCTCGTACGCCCATCCTTACCATCTCCGGCACTCAATATTTGGTTAAGTAAATTTTTCGAACACTGGAAAGCTGTTATTTATCATCACCCTTATTTTTTCTAAGTTTTTATTAATTTTCTAGAATTTTCTACTAATTTTTCCTATTTTTTCCTAATTTAATTCTATTTATTACTAAATATTTTTAATTACTTAAATTTATCCTAAATTTAGTAATTAAGTGGAAATAATTTAATTCTAACCTTTATATTTTTTGGAATTTTTTTAGAATTTTCTGATAATTAAATATATTTTTTTGGAATTTTAAACTAATTTTAATTAATTAATTATTAATTTTAGAAATTAATGTTCAGAATTTTTTTATATTTTCGGTTTGGGCCGGCCTGCCACCCTGGTCCGGTCCGCTGGCCATCAAGCTCAGTCCGACAGCTAGGTCCGGTCCACCAATTTTTTTTATTTTTTTTAAAATTTCGCCTAGCCCATTTAATGGTCAGACCAGCCCTCTGCGAACCGGGTCAGCCGAGTCAACCGGCCCGCTGACCCGGATTTTTATTACTTTGTTCTTTTTTTATAAATTCTATTTTCTTCTAACCTCAATAAAATCTTCGTTTTAACTCCGATTGACCTCAAACCAATTGCATTGGACTCGTTATAACGAGACACATCTTTTGGAAGTGGACACGTCAGCACGTGTCCAGACGTCCAGTCAGCGGCCGGGCGTGGGCCCCATACGACACTTCCTATTTGGTCGACTGAATAGAACTCGTTTAGGACAAGACATAAATAAGGACGTCAATATCTCTTTCTATCCTAGATCTTGCTTTAGTTGATTTCTTTTCTTCCAATATTACACATGCAGGAGAGAATGGGAACATTGACGCAATGCTAGATGCAAAAACAGCCTCGTACAGTGACATTATGAATTCAACTCAAGCTTGGTAAAATTGACAGTAAGCATAGAACCGTGTGTCAAACTTTAGCAACTTTTTTTTGCTTTTCATATAGGGTCACGTGTCAGCCCATTATTGGTCGCGTCATCGCGTCCCTCCCTCACCGAAACGTTACTCTGATTCTTATCCTCATTTTCTGTTGGGGGGGGGGGACAATAAGTCCTCCCATTTTCTCGTAATAAAACACATGAATCCCCCAATAGTGTTCCACAATCCTAACAATCCAATCCGTAATTTTAAACAACTCCAAGTATGAAAATTTCTAATCTTTTGGATTAATTTGAGGGTATTTTTAACCTAATCCAATCCTACCACCTAATCTATACACATACACGCACGTATCAGCCATAAACAAATCATCTCATGCTTTGCCATATAAAACATATGCAAAATTAATATCTTAAACAAATAAAAACAACGAATCACATAAATATACCATTAAAGCATGCATGGATTATACCCGTTTGAGGGAAGACGAGGAACCTACCTTGAAGAGACGATTAATTCAATTAATATAAGTAGGAAGTGGAAATTTCCGGGGAGAATGACTAGTTCCTTCCTTTTCTTTCTTCTTCCCTCTCTTCTTCTCTTTTCCTTCCTTGCTCGTACACGTTTTTTGGTTGCAGCCTACTTGTCGATTGCAAATGTGAGGAGGGAGAGGGGTGAATGTCGTTCATAAAGAGAGACAGAGAAGAAAAAGATTAAGGAGAGAAATTATGGGATAAGATTGAGGAAAATATGGGATAGATTTTGGTTAGGATTTTAAATTCCAAATACAACCAAATTTATCCCTCAATTCCTAAGACAACAAATTTTATCCCTAAACTCTTAATACACACGGCACACACACCACACGCGCATAATTATATAATAATTATTTGTTATTAATTTTTTATTTATTTACTTACCAATTTTATCTATTTAACGTAATTAATTTAATTTAATTTTTTCCTATTAAATCCCCGGTTATAACATCTTACCCTCTACAAGAAGTTTCGTCCTTAAAACTTGACGTACCTTAAACGAAGAGGTAAGGGCAGCGCTCTCGCATCTGCTCCTCCAACTCCCACCTCGCTTCGTGCTCCAGATGGTTGGTCCACTAAACTTTAACATACAGAATAACTTGATGTCTCAATATCTGGTCCCTGCGATCCACGATCTTGATAAAATCTCCTCAGCTGAAAAACATGGAAACGCTATGCACCTGAGACATTGCAGAGGGTAACGTCAATCGGTAAGCCAATGTACCAACCCTGTCGAGCACTTCGTATGGACCCATGTAACGAGGGCTCAGCTTGCCCTTCAAGTCAAAATTGTGCAACCCCTTCCATGGGAGACACCTTCAAGTAAACCTTCTGGCCCACGGCGAACTCTAGGGGACGCCTCTTCGAATCCGTCCAACTCTTGCTTCTACCTTAAGCAACCTTGAGTATATCAAGGATCAACTTCACTTTCTCTCTAGTCTGCTCAATCAACTCTGGTCTGGTAATAGCGTGCTTACCCACTTTGTCCCAATAGACAGGGGACCTACACTTGCGCCCATAGAGTGCCTCAAATGGTGTCACGGCGATGGCACTATGGTGACTGTTGTTGTAGGAGAACTCGATCAATTTCACCATACCATCTCAGTTCCCTCTGAAGCCCAGTGCGCAAGCCCTCAACATGTCTTCACGAGTCTGAATCGTCCTCTCCGACTGCTTACCAGGTTGGGGATAAAATGCAGTGCTCGAACGTAGCTCCGTCCATTACATATATAAGCATACAGGAGTTTTAATATGTGTTGTTATTTAATCTTTAAGTTGTTAAACATGTTTGCTATAGACATATAATATGTTGTGTATCCTTATGTTAAACGCATGTATATCTTACGTATCATATGTAGCACATGAATTCGTAATCGTTATCTGCCATTTGTCACGTGTATTATGTTTATATTATTTGTTAGTTGAGTTTTAAACGGTACACACGCTATGTGTGTTCATTTTAGTATTTGTTTATCGTGATCTCCCTTTTTGTGTTTATGTTAGTCGTCAATAATAAAAAAAAAATTTTACCTGTACTCTATTTTTTTCGTACTAGCTTATCTTATTGTTGTATAAATATTGTTATATATATAATTCCGAAGGAAATGTATAAATGCATAGATTTTACTGTAATGTAGACATATAATTTATTTGGGTGTTCAAGTATGATAATTAATTTTTTTTTTCTGTAACTAAGTTATTTATACTTTAATCTATTACTATGTTGTCATGCAATACTATGTCGTTCCTAACTTGTAATTAGCATGCTATTCAATTGTGTATGTTAGTGATTTGTTTTAAAACCGGTAGATGTATGCCTATTTCGTAACCTATGGCTTGTATGAAAAATATTTGTGTTATTGTATTGTGTTGTTTGTTGTCGTTATATATTATGATGTTTATTACTGTTTTGTTGTATTAGTTATGTTGCGGTGTCATTGAAATAGTTGTGTGTATACTTGCGCACATTTTCTTAGCGTCGTTTAGTTATTTTTGTTTCGTGTATCTATTTGTATGTTTCCTTAAATCAACTTATTTACGTTATATCATTAATGTTGTAACAAATTGTGTTTGTCTATATGCCTATTTATAGTTGTAAGAGACTGGGCGTTTTTTTTTGTATAGTGGTCATTTAGCACATACACTCCTATCTTATTGTATATCTTATGTATGTTCACTATTCCTACGTTGTTATCGTATTCTATATATATTGTGAGCTTTTATCTATTACTTCGTATTTTCATGTTGTTGCTTTGTATGTATAAGTATATATATACATAAACATTTATTATTTGTCTTTCGCACTTATATTGTTTGTGTTTTGTGTGTTGATCACATTATATGGTTTAATAAGTTGGTTGGTTCATTACAGCTCATAGAGTCATACTGCTGTAAGGGTGCACACATTTTTGTAGTAAGTATCATTGTGCATATTATTTTTAGGTTAGTATGTTACAACAAGCTGGTAAATTTTCTTTATATATATATATATATATATATATATATATATATGGTGGTTAAATTTTTTTTTCACTTTTGTGGTATTTATTGTTCATGTTGTACTTGAATTAGTAAATTTTATTAGGCATGGAGTGGTGGGGCAAGCTATTGGTTTTGCAGATGCGACTGTGATTTTACTACTAACGACTTAAGTTATTTTGTTTATATGTTATGGTAGGTTATGCATTTGTTTCTGTCGTGTATGAGTATGGTGTGCATTATGTTGTGTTTGTGCACCTGGTTTTTTTGGTGGTATATATATGTAATTTGATGAATTATGTTGCTGTATGTTCATAGTTCATTATGTTATGTAATATCTCTTTTTTGTATTGTGTTATGTGTCTTTGTGTAGTTGTGTTGGATTTTGTATGGTTGATGTTCTAATACGTGTTTGATATGTGGAAATATATCGTTAAGGTATATTGTATCGATCAGTGTGTGCATGTATAGTTAATTAGCAAAATTGTGTATTATGGTCTTGTGTTTAAGGGGTTTTTTTTTGCTCAGTGAAATTTTTCTTGAGATCAACGGTCCACTCGAACTTCGCCTTCTTCTGCTTCTGTTTGCTCAGGGCACCAGTATCGACGAGAATCCTTTAACAAATTTCGTGTAGCAGCTGGCCAAACCAAGAAAACTCCTTACTTCAGTCACCTTGGTCGGTCAGGGTCACTCAGCGATAATCTTAATCTTCTTCGCATCCACTGAGGTCTCCTCATCTGAACTTACGTCAATTAAGAAAGCCACGCTTCCGCTGCGTAACTCTAATCATTTATCTCTGACTAACATCTTATGTACTGATGAGGAGTCATTGATACCTGGTCGCCGACGGTTGAACTCTGCTATGACATCGCTAGCCTCCTCTACATCCACATCAGTCATCACGTGGATCTGGACATCGATCCTTGCTTCTCTTTATGTTGCTCCTGATTGTGATAGTGGCGCCGGCCTCTGCTCAGTGCTCTCTCTCATAAAACGTCCCGGTTATCGCAATTATACTCGCATAATCCCCCTACACTGACCTGAGTGTGGCATCCACAACGAGCACATGGTGGTGGCGGTGGCCCTGCTCTCCTCCGCGGCTATACTTTTGTCACGGGTGGTCCTATGATTATTAGCGGCCATGTCGCATATCTCCGCCTCCTGTGGTGAAGGGTCCTTCTGAACATCGAATTAGGAACCTCCTGCATTTCCCCGTAGTAGAACCTCAGATCTAGTGGCCGCGATGGTGGAAGCCGCTGGTTTAACCGCTGCTGCCGCTGAGCAGTCTACTGCTGCTGTCATGCCAAAATGGTGGCAAGGGTGGCTATGGTGTCGACCAATGCCTGGAGGATGGCCCCCTGATCCGGATGGTCATTACCACATTCACTGTTGCCTCCTTTGCCAGATTGTTCACTACACGGCGGCATTTTCTTGGATTTTACGTGAACCTTGACAAGAATTCGGATTGAACAGGAGAAATCGAGGGATTTGAGCATTTATGGGGCTCGTGCAAAGATTCGGGGGTACAACGGTAATTAAGTAGAGAAAGCTCACCAGCGGCACACAGCTCCCATAACCCGATCATAACTTAGGTCTAAGATCATATCTTAAGTCTACTTTGTTTATTAGGGTAAAATCGTAATTTTTCAAAAGGTCGTAACTTATGTCTAAGTGATTTAATTAATCATGCGCTTCCGAGGCGGATCTGAAGCTTCGGCTCTGATACCACCTGTAGAGTCCTGCTCCCGATCCCTAGCATCGAGAACAGTGCACCCGCCGTATCTCGCTAAGGAGAATACAAAGCGTCGAATCAATCTCTTACATGTCAAAAATGACGTAGAAATTTTCTCACGGAAATGTAAAATTTGTTACTTAAATTAAACTCAAATAATCGTCATTACATTACCGAATAAAAATTCCTATAATAAAAATAATAAAGAAGTCGGTGAAAATCCCCAAAAGATAAATAAGAACATTCAGCTGCAGAGTCCCCTCATATCCTAGATGCAGCTATCAACCAGCCCACTCCGCCATGTTCGTCCCGTCCTCAACAAAGATATGCTCGTTGTCCTCATTCGGCTCACCTGGGAAGTAAGGGTGAGTGACAGAAAATCACCCAGTAGATGCCCGCCTCAAACTAATACAAAACGTGCATACCGAAATGATATAACCACATAGCATATAAACATAATATAACATGCATAAAATAAAGTAAATGTGATAAGTAAAGCACTCCACATAAAAATACGCAACTACGTGATGCATGCACCATCCACGTGTCACACGCAACAAAATCATGTCATACAATATGCCCCTAGATCTATATGCAATGCATTATCCCGGGATTGACTGGATGCCTGTAGCCTATACACTACAATCCATCTTGACCGATGTCCGTGGCCCGTACACCACGATCCACCTTAATCGATGCCCATGGCCCGTACACCATCATCCACCATGACCGAGTTCCCATGGCCTGTACACCATGATCCACTCCACTCGAGCGTCTGAGACCCGTACATCTCAACCCACTCCAAATGCAATGCATGTGCCATGAATGCAACAACCAAGACGTCTGGGGCCCGTACGCCCATCCTCACCATCTCCAGCACTCAATATTTGGTTAAATAAATTTTTCGAATATTGGAAAGTTGTTATTTATCATCACCCTTATTTTTCCTTAGCTTGTATTAGTTTTCTAGAATTTTCTACTAATTTTTCTTATTTTTCCCTAATATAATTCTATTTATTACTAATTATTTTTAATTACTTACATTTACTCAAAATTCAAAAACTAAGTGAAAATAATTTAATTTTAACCTTTTATATTTTTTGAAATTTATTTAAAATTTTCTGATAATTAAATATATTTTCTGGAATTTTAAACTAATTTTAATTAATTATTTATTATTTATTAATTTAAGAAATTAATTTTCAGAATTTTTTTTATATATTTTCGGTTGGGCCGCCATGCAACCCTGGTCCGGTCTGCTGGCCATCCGGCCCGGTCCGGCAGCCAAGTCAGGTCCACCTCCTTTTTTATTTTTTTTAAATTTCGGTCTGGCCCATTTAATGGTCAGACCAGTCCTCTGCGAACCGGGTCAGCCGAGTCAACCGGCCCGCTGACCCGGATTTTTATTAATTTTTTTTCTTTTTTTTTAAATTCTATTTTCTTTTAACCTCAATAAAATCTTCGTTTTAACTCCGATTGACCTCAAACCAGTTGCATTGGACTCTTTATAACGAGACGTATCTTTTGAAAGTGGAACGTTAGTACGTGTCCGGACGCCCCGTCAGGGGCCGCACGTGGGCCCCACGCGCCACTCCCTGAAACGCACACATCGCACCTATTTTATCGACTTCTGACCTAATCCCAACCTATGCCGGGCTTGATGAACCTATTCTAAGACCAAAACGCAACTTTAAACAACTCCAAGTATGAAAATTTCTAATCTTTTGGATTAATTTGAGGGTATTTTTAATCTAATCCAATCCTACCACTAAATCCATACACATACACGCACATATCAGCCATAAACAAATCAGCTCATGCTTTGCCATATAAAGCATATGTAAAATTAATATCTTAAACAAATAAAAACAACGAATCACATAAATATATCATCAAAGCATGCATGGATTATACCCGTTTGAGGAGGAAAGAGGCACCTACCTTGAAGAGACGATTAATTCGATTAATATAAGTAGGATGTGGAAATTTTGGTGTAGAATGACTAGTTCCTTCCTTTTCCTTCTTCTTCCCTCTCTTCTTCTCTTTTTCTTCCTTGCTTGTGCACATGTTTTTTTGGTTGCAGCCTACTTGTCGATTGCAAAGGTGAGGAGGGAGAGGGGTGAATGTCGTTCATAAAGAGAGGTAGAGAAGAAAAAGATTAAGGAGAAAAATTAGGGGATAAGATTGAGGAAAATATGGGATAGATTATGGTTAGGATTTTAAATTCCAAATACAACCAAATTTATCCCTCAATTCCTAAGACAACAAATTTTATCCCTGCACTCTTAATACACACGGCACACACACCACACGCACATAATTGTATAATAATTATTTGTTATTAATATTTTTATTTATTTACTTACCAATTTTATCTATTTATTGTAATTAATTTAATTTTTTTCCTTTTAAATCCCCGGTTATAACACTAGGTTTCTCAGCCCATTTGGGATAATTTAAAGAAGCCTAAGCTAGTATAAGCCTAAGACGTTTCAAAGGAAAGAGAAGAAGAAGACTAAAACCTACTTTAAAGAAATCATCACAGAAATCATGGTACCCTAGATGTTGGTCATAAGCTGTCTGACCAAAAGGAGTAGAATGCCATCAAACTTTTCATAAACGATCTTGTGGACTTTAGAAAGCCCCTCGAGATCAGCCTGTGATAAGGTACAAAAAGAGTTTTGTACTTGGCTAGCCCTACCTATGACTCTAAATGTCAAAGAATCAGGGTCTATGATGCAGAGAGTGTAGTTTCCGACCATTTGTTATCTGGAAGGAGCTCTGGGAGTAAAACTAGTGTCTACACTGCCGGGGCAGTACAACTTTACCCAACGATGTTATTCGGTGTAACCATGGCAACCATTGTCCTCTGTTGCTTTTAGCCAGGGCAGGGAGGCCATCAGGCATTGTCCGTTTCGAAGAATGTGACTTGGAACTTCCCTCCTACACTGCTGGTGTAGGAGGCCCTTTCGGAACGATTCAGGAAATCAAAAAAAAAGTGAAGACATGATCTCAAGAAATGGAGGGGCAGAAGAAGAAAAGGGAGACATACATTGTTACGTCTGTGCCCCTTTAGGGGTATGAAAAAAACAATTAAAAAGAGAATAAAGGAAATATATATTAAATATAGATAAAATTTACTATATAGTATTTGGATGTGAATAAGAAACTATATGATATAATTGAAGTAGGAGATTTACTCTATATATAATTCCTAAAACTCCTAGGAAACCTAATTATCACATATCTATATATACACACATACTCAAATCAAACCCTAGCTCTCTTCTCCCCATCCCTCAGTTGACAGAAAACCGATTCCCCTCCCACAATAATTCCAGCCATTTCCTCCAGCCATCAAGGAGAATCTCGGTAGCCCCTCCCCCTTAATTAGTAGCCACTCTCAAGGGGGGAAAAAGGAAGAAAAACAAAAGAACCCTAGTTTTTCATGTACTATATATATACCTATATGAACACAAAATAAACCCTATACATATCTATGAAGAAATCAGCCGGCCTTTTGTTAGGTGAAGAAAAAGACGAGTTTGGTTGTACGAGACCCGAATCGGATAACGGTATAGTATAAACGGACCAATGTAAGTATCCTTTCTGTACTTATTATGCATTTGTGAATCCGTATCTATATTTTTGTATAAATGATGGATCATACATAAGTATATGTGATTGCATAATATTATGTATATATAGACACGTGTTTGATCGTGTATGTGTGGGTATTGTTTTTTTGCTCAAAATTTTTGGTAAAGCAATTTGACATGGCCGAGAGGTCCACCCAAATTTCCAGCAGTATACCCCTCAGCCAAGACGTACTTTTGAAGCTATTTTATGTATATTATATATGTATATATGATATATGAGTATAAATATATATTTAAAGTGTATACTTGTGTGTGTGCTCACATATATATGCAAGGGAGATAGAATTTTTGTGGTAAAAAAAAGGATTCTGGAGTAACGAAATTTTAGCATAGAAAAAGATGGTTAAGTGCTCTAACAGGGGTAAAGATTTTTTAAGTATTTGAAAAAGACAAAAAAGGCCGAAATACAAGAATATATATATTTGTTTTAAAAAACTGGGGTTTTTACCTCCACTGTGATTCCACAAGTTTTAAGAATTGAGTTTATATAAAGGCATATTTTGATGCCTCTTTATATAAATATATATAAGATTGTAATTTTGGATTTTATATATATGCACATAAAATTGAGAACTTGCATGGCCAAGTATTAAGGGCCGAAAAGTTCAGGGTGAAGTGATAAGGGGGCTATTTTGGTTATATGAAGAAAATATGTATATACATATATACACATATGTATGATACGTATGAAGAAAATATGATACGTATATACATATATACACATATGTATGAATATATGTATGTATGTAAGCATATGTGTATATATATTGTTGATTTTTGGTAAAATTGTTTTATTTGGCCATGGGCCATAGCATCCTATATATGTATCTTTACTTAGTGAGGACATATATATATTTGAACACATGGTTAATGCACAAGCTTTTATGTCATGAGGTAGAAGGTAGAGGCAAAATGCATCGAAGGTGGTACGCATAAGTATATGTGTGTATATGCTCATGTATTGGCGTAGACATATACGCAGGTATATATATGAGTAGGGATATACACCATAATAAAATGGGGGCATACATGCAAGTATATATGTACGTGTATGTGCGCGGGCATATATAGGAGCGTGTATGTGCTGAATTGTGTGTGAAGCATTCATGGCACGTGCATTGCATTGCATCCCTTCGCGGTGCTGACTCCACGTTACGAAGCATGACCGCTGACTCCACGTTGTGGAGCGATGTCCACTGACTCCATGTTACGGAGCGATGAGTAGTGACTCCACATTACGGAGCGATGTCTGCTGACTCCACGTTATGAAGCGCTGTCCGCTGACTCCACGTTATGAAGCGCTGTCCGCTGACTCCACGTTATGAAGCGCTATCCGTTGACTCCACTTTACGCAGCGATGATCGCTGACTCCATGTTACGGAGCGATGAGTAGGACACGGGACATGCATAGCATATCATGGAAAGAAAGGAGCACGTTGTGTGAAAAAATAATGTTGTTGCGTGTGACACGATAGTGAAAAGGAGCATGCACCATGAAGTTACGCATTGCATCTGATTATGTGAGTGTGTGCTTATCATACGCGTTTGTTATTGCTATTCTTTATGTGTTTATGTATCTTTAATTGCTTGATTGGTTAGAAAGGTAAAAAGTCAAACTTTATTTGCAAAGAGAAGCATGCTATTTTCTATTTTGTCATTTATTTGCTTTATTTATACTTGCTTCTCCGTGTATGATCTCATGGTAAGTATAGTGAGGCTACTTACTGGGCGACGTGTCGCCCATACTACGCTATCACCTATTTTTGAAGATAGACAGTTAATTGAGTTAGTGCGCCCGAGGATGATCTAGAGCAGATGTTTCGGGAATGAGGATATCCTGATGAGGCTTTCGAGGACTTAGTTGAGACATAGTTTATGGATTTGACCTTATGTAGTTTGAGGGTTGGTATTTATTATCTACGTTTGACCTTTGTATCGAAACAGAATTACCTAGACATTGATATTAATGATGATGATTATTTCAAGGTTTTAGCTTATGACTTCCACTGACATAGATTTACGTTGTTTTGATGATGTGTAATTGAATTGTATCGACGCCTTGTATTCTCCTTAGCAAGATACGGCGGGTGAGTCGTTTCGAGTACTAGGGCTCGGGACGGGTCGCTACAGGTGGTATCAGAGCATGGCTCTAGATCCACGGCGAAAACATAGATTTAGGCCATGATCATTGAAATTAAGTGATGATTTTGCCCATAAGTCACGATCTTAGACATAAGTGATGAATCTGATTAAGAGTTGACTTGAACATATGTATCGATTTTATTCAAAAACGTTGGTCATATACTAAGCATGATCTTTTGAAATAAGGCGTGAGCTTAGACTTAAGGAATGATGATACTAAATACCGACTCTAGAAACTAAGAAATAACATTAGGTGATGATTTGAACATAAGTATTGATCTTAGTCATAAGCGGTGATTATATTCTAAACATTGAACTTAGGAATAAGTGATGACATTAGACATAAGAGATGATCAGATAAGGGATACGCTCATGTATACTTAGGGCATCCTATACCGCATTGAATTAGTTGCCTTACTTAGGTGCTGATTATAATCATTTGCATAATTCCTTAGATCTGATCTCTATAAACCTGAACCTTTTGAAAAATATATGATTAAAAATGCAATGTTAACCAAGATGCCATACCGCAGGCGCTGGTTAATGCATAAATTTAGACGGGCCTGGCAGCAACTATGGCTGCTTCCCCGTAACAGCAGCACAGGACCGGTACCATTAGCGTAAAATAAAGCAGGTTCATGACTCTACTTGCGACAGTAGTGTCGAAATGTGACTAGATCTAAGTTGGGATCTTAGTTCCAAAGAAATGATTTGTAGTAAAATGATAATCACTAAGCAAGGATTTATTAGCATTATGATCAGTAGAGTTTAGCAAAGAATATCGTACAAAGAGAATTTATAGTTATGATTAATATGCTGAATTTTAGAGTATCAAACAGGCCAAAGATATTAGTCTTATTAGGGATATTGATTGATGGTGATAAGCAAGCATTACTAAAATAAGTACAATTGAATAACCAAGTATTAAGTGTTGATTTGTAGGAACGCGTAAGTACCGATGTGTCAAGTAGGCTTGAATCGAGATGAAATAAGTATGAACAAGTAGTGATTGCTTTTCAGGTGAGATCTAACTAAATTAGAATTAGCGGTTGAAATAACCAACTAAAGAAGTACAGTAGATCAGTGTGGCGCGTGGAAGCATGGTGGATTAGAATGTAAGTCAATCAATATTTGATGTGCTATTCTAGGATTGGACAACTTAAGTTAAAGATTTATAAGAAACGGTACGTAGGTGGATTTTTCAGTGACATTAAGGGGTGACTTAGAAAGATTATACAAAGTATTGGACTATTAATTTTCAAGTAGTTTAACGTTTTCTTATAAGCACATATACCAAGATATATTATATATTTCAAAGGTACTTTAAAGATTTTTGCTTCTAAATATTTCAACTATTTCTTTATATAGTCTAGTAACTTTACAAGGCTATATGTCTTTCTGAATTCGCATAGCAACATAAAGGAATTTCGACTACCCCTGAAAAAACTGATATATTTTAAAATAACGATGTTTTCAAAGAACGATATGTTTATTTCTCAAGCTTTCATTTAGCTATAGTTATTTTGCTAAAATAATTTTATTTGTCAACCATCTCTTTTTCGTCAAATGTTTTTGAAGTTATTTATCTGCTTGCGATGCACTTATTTAATTTTGTGAAGCCAAAATAGTTTTAAAATATACATATTTCTTTATAAAAAAGAGAGGCACCTTATTCAAATTATTTTATGAAACTTTACATTGATGGAGTTTCCAGTTGTGGTACATTTTTGTAACAAAATGTATATACTTCTTCCAAATTGTTTTACGAAACTTTATATCTGCTGACTTTGCAATAGTTGTATTTTGCGAAACAAAACATAGATTTCAAAATATATGTTTCTTGGAAAGAAAAGACATTGTGTTCAAATGGTTTTGTATAAAGAAATTATACAATTGTTGTGTCTCAATTGTTTTGAAGTGGTTTTAACTGTAATACTTTGCGAACCAGTTGTACCATTGTTTTATAAGTAGTCAATTGAGATACCACTTTGCGAAAACAAGTATGCATTACCTTAGCTCTTTTGTTTACAAAAATGGAATGATAATATTTTAAACAACTAAAGCTGTATTTCAAATTATAGCCACATAAGTTACGTTTTCATTAGAAGAAAAACATGTCCATGCACATATTTTATATACTAAGCCGTTGATAATACCTCTGAAAAAGTAAGGGCACGATCTAGAACTAGTTCGTCGGTGAAACAATTGATTCAGAAAATACATATGGTTTGAGGAATGAGTCTGGCAAACAAGTCGTTAAGTTAAAGATTGTAGTATACGTAAGTACTGATTTTATAGTATTGCTGAGAACACCAGATATAAGTATGATATTGTCTGGCGACTAGGATATGGGACCCCCGGTATGGTGAGATACCTCTAAGCTTGATTCTAGAGTTATAAAAAGAGTAGGCTATGGTTTTAAATAAGCGGAGAACAATGGACTTTAAAATTACTTTGTGAGAATACAAGAAATGATTTTGAGGCCTTAGCCTATGATAAAGAAGTGTAATGGTCACTATATGGGGATTACTCAAAGGATAATTAGTTGGTTATTTATCTAGGTGGTGAACCATATATGATTAGTTTAAAAATTCAGAATTGTAGGTTACAATCGTAGAAGTTGAATGATACTCGTTAAGTGGTACAAGTGGAATTAGAGGATGAACAACCTAAAAATAAGGATGATATGATGGTAATGGTGACGTATACTAGGTGAATGGATCAAGTAGTACTACACTAAGTTATCGATCACGTAATACACAAGTTTCGAGGATGAAACTTATTGTTAGGGGAGAGGTCTGTTACGTCTGTGCCCTTTAGGGGTAGGAAAAAAAACAATAAAAGAACATAATAGAGGAAATATATATTAGATATAGATAAAATTTACCATATAATATTTGGATGTGAATAAGAAACTATATGATATGATTTAAGTAGGAGATTTACTCTATATATAATTCCTAAAACTCCCAGGAAACCTAATTATCACCTTTCTATATATACACACATACTCAAGTCAAACCCTAACTCTCTTCTCCCCACCCCTCAGTTGATGGCAAATCAATTCCCCTCCCACAATAATTTCAGCCGTTTCCCCCAGCCATCAAGGAGAATCTCGGCAACCCCTCCCCCTTAATTAGCAGCCACTCTCAAGGGGAAAAAGGAACAAAAACAAAAGAAATACATCCAAACCCTAGTTTTTCATATACTATATATATATATATACCTATATACACACAAAATAAACCCTATACATATCTATGAAGAAATCGGTCAGCCTTCTGTTGGGTGAAGAAAAAGAGGAGTTTGGTTGAACGAGACCCAAATCGGATAACGGTATAGTATAAACGGACCAATGTGAGTATCTTTTATGTACTTATTATGCATTTGTGAATCCGTATCTATATTTTCGTATCAATGATGCATCATACATAAGTATATGTGATTGCATAATTTTATGTATATATAGATACATGTTTGATCGTGTATGTGTGTGTATTGTTTTATTGTTCAAAATTTTTGGTAAAGCAATTTGACATGGCCGAGAGGTCCATCCAAATTTCCAGCAGTATACCTCTCAGCCAAGACGTATTTTTGAAGATATTTTGTGTATATTTTATATTTATATATGATATATGAGTATAAATATATATATATATATGAAGTGTATACTTGTGTGTGTGCTGACATATATATGCAAGGGAGCTAGAATTTTTGTGGTAAAAAAAGGATTCTGGAGTATGAAAATTTAGCATGGAAAAAGATGGTTAAGTGCTCTAACAGGGGTAATGATTTTGTAAGTATTTGAAAAAGAAAAAAAGATCGAAATACAAGAATATATATATTTGTACAGTTTAAAAAAATGGGGTTTCCGCTTCCACTGTGATTCCACAAGTTTTAAGAATTGAATTTATATAAAGGCATATTTTGATGCATATTTATATAAATGTATATAAGGTTGTAATTTTGGATTTTATATATATGTACATAAAATTGAGAACTTGCATGGTCAAGTACTAAGGGCCGAAAAGTTCAGGGTGAATTGGTTAGGGTGCTATTTTGGTTATATGAGAAAAAGATGTATAATATTCTTATGAATATGATACGTATATACACATATGTATGAATATATGCATGTATGCAAGAATATGTATATATATATTGTTGATTTTTGGTAAAATTGTTTTATTTAGCCGTGGGCCATAGTATCCTATATATGTAGCTTTACTTGGTCAGGACATATATTTTTTTTTATAAAACGGAAAATTTTATTGATTTGCCTCACTTGTGGCGGAGGAAGACCATATTACAAAAAAGTCATCGTATGAGAACAAATGAAATAAAGTACTAATAATGTCATATCTCCAGTTGTATATGATATGCCGCATTAAAACCTTGCTAAGAAAAACCACCCTTGTGGATAAAACCTCAGCGAAGGAAAAAGCGTACATATTTATACAACTGTCATTGATATGAAATGAGTGTAAAAATGTGTCAAAATCAACGGTTGAGGCAGTAGTTGATGTAGGCAGCAGGCGCTGTAGTGCGTTGTGGCAAGCTTGATGAGGCGTCTTCCGGAACATGCATACCTCGGAAAAGAGCCAAGAAGAAGTTATACCAACGATAGCAATAAGTAAAGGATGAAGAAACTGAAAAACCGAACACATACCGTTGCCGCCTTGGCACAGATTAGGCCAAGGCGACATTTCGATGTGATAATGCGTCGTGGTATGCGTAGTCGCCGCCAATGCATAATGGAGTCGTTGTGGTACCGTGAGAAGCCTCTCAAGAAATGTAGCCGATCGATACCATGTCCGGGCAGGAAGACAGAACAAAAAGTTACTGAGTATGGAATAGAATAAATGCAAAACCAAAGGATAGCAATGCATACCGAGTCTGCCTGTATCCATTAGGGTACAGGCAGAAGTTGAGAAACAGTGCCAATCCATGTGGAAGACTTGAGATTATCAAGGGACCCGCAGTTGAGTGGAGGAGAGATCCAAAGAGACGGAGGCACGCACCAATGAAGGGAGAGTGCGTGATGAATAGTGCTGTGTGATAGGAGTCAGCATTGCTTGCTGTGCTAGATAATGTGCTGCCATGTTTGCTTCGCAATAAATGTGGTGATAATCGAGGCGATGGAGATGAACCAGATTGTGAAGCATGTTAAGATAGTAATTCCCATGTACCAGCTGCGGGCGGGCCAAACGAGAAATCATCTGGTGACAATCAGACTCTAAAATGATGTTTCGTTGTAGAGGAAGAAAATATAACAAGCCAAATAATGCTGCCTGAATTTCCGCATGGAGTGGTGTAACCGATGGTAACCTAAATGAAATTGCACCCACACAAGCTCCCCTATGATCACGCAATATAGCACCCCCTGCTGCATATTGTCGACCAACCGCCGCATCGACATTTAATTTTAGTCGGCCGAGGGGTGGTGTTAGCCAACGAATGAGACGAGGTCGTGGTACTGACAAAGACGGTAGCCAAGAGAAGTGCCTTCTAGGATCAGTGGCAATTTTGGTTCCTGCCACTTTTTTGCACCAAATAGTAAGGTCATAACGAATAGATGCTTGTAGTGATGCGAGTGGAATGCTAGATTGGTTGCCATAGACCAAAGAGGTGTATCCTCGCCAGATAGTATACAGAATAATTGCTGGAATTATAACTCTGAAGACCCCAAGTAATGATGAAAAGGAGGAACGATACCACCAAGCAAGAATATACTGTCGCAAGTGCAATGTTGATGGGGCCGGACAGTTCAATTCTCCAGCATAATAGTTCCATATCGGCCGTACATATGGGCAGTGAAGAAAAACATGATCTACCGTTGCCGAAGCAGCTTTACACAAAGGACATTGCGTAGGACGAGATGTAATATACTTGCCAATATAATCCTCCATCGGTATCGCCGAACGAAACATCCGCCATAGGAATATCTGTATGACTGGGGAGTGTTGTTTAAACCATATGAATTTTGCAGATAATAAATGCGGATGCGAAATGCGACTAATCACATAAGCACTGCGTAGGGAAAATTCACCCGTTGGTGTGTGCAACCATATTAAATGTGTACCTTGACCAGATGTTTGAGAAAGGCAGAAAGGATGTATCTTGCAAATTAATTTCCAAATCGGTGAATCAGGTAATCGTGGCAAATAGTCCCCACGACGACCATACTTGGCATGCATATATTGACTCCAAAGTGTAGTATTTTGTTGGTATGACCACCAAATTCGGCAGTGATAAGCTCTTTGTAACACGCTGAGGTCGCGAATCCCTAGTCCTCCTTCTTCTTTAGGCATAGTAATTGTATGCCACGATATCCAGTGATGTCTAGGGCCCCAATAAAAACATGCCATTTTCCGATTAATGACTTTGATAACAGATTTAGGCAAGCCACGTGAAGCAAAAAGATGTAGCGGCAATGCTGCTATGACAGAGCGTAACAAAACTAATCGTCCCGCGGCGGATAATAATCTAGTGTGCCATCCTTGAAGCCTATCATCAATATGCTGCAATAAAGAGACACAGTGTCGCGCACGAGGAATACCTTTGTGCAAATACGAGCCAAGATATTTAAAAGGGAGATTTGTGCATCGCATGGTAAGTATCCTCTCAAAATTCCTCCTCTGATGCATTGATGTTCGAGTAGAAGGGATCATACTGCTTTTTTGAAAGTTGACTTTTTGCCCAGAAGCAGTTTCATATTGTGTGAGGAAAGTGTGAAAATGGCGCAAGTTTTGCTGTGTTCCTCGCAAAAATACTAACAAGTCATCAGCATAGGCCAAGTGTGTTATATGAAACGGAATCCTCCCCAATCGAAATGGCTGCAACCGTCCAACCTCCGTTAATACTTTCAGTCCCCTGCTAAATCCTTCAGAAGAGAGTATAAAAAGTAGCGGTGATAGAGGATCCCCCTGTTTCACCCCTCGAAATGGCCGAAAAGTTGATGAAGGTTGACCATTAATTAATACTGCTAAAGTGGTAGCATGCAGGTGATTCAGTATAAGGCGAATGAAGAAATCAGAGAAGCCAAAAGCACGCAGTAAAAGCTCCAAATATTCCCAACTGACTCTGTCGAAGGCTTTCATCATATCTAGCTTAAGACACACCTGAGAACCTCCGTTATCTAACATATGTATCATCTCACGAGCCATAAGTACCTGAGAGGATATATCTGAACCAGGCAGGAAGCCCGTTTGTTCCGGGGAGATTAATCGCGGGAGTAAGGCGCTCAAACGACTAGCTATAATTCTTGTGCATACTTTGCTCAGAAAATTTGTTAAACATATTGGCCTAAAATCACTGAAGGTATCAGGAGATGACTTTTTAGGAATCAACGTAATCAGTGCACTTGCCATCACCGTAGGTTGAGGAATGCCCAAGAAAAATTCCTGCACTGCTTTAACTACATCAGTATGAATGAAAGACCAACAGGCGCGATAAAATTGACCATGAAAACCATCTGGACCTGTTGCGCTAGCAGTATCGAGATGCCAAACTGCTGCTTTAATTTCTGGTTCCATGGGTATTTGAGTTAATAAAATATTATCCTCCAATGTAACCACCTGCGGAATATACCGAAGAATAGCATCATAGTCTTGAGTTTGGTCTCGAGCGAATAGAGATGTGTAAAAGCGTATGGCCTCCAACATTATTTCGTCCGAAGTAGAACATAGACCGCCTGCTTGTGTTCTTATTTGTTGAATCTGTAATTGCAATCGTTTACCTTTGACGATGGAATGAAAATATTTCGTATTTTCATCACCCTCTCGTAGCCATCTTATGCGAGACTTTTGTTTCCAGAAAGACAGCTCATATGAGTTGCTTGCAGATATTCAGCCTTAGCTTTATGATACTCTATCCTGTGTTCTTCAGTCGGAGAGTCATCCCAAATAGTTTCAGCATGTATCATCTTTGATTCCGCTATCTGAACATTAGAAAAAATATTTCCAAAGATATTTTTGTTCCACCGCTGGATATCTTTTTTGAAACGGAACAAATTGGAGTAGAAGCCATACATGCCTCCCGTAGTAGAATAAGACTCCCAAGCATCTTTTGCATAAGAATAGAAATCCGAATGTAACAACCAAGAATCTAAAAATCGAAAAGAGCGACGTTGGTTGGATTGTCCAATGCGACATAAAAACAACATGGGTGTATGATCCGAAGTTGCGCGAGAGAGATGGGAGAGTTGTAAGTTGTCGAACTTATCATGGAAATCTGAGTTAACAAATAACCAATCTAACCGCGGCGTACTCTGCCAAGGCCTCTGCCGTCTGTCCAAGTAAACTTTGATCCATGGAATTGTAGTGTCATTAAACTGCATGTCTCAATACAATCATTAAAATCCTGTAACGTCGAGAGAGACGGATTCGAACGGCCATCATGATCTGTTAATGAGCGAAAGGTATTAAAATCTCCCGCTACTATCCAAGGCAATACAGACGTTTCTGAAAATGTGTTCAAAGCATGCCACAAAGGTCTGCGTTGTAACATCGTATGCTTGCCATAAACCACAGAGAGCACAAACGAACATTGCAAAGGGCGAAAGAGCAATGTAAAGTGAATCACTTGATCATCATCTTGCACAGTCACCAACTGATAATCTGAGTCATGCCAGAAGAACCAAATTCGTTCAGATTGTGATGAAAATTGTCCTGTAAAACCAAAGCTTAAAGCATAACTAGCAATAGAAGAAACTGGGTGTTTTGGCTCGATCAAAGATAGTAAATTTAAACGATGATCACGAATTAGATGATGTAATCTAGTTAAAGAGGTCGTTATGCCTCTAATATTCCAGATCATAAGATTCATTGAGAAAGAGTAGTGTCACTTCCCTGAATAGCGTAAGAAGCACTGCGTGTCAGAATTGTAGATGGTGGCAAAGGAGGGAGTTCTTTTTTTGTGCGTCGATTTCTACGAGGAACAACCGGAATAAATTCTGAAGAGTCTGCGGAATCCTGTAAACGCGAGATAAGGATTTCTGTGTCTGGCGTAGGTGGCATAAGTTGCATGCGACGCACAACCTCATCTGGTACTATTGGAATATCAGAGGGAGGATCATCCGGTGGGAGATCATTGTCTGAAGTATGTCCCAATTCCCCAGTATCGAAATCGTTATGCAGCGGTGATGGCTCAGTCACATGGGCTGGTTGTTCCTGTGCATTATCATGAGGTGATTCTGGATCAGCCAGAGGGGGAGCCGCAGTTTCTGAGATTACAGGCGCAGCAGTTTTAGATTTAACCGGTGTCCAGCGTTGAAGAGGCCGACGGGGAGGCGGTGGAGGCGGAGGCGGTGGGACCGAAGAAGGTTTCTCTGGAGGGCATGACGTAGCTGCATGGCCTAAACTTCTGCATGAAGTACAAAATAACGGCAAATCCTCATAGACGACAGACTGTAAAATGTATCGATATTTTGCCTGCAGATAGATCTTTTGAGGCAAATCCTGAGAAACATCGACTTCCACACAGATTCTTGCCACTGACGGCCGTAGCCCTTCTGCCGTGGCGACATCCAACTTGAGCGGTGATCCAATAGACCGAACTATTTCAAACAGCGCTTCTTTACGATGTAGATGAATGGGAAGACCCGGTAATGCAATCCAGATCGGAACTATCGGTACATCGGTAGTATGATCAAAATCCACTGTCCATTTTGTAATACGCATATGACAACCCGAAATATGCCAAGAACGTCGATAAAAACATCGCAAATAGTCGGCCTCTTTTATTTGGTCGAAACATCATTCTCCGGCCATAAAATTGTTTCTATGGCGTATTTTCAATTCTGCTTTGCCTTTTGAGGATTATCTTGGTCGATACATAATGGCTCGTCCGACACAATGCCCCTCCTGCAAGAGTGAGTCAGCTACGATGGATCATGTGTTTTTATATTGTCCTTCTGTGCGTTCGATTTGGTGCTATTTTGCAAGTGAGTTACATTGTCCACTTCCCACATCAATACAGCTTCGTCAATATCTTCTCTCATGGTGGTATCGCTCGTCCCTTTCCACACTAATTGGAGTTTATAAAATCGTGATCCCAGCGATAATAGTTCATCGTATCTGGTGTGCTTATACTTCCCTGATCTATGGTGACAGCGCACATATCACAGCGTCTACTCTTCGGTTCTCTATACAATATGAGATTACTTTGTGGCATAAAAAGATTGCGGGCTCTAAGTTGTCTGCTACATCACGGCATATTTTCAGTTGGCTGCCTGTTGTTCGGCCTCCTCGTCCATTGATTGTTCGCTGGATCACGCCACCCACAGGTAGATTGAAATTAAATGTTGACGCAGCTGCGGGTCGCAGTTACGCAGCTGGAGGAGCAATACTGCGTGATCACAGGGGGTCCTGCGTTGGAGCACTTTCTTTTCGCCTCCCTTTAAGCACGCCCTTACAAGCAGAGATACAAGCAGCAGTTTTTGGTCTCTTTTATTTCTTACCGCGCTACCGATCCATCATACTGGAATCGGATTGCTCCCAATTGCTAGACCGGTTGACTCGACCATCCATTGTTCATGGTAATCCACATCTTCAACGGCTACACTCACTTGTTCATACACATCATCTCCCTTGCTATCACGTTTATCGCGAGGCGAACATGCCAGCACATTATTTAGCGCAGCATGCAATGATACACCCATGCACGGAACGTTTTGCCTCGAACACTCTACCTTCATTGGTCCGTGCGGCGGTCACACTGGATCTGACTTATGTTAATTTGCGGGTGCCATGACTACAGTCTTCCATAAGGATTGGCCAGAGTCCCCTTCTACTGCCTGTTACCTTAGAGTGACAGGCAGGCACGGTATGGTTGCACATACATTACTCTATGTTTTATACTTCATACTTTTCATGTGTAACGAGCCTTTTTGTTTCATGGGAGTATTTTGGATCTATCATCAACTGCGTTCTTACTTATCGCGCGTGGACAAACTAAATGGCTGGGTGCATCGCTGCGTAAGGCTTGCTCCCATACTGGATCTTTTTGGGCTTCATATGGCGGGGTTCTTACCATTGTCGCCTTGGCCTTTTGGTCAAGGCGACTCGGGTAATCATTCTCATACTTGGTTCATGTTTCTTCTTTTGGACACTGCTGCTCTATTCATGTTCTATTCCTGTTTGTGCAAGTTTCAAATCATAATGGCGAGCCTCATTCTGGATGTGGACACTGCATTTTCGGACCTCATAACGTGGCAGCCAATGACTAATATTTCCTCTTTGTCGCCTTGGCACTTCAACTGCCAAGGTGGCTCCGGTACGTGCTTGCTCCATCAGTCTTTGATTGCTCAGTTTCATGCTTATATTGACCACTACTCTCTCTGGATGTCTTCTGAGGTTTGGACTTTCAAGTATGCTACAAGACACAGATGCGGCCACCTAAACTCAATCAGCTTTTTCCTGTACACGCCAACGACATTCCAGGATTTGTACCACATATTATATTCTCATCATATCAATGACATTCATATAAATATGTACGCTTTTTCCTTCGCCAAGGTTTTATCCACAAGGGTGGTTTTACTTGGCAAGGTTTTAATGCGGCATATCATATATGACTGGAGATATGTCATTATTGCTTCATTATTTTATTATTTCGAGTACTCTGCCAATGTAATATGGTTTTCCTCCGCCAAAAGTGAGGCTTTGCATGAATAAATACAATTTCGTTTAAAAAAATATATTTGAACACATATAAGGAGTAATGGCGGCGGCTCTGGAGACTGCATCGCAGGCGATTCACCATGGCAAAAGCTGTCACCTTTGATCTCAATTCACCGCAACTTCCATTCGTTTCACTGCTAAACTACTGCATTGTCTTGCATCTCCACTTGTTTCGCTGCTTTTTGGAATATTAACGCTGTTTGCATTTATCCGAAAATGACGGACACATCACCGATCAAGAAAACTTTTGCAGAAGCATTGGCCCCTACTCATATGGAGTCCGCCGCAATGATCAGACCCATATCGCGATATAAAGGTATGCCTTCTATAACATTCACAAACGAGGAAGTAGATCGATACTCAATTCCATTCAAATATACACTTGTTGGATCTTTCTGGCATGGCCGTCCCAATATGAAACAGTTAGCATCCTGCATGGAGAGAATTGAATTTAAACAGACTCCTAAATTAGGCTTAATAGATGATCAACATGTTATCTTAACATTCCATCAACCAGAAGATTATCATCGGTGTTTCTTACGTCGTTCATGGACTGTTAATGGCTATACTATAAGGGTGACAAAATGGAAGCCGGATTTTGATCCCAAGATTGATAAACCGATAGTCCCCATTTGGGTATCCATTCGGGGTATACCATTATATTTGCTAAATAAATCAGCTTTGTGGGATATAGCTCACATGATTGGATTGCCGTTAAAAATGGACTCTGATACATCTAATGGATTATGGCCATCAGTGGTGAGATTGTGTATTGAAGTAGATATCTCCAAGACATTACCAGTCCGGTTGCATATTCAAGGAGGAGATCATGCGATATACCCTACAGTGGAATATGAAAATATACCCCTATTCTGCACTACCTGCCGCATTCTAGGACATGAAACCAAAGATTGCAAACCAGAAGATGATAATCTGCAGGAACCAGAAAAGCATGCAGCTCCCATACAAACTAAAGTGAAGAAACAAGCCAAAAGATGGACCCCAAAGAAAAATAAATCTGACCACACGCAGCTGGTTGACAAGGACAATGATGATGCTTTGATTGATGATGAACATGAGGATCTTCCTCCACTGCCACAGGATAATCCTATAATACAAGATGCCTCTGTAACAGTTGCAGATCAACCGCATACTCCAAATGTTACATCAAACGATCATACACTCTTAACATTAATATCTGAGAAACAAGACTTGGCAAAGATTGGTGCATCCTTAAGTCACATTCCAGAAGAAGGTGATGATATTCTAGAAGCCACAAACTCGGATTCAGAAGTATACATACATCACACTGATCAGCTCACAGAAAACACTCTACATCCTCTTACAACACAAGCAGATATACCCTCTCATGAAGACTCGCGCCAGCAGAGGATCAGCACCCTAGCAGTCGACGTAGATGATGCTTTGATTGTCAAGGATAGTTCTTTTACTCAGTCCACGGATCAATTGCTACATGAATTACGGATCCCATACCCATTTCCCGACGACGCCACACGAAACAAGAAATGTTAGGCACATACAATCAACCTACAGAGCGACAGACCAGATCTTCAAACTTACCCTCCTCCTCGTCTCAATGAATTGTCTCATATGGAATGTCCGAGGAATTGCGAACTCTTTCGCTCGCATTCGCAAGCTTGTCAAAACACATAAACTGGAGTTGTTAGTGATAATTGAGCCCAAGAAAGAATCTGCACATTTGGCTCAAGTTCAACGAAAGCTGAAATTTTCACATGCTGAAGTAATTTGTAGGGGAAAAATTTGGATATTCTGGACACGCGATTCACTCAGACATCTATATACGGTATATAACGAACAATGCTGACATTTTAATTTCAGGTTGTGGGCACGGAGGTTGTTCTATGGTTCACACTAGTCTATGGAATGCATACTGTAACTGATCGACGTAGGCTATGGCATTCTTTACAACATCACCATGATATTAACAATGAGCCATGGTTAATTGGTGGAGATTTTAACACTTTCCTATCAGTAGCGGAGCATGATGGACTCTCTATCCCATCTATGTCTTTGTTGGAGGACTTCAATGACTGTGTGGCGTCTTATGAGTTAATTGATTTACCATATGAAGGCTCTGCTTATACGTGGACAAGTGGTCGTGGCCTTGGAATAGTTCGAAGAAGGTTAGATCGTATGCTTTGTTCAGAGTCATATAACAATCTGTTCCCTAGTCTGTGTGTTAAACATCTTCCATGCTTAACATCTGATCATGCACCGCTGCTCCTGCAATCTTCACTATCATCATTCAAGAGGCCAAAATCTTTTCGGTTTCAGAATATGTGGGTAAAGCATAAGGAATTTCACACATTTGTTAAGGCAACAGGGGACTCGTATCCCACAACTGGTGGAATGCGAGCGCTGTATAATAAGCTGCAAGCTCTGAAAAAAGAATTACAAAAATGGAACGTCACAGTGTTTGGAAATATTTTTGATCATCTATCACATCTGGAGCAGGAACTTAAATACACCGAGGCAGCCTTTGATGCTCAACCTTCACCCGAGACGCGCACAAAATATCATGCAGTGCAGGCTGAATACAAATTAGCGGAGCACAAAACGCTTTTATATTGGTCTCAAAAAGCACGACAGAAATGGATTGCAGAAGGAGATGCCAACACCTCCTTCTTTCACAACATAGTACGGGATCGACATTTAAGGCAAACCATCACAAAAATACATGATGTGAATGGCACAGTTATCGACACACAGCAAGGAATTCAACAGGCGGCTGAATCATATTACAAACAATTATTTGCAGCGGATCCGATTACTGAGGATGAAACAATTCTGCAATATATTCCGCAACTTGTAACGGAGTCTGATAATCAACAGCTGACAGCCTTGCCAACCCAGGCAGAGGTAAAGGAGGCAGTTTGGTCGCTAGATCCCAAAAGTGCGCCTGGTCCAGATGGCTATAATGGTTATTTTTTCTGCGCATGTTGGGATATAGTTTGAATGGATGTTCACAAAGCCATGTAGGAATTCTTTCTTGGTCTACCAATGCCAAAAGCAATGGGAAGTACATTAATCGTATTGTTGCCAAAGACGCCCACACCACGCACGTTCTCTGATTACAGACCCATTAGTCTCGCAAACTTTATATCTAAATTGGCAACACGTATTATTGCAACTCGCATCCAACCTCTTCTGCAAAAGCTCATTACGAACGAACAAGCGGGATTTGTTAAGGAAAGAGATATATCCGACCAGATTGTTATGGCTCGCGAAATGGTTCACTTGCATCACACTAAAGTAAGAGGATCAAATGCCATAATCAAGCTGGACATGATGAAGGCATTTGATAGAGTCAATTGGACATTTCTTGAAAAATTGTTAGCAAAATTTGGCTTCTCCGGCGGGTTTATCAAACTTATATTCAATCATCTCAAAGGGACATATATCTCAATCTTGATCAATGGCATCCCTGCTGGTTTTTTCAAACCATCAAGAGGGGTTAAGCAAGGAGATCCTTTGTCACCAATATTATTCATTCTAGCTTCAAAGGCATTTTCAAGGGGCCTTAATAACTTAGTCACAGGAGGTATCATAAAGCCTTTTACTGCAGGTAGACCCAAAACGATCTCCCATTTGGCATTTGCGGATGAACTCTTAATATTCATCAATGGTGGATTACACAATTTGGTTAAATTTAGAAAATTCTTGGAGCTGTATCAAGCAGCGTCGGGTCAAGCGGTAAATTTCCAAAAGAGTCACTTTGTTCCAGCACCATACCTATCGAATGCTCAGATTAGCAGAATGGAGCAACGGCTACACATGACAGCAGTATCTTTGCCAATCAAATATTTAGGAGTTCAGTTGCACAGAGGCAAGGAACGAGTCTCGCATTTTGCTAGCCTACCCTCGTCAATTCAAGCTAAATTATCTATGTGGCAAAATAAATTCCTCAATCACGCTGGGCGCTTAATTTTGATCAAACATGTCTTGGCTTCCATTCCATTACATGTGCTATCTGCTTGTAAGTTGCCTCAAAGTCTACTTCGCTTAATTACAAGATGGATGGTCAAGTTCTTCTGGGGAAGCACATCCGCCCAAACTAAGCATTCTTGGGTTTCAAGTGAGCTGCTTTTTGGACCAACAATTGAGGGCGGTCTTGGGCTAAGGAAATTGGAAGATCTTCAGTCCGCTTACTCTTGCAGATTATGGTGGAAATATCAACAAAACAACTCTTTGTGGAGCAAATTCTTTCATTCTCATTACGCCAGCCAAAACTCCTATGACATCCAGATCACAGACTCACCAGTTTGGAAACGAATATGCCGAATACACCCAATTTGCGCACATAGTTTGGCCAACGGAACACTACACTATACGAGCAGCGTATGATCAAGTACGTCATGTGCGGAATACTCGCCTTTCATACAAATATATATGGAACAAGCATGTACCTCCAAATATTCGGTTATTCCTATGGCGTTTATATCAAAAGGCAATACCTCTGCTTGAGAATCTTCAAAAGTTTGTTTGCATTCATCCAACTCAGTGTCCATTTTGCCTAGAAGCACAAATCACATCGGATCATGTATTCTTGGAATGATCAGAAGTTAGAGATATTTGGAATATATATGCCGCTTATTTGGATGGTCCATACAGTACAGCACGAACAATACAACAACAACAACTCATTCAATGGTGGCTATCAACCAAAGGTAATACACTTAAAGGAATATTGCGAATAGTTGCACCTTCTTACATTGTTTGGGAATTGTGGAAGTGTTATACCTCGATCATGTATGGGGAGGGACATTGGAGAAAATTTGCTGTGATGGAAGCCATACGTCGGGGAATATATGATTGGACGTACGTCCAAAAAGGCAAAAAATTTGCACTCTCAGACCGTGGGCTGATAGATCTAGGATTAAGCCCAACCTTCAGCATTCCTAGATGTAGGATTGTTAAATGGAATCACCCTCCACAGGGTAGGTTGAAACTAAACACGGATGCAGCACATGGTAGGCACTCAGCAGCAGCAGGTGCAATCTTACGTGATAGCAATGGCACATTCTTAGGGGCAATAGCGTATCACCTACCGCTATCTACACCAGCACTTGCAGAGTTTCAAGCAGCATATTTCAGTTACCTATACTTTGCAACACATTGGGGACCAATGGATATTGAGGTGGATGCGCAAGGAGTCCTTTCAATGGTTCTTAACCCAAGTCATCAGCTTGCTTCCTTATTCAGATCTCTGTTACTCTCAACATCATCGGAGATAACATATGTACCTAGGGAGGCAAATCAACCAGCTTATTTTCTAGCGCAACATGGTCAATTTCATCAGCATCTTACAATATTCACAACAGTGGCTGCACTACCGCCGCTAGTTCGGGCAAGCTATCATACTGAAAACACCCCACATATTCGACATGGATGCAGCTCTTGATCAGTATTGTTGCCCATATCATAAGATATGGGCAACACGGGTACGCATTATCCTCCCTATGACACTTCTACATTGCGTTATACTTCTTGCACATCTCGCATGTCATATAATCTCGTTACCCATATCAGCAGATATGGGTAACCAGGGTAACTTTTCCACCGCTGATTTTTGTTTCAACTCACATGGTATTGTTAGGTCCGAAATACACTCTAGAGGGGGGTGAATAGAGTGTTTGACTCTTTTGCGGAATTTTCTCGTTTGCTCAACTCAAAAAGGATATTCAAAATCAGAGCAAGAATGGGAGATAAGAAGTAGTGAATGAGTACACCGGATATAGAGTGGTTCGAATCGTAAATGATTCTACTCCACTACCACTTTGTTTCCAAAGTGGATTTTCAACAACTACTCTTCTTATTATGAACAATAAGAACAACCACAGCAATACTTACACTAACACTTTAGTGTAAGCAACCACAACAGCAACTTCTTGCACAAAACGCACTTGTGCAACTACAGCAACTACAGCTCTTAGCAAGAACAACTTCTTGCTTCCTCACAACTTCAACAAAAGTTCCCTCAAGAACTTCTCACAGTGGGTTGAAGAAATATGGTAAGTTTCACACTTTCTCACAAGTCTAAGCACAAGCAAGAGATCGAATATTTATGGTTCCTCTTGTGCTTGACTCTCTTTCTCTCAATATACAACAATGAAGATCAAAGAAAAGCTAATCAAGCTTTAAACAAATTTACAAGTATGAGAGAAATATACAACAATGTAAAATGAAGCTAGATGATGTTGAAAGTGTGTATTTGCCTCATCCAAGCCTCCTCTATTTATAGATGAAGTTCACCACGTTTTTGAGGCTCTCCACCAAGTCTTCATCTTCAAAAATGTCAAGATAATGCCCAAATAGTCTTTAGCCACCCTATGGAGTGATTTGATCTTGGATAGCCACCCTAGAGAATCTTAGACATGTATACAATAGTCAAGGAAGCATGTAATAGGTTGGGTTAAAGTCCACAAGAATTTTGAGCAAGATTTGAAAGAGAAAACATCATAAATCTCCCTTGGATTTTGTTCCAACGTTTAAAAAAAATTTTGAATTCTGTAGCACATCGATCGATCGATGTCTCTTATTTGAGAGACTGAAGTATACATCGATCGATCTATGTCTTGTAGCTTAGAGATCGATGTCTCACAGAAAGTTCTAGGTTTGATCTCTCATACATCGATCGATCGATGTATGTTCTTCTAGAGATCGATGTACACATCGATCGATCGATGTGCATAACTTCAGAGATCGATGTCTCACAGAAAGTTCCTGGGTTTGTTCTGTCATACATCGATCGATCGATGTCTCTTATTCAAGAGACTGATGTATACATCGATCGATCGATGTCCTTCAATTTAGAGATCGATGTCTCACAGTGTGTTTTTCTTATTTTACTTCATATTCCAAGTGTTAGATTCCTTTGTGTCTTTTCCAAATCATCTTTTAATTTCATCAAAACTCTTCATATCCCAACATTCTCCCCCTTTTTGATGATTTCAAAACCAAGATTTAAAAGATGTTTTTGAAAAATATGTTTATGCTACCAAAGAGTTTAAGACATATGAAATTTCAATCTCCCCCTTTCTCCATGCATTTTATGCTCCCCCTCAACCAATTATACATCCAAATCATATTTTTATCTCCTTACACATACGTCCTTCAACATATACCCATATGTATCATTTCATACAATGTATTACTCAATCATGTTTTATATCAAACAAGCAAACTATTCCAAGTTATCTTAATGTCCTTTCTCAAGTAAAATATGTCGATATATCCTTCAAGCAAACATATTAAGCAAAGCCAATATATCCATCAAGCAATTTAGCATACCAATATGTATCCATCAAGCAATTTATCATACCAATATATATACAAGAAAACTATACCAAGTTATCTTAATGTCCTTTCTCAAGTAAAATATGTCGATATATCCTTCAAGCAAACATATTAAGCAAAGCCAATATATCCATCAAGACATATTAAACAAAACTACTTCTCCCCCTTTTTGAAATTATCAAAAAAAAACATGAAATAAAAGTAGATACGATAGTCATAAAACATATGATAGTCATAAACATACTAAGTTAAGAATAAGAGAGATAATAGTTATGCTACTCTAGAAGTACTACGGGACACGGGGGATGAAGAAATGCTAGTCCTAATCCTCATCCGATGAGTAAGTGAAGCCTGGGATGCATGCCTTCATCTTAGCTTTGAACCTTGCAAATTTGTTTTTCAAGGTTCCCACCTCGTGTTGAAGCTCTACGACTTGTTGTTGTAGTTCTGGAATACTTGAGCTAGGTCCGCCTTCGTGTTCCTTCTTCAGATTCAGGAATAGGTAACTGTGTATCCCTCGGGCCTGTTTCCTCATCAGCTGCAGGTGGCTGAGCTTCATCTTCATCTTCTTCTATTTCTTGTCCACTCCTTTTTGGGCTTCTTTTCTCGATTTGTTTATTTGTTGAATGTTGATTTTGTCGTAATAGTCCTTGACAGAAATTTTTTCAACTTCCGAATCATCAATCTCAATTCCCGACTTTCTGAGCATATAGTAGATGAGATTTGCATATGGAAGGTCTTTGGACTTTTTGGTGGCTGCTTCTATAACATTGGCAATGAAGATCTCTCCAAAGTTTAGTTGTTCCCTATTGGCCATTCTATAAGCAATATAGAAATCAAGATTGCTAGGAAGTTTTGCCGATTTCCCATTGATACAGAAGGTGACAATGGCAGTTAACACCCTATATACTAGTGGCATGTCATTAGTATTTTTGGTAGGATAGAAGCCTAGAAAGCTCTTAACATGCTCTTCACTCACTTGCCATTTGTTCTCATCCCAATACCAAACTTCAAACGATTCTAAACCTTCATCTGGAACTCCAATGTATTCACAAATCATTCTACACGTCCATTCAATATGTTGACCATCAATTATACTATTCAAGGAGTAAGGAAAACCATTCACATACTCAATCCACAGATTTGCATAGAAAAGTCTAGTATACTTCTTAGACATTTTCTTCATATTACCTCCAATCCAAAGATTTCTCCAATTTTGAGCATCTATCCAATCAATAATTGGACCTAATTCATTGTTAGAAGCAATATCCTCTATTTCTAACAATTTAATGGAATTGTTGCTCTGTCAGAATTTTCCCATTCCATGAACAATTCTTGAGCTTTAAGAGTAATGTAAGCAAAAGTACTTGTACCAAAGGGCTCATCCAGAACTCCTTTGATATTTCTCTTGATCCAAGGAAAATTTTTGTAGGTGAGGTTGCTCCTAATCTGGTTCAAAATTTCAGCTTGACTGAAATCTGTTTGTCCAGGCCTAGTACTTCCACTTCTAGGTTGTGTAGGGACTTGAGACCTAGAAGAATGCCCTTGTTGTACATGGCTTGACCCTTCTTCTTTAGGTTGTGATGCCCTAGCCTTCTTGGATGTGTGTTTTGATTTTCGCATTTTCGGATTTGAGGTCTAGGGTTTGAAAAATTGGAACTTAATTGAAGGAAGGAAGATGATGTAATGGAGTCGATAGAGATGGGGATTTTGAAGAGTTTCAGAAGAAAATGAGGGAAGAATCTGTTTTGGAGAAGAAAAAATTCGCCAGAGAGTGTTTCTAGGGTTGAGAATACGTGTTTCTGGTGAAGAGAGGGAAGAATTCTGCACTTTTAGTCGACTGCAGAGTTTCTGAAATTCGTCTACATCGATCGATCAAAGTAGAGAGCGATGTATACATCGATCTCTCAACTATATACATCGATCGATCGATGTACCTGTTTTTCTGAAATTTGATTTTTTCTTACTTTTAAGCATTGTTTATCATTCCTAGTCTTGTTCTAATTGATTCAAAGGTATCGGTAGGGAGTGACTTGGTAAAAATATCCGCTAGTTGGTCATTTGTTGGAACAAACTCAATGCATACCAATCCTTTTTGAATACAATCTCTTATGAAGTGATGCCTTACTTTAATATGTTTTGTTCTACTATGACGAATCGGGTTTTGTGCTATACTTATAGCTGATGTGTTGTCACATAAGATGGGAACCTTATCAAACTTAACATTGTAATCGCTCAAGGTGTTGATCATCCAAAGTAGCTGTGCACAACACGAAGCGGCCGATACATATTCGGATTCGCCGTTGAAAGTGACACACTATTTTTTTTCTTGGAGAACCACGAAACTAAGCAATCTCCAAGGAATTAACATGTCCCGGAGGTGCTTTTCCTATCAACAAGATTTCCAGCATAGTCGGAGTCACTATATCCTCTTAGATCAAAACAACCATTTTTGGGATAAAACAATCCAAAGTTCAAGGTTCCTTTTAAATACCTAAAGATACGTTTAACAGCAACTAAATGTGATTCCTTAGGCATACTTTGAAATCTAGCACATAGACACACAGCATGCAAAATATCCGGCCTACTAGCGGTTAAATAGAGTAAACTACCAATCATACCCCTATATTTTGTTACCTCAACCGGATTTCCTTTTTCGTCTTTGTCAAGCTTTGTACTTGTGCTCATTGGAGTGCTCACACTTCTTCCATCCTCAAATTTGTACTTCTTGAGCAAATCCTTTGTATACTTTGTTTGAGATATATACACTCCATCTTGAGTTTGCTTGATTTGAAGACCAAGAAAGTAGTTGAGTTCACCCATCATGCTCATTTCAAATTCTCCTTCCATCAATTTTGCAAAATGCTCACAAAGAGAATCATTAGTAGCACCAAATATAATATCATCCACATAAATTTGAACAAGCAATTGATGGTTTCCTTGTTCTTTAATAAAAAGAGTAGTATCGACTTTTCCTCTTGAAAACTCATTCTCAAGTAGGAAGTTACTTAATCTATCATACCAAGCCCTAGGAGCTTGTTTAAGTCCATAAAGGGCCTTTTTGAGTCTAAAAACATGATTTGGATAATCATGATTTTCAAACCTCGGTGGTTGAGCTACATAGACCTCTTCTTGAATTATTCCATTCAAGAATGCGGATTTCACATCCATTTGATATAGTTTGAAATTCTTATAGCATGCATATGCTAATAGCATCCTAATAGCTTCTAACCTAGCTACGGGGGCAAAAGTCTCATCATAGTCTATGCCTTCCTCTTGCCTATAGCCTTGTGCTACTAACCTAGCTTTGTTTCTAGTGATGTTTCCTTTATCATCCATTTTGTTTCTAAATACCCATTTAGTGCCAATTACGGGATGATCACTAGGTTTAGCAACTAATTCCCAAACATCACTTCTTTCAAATTGATTTAATTCTTCTTGCATAGCTAATACCCAATCTTCATCATTTATTGCCTCCTTTATATTTTTAGGCTCAACTTGTGAGATGAAAGCATTTTCATTGAATTTTCTCCTAGTCATTATGCCTTGGCTAGTTTCACCTAATATCAATTCTTTAGGGTGATCTTTCCTATACTTATATGAATCCGGTAAATTTGAGGTATCTCCTCCTACTTCTTCATCTTCAACCTTAGGTTCAAGTGGATCAATCCTAAGGTCAATAAAAATATTACCTTTTGGATTCTCAAATTTCTCTATATGGCTTACTTCAACTATTTCATCATCATCATCGTCATCATTAATGTTTGATTTATCCTCATTAAGTTCACTAAATTTGACATGAATTGATTCTTCAACTTTCATGCTTCTTTTATTATATACTCTAAATGCCTTGCTATTTTGAGCATAACCCATAAAGATTCCTTCATCCGCTTTGAAGTCGAGTTTATCCAAGTTAACTTTAGTGTTAAGTATAAAGCACTTACAACCAAATACCTTGAAATAACCAATATTTGGTACTCTACCTTTCCAAAGCTCATAAGGAGTCTTTTTGAGAAATGGTCTCAAATAAACTCTATTGATCACATGACAAGCGGTATTTACCGCTTCGGCCCAAAAATATTTGGGTAGCTCAAATTCGTTTAGCATGGCTCTACTCATTTTTTGAAGTGTTCTATTTTTCCTTTCCGCAACACCATTTTGTTGAGGAGTTTTTGGAGCCGAAAAATTGTGTCCATACCCTTTGGATATACAAAATTCTTGAAATTCTCCATCAAACTCACCACCTCTATCACTTTTAATTTCCTTAATTGTGTCTTCTTTTTGATTTTCTAATCTCTTACAAAGCTTTATAAATTCTTGACATGCATCATTCTTTTTAGCTAAGAACATTATCCAAGTGTACCTAGAGAAGTCATCTACCACCACAAAGGTGTAATGTTTTCCACTTAGACTTGCCGTACCAATATCCCCATACAAATCCATATGAAGCAATTGTAGGGGTTTGGTGGTGGAGATTTCACTTTTGGGTTTGAAGCTTGTTTTAACAAGCTTTGCCTTTTGACAAGTGTCACATAAGCCATGGTTTTCGAAATTTAATTTTGGAAGACCTTGGACTTTTTCATTTTTGCAAATCTCTTTGAAGTTTTTAAAACTAATATGTCCAAGTCATCTATGCCATAGTTGAGTCAAATCATTTTTGGCAACTAGGCAAGAAACATTTTGTGATATCAAATCATGTGTGCTAAATTTGTAAACATCATTTTTACGTATAGCCTCAAAAACAATCTTATCGTTCTTTTTCACAACACATTTTCTTTTCACAAATTCAATTTGAAAATTAGCATCACATAGTTTGCTCACACTTATCAAATTATACTTAAGCCCTTCTACATATAATACATTATTAATAGTAAAAGAAGAGTTACCAATTTCTCCATGTCCAAGGATTTTGGCTTTTCCATTGCCAAAATGCACGTTCCACCATCTTGGAGCTTGAGCTTGGTGAACAACGTTTTGTCTCCGATCATGTGCGTTGAACATCCGCTGTCCATAAGCCATTTGGTTCCTTCTTCTTTGGCTACTCCATTTATCTTGAGAGCCTACAAAACCAAAAGATGTATGCATTGGTATCGTTTGATGGTTGGGTCCTTTAAGGTTAGTTTGTCGACCCTTAGGCTTCCAAACATATGTGCTTGCAAATCTAGCTCTACATGCTTTCTTCACATGTCCTAGTTTGTTGCAATGAAAACAAGTGGGTACATGCTTTGGTTTAGGGGGTGATGAATTTCGTTGTGTTTTTCTATTATTTGCCTTTTTCTTTAAGGACTTAGGTTTAATAGAAGAAGATGATGAATTAAATCCTAAACCGGATTTATCATTTCCAATTCTTTGATTTCCAAGTAGTATGTCTAAATTTTTTTTACCATTTGTTAGTCTTTGTAAGTCTAACTTTAGTTTCTCACATTCTTTTCTAATTTCTACATTTTCAAGAGCTACGGTTTTATGCATGGTGAGTATGATGTCATGCTCTTGAAACATCAAAATATTCTTGTCATGTAAGCTCTTATTTTCTAAGATGCATTTCTTGAACTCTTTCTTCAAATGTTTATATTTTAGATTCAATTTTTCAAAGTCATCTTGCAAATCTCCTATTTCATCATGCAAATTTGAAGGGTTAGAATTTACCTCAAGATCATCTTCAATTGCCATAAGACAGGTATGTTGAATCTTTGGATTGTCAACCATTGCAACAAGTCCAACACCTTGATCTTCACTCTCTTCTCCTTCCGATTCTAAAAGGAGATCATCCCACGTAGTTACCTCCGCGTTGAGGGCTTTCTTCTTTTGAGGAAAGACCTTTTTCTCTTGCTTTTGCGGCTCTTTTACGTGGCAATCGGCAATGAAGTGACCGGGTCGACCACATCTATAGCAATTTTCACTTGCTTCCTTTTCTTTAGATGGTCTCTTGAAAAACTTTCTTGCTTGAGCTTTGTTTCTAGTTGCCATTCTTCTAAATTTTCTTACTAGAAGAGCAAATTCCTCGTCCGATTCATCAGATTCTACCACCAATCCTTTGTGTGATGTTTGTGTGGGCTTGATAGGATTCATCCTATTTTATTCATCAATAAGAATTTCATGAGTAAGAAGATTACCGGATAGCTCATCAAGGGTAAGAGTCTTGAGATTCTTTGATTTGGTGATGGCGGTAACTTTGGGTGTCCATTCTCTTGGCAAAGAGTTGAGAAGTTTTGAGACAAGGTCTTCATTTGAGATTTTCTTGTCAACCATGGAAAGTTGATTCACTATTCGTGTGAATCAATCGATTGTCTCTTCAATCTTTTCACCGCTTTTCATTCCGAACATCTCATACTCCTTCATGAGCATAAGTCGTTTGGCCATTCTTACTTGCTCAGTTCCTTCATGTATCATTTCAAGCCTTTTCCATGCCTCATGAGCTGTTTCAAGACCTTGAAGTCTTATAAGCTCGGTGGTGGTGAGAGCACTTGAGAGAATATCAAATGCTTTGCCATTAATGGCAAATCTTATCTTTTCTTCATCGGTGTAGTCATCCTCATCTTTGAATATTGATTCTCCTTTTGAGTTGGTAATCATAGGAACTTCAATTCCTTTGACAAATGCTCTCCATATATCAAATCCACAGCCTTTCAAGTGATTAATCATTCGAAATTTCTACAAGGAATAATTTTGGGCATCAAACATAGGTGCTTTAGTGTTTGATCCGGAAAATAATGCAGTAGGCTTAGGAGATGAAGAGGTTGAGGTTGAGGTTGTCATTGCCATGATCTTTAACCTTGCTACTTACAAAGATAGGCCAAGCAATCAAGGTTAGGCTCTGATACCAATTGTTAGGTCCGAAATACACTCTAGAGGGGGGTGAATAGATTGTTTGTCTCTTTTGCGGAATTTTCTCGTTTGCTCAACTCAAAAAGGATATTCAAAATCAGAGTAAGAATGGGAGATAAGAAGTAGTGAATGAGTACACCGGATATAGAGTGGTTCGAATCGTAAATGATTCTACTCCACTACCACTTTGTTTCCAAAGTGGATTTTCAACAACTACTCTTCTTATTATGAACAATAAGAACAACCACAGCAATACTTACACTAACACTTTAGTGTAAGCAACCACAACAGCAACTTCTTGCACAAACGCACTTGTGCAACTACAGCAACTACAGCTCTTAGCAAGAACAACTTCTTGCTTCCTCACAACTTCAACAAAAGTTCCCTCAAGAATTTCTCACAGTGGGTTGAAGAAATATGGTAAGGTTCACACTTGCTCACAAGTCTAAGCACAAGAAAGAGATCAAATATTTATGGTTCCTCTTGTGCTTGACTCTCTTTCTCTCAATATACAACAATGAAGATCAAAGAAAAGATAATCAAGCTTTAAACAAATTTACAAGTATGAGAGAAATATACAACAATGTAAAATGAAGCTAGATGATGTTGAAAGTGTGTATTTACCTCATCCAAGCCTCCTCTATTTATAGATGAAGTTCACCACGTTTTTGAGGCTCTCCACCAAGTCTTCATCTTCAAAAATGTCAAGATAATGCCCAAATAGTCTTTAGCCACCCTATGGAGTGATTTGATCTTGGATAGCCACCCTAGAGAATCTTAGACATGTATACAATAGTCAAGAAAGCATGTAATAGATTGGGTTAAAGTCCACAAGAATTTTGAGCAAGATTTGAAAGAGAAAACATCATAAATCTCCCTTGGATTTTGTTATAACGTTTAAAAAAATTTTGAATTCTGTAGCACATCGATCGATCGATGTCTCTTATTTGAGAGACTGAAGTATACATCGATCGATCGATGTCTTATAGCTTAGAGATCGATGTCTCACAGAAAGTTCCAGGTTTGATCTCTCATACATCGATCGATCGATGTATGTTCTTCTAGAGATCGATTACACATCGATCGATCGATGTGCATAACTTCAGAGATCGATGTCTCACAGAAAGTTCCTGGGTTTGTTCTGTCATACATCGATCGATCGATGTCTCTTATTCAAGAGACTAATGTATACATCGATCGATCGATATCCTTCAATTTAGAGATCGATGTCTCACAGTGTGTTTTTCTTATTTTACTTCATATTCCAAGTGTTAGATTCCTTTTTTTCTTTTCCAAATCATCTTTTAATTTCATCAAAACTCTTCATATCCCAACAGGTATTACTGCTGTTTCTTATAGCTTTTGTAACTCTACTAATTCGAAATTATGCTTGTGCATGGAATCTGGGGTGCAATGGCAACATCGGAGGCACACACTTTGGCGGATCAAGCAAGGGCTGCATCATGTTACACTTTCTCAACTTACGCACACTCTACAGCTATCTTTTTTATGTTCATGTACTTACACCAATCATATAAATATGTATGCTTTTTCCTTCGCCAAGGTTTTATCCACAAGGGTGGTTTTACTTGGCAAGATTTTAATGCGGCATATCATATATGATTGGAGGCATCAAATTATATGTTCGCTATACTATTATTTTGCATTCATTGACAAACATTGTAATATGGTTTTCCTCCACCATAAGTGAGGCATAATAAAAATTCTTTTTCCTGCAAAAAAAAAATATTTGAACACATGGTTAATGCACAAGCTTTTATGTCGTGACGTAGAAGGTAGGGGAAAAGTGGGTCGAGGGTGGTACGCATAAGTATATGCGTGTATATGCACGTGTATTGACGCAGACATATACGCAGCTATATATATGAGTAAGGATGTACAACGTAATAAAATAGAAGCATACATGCAAGTATATATGTACGTGTATATGCGCGGGCATATATAGCAGCGTGTATGGCTGAATTGTGTGTGAAGCATTCGTGGCATGTGCATTGCATCCCTTCGGGACGCTGACTCCACGTTACGGAGCGATGACCGCTGACTCCATGTTACGGAGCGGTGATCGCTGACTCCACATTACGGAGCGATATCCGCTGACTCTGCGTTACAGAGTGAAGTCCGCTCTCCACGTTACGAAGCGATGACCGCTGACTCCATGTTATTGAGCGATGTTTGCTGACTCCATGTTACGAAGCGATGTTCACTGACTCCACATTACGGAGCGATGTTCGCTGACTCCGCGTTACGGGGCGCTATCTGCTGACTCCACGTTACAGAGCGATGATCGCTGACTCCACGTTACGGAGCGATGAGTAGGACCTGGGACATGCATAGCATATTATGGAAAAAAAGAGCACGTTATGTGAAATAATAATGTTGTTGCATGTGACACGATAGTGAAAAGGAGCATGCACCATGAAGTTGCGCATTGCTTCTGATTGTGTGAGTGTGTGTTTATCATATGCGTTTGTTATTGCTCTTCTTTATGTGTTAATGTATTTTTACTTGCTTGATTGGTTAGAAAGGTAAAAAGTCAAACTTTATTTGCAAAGAGAAGTATGCTATTTTCTATTTTGTCGTTTATTTGCTCTATTTACACTTGCTTCTCCGTGTATGATCCCATGGTAAGTACAATGAGGCTACTTATTTAGGCGACGTGTCGCTCATACTACGTTATCACCTATTTTTGCATATAGACAGGTAATTGAGTTAGTACGCCCGAGGATGATCAATAGCAGATGTTTCGGGAATGAGGATATCCTGATGAGGCTTTCAAGGACTTAGTTGAGACATAGTTTATGGATTTGACCTTATGTGGTTTGAGGTTTGGTATTTATTATCTACGTTTGACATTTGTATTGAAACAGAATTACCTAAGACATTGATATGAATGATGATTATTATGTCGAGGTTTTAGCTTATAACTTCTGCTGACATCGATTTACGTTATTTTGATGATGTGTAATTGAATTGTATCGACGCCTTGTATTCTCCTTAGCGAGATACGGCGGATGAGCCGTTTTGAGTACTAGGGCTCAGGACAGGTCGCTACATACATGGTTAAAATGAGGTATATAAATGAAAAGCCCAAGGTGGAAAAGGAGACAATCAGATAAAGGTGGTTCGAGACATAAGGAAGATGAATAGACGATAACTGAAAGAAAAAAATCTGTGTAACAATGAAAAGTTACAGGAATGAAAAGTGAAGAAGAAAGGAGATGGAAGCAATTTCTAATCCAAAATATTTTGGGGAAAACAAAATATTCTCACTGGAATTCTCGCTCAACGAAAATCGAGGTGCAGTACGGCTGAAACTGTCTTGAAACTGATATCCAAGAATCTCATCGTTACCACAGAGTCAGCAACTACTCAAAGGTTGGCACGTCAGAGGCGTGCAGCGATGGAACAGTCAAAAGGGTTCATCTGTTACTAGGAGATCATCGTTCCTTTTCTTATTAGGAATGCTAATATGGGGACATCTGATGATAAAACTACCGACCCAAGAAATGACAGTGTAGCCCACCCGGTTCATTGCAAGAACGGCATCTGACTCTCACTGAGGAGTAGGTCACCTATTGTTCATGCTAGCCACTCGGGCCTGCAAATCATTCAAGTCGACATGGCCCGGGGGGCACAGGACGCCCATTCACCGAATAGGATCTCATGACAACATAAACCTCTCTCGTACAGAGGCGTTGAAGGCTAGTCACCTCGGCTATTGTCCCTGTCTCGGCAATACCGTGTACCTCGGCTATGCCTAACAGGTTGGCCATAGACACAGTATCCAATGCCTCTTTAGACAGTTTGGACTCCTATCACGTCAGCAGCTTGGCCATGTAACATTACACATGGCATCACATCACATCCATGTGTAAGCGAAACATGGCAAGTCAGACTCTGTCACTGCTCCTAATCATGCATTGGCCGTCTGAACCATATAAAAAAGAACAAACCATGCAAAAAGGAGGGACATTCAGCTTAATTAAAAAAGATCTTTATTGAACTACCACGAGAGACATGTTTCTCTAGGTATTTCAACATAATCACTTCCAAAGATAGAAATATCTGTGACTGATTTGATCATTGCAAGGATTTCGCTAGAGTTAAATTCAGGGGCTCAAACTTTATTGAATCTTGCAGGATTTCTACATTAACGAGCATTGGTTTCAAAGTTCGAAACATCCATTCATCCTAGGCGAAGACCGACTTTGCCAATATTAAACAAACCCTGCATAAAGCTTTACAAGTAGGTTTCTAAAGAGTTGCATCATGTTGCTGATTAGGCAAATTAAAAGCTTCACTAGTGATCCTCTTGGTATCAAAATGAAATCAAGTCAAATAATAATTTAAAAAAAGGGACGAGGATTAATCAAGAAGCAGTATGCTAGAATATTGAAAGGCTTATGTGTGACATAAGTTCCTTATTCGGCTGTTGCACCAGATGTCAACATCAATCTTGCAAATTGCTAAGCTTAAATTTTGGAATAGCATCTACCCATTACAAACGATGAGCACGTAGATTAGGTTGCTAGTGTGCTCTACCGATTTCGTACTCCATTTGTTTCTTGAATTTTGATTAATTTGTATGCCTGCAAGATGGGTTTACCATTTTCTTGGGTGTTTTCAATGGTTTAACAATGGACGAAGAAGGAGAAGAGCAGGGGTCCTCAGGAATCAATTTAAAGAGATAAGGGAGTCGGTGGTGATGCGGTAGAATAGAAAGAGAGGTGGCGGGGGTACCTAAGGAGAACTGATCGACTATATATGTGTCAATCGACATGTCATGATTAATTCGGAAGATTATTTTGTGTTTCTATTTTAATTCAAAAACACTAAGGTCCAGACACTTGGGAAACAACGCTCCGTGCCTTGCGCGACTGTCCCCGTGTCAGATGTGTTTGGTCTCGCATACTACCTGAGCGAAATACTCTCAAATTCTTTGAGAATCAAGGGGCATAAGAGGGTGGATTGATCGAAACCTGGGAACTCGAGATACATATGTAAATGATGGTGAAAGCTGGCCTTATATCTTTCGCGAGACACTTCATGTGTTATGGACACAACGAAATCACCAGATATTTGAAGAGGGCTTCATTAGGCAGAATACGATCGGCATGATACGCATGATATATGATAGAGTTAGAAATATTAGAAAAACTTGGAAGAGTGACATGAGGATAGTTAGCTAAGATACATGTCCATTGTATAGGGTTGTGTATGTACAGACTTTTAAGATGGTAATTGAATAAAGGATCCCTTTTTCCGGAAAAAAAAAACACGAAGGTCTAAGACTGAGGGGGGGGGGGGGGGGGGGAACATGTAAAAACTTAAAGTCATTTGTCCAGAACACATAAGATGAAAATATAATTATCTCATAGAGATATATTCTACATTTATTTGTATATTTACTTTTTTTCCCGTAGTAAGAATCCATGAAAAAAATCTCACAAATTAATATGTGGTTGGATCCCTTTGGTGAAGATGAAAACGTACCAGTTGCTTATACTGGGGTGTGCCCATACTGGCAAGAAATCGTTGCTCGAAGGTTCCTGAATATGTAACCACTGACTTTTGCTGATAACCTTTTGGCTTACACGGTAACGTGCTTAGCCTGTCTATCACCTGGCCATACCCGCTTGATGTTGAGATTAATTCGAGATACGTGTGATGGGCAGCACGTTGATAAAGTTTATACGAATTAATCATAAGGTGGACGTTATGTATGATAATATTATATGTCACATATGTCACGTAATAATATTAATTGTTACGTAAAACATCCACATGTTAAGTGATCATCGGGTATACTCGTGGATGTATAGTGTGGTCTAAATGGAAACCCCGAATATGTAGACAGTCATATGGTCAGAGACCGCGATGGATGGGCTCAAAGTGCAACGACCATAAAGTTACGACATCTGGTCCCCGAGGGACGACAACCCACGTGTGGCTAGTAGATAAATATTGGCACAATAATTAAATATTAAATAATATTTAATAATAATATTTATTATTGTTAAATATTAGATAATATAAAGGAAGATAAGATTGGGTTTTAAATTCAGATTTAAATTTGAATTTAAGTTTGAATTTAAATTTAAATATAAGTTTAAATTTAAATCCTAACCTATCAGATCCTTCCATCCCCCTCTATATAAAGGAGGAGGCTTCACCTCCTCAGAATCAATCAAAAACATACGCATACAGTATAGCGGCCATTACAATATATTAGAGAGAAGGTGTACCAAATTTTCTATAAAGCCCACACTGCCTAGCCTCTCCATCGGGTAAAGCAGTGAATTGTTGATTTCGTTCAAGGGGTGTATCAGCAATTGGTGGGAGGTCGTGAATCCTTGGATCACGCCAGATTCATCATCAACCGGAGCAGTTGCAGCGTACGTGTTCATATTAACAACAGCAATGGAGCAAGGTATATTTTCCGCATTTTGTTACTTTGTCTACTGATTCGATTAAACGGTCCTATTCAGGGGTTTATTAAATTAAATCCAACAAGTAGTATCAGAGCATGCCTAATCGAATCAATTTTGTTAATCTGTTCATGTTCGGAAAAGCAAAAAAAATTTCTGATCAAAAAAACATTTTTCCGGAATAAAGTTTGGTGGAAGAAAATTTTCTGTTTTTTTTTTAAATTAAACTTCCATCGATTTTTGACAAAAAAGAGGTACTGGCGTCGGTGTCCAGCGCTGGGTGCAGCGATTTTTAGCCATCAGAGGATCTCGTTTTCGAACCCTATTTCCGAAAATATCTGTTGTTTTCAGGAATCACTGGTTTTAATATAAAATTAAACGCTTCCATTAATAAACCACTAGGTCTGCTGTCCTGGTGGCCAGCGCCTGGGATAAGGAGCAGCAGGTCTCTAGTTCGAGACCAGCCGCGGAAAATTTGGAGTTTCTTTTGGCTCCTGACAGCTGTTCTGGTCCTGGCCTGTTTCTAATTGGGCTTCGGCCGAAATTAAAAAAAAGGTAATTCGGTTTTCAGGTGGGCTGGGATTTAAATTCCGGTCCTAATTCGGTTCTGGACAGGGCTTCGGCCCAAAATCAGGTTTCAACAAAAAAAAAGTCATTTAACAGAAATAAAAAAAAGGAAAAATCAGATTGGGCGGGCGGGTTTCTGTCCGACCCGACCCGCGCCCCAGTTTCTTTTTTCCCAGTTTTTATTTATTTGGTTTATTATTATTATTTTGGATAAAGTAAATAATAATAATAATTCTTTTATTATTATTATTTAAAGTTTCTTTTAAGGAAAATAGTAATAATAACAAATTGTTATTGTTATTATTATTTTGAAGTCTCCTTTTAAAGAAAATAATAATAATAATGATGATAATTTATTTATTATTGTTATTATTATTAAGAAAAATAATAATAATAATAATAATACTAAGTAATTATTATTATTATTTTAAAGTTTTTTTAAGGGAAATAAAGTAAATAATAATGATAATAATTTATATTATTGTTATTATTTAAAGTTTATTAAGGAAATAGTAATAATAATAATAATAATAAATTCTTGTTATTATTATTATTATTTTAAAGAAATCCAAAGTAATAATAATCAAGTGTTAAGTTAATTTCCGGTTATTGCATTATTTGTTTATATGCATGCAATTAATTGTTTATTTATTTATTTATGTCATTTATGTTTATGCATGTTAATAATAAATAAAATAAAGTTAAGGAACTTAACCCAATAAGGATCCGAATCTTGCTTGACCTGGTTTGACCGAGTTCAACCAAGTTAATTCAACGGGTTAAGTTGACTGAATTAACCAACACTTATCAATCAATGCGGGTTTATACTCGTGATAGATGACTCATTGAGTTGTGATAAAAACACCGTACACATAGTTTTTTCTAATAAAGCCGGGTACTTAAGCGAGACCATTGTGACTCCACCGGTGGCCTGGAAATTATGTGGAATGGTAATACACCCTTATGGCAAGTGGGTATTACTGAATCGGTTCACTTCACACTCAATACGACCCATCATAAGGTTATATCACTTGTTAAATTGATTGATAAAGATATTGTTTTCTTATACCGTAAGGAGAACTGAGCTTGGTTTAAGGTGGTTCTTATTTGAGCCGTAAAGGGAATCAAGCTAGTTCAAATTGGTTTAAGTAAAACAAAACGGATGTTGGTGTTAAGTGTGCATGGTACGTGCAAAAGGGTCAGTCAGTAAACTGCGGATCATGTAGAACCATAAAGTTACGCGACTTAGCAAATGTAGGGCTTTAATATGATCTCCTTAAAGTGCGGCAATCATATCATCGCCACTATATTTGTTATGATTGTGAAGGACATGTATGCGTTGGAGGCAATCATTGACCGGCCCAAAGGAAGGTGTGATTGTCAAAAACACATATGAGCATGGTAGTGGACCCAAATAGGGCCGGCGGCGAAGCTTTAAATGCATAGGTTAACTCATCGGCCCAAAGGAAGGTGGTTAACCTGTGCTTGGAGAGCCGTCATATTGACCACTACACCCAATTGTTGGAAGGTATTGGGATGACTCCAAAGAGCCCCAATATTGGAAGACAATTGGTAGATGGAATCGGGGTTCTATTTTGATATTTGTTTTTATGCAGTTTAAAGATTACACGTATTGTGTATTTAAGTCCGTTTCTTGTTTGCTTTCAGTAATAATGTCTAACATTAAGGATATTCCTACAATGAACGGTTCAAACTATAAGCAATAGAAAGGTCAATTAGAGATCTTTCTGGGGATTGCTGATCTAGACAATGCGTTACAGATAGATCGTCCAGCTGTGCTAACAGACGAAAGTACCAGTGAGGAAAAATCTCACATGGCACGCTGGCTACGATCAAATCGCATGTGCCTTATGATCATGCAAAAGACTATCCTCAAATGCTTCAGGGGACACGTTACCGAGTCCACGACGGCTAAAGAATTTTTAGCCGATCTCGAGCAAAGATATGTAAAGAATGAGAAAGCCGAGGCAGGCAATCTCTTAAAGAAACTTTGCTCGAAACAGTACCGTGGAAACGGCAGCATAAGAGGGCATAAAGTTATGAATGCTGTCGCCACCAAGTTCGGTGGTAAGAAATGCGAAGCTGCGGAAATGGTTACTGTGCAAAAGGCAAGTCAAAAGGAAAAGGGGGTGCCTACTACTGACACACCCAAAAGCATGACTTGTTTCTTTTGCAATAAGGAAGGACATTTAAGGAAGAATTGTACCGGTTATATATCTTGTCTCAAGAAAAAGGGTACATTCTTAGTTTGTTCTGAAGTTAATTTTGTTTCAGATATAGCCACTTGGTGGGTCGATACAGGAGCCACGACTCACCTATCTTTGACTATGCAAGGTTTCCTAAGCCATAGAAAACCAAGAGACGATGAAAGATACGTCTATTGGGGAAATGGCAGCGGCATAAAGGTTGAAGCCATCGGGCATTTCAGATTGCTGTTGACATCCGGTTTCTATCTAGATTTGCATGACACTTTTGTAGTACCATCGTTTAAAACGAAATCTTATTTCGTTTTATCGATTGAATAAAAGTGGATATTACGGTTATTTTGGAAATAGAAATTTCCAACTTTATCATGCTTCTAGATTGATTGGTCATGGTATAATGTCCGAAATTGATAAATTTTGTTCAATAAATGTTGCTTCAAATCAGGAAACTTTGCATGTTGTAACGCGAAACGTTAAAGCAAAATTAACTCATGAGAATTCAGGATCACTTTGGCATCGACGTTTAGGACACGTGTCCAAAAACAGAATAGAACGTCTTGTCAAATCAGAAATTCTCAATCCTTTAGACTTAAACAACTTAGAGTCGTGTATATTTTGTGCTAAAGAAAAACAAACTAAAGTCCGAAGATATGAAGCAAATCGTGCAAATGGTCCATTAGAGTTGATTCATACCGATATTAGTGGTCCATTTCATCCGGTTACTCGAAATGGCCACTCTTATTTTATCACCTTTATTGACGACTATTCGCGATATGGCTACATATTCTTGATTAAAGAAAAATCATAAGCAATAGACATGTTCAAATCCTTTAAAGCTGAAGTTGAGTTACAACTCAACGAAAGGATTAAAACCATCAGATCGGACCGTGGGGGTGAATACTACGATCGATATGATGGATCAGGAGAACAGTGTCCAGGACCATTTGCTAAATACCTAGAGGAAAACAGAATCGTCCCTCAGTACACCATGCTTGGGTCACCAAGCATGAATGGCGTAGCTGAAAGACGAAACCGTACACTTATGGATATGGTGCGTAGTATGATGAGTCAAACTACACTACCATTATTCCTCTGGGGAGAAGCGCTTAAAACCGCAGCTTACATCCTCAACCGAGTACCAACTAAAGCAACGATAAGGACCCCTTATGAGTTATGGACTAAGCGTAAGCCTAGCCTTAACCATATAAGGGTTTGGGGCTGTCTAGCAGAGGCAAACCCTTACAGACCAAATGAAAGAAAGATGGACACCAAAACAGTTAGTTGCTATTTCGTTGGTTACTCGGAAAGGTCACGAGGGTATAAAATCTATGATCCCACAAGTAAAGTGTTTTTCGAGACAAATTCGGTAAAGTTCTTTGAGGATACTGTGGTTCCAGGGGGGAATGATTTGCATCAGCATATCATCGAGTTAGATGAGGCACACTCAGATGCGACAGAAATGCGAATCGAACCATCTTTTGGGGAGATAGCATCAGCGATACCCGCACCTGAGATACCTCATCCCAGTAGTGACGCTCCATAGGAACAAGTTTATGTTCCTGAGGAAGTTACTGAAGAACCCGATGAATTGCCAGCTGATGCAGTTTCAGGAACCTATAGTATCCCAAGAACAAGTGCCCCTAAGGAGATCCACTCGTGCTCGGAGAAACCCCATACCTGGTGATTATGTGGTGTATCTCCAAGAACACGAATTCAATGTTGGTATGTTGGACGATGACTCCGAAAATGTCCAACAAGCATTGCAATGTCGAAATTCAGAAAAGTGGATAAAGGCCATGAAAGAAGAAATAAAGTCTATGCACGACAACAAGGTATGGGATGTTGTCTCGTTGTCTAAAGGATCGAAACTCGTTGGTTGCAAATGGATATTTAAAACCAAACTGGATTCAAAAGGCAACGTAGAACGATATAAGGCTCGACTTGTTGCTAAAGGGTTTACCCAAAAAGAGGGCATAGACTATACAAAAACCTTATCTCCGGTACCCACGAAGGATTCCTTCCGGATAATCATGGCTTTAGTGGCACACTTAGATTTTGAGCTACATCAGATGGATGTTAAGACTATGTTTCTAAACGGAGAACTCGACAAAACCATTTACATGGTTCAACCGCCTCAATTCGAGGTAGGAGATCCAAAAGGCATGGTTTGTCGACTAAAGAAATCCATCTATGGGCTCATCCATCTATGGGCTCAAGCAAGCATCTCGACAGTGGTACTTCAAATTTGCCAAAGTGGTTGTCTCCTTCGGTTTTGAGGCAAACCAAATTGACAAATGCGTGTATCACAAGTTCAGTGGGAGCAAGTTCATATTCATGATCTTGTACGTAGATGACATACTGCTTGCAACAAACGATGTAAACATGTTGAGCGACACCAAAGCCTTTCTGAGAAAAAATTTCGAGATAAAAGACCTTGGTGAAGCCTCATATGTGTTAGGACTTAAGATACGGAGGAATCGTACCCAAGGTATCTTAGGTCTCTCACAATAGGCATACATCGAAAAGGTGTTGAAGCGGTATAGCATGGATAAGTCTAAACCACTTAATACCCATGTGGCAAGAGGAGACAAGTTTAGTCTAAAACAATGTCCCAGACAGAGTTTGAACGTTCAGAAATGAGGAATACTCTCTATGCTTCGGTAGTAGGGAGTATAATATATGTCCAAGTATGTACACGACCAGGCTTGGCATTCATTATGGGAATGTTAGGCAGATACCTCTCTGATCCGGGTAAGGATCACTGAACCGCAGAAAAGAGGGTGCTGAGATATTTACAAGAAGCGAAACAACACATACTGACGTATCGGAGATCTGATAAGTTAGAGATCACTAGATATACAGATTACGATTTTGCTGGATGCTATGATAGCATGAAATCGACCTCAGACTATGTTATTACCCTAACTGGAGGTGCGATCTCATGTAAAAGCACGAAACAAACCTTATTGGCGTCCTCCACTATGGAGGCGAAATTCGTAGTTTACTTCCACGCATCCAATCAGGCGATATGGCTTCACAATATTGTCACAAGGCTGCGGGTATTGGAGACTATCACGTCTCCAATGAGGATTTACTGTGACAATAATGTTGCGGTGCTATATTCAAATAACAACCGGAGTTCATCTAAAGCGAAATATATAGAGATGAAGTATCTGGCTGTTAAAGAAAGAATTCAGAGTGGTCTGATCAGTATTGAGCATATCAGTACATACTCTATGGTGGCCGACCCTTTTGACTAAGGCCGTGGAACCGGTTGTGTTTCACAAGCATGTTCGCCGTATTGGTCTTAGTTCAGTTGAGGATGTTTTATCCTAGTGGGAGTCTGTGAGGTTTTTCTTGTGCTCAATAAAGTTGTTTATTTCAGACATACAGTATAATGTACATTCCGGTTATACTAAAGTTTTTCTGCAGAAGTAATGTACATTAAGCAGTTACGGCATACATTCTGAATTCTATTGATCTCGCTAAAGTAGGGCCAAGTTGGAATTAATATGTACGATAACCTAGCATATTAATTCCACACTACATATCCATTTCAGTATCCATGTCATTCAGTAGAATATTAGCATCATGATTTAAGAGGGACAAGTCACTAATTCAATGTGGCAGCGTGCGGCTTAAGTCTTTTGCTAACATTTGCTGATGGACCGGATAAAGAAAGACACAATAAAGGACATACGGTATATGAGCTCAAAAAGAGTGACATATAATCTTTAAGATACATACATAGTCCAAGTGGGAGATTGTTGGGATTAATTCGAGATACGTGTGATGCGCAGCACGTTGATAAAGTTTATACGAATTAATCATAAGGTGGACGTTATGTATGATAATATTATATGTCACATATGTCACGTAATAATATTAATTGTTACGTAAAACATCCACATGTTAAGTGATCATCGGGTATACTCGTGGATGTATAATGTGGTCTAAATGGAAACCCCGAATATGTAGACAGTCATATGGTCAGAGACCGCGATGGATGGGCTCAAAGTGCAACGACCATAAAGTTACGACATCTGGTCCCCGAGGGACGACAACCCACGTGTGGCTAGTAGATAATTATTGGCACAATAATTAAATATTAAATAATATTTAATAATAATATTTATTATTGTTAAATATTAGATAATATAAAGGAAGATAAGGTTGGGTTTTAAATTCAGATTTAAATTTGAATTCAGATTTAAATTTGAATTTAAGTTTGAATTAAATTTAAATATAAGTTTAAATTTAAATCATAACCTATTAGATCCTTCCATCCCCCTCTATATAAAGGAGGAGGCTTCACCTCCTCAGAATCAATCAAAAACAGACGCATACAGCATAGCGGCCATTACAGTATATTAGAGGGAAGGTGTGCTAAATTTTCTATAAAGCCCACACTGCCTAGCCTCTCCGTCGGGTAAAGTAGTGAATTGTTGATTCCGTTCAAGAGGTGTATCAGCAATTGGTGGAAGGTCGTGAATCCTTGGATCACGCCAGATTCATCATCAACCGGAGCAGTTGCAGCATACGTGTTCAGATTAACAACAGCAATGGAGCAATGTATATTTTCCGCATTTTGTTACTTTGTCCATTGATTCGATTAAACAGTCCTATTCAGGGGTTTATTAAATTAAATCCAGCACTTGAAACTTTTCACTAATACTTTTCATGAGTCCGGATCCTTTACCTAGTTTAGACGTCTAATTTTCAGTTCAATGACAAGTTTGGCTAAAGAACACAGAATAATTTTAATTCTAACGCTTCCATACTGGTCTTTAGAGATATTTTATAATTTTCTGTAGTTTTAATAAGAAAAACTCAAAATATGGCATGTTTCAAAAAAATTCTTGAAATAACTAGGACGTACTTGTCAAACTGATGGGTGCAGGTGCTCGGCAGCAAGGAAGGTGAGGCAAGTCGAGGTCCAATGGCAAGAAACATGGCAAAGAGATTGAGCCAAAAAGTTGATGCATTCTTGTTCAGACATCCATAAGACGAGCCTATGAACGAAGAGCGTCATTGGATTCATCTACTTGAGCCCAATCTTTGAGTTTTTCAGTGTTGGTAACATATATGAGTCATTTTTATTATTTATTTTATTGCCTGAGTCGTTTGTTAAAGTTTCTAATTTGTAAACGTTGTTGGTCCGGTCTTGCATAACCAAACCTTGAGTCTTTTAGCTTGCTAGGTCTTTAGAGTTTGTTTAGTATATGTTTATGTTTATTATAGTTGTTTTAAGTTATTGTAAGGTTGTTGGAGACGTTGGAAGACCAAAGCAGTTGAAGAGAAGCAAGCTCATTTTGAAATGTGATTTTCTGGCAAGGCCATTTTTTGTACAACGGTCGTATTTCTCCAACAACAAATTCAAATCAGGTGCTTTAAGTTGCATTAAAAATCAAAGACAATAATCTAAAACTTTTATGTTCCTCACTTGTCCAATATCAGTCGTGATGGCCAAAAACAACACTGAAGTTCAAGTACTGTTTCTATCGAATTCTGTGACACATTTTTAGTAATTGGGACCTATTTATTCAATGGTTAGGCCAAATTCAGAGAAATTTTTATGGTTGTTTTTCTACACTCAATGGGATACAATTATCTAAGATGATTCAAGGCCTAGATTTAGCTACAAGTGATCCAAAAAAAGGCCACAAGTCAGACAAGATTTCAGGAGCTACCGAAAACATTCTGGATACCCAAACTTTGGAGGGTCATATCTAACTCATCCCAAGTCCAAATGAGGTGATCCAAAAGTCCAAATTAAATTTTAGATTATGATCTACAATATTTAAGCAGAAGTCAAGACCAAAATCGGCGTCTAAAATGGTCAAACCGTTTGCCAAAGATTGCACATTTCTAGCATTTTTTGTAGCCTTTTGACTAGCATTTTCTTTAGCATTGTCGACTAGACCTTTTTAGACTTTTTGGTCCTATTTAAAGGGGTACCAACTAGCCATAACCCATATAGAATCTTGAAAATTGATCAAGAAGATTTCTTGGGCAAAAATAGCCTACTTTCTCTTCACAAACACTTGTGAATTTTGTTTTGACTTTCTTAAGAAGAATTTGAGTACTTTCTTTGTTTCTTTGAAGATCAAAGTTAGAATCCAATCAAGGTGTGAGAAACCTTGTGGGGGATTTCTGAGATAAGAGATGTGGCCATCCAAGAGGATGCAAACTTGTTTGTGAAACGGGTAACTTTTGAAGGAGGAAGGCTCAAACAAAATTTTGGTGATCAACGGTTAGGATGGAGTTAAACTCTAGCCTACAACCGTTAAGGATCCAACTATTAGAGGAGACGATCTGTATGAGGTATGACAACCACGCATCACAAACTATCTTAGAAGCCCTTAAACGCACAATGCAATGCCGTCTAGGAAGCTACCATTGAATGGGATTGCCAAGTATGCCGAAGGGATAAGCTGTATTTCGGGCCAGAAAAGCTATTTTTGGTGGATGCAAACAACCCAGGCCCGGACAGCCTTTGCAGGCGCATACTAGAGCTTGGACGGCAATGCGAGATTTGTCCAAGGGCCTGAACGGCCCTGCCATGTCTGTCCATAGGCATGGACATAATAAATATAAATATATACATTAATATAGGCTCCCGTGCAACCACAAATTTTAAACCCTGAATTTGACATTCAGAATTTTGAATTTGACAAGAAAATGAAAGTTTATTTGTTGTGTATACTTAGAAAGGACCCTGATCCTATAAGCTAAAGTATTTCAGAATACACAACATTGAATGAATTTAAGCCGTGCATTATTGGCAGTTAGAAAAGAAGTACACAAAGATGATATTGAATTTATTTGTAGATGACCATATTACCAAACATGAAGGGTTTGATTGGGATACCGTCACAATATACAAAGATGAAAACCTGAGATATGTTGCCCACAACAGATAACGTTCACAGTATATTCTTCTCCAAAAGGGTCAAAGCAGCATTAAAAGACTCAATACTAGAAATATAATTATAGCTAGAAGGGTTTAGTCTATTAGTTGTGTTATATGACATATGTTATGCTTTGTAACCTATACAGTATGAGCATTGTATGTATAACAACTTTTAGCCTTTGCATTTTGTCTCGTTAACTGTATGATTTATTGTCTTTCTAGTATAACCTAAGGAAGAATGCTATACATCAATTTATTAAATTAAAATTACAACCCAAATCATTACCCTAGCCCTAAACCCTCACCCTAACCCTAAATCCAAACATGAAACCCTAACTCTAATCTTAAACCTAACTCTAACACTAAACGCTAAAACTACAAGTAAACTATAACTCTAAACTGTAATCCACTAAACCCTAACCTTAATCCTAACCTTAAACTCTAAAGCAAAACTATAACCCTAAATTTTTACCTTAACCGTAACTGAACGATTTATTGTTTTTTAGTATAAGCTTTGGAAGAATAGTACACATAATTTATTAAATTGAAATTACGACCTAAACCATAAACTGTAACCATAAACATAACCCTAACGCTAGATCTAACCCAAAGCCCCTAATCCTAACCCTATCTGTAACCCTAGCTTAAAGATCTTCAAAATTATAGTGTAAAGAATAACATCCTAAAAAACGGATTTTTACGCTAAAAAAATTTATTCCTTGTAAGGAAGAGATTTGTGGAACTTTCATATATTGTCATCATTTAAAGGCTAAAATACAAATGACAATAATGAAAATAAACATTACATAGAAATACTCATTGCAAAAATGTTAGAAAAGCTATTAAACGCAAACATTACATAGAATACAAACAGTTTATTTCTTACACACAAACATAACATAGAATACAAAAAACTAACCATTATTCTGAGGCTATTGTGCAATAGGACAAGAGTTACAGTTGTGGTCTACTTGCTTACATATAGCACACTTTCGATTATTGTTGCGTCGTCCATTTCACAGTGAATACAAGTTGATTGTGGCCTACATCGAGCATGTTTCCTACAGATGGGATTGGCTTCAAATATGAATGGGGTACAGGTCAATACATTGAATGCCAAACATGATAGAACAAAGCATTTTACATTTCTAACATCGCATGACAAGAGTAAAATAAGGTATCAAGATCTGTCGCTAAACTGTACATATTCTCGCATACCTTAATAACTTATGAGCATGCGTATGGTAAAGCTCAAATATCCTCATGTGCAAGTCTTGTTGTTCAAGTTTACAGCATGAGAAACACCACCATGATCTACTACATGTCGAGTTGAAACCTTGTACAAGTCTTTTTCCATGTCATATGCCAGAACCTTGTGTTTTCCTGCATTTTATTCATTCTCAATGAACTATTACTGCACCTTGACTGACTACATGTCCCCTGCTGTTAAATATGATGACTCTTGTCGCTTTTCACCAAACATATTTGCCACTCTTTTTAACACTGCTTGTGCACAAACACTAATTGGTAAATATGTAGCCTCCCTTGAATTTTCAGTTTTACAACTCAGTGAAGTACATTTTCATCATATAATATCTTCTACCCATGTCGTGAGACAGTGTCTATGTGTCAAGTGGCATCCATATAAGACAATATCATGCGCCTTCATTTAGTTTCTTCAGCTTCGCCGCATGTTCATTAAACCTATGCACCTTGTGTTCTATTGCAGCTTCCCACAACATGTTGCTCAAAGCATTACCATTAAATTTGGGCTATGAATTTCAATTTTTGGACGACTTAAAAAACTTATTAAGAAGACAATACATACAATCTGCATAAATTATTTGTAAGAACATTTACCTTCAAAATTGTCTTTGATATGAAGGAGACAATATCTATGGTAGATATTAGGTAGTTGCCAACTAGCATATTGGCTTATTGTACCCTGAAGTCCTGTAGATTGATCTTAAAATCAAACATACGCTTTGCATGTCATCGAGTATATGTTCCTGGATTTTGAAACAATCACTCCCAATTATGTTCACTCTCTTCGTTAACAATAGCATAAGATAATTGAAATATATGATTAGTAGCATCAAACAAAACCACAATCAAATGAATGTTTTTCCCTGGTCTTGCCATATAGATGCATACCATTTCCCTGGTCTTGGCATGGCAGTGTCTGAACCCAGAATTGATGGCTTAAATGCCCAAAAAATTGAACCATTTGGCGTTGCTCAACTCTAAATCATGCCTCCATCAAACTACAATCACTTCATTTGATGCCTCAATCACAACCATGAAACGACGCAACGGAAAGATTCGATTCAAACATCCTACAACATTTTTATTATGGACTTTTTTCCCAACCATGCCTTTTGGTAATTAATATCCACATTCAAGCTTTCTTCTTATAGATTCATGCACATCTTGAGTAGTTCCAAAGTCCATATTTTGGCTAATGTGTTCTCTAATCATCCTTCCAACCATTCTTGAATTGACATTCATATGATCCGATGTGATGTTAATATTTGTACAACTATGACATTCACAGAAAATTCTAATTTTCCAATCTTGATACGTTTGTCTCAGGCTTGCTCAAAGACGCCATTGACAACTTTAGGTCTTCCAATATGTGCGTCTAACGTACCAATATTTTTTCATGCTTGCAACAACCTTGAAATATCGGCAATGCTTAACATAGCATAATTGCACAGTGTGTTACATGCTATCTTTGGTTTTGAACAACATCGCCTCTTCTATGTGATCATGTTTGCTCTCTCTCCAAAGACGATGTCTAAGTCTACCATGACCATGAATGAGCTTGTTTTCTGGCATCCGTAGTCTTCCAAAAATGAAACATTTTTATCAAAGTGAGGTATACATGCATGAGGAATCTCTTCTTTGTCCTCCCCATCCAGTAGGTCCTCCAAATCATCTTATTCATCTTCATCGTCCTCCTCATCATTCTTAAATTCTTCTTAATCAACATAGTCATCGTCGTAGTCATTTTTTTCACCTTCTTTATTGTTGGATCTCCTACGTTTGCATATGATGAGCAGCTTTTAACCATAAGATTCATATATTCAACAACAAACATCTCTGTCCACAATAGCACCAACAATAGTTGTGGCGGGTGGTAGAACACCTCTCACAGTCACGTATATCTCGACAACTATAGGATTTGGACAACGAGTTGGTATTTCTTGATCATTTTTCCAGTCATCCTAGTAAGAAAACTTAGCCAAGTTGCAAATATGACTCGAAGGGATAGCAACAAACTAGTTTTATTTTATCAACATCTGCTTACAGCCTCAGTTTTGACTTGACTCACTCTTTGAACTCTCTGTATGCGAGATCTCTTGACACCCTCATCGTTTTTGGAGGAAACTATTATATGACATTTCATTATGTGCAGGCATAGTTTAATCTTTGCAATACAAACCGATTGGGATTTTGGCAACCATTTTCGATGTTTGAATTTTTCAAATAGATTTCCAAGTTGGTTTCTTCATTCCATTATTCTCGAGATTAAACAGAATTTCATAAATGAAAATTTCTAGCATCCAGACCCTTTGACAAACATGGTATGACTGTCCAGGCCGTTGAACAAATCTGACAGTGTTATCCAAGCTCTTGAAGCGCCTGCAAGGCAGTCCACGAGTGGGTGGCTTTTGCACCTACCAAAAAAGTCTTTCTAGCCTGAAATCAGTTTACCCCTGGGGCGCATTTGACAACGTCATCCTAGGGCGTCTTGGTGGATGAGACTTCCAAATACGTCCAAGAGCTTCTAAGACGGCACTCATAAGAGCATCTTAGTTATTTTAGAAATTTTTTCAAAACGTGCCATATTTTATAATTTTCTCATAACTATAATAGATTTTGAAATTTCTCCGTGTCTTTGGGTTTTATTAAAAAACTGTCTTTCTCTCACCAAACGCGGAATTCCACGCTTATTTCGCAGAGGATCCAGATTCTAATTGCTTCAAATGATAACTTTTGTGTGTAATTCTATAATAAAACCCGACTTTTGTGGACCCTTATGTAAGATTCGTCCTTACACTTGACTAATGTGATTTCCTTTTCTTTATTTTGCATTTACTTTACGTGTTGCATGATTATTGAATTAGTATCATATATTTCCTAATAAAGAATTTCTAAAATGTTTTAGTGATTCTTGTTTGAGTACTTCCGTAAACTTCAAGGAAGGCTCAATGCTTTAAAGGTGAAGTATAAATTAGCCCATTTAAATTTTTAAGGGAAGTTATTTTCATAACTTGTTTTTAAGCGCAATTATTTATTGACTTTGTTTTTCTAACTTTTAGATTTATAGTGTTTTAGAATTAAATCAGAAACATCACTAAATAGTTTAATAATGCCTAAAAAGTCCGGTCTGTAAACTGATCATCATACTGTTAGGTACATGACAATCAATCTAAAAGAGTAGTGAATAGAGTGTTCAGAAGTTTTTGGGGTTTTCTTGCTGTAGCTTTCACCAACTTTCAATACTTAACAAAATAAAAAAAAATATGAGAAATAGTGAGTTGAAGACACAGAATTCAGATTGGTGCGAATCTCTTTTATTGTACTCCACTATCACTTTGTTTTCAAATGGATTTTCAAAAATTTCTTATTACCTTCGACAAGAAGCAATAACTACAACAACTACTACAGCAACTATTCCACCAACAACTTGTGCAACAACAACTTCACCAATAAAACGTAATGCACCATCGACTTGTGCAACAACAACTACTCCAACTACTACAAAAAAGAGCATTAGAGCTCTTGTACTTACTGCTTCACAACTTGAACAAAGTTCTACCTAAGAACTTTTATCAAATAGGTACTAGAAGAAGAAGTGAAAAACACTTTCAAAAAAGTCTAAATCACAGGAAAGAGATCAAATATGTTGAGTTCCTCTTATGTTACACTTTAATACTCCACAATTACAACAATTAATATAGCAACAAGAGTTTAATGAGCCTTAAGTACTTTTTTACTTTGAGAGCATTTGATATCAATGGAGATGGAACTTGAAGAAGATGAAAGTATGTAACTGCTCTTCAAAGCTTCTTGTATATGTAGAGGTCTTCAATTTTGTCTTTTCTAGCTTTGCCATTTTCTCTTTCTCCATTAATTACACCTTCTTAATTCAAAAAGTCTCCAACAAATATTTTCTCCATTGCAGGTGAAGATTTACAACCTAGACGCTTGTAGAATGTGGGAAACACTCCAAATCGCATTAAAGACAACAACAACAACATTACTCCATTGCCTTAGAGGCTTTCGCCTATGGCGGGGTATGGTGGGTCAAATGTATGCATCATACCCATGTGTTAGAAACACACAGAGGTTATTTTCCGATGATCCAAATCTCATTAAAGACATTGACAATAAATGAGCAATCAATTTGGGGTAGATAGGAGAGAGATATGATCTTTTGTAGTTTAAATATTGTGTCTTAATGGCTAGTTTTAGGTCACTGAACTCAGTCATTGAACGTTCCGTAAATTGCACCAGACTCACATATGAGTTTGATCACGAGTTCGTTCACCTCTTCTGAAACTCTCTGCTTTATCTCCGAACTCATCACCGAACATTCAGTGAATCAGATTGAATAAATTAGTTACACTTAAACGTTTACTTTTTGACCAAACTAGAATTTCGAGTTTACCTAAAACGAACGTGCAAAGATGGCCATTTCTGCGTTCGGTGACTTGAGTCGTCGAACTCAAATCCTAAGTTCGATGATGCGTTCAGTGAGTTGGACTAAAACTTCTCTGAGGTTTGACCGAACATTCGGTCAAATCTTTTCTACGCTCAGAGACTACAACTTGAAAACTTGACTTTTTATTTTGCAATTTGTTCGAAATCTTTTGCACATTTAGCTTAGGTAAATCATCAAAACAATACTTATATCCAACAATCTTTCTCTTTTTAATGATTTCAAACCAAGATTCGATTCCTAACTTTTCAATAACATTTTGAATACTCTCGCTAACAATATGCCAAAATGCTCTCTTAACTTAGCAACCCCCCCCCCCTCCCTCTTGAGTTTATGCTTCTTCAAATACTCAATTTAGACTTGACCAAGTTACCATACAACATTCATTTATATTTCATAACCAAGATTTCCCTCAAGTCATCCCAAGACAAATTTTGCACAAAATATTACTTTTCTGCTAAATACCACATCACATACCACACATATATGCATAACATTATCTCAAAAATACACCATCAAATATGCCACATATCAGTACAACATCAAATATCCAAATGCAAAATATCATATCCCATATGTTTCTCTTCCTTTTGAAACATCAAAAAGAAATCAAAAACATGTGTTTTGTCAATTAAGCAATATAAAGCACATCCCAAGGTAAAAATCAATCATATAGGCAAAGCCAATGATATCTATAAGTTTAATCAAAGTTACTGAATGACTAATATAAGTATATAAGTATTCTTCATCTAATGAGAAAAATAAGACAGAGGTAGTGGCTTTAAGCTTAGATTTGAGCTTATGGTGCTTTGTCTTTTGTATTTGAAGCTGGGTTTTGAACATGTTTACCTCCGCTTTAATTACATCAATGCGAACTGCTTCTTCTGTCTGTCTATCGCTCAGATCCCCAATGGTAAACTTGAGTTCATCTATCTCTTTTTCAGTATTGAATTCTTCATTGGAGTATTCAGTAAAATGTGATTTTTTTTTTCTTGTCTGTATGAGAGGATGGAGTATGGGTAGGCTCTGACTCTGGCTCAAGAATAGGCTCAGGCTCATGGATAGAGTCTGACTAAGGCACTTTCTATGGTGTAGCCACTTTAGGCTCTTGGCGTGGGCCTTGAGCCCTCTCACTTAGTCTCCTGCCTTTAGCATTTTGGCCGATGTAAAATGGTATTCCTCTGCCATAAGAGAGGTTTAATAATACATACATTTATTTAAAAAAACACACTATATTTAAGGATGATGATGGACGCTGGCTAACAGAACCTCAGGCCATTGAATGTTGGAGAAATTGAGGTAAATTGGAAAAGTTTGGCAAATGGGTTTGTCAAAAGTTGACAACCACCATACTTTGAGCTTAATTATGATTAGTGTTCGTTAATCAAAAACAAAAACTAATAATTTCTAAATTATCTACGTAACAAGTAGATGACTTTAGGCTTTTGAATCACTCGATTCCGATACCGGGTGAATGAGAAATTAATGCTCAAAGTTGGAATAAAATTGGAAGGAAATTGGAAAGTGGTGATGTGGCCTCTTGAGGAGTGAACACATCACCCTTTAAGTGGAATACCACATTGGTCACTTTGGATGAAAGAGCCACCATATATAGTTCAAAATGGAGCTTTCTAAAATGTGCCATTGGGCATGAGAAGTTTTTGACGGAGTCAGGACGCAGCTCAGGCAAGGTTCACCACACAAACGCGCGCGCCGCCGCCGCCCGCCCGCACGGTCGGCCGGCTCGGCTCGGCTCGGCCTCGGGCTCGTGGCTCGTGGCTCGTGGCTCGTGCTCATTCTTGTCTTTTTGGAGAAATTTGCTTTTACATTTTTCCAGAAAAATAAATTAAGTGATCCAACGGTTGAAAAAATGTTGATCATAACCGTTGCAAGATCTAACGGTGTAGATCGTAGTCTACGCGGATCATGATCTAACGGCTGAGATCATATCTGGGCAGCGGTTTCTTCATCTAGATCTAACAGCTGTGGATCCTAGTCTACACGGATCATGATCTAACGGCTGAGATCGTATCTGGGTAGCAGTTTTTCATCCGACGGTCTACGTTTAAAACTGCTGCAGTTTACGATCTAACGGCTGTGGATGAAAACTGTTTGATCCGACGGCTGTGGTTTAATCTGGAGATCAACCGTCGTTTCCTTCCCGCCTATAAATTGCCTCCTTCTCCAGGATTTCTTCACTGCACACTACACTCTGCACTGCGTTTTCACTGCTTCGATTTTTCCGATTTTTGCATACTACTGCACTGTTGTTGCTTTTCCAGTTCCAGAAATCAGAGCGTCCTACAGGTTCGCCGAGTTCTTTACGTTGCTGTGCCGTTTCGTATGAACTGTAGCCGTTGTATCCTGGGAGATGTTTGCTGTTTCTGGTTGGGCACTTCGTACCGGAGCAAATCGTCTTAAGGACAGAGTCATTAGACTCGCCTCGGTTCTGATTGTATTTCGTCAATTTACACAAACGCACACTGTACATTTTTTATGATTACAGTTTGTAACAATCTTAAGACGATTTGAGCGTTCTATATACTGTAATTTGTTTTGGTTTTTGTTTGCGCTTACAGCACTAATCGGTTTCGTGTTTCGTGTTCTGTTTCTGTATTGTCCTACAGAATCTGAAATAAAGAACGAAAGTTCGAACTCCTTCAATGGCGTGCACCTTGGTCCGTCCGAGGAAGTGAACACTGCTGTTCCAGTTGCACCCGCTGCCATTCCTGCTCCTGTTCCGGTTGTTGGAGAGGTTGAGAAACCGGAGAAGTTTGGAGGCAGTTACTTCAAACGTTGGCAGCAGAAGATGCTGTTCTTTTTGACAACTCTGGGGCTGGCCAAAATGCTGACCGAGGATCCTCTAGTGGTGATACCAGTCAAGGATCAAAACGTGAATATGCAGAATAGCTTGATGGCTGAAGCATGGAAATATAGTGATTATGTCTGTTTGAGTCATATTTTAAGTTGTCTCGATAATACTCTGTATGGACTGTATAGTACCTTTAAGACTGCAAAATCTTTATGGCAGGCTTTAGACAAAAAATACAGGACAGAGGATGCTGGTGCGAAGAAATTTATCATTGGTAAATTTCTTGATTTTAAGATGACTGATTCTAAAACTGTTGTTTCTCAGATTGAGGAACTTCAGATGTTAGTGGCTGAAATGGAAGAAGAGGGTATGTCCCTTAGTGAATCTTTCCTTGTTGCTGCTGTGATTGAGAAGCTACCTCTTTCGTGGAGGGAATTTAGGAGCTATCTCAAACATAAGCGAAAGGAGATGTCCTTGGAAGATCTGATTGTTCGATTGCGTATCGAAGAAGACAATCGCAGATCTGAGAAGAAGTTTGCTCAATTTTCTGGTCAGACAAAGGCTCACGTCGCAGAGGCGACGAAGAAAAAGAAAGGCAAGTTGGGAGTGAACAACAAAGGCAAAGAGATCGCCAAAAAGTTCACAGGAAAATTCTACAACTGTGGCATTCAGGGGCACCGGAGCAGTGATTGTCGCAAGCCAAAGAAGAGGCAAGAGAAAACGAAGGCGAATCTTGTTGGTGCAATGGAAGATCTGGATCTTTGTGCTGTTGTGAGTGAATGCAACATTGTGGGAAATCCGCACGCATGGTGGCTGGACACTGGAGCTACGAGACATGTTTGTGCAAACAAGGCAATGTTCACAGAATACAAGCCCGTTGATGGTGCACAGCTTTACATGGGAAATGATGCTTCATCAAAGATTGAAGGTGAAGGAAATGTTGTTTTGAAGTTGACTTCTGGAAAGTTTCTGACTCTGCAGAATGTTCTGCATGTTCCTGATATTAGGAAGAATTTGATTTCTGGTGCTTTGATGGTGATGCATGGGTTTAGACTTGTGTTAGAGTCTAACAAAGTTATTATCTCAAAGAATGGGTTGTACTTGGGGAAGGGGTATTTGGCAGATAGAATGTTTAGGATGAATGCTATTACCATTGTACCCAAGAAAGAAAAAGTTGTGCCGTTGTGGCTAATGAGAATGCATCTACTTCTGCTTATATGCTTGAGTCTTCTTGTTTATGGCATTTACGTTTGGGACACATTAATTACAAATCAATTCAAAGAATGATTAATCTTGATTTGTTGCCTAAACTGAATTTGACTAAGAAAAAATGCTAAGTTTGTGTTGAAGCGAAAATGACTAAGGCTCCTTTTCCTTCGATTGAAAGAAACACTGAAATGTTAGATTTAATTCATACAGATGTATGTGATTTAAAGTTTGTGCAAACAAGAGGTGGTAAAAAGTACTTTGTAACTTTTATTGACGATTGCACTAGATACCGTTATGTTTATTTGCTAAGTAGCAAAGATGAGGCCGTTAATGCTTTTAAGGATTATAAGAATGAAGTTGAAAATCAACTTAGCAAACGAATTAAGATAATTCGTAGTGATAGAGGTGGTGAATATGATGCACCGTTTAATGAATTCTGTTCAGAACATGGCATTATCCATCAAACGACTGCGCCATACTCACCTCAATCCAATGGTATTGCTTAACGCAAGAATCGAACTCTTAAAGAGATGATGAATGCTATGTTGATAAGTTCGGGTTTAGCTCAGAACTTGTGGGGGGAAGCAATTCTCTCCGCCCATGTCATTCTAAATAGAATTCCATCTAAAAAGATGGATAAGACCCCTTATGAACTTTGGAAAGGTTATAAACCTAGTTTCAAATACTTAAAAGTGTGGGGGTGTCTGGCTAAGGTAGCAGTACCTAAACCAAGACAAGTCAGAATAGGGCCCAAAACAATTGATTGTATATTTATAGGATATGCAACAAACAGTAGTGCATATCGATTCTTGGTGCACAAGTCTGACATCCCTGACATACATGAAAATGTTGTCATGGAGTCAAGAAATGCAGTGGTTTTTGAAGATGTCTTTCCAAAGAAAGATAGAAATGATAAAGAAGCCAGTAAGAGTAAGCGAGCTCGGGATACAACGACTCAAGAAATTAACGAACCCCGTCAAAGCAAACGAGCCAAAATACCGACATCATTTGGACCAGATTTTCTAACCTACATGGTAGAGAATGAGCCAAGGACCTTTTCAGAGGCGATTTCAACACCAGAAGCTTCGTTCTGGAAAGAGGCAATAAACAGTGAGATAGAATCTATTCTTCAAAATCACACTTGGGAGCTGGTCAATCTTCCACCAGGAAGTAAACCGCTCGGATGCAAGTGGATTTTCAAGTAGAAATTAAAAGAAGATGGATCTATCGACAAATACAAAGCGCGGTTGGTAGCCAAAGGTTATCGATAAAAAGAAGGGTTTGATTTCTTTGACACTTACTCACCAGTGACAAGGATTACATCAATCAGAGTGCTAGTCGCGATTGCAGCAGTCTATAACTTAGAAATCCATCAGATGGATGTTAAGACGGCTTTTCTGAACGGTGATTTGGAGGAGGAGATATACATGGAACAACCAGAAGGGTTTGTTGTGCCAGGACAAGAGAAGAAAGTTTGTAAACTTGTTAAGTCTTTGTACGTACTTAAACAAGCACCAAAACAATGGCACTTGAAGTTTGATCAAGTAATGATGACAAACGGCTTCAGGATCAACGAGTGTGACAAGTGTGTTTACATCAAAAACACACTTAATGCCTATGTGATAGTATGTCTCTATGTAGATGACATGTTAATCATGGGCAGTACTCGTGACATCATCTTGAATACCAAGAAGATGTTAACACAGAATTTTGACATGAAGGATATGGGGGCTGCCAATGTTATTCTAGGAATCAAGATTTCTAGGGTAACTGAAGGATTGATCATGTCACAAAGTCATTATATTGAGTCCGTTCTCAAAAGATTCAATATGTTTGATGCAAAACCAGTAAAAACCCCACTTGACTTAAGTATGCACTTAAGGAAGAACCGAGGTGAACCAGTAGCTCAATTGAAGTACTCACAAGTGATTGGAAGTCTAATGTACATAACGAACTGTACAAGACCAGACTTAGCTTGTTCAGTAAACAAATTGAGCAGGTTTACCAGTAATCCAAGTGAAGATCATTGGAAAGCTCTAAATAGAGTGATGAGGTACCTTAAGTACACAATGAATCTTGGATTACACTATACAAGATATCCAGCAGTATTGGAAGGATACTGTGATGCAAACTGGATATCAGATTGCAAAGACTCTAAATCCACAAGTGGATATTTATTCACAGTTGGTGGTGGTGCTGTGTCATGGAAATCCACTAAGCAAACGTGCATAGCTCGATCCACAATGGAAGCCGAGTTTATAGCGTTAGACAAAGCTGGAGAAGAGGCTGAATGGCTTCGAAATTTTTTTGAGGACATTCCATGTTGGCCTAAGCCAATTGCTCCTATTAGCATACACAGTGATAGTCAGTCAGCTATAGGACGAGCTCAAAGCAGCATCTACAATGGTAAGTCACGACACATACGTCGGAGACATAATACCATTAAGCAACTGATCTCTAATGGCGTGATCTCCATTGATTACATAAAATCAAAGGAGAATCTTGCGGATCCGCTTACAAAAGCTTTGCATAGAGATCAGATGTCTAAATTGACAAACGGAATGGGACTTAAGCCTACAAAGCAAGAATCTTTGTAACGGTAACCCAACCTTGTTGACTGGAGATCCCAGAATCTAGGTTCAATGGGAAAACTAAGTTATAAGGGTTCAGTTAGCACTTACTCATTCCGTTAAACAAAAGTGTTGTCTGCAGATAATAGTTAGGTTAAGTTAATGCTTTTAATGATCTCCTATATCTTGATAAATCAAGTGGGGTATGGCAGAATACTCTTGATAGGAATCACCTATGTAAGTGTGAAGTGGGGCCGCTTCTATGAGAATTCTGAGAGGCAAGAATTCTCTAATACACTTTCTGAAACCAGGTTGTTCATGGCCAAAATGAACACAACCATGAGAACCAATAAGGGGTGTCAAAGGAAATGTTGTGTGAGTATCATTGTCTAGGTTCACAATAAAGGCTGATAGTTCAAGACATCAGGTCACTAACCAGCTGAGTGGATCCGATGGTATATCACTAAGAAAGGTTCAAAGCCAGAAGCTACCTCTTCTGATGCAACATATCCTTGTCTGATTTCTCGATAGAGTCTGCATCTGCATCTGCATTAATTTTCATTCATGTGGGGGATTGTTGGAGAAATTGAGGTAAATTGGAAAAGTTTGGCAAATGGGTTTGTCAAAAGTTGACAATCACCATACTTTGAGCTTAATTATGATTAGTGTTCGTTAATCAAAAACGAAAACTAATAATTTCTAAATTATTTACGTAACAAGTAGATGACTTTAGGCTTTTGAATCACTCGATTCCGATACCGGGTGAATGAAAAATTAATGCTCAAAGTTGGAATAAAATTGGAAGGAAATTGGAAAAGTGGTGATGTGGCCTCTTGAGGAGTGAACACATCACCCTTTAAGTGGAATACCACATTGGTCACTTGGGATGAAAGAGCCACCATATATAGTTCAAAATGGAGCTTTCAAAAATGTGCTCTTGGGCATGAGAAGTTTTTGACGGAGTCAGGACGCAGCTCAGGCAAGGTTCACCACACACACACGAGCGCGCCGCCCGCCCGCCCGTCCGGCCGGCTGGCCCGTGGTCATTCTTGTCTTTTTGGAGAAATTTTCTTTTACATTTTTTCAGAAAAATAAATTAAGTGATCCAACGGTTAAAAAATTTTGATCATAACCGTTGCAAGATCTAACGGTGTAGATCGTAGTCTACGCAGATCATGATCTAACGGCTGAGATCGTATCTGGGCAGTGGTTTCTTCATCTAGATCTAACGGCTGTGGATCGTAGTCTACACGGATCATGATCTAACGGCTGAGATCGTATCTGGGTAGCAGTTTTTCATCCGACGGTCTACGTTTAAAACTGCTGCAGTTTACGATCTAACGGTTGTGGATGAAAACCGTTTGATCCGACGGCTGCGGTTTAATCTGGAGATCAACCGTCGTTTCCTTCCCACCTATAAATTGCCTCCTTCTCCAGGCTTTCTTCACTGCACACTACACTCTGCACTGCGTTTTCACTGCTTCGATTTTTCCAATTTTCGCATACTACTGCACTGTTGTTGCTTTTCCAGTTCGAGAAATCAGAGCGTCCTACAGGTTCGCCGAGTTCTTTACGTTGCTGTGCCGTTTCGTATGAACTGTAGCCGTTGTATCCTGGGAGATGTTTGCTGTTTCTGGTTGGGCACTTCGTACCGGAGCAAATCGTCTTAAGGACAGAGTCCTTAGACTCGCCTCGGTTCTGATTGTATTTCGTCAATTTACACAAACGCACACTGTACATTTTTTATGATTACAGTTTGTAACATTGAATACCAAACCTTACAGCACTACAAGAGCCTTTTTTCCTGCACTTCCAGTACGTCTTAGTTAGGAGTCTTGTGACATTGTTTACATCTACATCCACATCCTCTATTCTAAACATATGTTGGATGAGTTTATCGAAGGAATGTAAAAATCCAAGTTGCTAAAAAGTTTAATGGATTTGCCACATACACTTAGACTCTTAGTATAATTAATTATCGACTATGAAAGGTCTTTGATTTTATAGTTCGAATGTTATAGAACAGAACTGTCACATTATTTTAGATCATATAATCTATCATCATCTGTCTTTCTATTTTTAATGGAGTCAAGGACACACTCTTCCTTAGTTTTGGAATATGATGCAATAAAGTAAAATGACTCACTAAATTGGGTGCGCTTATTATATTGTGAAGTAGCAGTTAATCGACACGTAATTTTCATTATGGGTCATCAGGAAACAACCTTTGTGTGTTTATAACGCATGGGTATAGTTACGTACATCCGGTCCCCCATACTCCGCTATAGGCGGGAGCCTTTAACACAATAGGATTGTTGTTGTTGTAATCTATCTTCATCTGGCGGTTCTCGAGAAGAATACGGTGTGCCTTAATGACACTGTATTTTCCAAAATTTCCCTTACCCTACAAAACAATAAGATCGCTGATAATAAGTAAATTTTATTATTATGAACAAATACTTATTAGCTATGCTTGTATTCGATCTTTTTTTATTGCAAGGTACATAAATAAGGATAGATCCCGTCATTTAAACGCATTCACATGAAGTGACATCTTGCTTTTCGTTGCTTACGTATATTTTTATTAATTAATTCTTTTTCCCTCGGCATTTTAGTAATTATCCTTTGACCACATGGCAGTTGTTAATAATTAACTTATCCGTTGTTATAATTGTTACCATGAATCTTTTCTTTAAAAAATGGACATGTACGGTAATTGACAGCCTTTGAACAAAGTGTATGATAAATTTTCATATATCAAATCCCGAAACGATCCGCTTTTTTTCGGAAACTGTATAAACATGGGAGCTTAGTGTATCCGAAACCTTTTTTTACATGTACTGTAATTACACAACCTATAACAACCCCCCCCCCCGGGTCCCGGAGTCTTTTCATGGTTAAAAGTAGTTAGGCTGCCATTCAAATGAACTTATAGAATGACCATGCATGTGTGAGCAATTGTGCATATCCATATTCCATTCTTCTCCATAATATTTCATTCTAGTCATCCAATCTTGACCCATTTTTCTCCATTACGTTAGATCATTGAAGCCCATATGTTATCTTAATCTGCTCCATTCTTCAAAGGGTCAGCATTCGATTGTCTTTTGCTATACATTTCATCATTTCAAGTCTATAAAAGGGAAAAAATGATAGTTTCCACTCAAGCTTTGTGTTGCATTTCAAGAAAATGGGCATGAAGAATCTTTTGGTTGTTCTATTTTCTTTGGCTTTGGTTCTTGGGATTGGTGAGAGCTTTGATTTTCATGAGAAAGAATTGGAGACTGAGGAGAGTTTGTGGGATCTATATGAGAGGTGGAGGAGCCATCATACTGTGTCAAGAAGCCTCGATGAGAAACACAAGAGGTTTAATGTGTTCAAATCAAATGCTCACTTTGTTCATAACTTCAACAAGAAGGATAAGCCTTATAAGTTGAAACTCAACAAGTTTGCTGACATGACAAACCATGAATTTAAGTCCCTTTATGCTGGTTCCAAGATTAAGCATCACAGGATGTTCCGAGGCAATCGACCCGCAAGCACCACTTTCATGTATGCAAATGTTACAAGTGTTCCTCCCTCCATTGATTGGAGGAAGAAAGGTGCTGTTAATCCTGTCAAGGATCAAGGCCAATGCGGTACGACCCCCTTTGTCAAATATTATTAGTTTTTATAGCGTTTCTAATGCCCCTGTTACAGTTTCTAAGGAATTTGAGTCTTCTTACTGATGCAACAGGTAGTTGTTGGGCATTTTCCGCAGTTTTTGGAATTGAAGGAATAAACTATATCAAGACCAAGAAGCTAGTCTCGTTGTCCGAGCAGGAGCTTGTAGATTGTGATAGGGAAGAAAATCAGGGATGCAATGGAGGGTTGATGGATCTAGCATTTGAATATGTCAAGAAAAAGGGAGGCCTCACAACAGAGCAAAATTATCCCTATAAGGCAGAGGATGGGACATGTGACACAGCCAAGGTAAAACAGAGTTTGATGTTAAAGTATTACTTAAAAAGTAGGTCAATAAACTAAGATGACTATGTATTAGTTCTTGGTTTGGAAGTTAATCAACCTAATGTGATGTTGAAGTATTACTTAAATTTGGTGATTAAAGTAAGCTGATTGTTTATCAATTAATCTTTGTTTGGAAGTTAATCAGTCTAAATGATGTGTTAATTATCAGGCAAATAATCCAGTGGTGACAATTGATGGACATGAGGATGTTCCCGAAAATGATGAGGATGCACTTCTTAAAGCAGTTGCAAACCAACCTGTCTCTGTGGCCATTGATGCTGGAGGTTCATCTTTCCAGTTCTACTCTGAGGTAAAACTAATGGCGTAATTTGTCATGTAAAAAACCTGATACAAAACAGGACAGCAAAAAAACATTGTTGTCATACGTATATCCCTATTAGTTCGTCATCCAACATACTATCTTTTTCTTGAGATATATTTGATCAAGTAAATGATGCCACACGTATTAATATTTGTACGGGCATGTTGGTAGGGCGTGTTTACCGGAGACTGTGGAACGGAACTGGATCATGGTGTAGGGATAGTAGGATACGGAACAACAGTGGATGGAACTAAATACTGGACAGTGAGGAACTCATGGGGAGCAGAATGGGGGGAGAAAGGTTACATCAGGATGCAGCGTAGAATCGAAGAGAAAGAAGGACTTTGTGGCATAGCAATGGAAGCATCATACCCAATCAAGAACTCATCAAACAATCATAGTCCTTCAGCCTATGATGAAAAGGATGAACTCTAAACACCAAATCATTTGTGGCTTTCTGCTGATGTAATTTGCCATCTTTCCTAAGTGTTATCCCTTGTGGATGGGGACTTTGTCACATTAAGACCAGTGTTTCATATTAATCTTACATCTCCTGATGTAATTGTTTCTTAGGTGATTGGAAATCATCTAAATAAGATTTTCTGCTTTTTTAAGTTCAGGACTTCAGGCACTGTCCATCAGCAATTCTCGAAATAATTTCGTTTTGCACGTTTGAAATTCAACTGCTATTCTAAGATGTACAAATAATTTCCTTTACAATGTTAAAGGAAAAAAGAAAATTTCGTTCTATAGGTTACCATTTACACACGACTTTCTACCTCAATAAGGACTTTCCACCTCGAATTTACTTCCTCAAAAAGAAAGAAATATATACGAAACATTTATAACGTCAAGCTCTAAAGACGTTCCCAGTGCACTAGGCTTCCGTGTTTGTACAAGTCTGGAGTTGGAGCGGATCATTTTTCACATTATACTTTGTACAAGGAGATGTTTATGCGGCTCGAACTCGTGACATCAAGATCACAAAAAAACAACATTATCAGTTGCTTCAAAGTCCATCCTCTTTATAACGTCACAGCCTAACAATATTTATTCCAATGATCTGTTGACAAATGATTTAATCCAATGATTTCTGAAGGTAACGTCAAGGCCTATATATTACACCAAAAAGTGGTGAATTTCGAGCATATCTAAGGTTGTGCACCCATGTAAATGGTAAAAATGCAACCTAGCATAATTAAAAGGTAGGAGCATTCTCCAAAACATCTCCACCACCACCACGACACATATGCAATATATCCCAACAACAGCAAAAACTATAACTAAGGTCTGGAAAGGATAAGAGACATACAAACAATACCTCCATCCCAAACAGGCCAAAACATCTCGACAGATTTATTCAATTTTCAGAACCCAAATAGGGCATTTCCTCCAAAAGAAATAGTTACGTACAAGTCATAAGATCATTGATAATCTTTATTTCCAAATTTCAGAAAAATTAGGAGAAATATAACAGTTAAAGGTCTCTTTTAGCATAATTTTGCAGCAATGGATTTAATGTAATCGGTTCGAGGGGTATACAAGAATATATAACTAAGAAAAATATTATCTTAGGCTATTTTTCTGAAGGCCATCTTTCCCTTTATTTATTCCTTGGTAATTTTGTAATTTAATGTAAAACGTCTATCTGGTGATTATTTGTCCCAGTATTTTGGTGGACTTGACTTACTTTCCCTAAAAATGTAATTCGATAATATTATAAACTCGAACAATAATATAAAAAAAAATAAGAAGAAGAAGATTGTATGCTGTATATTCTTCAAAAGGTATACTTGCTCTTACACTAAGTTGTTTTATTTATAAGGTACAACAATGGTAACATCTCTTTCACTACTCTACTATCCTTAGTGGGTGTTAATGTTTGGACATCCACTAACCCTGCTAACATCCATAATAATTCACAATACTCCCCTTTGGATGTCCAAATTTAATAGAATATGTCTCGTTAAAACCTTGCCAACAAAAATCTAGTGGGATAAAAACTTGGTCGAAGGAAAAAGAGTACACATTCATAAAAATTGACAAGTGTGATACACTACCTCGTTAAAGCCTTACCAAGAAAAACCATGTGGAATAAAAGCCTGTTCGAAGGAAAAAGAATACAGTGTGTATAGTAATCACACTCCCCCTAATGCTGACAAGAGGTCTTTGAATTGACGCATGCCAATTCTGTAGACCATCTTTCTAAATGTAGTTATTGGTAGTGCTTTAGTGAACAAATCAGCGAAATTCTTGTTTGATTGTATCTGCTGGATATCAATGTCGTCATTCTTCACAAGATCATGAATGTAGAAAAATTTTGGTGATATATGCTTTGTTTTGTCTCCTTTGATGTAGACATTCGTAATTTGAGCAATACGTGCAGCATTATCTTCAAACAATATCGTCGGAGTCTTTCTTAGTGAAGATAATCCACATGATTTTTGAATATGTTGAATCATCGCCTTAACTATACGCATTCACAACTCGCTTCATGTAATGCTAAAATTTCAGAATGGTTGAAACATGTGGCTGTTAATGTCTGCTTCACTGATCTCCATAATATAGTTGTACCTCTACAAGTAAAAACATATCCACTCTGTAATCTTCCCTTATGAGAGTCAGATAGATAGTCGGCATCAGCATATCCCACAATCTGTGACTCAGAATTCTTTGAATAGAAGAAACACATATCTAATTTTCCACGAAGATAGCACAAAATATGCTTGACACTATTCCAATGTCTTTGTGTTGGTGTAGAGCTATATCTCGCCAATAAATTCACTGAGAAAGCTATATCTGGTCTCGAGCAATTTGCAAGATACATTAAAGCATCAATAGCACTAAGATAAGGTACTTCTGGACCTAATAATTCCTTATTATCTTCTAGTGGTCAAAATGTATCTTTATTTACATCTAATGATCGTACCACCACAGGACTACTCAATAGGTGAGCTTTGTCCATATAAAATCTCTTCAAGATCTTCTCCGTGTATGCAGATTGATGAAGAAAGATTCCATTAGGCAAATGCTCAATCTGCAGGCCGAGACAAAATTTAGTTTTTTCAAGATCTTTCACCTCAAATCTTTCATGAGACAATTAGTAGTTTTGGTAAGCTCTTCAGGAGTTTCAACAAGATTCAAATCATCAACATATACAGCAATTATAGCGAACCCATTTTCAGATCTCTTGATAAATACACATGGACAAATTGGATTATTTACATATCCTTCTTTAATGATGCATTCACTAAGGCGATCATACCACATCCTGCCAGATTATTTTAGTCCAAACAAGGATCTCTGTAATATGATTGAGTATGATCCATGTGTCTGTTGATCACATGTTGTAGGCAATTTTAATCCTTCGGGGATCTTCATATAAATATCATTATCTAAAAACCCATATAAGTATGCGGTAATCACATCTATTAACCACATATCAAGGTTTTTAGCAACTGCCAAGCTGATTAGATATCGTAATGTTATGATATCAATTACTGAGAAATATGTTTCATCATAATCAATCCCAGGTCTTTGTAAAAAATCTTGCGCAACAAGACATGCCTTGTATCACACAATCTCAATTTCCTCATTGCGTTTTCGTACAAAAACCCATTTATATCCAATAGGTTTTATCCCTTCAGGGGTTTGAACTACAGGTCCAAATACTCTGCGGCTTTCTGATGATTTTAGTCCTGCTTGGATTGCATCTTTCCACTTTAGCCAATCATTTCTGTGTCGACATTGTTCAATGGATCTCGGTTCAGGATCCTCATTTACAATTTCACATGCAATACCATAAGCAAAAAACATGAATGATAATAACATTTTGTTTATCCCAATTTTCTCCTGAACTTACAATATTCAAAGAGATTTCTTCAAAATTTTGTTCACTTTCACCTTCAGGAGCAACTTGTTTATCAATTTTATACTGATCAGTTTCAATTTCTATAGCGCTTTCAGGTCGTGAACTTCTTTGCTCTTCTGGAGTATTATCTTCGGGAGCGTTAACTTGTACCCTTCTCTTTCGAAGGTTTTTATCGTTTGCACCGACAGGGCACCCACATTTTAGACTTGCTTTTCGTATACCATTATCTTGTCTTTCAGAGACATCAAGCCGAATTGGCGTATTCATCATCGGAACATGGGATTTTCTTATCTTTTGACTATCAGTAAATGCGTCAGGCAATTGATTTGCAACATTTTGTAAATGAATTATCCTTCTTCCTTCTTGCTTGCATTGATTTGTTCGTGGGTTAAGATAAGAAAGTGAAGGAACGTTCCATGTAATTTCACGTTGTTCTTCAGGAAACGGTACTTTGTTTCCCCATAACGACAGGAAAACTTTCTCATCAAAATGACAATCAACATATCTTGCCTTAAATAAATCACCCATCAGAGGCTTAACATATCTTACAATAGATGGAGAATCAAAACCCACATATATGCCTAGACGTCTTTGAGGACCCAGTTTTGTCTGTTGTGGTGGAGCAATCGGAACAGAAATCGCACAACCAAAAATCTTTAAGTGTGAAATATCAGGCTGCTGGCCAGATACCATTTAAAATGGCGAATATGCTTGAAACAAACTGGGTCTAAACCGTATTAATGCAGATGCATACAGAATTGCATGTCCCTAAGCTGTCATGGGTAAATTAGATCTTAAGAGCATAGGTCTAGCAATCAGTTGTAAACGTTTTATAAATGACTCTGTCATGCCGTTTTGAGTATGCACATATGCCACTGAATGCTCAACATCAATCCCAATCTACATGCAATGATCATTAAAAATTTGGGAAGTAGATTCACCAGCGTTATCAAGACGAATAGATTTAATTGGATAATCTGGAAATTGTGCTCTTAAGCGTTTAATTTGAGCAAGAAGCTTGGCAAATGCTACTGTTCTTATCGAAAGAAAACTCACATGAGACCATCGTGAAGAGGCATCCAATAAGACCATAAAATATCGAAATGGTCCACAAGGAGGATCAATAGATCCATAAATATCTCCTTGTATTCTTTGTAAAAATATAGGAGATTCAACATGAATCTTCATCGGAGAGGCCTCTTGATTAATTTCCCTCGTGAACAAGCAGCACAGAAACAATCACGAGGTAAAAGAATCTTCTGGTTATTTAAAGGATGTCCATGTAAGTTTTGTACAATTCAACGCATCATTACCGATCTCAGGTGGCCAAGTTGATCATGCCATAAAATGAATAGTGTTGGATTATTGAACTTCTGGTTCATCATAATATTAGATTCTACTGGATGCATAGTCGTGTAATACAATCCAAATGAGAAAATTGGGAATTTTTCTTTTACAAACTTCTGGCCTGAGTCATTGTATGCAATACATAAAAATTCCATATTTTCCTTATTCATGGTTTCAATATGAAAACCATTAAGACGTATGTCTCAAGCGATGATATAATGAGGACAAGAAGAAGAAGATTATATGATATATATTCTTTAAAGGTATCAAAATTCTTACAATGAGTTGTCCTATTTATAGGGTATAACAAGTGTAACATCTTCCTAAGATTAATGCCCACTACTCCACTATCCTTAGTGGGTGTTAATGTTTGGACATCTGTTGAGAAATATGTTTGGATAATTTTCAAAGTCATGATTTTAAGTGATGAATATTTAAAAATGTCACACATGGTGTTATATGTGATTAAAAGTTAAATAAGTTGAACAAGTTGACATCGATCTCTCAGGTTGTTGCACATCGATCGATCTATGTACATAGATCTCTCACATCGATCGATCTATGTAAGGTAGAAAAGTTTAAGACCTTTCTGTGAGACATCGATCTCTAAACCTAAGACACATCGATCGATCAATGTACATCGAACTCTCACTTCGATCGATCGATGTAGGTCAGAGACAAAACCTGAACCTTTATGTGAGACATCGATCTATGAAGCTGAGGTACTTCGATGGATCGTTGTCTAGAGTTTTTAGAAATAATTTTCTAAAATGTGATAAAATGGTTGTTTTCATTTGTACATGATTTATATATGCTCATTATGTGCTTATTATGTATTTTTGGTGATTATTATTGTCTTGTGACTAACGTGCCTTGGAAGTTTCTACAACTTACCAAAAAGGGCAAAATTGGTATTTTAAGTTTTGTAGGAACATCATATGGTGAAAAATATTTCAAGTGCATATTATTATCTTGGTTATCATGACAAAGGTTGTATTGTGATTATTTTTGACCATCGGGGGCATTTCTGGAGTTTTCTCACACCAGGGGTATTTTGGTCATTTTACCCCCAAGGGTATTTTTGGTATTTTCACTCAAGAAATCTCTTGAGCATATTATTATCTTCATTCTGGAGCTGTGTTATTATTATTTTGAAGATTATATGGTGATCTTATATCTTATTCTCTCAACCGATGATATTATTGACTATAGCTGGATATGTGACGATTAGAGATGTCACATTCTATTTTTTCTTGAAGACCCTCTTATATATGTTATAAGAGGATATTAATCATCATCTTTTAGAGATTACAAGGTGTCCTTGGTGCAAGATTCATCACAATATGTAAAGGAGAAGAAAGTATGAATTTTGGTGTTATATGTTGACATAATCTTGTCAACACTTATTCATTATTTTTTATTCATAAAATATGAGTTGGTATACATACATACAACATCAAAAACATCCATAAACAGGTGGAGAAGGTGGTATACTCATTTTATGACTTTTGGGCAAGTGGAAAATTCAAAAACAAGCTAGTTAACAAAAGTTGTCAACTAGAAATTTCAAATTTGAAGTTAATGGAGACAAGGTTGTTGGAGATGATTATGGAGGTGCTTTAATTCAAAATTCTCAGCCATCACATGGTCTAAAAGTTGGAGAGAATATGCCATCCATTCACTCTATAAATAGAAGGCAAGGTGAAGAAGAGAAGACACACACTTGAAAGCAAAAATTGAAGATTGTTGTCTTGCTATTCTCTTCTCATATTTTCGTTCATACTTTGTGTAGCTAAGGTGTTCCATTTCTTGTTGTTGTCCAGCTACACTATACACACCTTCTTGTGTCTTATTTGTAAGATTGATTAGCCAAATCTATAAGGCTACATCAATAGGTGATAGAGGTGTTGCAACCAAGAGTTGCATAAAGGTGTTCATCCAAGTCTTGAATAGGGTTGGTGTTTAACCCAAGGATCAAGCTTGGTTCTTGCTGTAATTTGGTTCATACCATAGTGAAATCCAAGGAAAGGTGTTCCTTGGGACTGGAGTAGGTCACATTGACCGAACCAGGATAAATTCTCGGTGTTCTTCTCTTGTTTCTTTATTTCTGTTTTCTGCCCGTTTTTGACTGCAGTTTTCACACAACTTCTCACAATTTGAAAAAAAATATCTAAACACTTTCAAAATTCGTGATTTTTGGTGGAGTTATACTTCAGACTGTTAGCTTTCATTTGCAACAAGAATCACTTGATTTGAGCAAGGAAAAGTTACTCTTTCAGTCTTTGCAAGATAACTGCTCCACTCTGGATGCAATCTGACCCGTTTTGAGAAAACTTAAATTCTGTATTTTTCAAGAGTTGGTTAAGGTCAGGACCTTTTGGAAACTTCATCTACACATCCTAAGGAGTGTTTTGATATAAATATCAACCTTTTTGGTTGAGTATTCAAAGAGAAACACGTTTTGCAAAATCAGCAACATTCTGTCCAATTCTGTCCAGATTGACCATCTGAATCTTTTTATTTATTTGAAGGGTCAAACGATCTTATTTTTGTCTGATTTTTGGATAGAATCTTGTTAACTCATTGAAGTTAAATTCTGGAAATTTTCATAATTTTTGGAGTTGTGTACAATTATTTGTGAATTTTTGAAAAACGGGTTCTGAATCTGAGGTGGTTTCAGATTCTGTTTTCAAAGGGGATTTTAACAAAGGGTTGTAGTGTAATTTCCGCTAACCACTATTCACCCCCTCTAGTGGTGTTTATTGCAGGTGCACGGTCCAACATTTGGTATCAGAGCCAGACCAACACCACTAAAAAGAAGCAAGATTCAACACCATACGAACAATACAAGGCCAAGAAACAACGATTCATTATATACTGCTTGTCTCAAATCCAAGGTACATACTATGGCTATTGTTTCTCACAAAGGTGAGTTGGAAGGTATGTCAACACAACGCCCTCCTCTTTTTGATGGCAATAATTTTGTTCATTGGAAACTAAGAATGAGGCTATTCTTAATGGCTATAGACATCGATTTATGGTCTATAGTTGAAGATGGGCCGTACATTCCAACGAAAGTTACACAAGTTAGTGAAGTAACTCAAGAGGTTGAAAAATGTAAAAGTGAATGGTCATCAGATGATAAAAAGAAAATGTCCATGAATGCTAAAGCTATGCAATTACTTTTGAATGGACTTACAACTTCTGAAGCAGGATATGTGTCAAATTGCACAAGCGCACACGACATGTGGAAATCACTTGTATTAAAGCATGAAGGTACTAGTGGTGTTAAAGAGTCAAAAATAAACATGCTTATGACTGAATTAGAGACTTTCAAAATGTTGCCAAACGAATCCATAACATCTATGGATTTGAGGATTACTAATATTTTCAATGCCCTTGAAGCTTTAGGAAAGTCATTTTTGAACAGTGAAAAGGTTCAAAAGGTGTTACGAAGCCTCCCTGCTGAATGGGATCCAAAGGTGACTGCAATCGAGGAGACAAAGTCAATCACTAAGATGGATGAATTGATCGGGTCTCTTAAAGTTTACGAGGTTAAATTAAACCAACGAAAGTCTGAATCGTCTAAGTCATCCAGTAAGTCAATAGCTTTCAAAACAACCGAAACACATGCTAGTAACGATGATAGTAATAGTGATACTAAATTAGACGATGAGTTGATATTGATAGCTAGAAAACTAAGAAAATTTTTCAAACGTCCAAATAGGAATAGACAACGTAATTCTTCTTCTTCTTCTCAACCTAAGAAGAATAACATAAACAAATGGAATAATAAAGAATTAAAGTGTTATGAATGCGGTCAAAAAGGACATATTTCATACGACTGTCCCACGAAGAAAAATAATAATAACAACAACAATAATAAACAAGCCAAGGACAAGGAGGCTCAAACGATAAAGACAAAGGAGTCTAAGGCAAGAAAAGGGAAACGAGCAATGAAGGTGAGCACATGGAGCGACTCATCCGACTCAGAATCCGAAACTGAGGAAGCTCAAGTCTGCTTCGTATCCAACGAGGTATGTTCTTCTTCTGATAGTGATTCTGATAGTGACATGACACTTGATGAAATATATGAAGAATTCCTAAGAATGCATGCTCACTGTAAGAAGCTCTCTAAAGAAAAGAAGAAACTAGTTGAAGAAAATGACAAGTTGAAGACGTCCAACTTGGAATTTTTCGATCAACTAGAATCTCTTAAACAAGAGTCTACTAATACTCTTGATTCTTTAGAGAATAAAATTGAATCATATAGGAAAGATGAACATAAGATAAAAATGGAAAATAAGATGTTAAAATCTAAGATAGAAAGTTGTGAACATGAAATAACACAACTTAAGTCGTCTAAACTTAACTTAGAAAAAATGTTAGAACAATTTAAATCGGGTGCAAATATGTTAGATACACTTATCTCATCACAAAAGTATGGTAATGATAAAACCGGCTTAGGCTATAAAGAAGAAAATGAAAAAGTAAATAAAAAGACTAAGTTTGTTTCATCTAGTACAAAGTTACCATATAATACAACAAAATCAACTTTGCCTGCTTCTACACCTTCGTCTACTTATATCAAGGCAAAAATGCAACATACACCCATAAAAGCACACACGCATAAACATACATCTAGGCCAAACTTTGCATCTAGACAACATATAAATTATGCATACATGTATACAAATGCAACTAGACCGAATAAAATGCATAAAACTTATTATGAACCTAAGTATAGGCAACACTCTTATAAGTCTTATAGAAATGCCTACAAACACACTTATATAGCGCCATATAAGAAACAAATTCACATGCCTTATACCCATCATAAATCTCGGCCATCCTATAATGATTATCAACCATGGCGCAACATGTATAACAATGAATCTTCACTTATGTGGAATAATCATGTATATCCTAATTCTTCTTATTTTCCAAATTATAACAATGCTAAAAATGTGCCTAGAAGGTATATTCAAGTTTGGATACCTAAGGGATATCTAAACAAGAATAGTGCCCCTAACATTCAAGGACCCAAATAAAGGGTACCTAAAACTTTGTCTCCATTGTAGGATAAACGCAAGGAATGCAAGAAGGAGGCAAAGTCAAAGAATCTAAAAACCAAATGGTTTTTAGATAGTGGATGTTCGAGGCATATGACGGGGAACCCCAAACTATTCATCGAATTGGAACACATCAAAGATGGAGGAAAAGTAACATTCGGTGACAACAACAAAGGACAAGTTGTTGGAAAAGGAACAATTGGGGACCCTAACACATTTCAAATACGAAATGTGTTATTAGTAAGCAATCTATCTTATAATTTACTTAGTATTTCTCAACTTATAGATTGTGGTTATAATGTCTCATTTCTTCCCAATTCTTGTGATATAATAAATGAAAAAGGTGAAACGGTCTTAAAAGGAAATAGAGATGGAAATATTTATACTCTTACCTTAGATAACATGTTAGATGCTAAGGTTAAGTGTCTAATATCACATGACTTAGATGTAAATTTATGGCATAGAAGATTAGGCCATATAGGAATTTCAACTATTAAGAAATTATCTAAGAAGAATTTAATTAGAGGAATGCCTAAGTTAGACTTAGATAATTTTCAAATGTGTGAAACATGTATTAAGGGAAAACACATTAAAGAAACCTTAAAACCGAAACATGAAGTGAGTACTAGTCATGTACTAGAATTGCTTCACTTAGACTTATTTGGTCCAAGTAGGACAAGAAGTCTAGATGGACACTACTATGTGTGTGTCATAGTAGATGATTACTCACGCTACACATGGACATTGTTCTTAACACACAAAGACGATGCTCCATTAGCAATCAAAACTCTTATTAAGCAACTTGAAAACATTTATGAAGAAAATGTTAAAAGAATTAGAAGCGATAGAGGTGGAGAATTTAAAAACAAAGACGTAATAAAATTTTGCGAACTATATAGAATAAAACATGAATTCTCACCACCTAGAACACCACAGCTCAATGGAGTTGTTGAACGTAAAAATAGAACAATTCAAGAAGTTGCTAGGACAATGCTGTGTGAAAATAAATTACCTAAATATTTATGGGCTGAAGCTGTTAGTTGTGCATGCTATATTATAAATAGGCTCACTATTAGAAAGAAATTAAATAAAACGCCTTATGAATTGCTAAACAATAGACAACCTAAGATAGATTATCTTAAGGTATTTGGATGTAAATGTTTTGTGCTGAACATTAAGGATAATCTAGATAAATTTGAACAAAAGTCTATTGAATGCATATTTGTTGGGTATTCAACTAACTCAAGAGCATATATGTGTTATAATCCTGCATCTAGAAAAATAATTGAATCCATACATGTGAAATTCAATGAAAATGCATGCTTTGAAGTTAGTGATAAACATCAACATAAACAAGAAAATAATGTTGAAAATATGTTTGATGATGATAAAATATTACTTGAGCCTGTTCATGATCATCTAGAACCAACTTCCCCTGAACAAGATGTGCATGAACCTTTAGGTGAAATAAATCAAGAAACTTTACAATTGGAAGATAATCTATCTAACTTACAGGATGTTCCAATTGTGTATAAAAATGTTCACACGAATGAAACATTTGAACTAGAAGAAGGTGAACCTAGTCAACTTAGGAATTGGTGGCTTATAGAAGATAAACATAAACACCCTAAAGAGCTAATCATTGGTGATCCAAGTGTTGGGGTTAGAACGCGTAGAAACATAAGTCAACTTGAAGGACATAGCTTAATCTCAGAATTAGAACCTAAGAACGTAAAGGAAGCCTTAGGTGACATATCATGGATAGATGCTATGCATGAGGAATTAAATCAATTCACAAGTAACAACATGTGGGACTTAGTACCTAAACCTGAAGACAAGTCTATCATAGGAACTAAATGGGTTTTCAGGAATAAAATGGATGAACAAGGAAATATTACAAGGAATAAGGCTAGACTAGTCGCACAAGGTTATAATCATCAAGAAGGAATAGATTATGAAGAAACCTTTGCACCCGTTGCACGACTAGAAGCAATTAGATTGTTACTCGCGATTGCAAGTATAAGCAAAATTAAGCTCTTCCAAATGGATGTCAAGAGTGCGTTCTTGAATGGATACATCCAAGAAGAAGTGTTTGTCAAACAACCTCCTGGATTCGAAGATCCGAAGAATCCGAACCATGTTTATAAGCTTAAGAAAGCTCTATATGGTTTAAAACAAGCTCCAAGAGCTTGGTATGATAGATTTGCAAACTTTCTTATTGCAAATAATTATCAAAGGGGGACCATCGACAACACATTATTCCTAAGAAGAAAAGGTAATGATTTGTTAATAGTTCAAATATACGTAGATGATATAATCTTTGGTTCAACCAACCCTACTTTAGTAAAAGACTTCGAAGAATGTATGAAGTCAGAGTTTGAAATGTCAATGGTAGGAGAGTTGAATTATTTCTTAGGACTTCAAATCAAACAAACCCCTCAAGGAATTCACATTAGCCAACTTAAGTATGTCAATGATATGATTAAGAAGTTTGGCTTTGAAGAGTTGAAACCTACAACTACGCCTATGAGTGTTAGTACCAAACTTGATAAGGATGAAAATGGTAAACCTTTTGATGACACACTTTATAGGTCTATGATTGGCTCATTGTTATACTTAACTGCATCAAGACCTGATATTATGTTTAGTGTGTGTATGTGTGCTAGGTTTCAATCTTGTCCTAAGGTATCACATTACAATGCAGTGAAAAAGATCTTTAGATATATTAAGCATACACCTCACTTAGGATTGTGGTATGATAGAAACGCTAAGTTGGAATTACACGCATATAGTGATGCTGATTATGGTGGTTGCAGGTTAGATAGAAAATCCACTAGCGGTACATGTCAATTTATAGGAACCAATTTGATCTCTTGGTTTTCTAAAAAGCAAGCTAGTGTAGCTCTTTCTACCACTGAAGCCGAGTATATGGCTTTGAGTTTATGTACTACCCAAATACTTTGGCTTAAACAGCAACTTAGTGATTTTGGCATTAAAATGAATAAGATTCCAATTTTCTGCGATAGCACAAGTGCAATCAATCTTTCCCGGAATCCGGTACTTCATTCTAAGGCCAAACACATTGAGGTGCGATACCACTTTCTTCGTGATCATGTTCAAAATGAGGACATAGTGATAAACCATATAAGAACTGATCACCAAATCGCTGACATCTTCACCAAACCCCTTAATCAAGCCATTTTTGAAAACTTACGAGCCAAATTAGGAATAATGACTTACGATACCATTGTATAGTTCTATCTTTTGCATGATTTGCAAAATAAAGGGGGAGATAGAATAAGAACATGATTTTAGTTGGTAAGTCATGTTTTAGTTGGTAAGTCATGATGAATCATATGCTAACTTTTTATTGGTATAAATTATGGAGCATAGGTTAAGGGGGAAAGTATGAGTTGAGGGGGAGCAACATACTATTTAAACGTTGAAAACATAGTTGAAAACATTTGGTTAAACTTTTGGTTAAACATTTGGTTAAATTTTTGGTTATAAGTTGTGACATTAAAATCATGTTAGGTTATTTTGAAAATCATCCAAAAGGGGGAGAATGTTGAGAAATATGTTTGGATAATTTTCAAAGTCATGATTTTAAGTGATGAATATTTAAAAATGTCACACATGGTGTTATATGTGATTAAAAGTTAAATAAGTTGAACAAGTTGACATCGATCTCTCAGGTTGTTGCACATCGATCGATCTATGTACATAGATCTCTCACATCGATCGATCTATGTAAGGCAGAAAAGTTTAAGACCTTTCTGTGAGACATCGATCTCTAAACCTAAGACACATCGATCGATCAATGTACATCGAACTCTCACTTCGATCGATCGATGTAGGTCAGAGACAAAACCTGAACCTTTATGTGAGACATCGATCTATGAAGCTGAGGTACTTCGATGGATCGATGTCTAGAGTTTTTAGAAATAATTTTCTAAAATGTGATAAAATGGTTGTTTTCATTTGTACATGATTTATATATGCTCATTATGTGCTTATTATGTGTTTTTGGTCATTATTATTGTCTTGTGACTAACGTGCCTTGGAAGTTTCTACAACTTACCAAAAAGGGCAAAATTGGTATTTTAAGTTTTGTAGGAACATCATATGGTGAAAAATATTTCAAGTGCATATTATTATCTTGGTTATCATGACAAAGGTTGTATTGTGATTATTTTTGACCATCGGGGGCATTTCTGGAGTTTTCTCACACCAGGGGTATTTTGGTCATTTTACCCCCAAGGGTATTTTTGGTATTTTCACTCAAGGAATCTCTTGAGCATATTATTATCTTCATTCTGGAGCTGTGTTATTATTATTTTGAAGATTATATGGTGATCTTATATCTTATTCTCTCAACCGATGATATTATTGACTATAGCTGGATATGTGACGATTTGAGATGTCACATTATATTTTTTCTTGAAGATCCTCTTATATATGTTATAAGAGGATATTAATCATCATCTTTTAGAGATTACAAGGTGTCCTTGGTGCAAGATTCATCACAATATGTAAAGGAGAAGAAAGTATGAATTTTGGTGTTATATGTTGACATAATCTTGTCAACACTTATTCATTATTTTTTATTCATAAAATATGAGTTGGTATACATACATACAACATCAAAAACGTCCATAAACAGGTGGAGAAGGCGGTATACTCATTTTATGACTTTTGGGCAAGTGGACAATTCAAAAACAAGCTAGTTGACAAAAGTTGTCAACTTGAAATTTCAGATTTGAAGTTAATGGAGACAAGGTTGTTGGAGATGATTATGGAGGTACTTTAATTCAAAATTCTCAGCCATCACATGGTCTAAAAGTTGGAGAGAATATGACATCCATTCACTCTATAAATAGAAGGCAAGGTGAAGAAGAGAAGACACACACTTGAAAGCAAAAATTGAAGATTGTTGTCTTGCTATTCTCTTCTCATATTTTCGTTCATACTTTGTGTAGCTAAGGTGTTCCATTTCTAGTTGTTGTCCAGCTACACTATACACACCTTCTTGTGTCTTATTTGTAAGATTGATTAGCCAAATCTATAAGGCTACATCAATAGGTGATAGAGGTGTTGCAACCAAGAGTTGCATAAAGGTGTTCATCCAAGTCTTGAATAGGGTTGGTGTTTAACCCAAGGATCAAGCTTGGTTCTTGCTGTAATTTGGTTCATACCATAGTGAAATCCAAGGAAAGGTGTTCCTTGGGACTGGAGTAGGTCACATTGACCGAACCAGGATAAATTCTCGGTGTTCTTCTCTTGTTTCTTTATTTCTGTTTTCTGCCCGTTTTTGACTGCAGTTTTCACACAACTTCTCACAATTTGAAAAAAATATCTAAACACTTTTAAAATTCGTGATTTTTGGTGGAGTTATACTTCAGACTGTTAGCTTTCATTTGCAACAAGAATCACTTGATTTGAGCAAGGAAAAGTTAGTCTTTCAGTCTTTGCAAGATAACTGCTCCAATCTGGATGCAATCTGACCAGTTTTGAGAAAACTTAAATTCTGTATTTTTCAAGAGTTGGTTAAGGTCAGGACCTTTTGGAAACTTCATCTACACATCCTAAGGAGTGTTTTGATATAAAGATCAACCTTTTTGGTTGAGTATTCAAAGAGAAACACGTTTTGCAAAATCAGCAACATTCTGTCCAATTCTGTCCAGATTGACCATCTGAATCTTTTTATTTATTTGAAGGGTCAAACGATCTTATTTTTGTCTGATTTTTGGATAAAATCTTGTTAACTCATTGAAGTTATATTCTGGAAATTTTCATAATTTTTGGAGTTGTGTACAATTATTTGTGAATTTTTGAAAAACGGGTTCTGAATCTGAGGTGGTTTCAGATTCTGTTTTCAAAGGGGATTTTAACAAAGGGTTGTAGTGTAATTTCCGCTAACCACTATTCACCCCCCCCCCCTCTAGTGGTGTTTATTGCAGGTGCACGGTCCAAGAACATCCACTAACCCCACTAGCATACATAATAATACACAATACTCTCCTTGGATGTCTAAATTTAATAGAATATGCCTCGTTAAAACCTTGCCAAGATCAGTGGGATAAAAACTTGGTCGAAGGAAAAAGAGTACACATTCATAAAAATTGTTAAGTGTGATACACTGCCTCGTTAAAACCTTGCGAAGAAAAACTCTGTGGAATAAAAACTTGGACGAAGGAAAAAGAGTACATTGTGTATAGTAATTACACTCCCCTGATGCTGACAAGAGGTCTTTGAGTTGACGCATTCCAGCGTAGTAGAGCATCTTTATAAATGTAGTTGTTGGTAGTGCTTTGGTGAACAAATGAGCAAAATTCTTATCTGATTGTATCTGCTGGATATCAATATCGCCATTCTTCTCAAGATCATGAGTGTAGAAAAATTTTGGTGATATATGCTTTGTTCTGTCTTCTTTGATGTAGACATTCTTAATTTGAGCAATACGTGCAGTATTATCTTCAAACAATATCATCGGAGTCTTTCTTAGTGATGATAATCCATATGATTTTTGAATATGTTGAATCATCGACCTTAACTATACGCATTATCGCTTCATGTAATGCTAAAATCTCAGAATGGCTTCCCTGTGTATCTATGTTGTTGGCCGAGTATTAGATGTGCAGCAGTGGAGTCGGGTGTGCAGGAATTGTTTGTGCAACCGTAACGCTTAGCCTTTTTCTCCGGCTATGCCTATGCGCTCTTCCTGTCACTCTATTTTCTCCGGCTGTGTATCTCTGCCTTACTGTCACTCTGTTTTCTCCGGCTATGCGCTCTTTCGTTTTTATTCTCTCACGCTTGGCCTTTTTTTTTAATAGCTTGTCTATGGAACTTCAAAAGACATGGAAACAGTATGGTTCTCAACTGAGTGGTTTGTCCAGTTTAGATAGTAATTTACAATGATTTCTGTGGTAGATTGAAATAGTTCTAGTGTTTTATGTAGAGATTGTTGATGAGGGTGTTGATGGTGATGAGATTGTGGGTTGGGTGGTTGAGGGTTGTGGCTGCTGACTTTGTTGTTGTAAAACGTGTTGTCTTTACCTCCTTTGCTGACTTTGTTGTTGTAAAACGTGTTGTCTTTCCCTCCTTTTAGCTACAGGGACCCAAGTGCTTTTGACATAGTTTGGGCAATTAAACCCAAGTGCTTCAAAAGACATGGAAACAGTATGGTTCTCTATTGAGTGGTTTGTCTAGTTTAGACATAGCTTGTACAGTGATATGCAACCAGATATAGCAGTTCTCGCCACGATGCCATTGTTGCCGCTTAGTTTCATGATTTGCACTCTTTGTACCTATTATCCCTTTTATTTTCCTTGTGCACTAGTATTACTAGATTTCTGAATTGATTTGATTGTATGTATGGTGAATTACATCTGGCTTCTTGTGTCTGTCTATATTACATATAACCACTTATGTTTTGTCCAAATTACCATTTCTACGTGTTTTTCAGCCGGATCTTGTGCTATTAAGATTGAAATTATATTTCCATGTGTCTTAGGCTAAAGGAACATGACTTTGCTGTATTTCATGATTTACCAGATTGAGTTCTTAGCCAGATGATGTGGTTTTTGCTTTTTCTTTCTTACTCTTGTCTGGAACTAATATCTTGCAGTAATAAAAGCATACTCCTTTCTCTTCTTCTTTTTGGGTTTTGTCTGCTTCTTTTTCTGGCTTTGTTAGTGGAAATCATTTTTCTGAGATAATGGCAGTTTTTTTGAGACAAAATCATCTTTTTAAAGTCATATCTTATTGTATCAAATTATTTTCTGAGACATAATGGCAGTTGTGGGTTGTGGCTGCTGACTTTGTTCTTGTAAAACTTCTTGTCTTTCCCTCCGTTTAGCTACAGTGACCCAAGTGCTTTTGACATGGGTTGGACAATTAAACCCAAGTGCTCTTGCAACAATTAAACCCTCGGCTGGTTGTGATGGTGTTTCTGGTACCACTAGTTCCACATAAACAAAAGAAGCCAGCCATTTTTCCAACTTAAATCCACTAGCTGACCTCGATTGTGTTTTCAAATGATAATTGTTTTGTTAAATATTTGTGTTTTCAAATGATAATTGTTGTATCGCATATTATATTATGATGGCAAGCAACGAAGTGCAAAATGTTAATAGTGTTGAGCGGAAAATTGACAACGCTGATGTGATATCAGAAGAAGAAGTAAATAGCCCCAAAAGGTGGGTCAAGGTGAAGCTGCTGATGCTGAGAGTCGTGAGGGATTTCAAAGGAAGAAGAGAAAGAAAACATCTATAGTCTGGGAGCACATGTCAGAGGTAGTGATTAATGGCGTCACTATGGTCCAATGCAAGCATTGCATGAAAACAATGATGAATCATTAGGACGGGACTACTACACAATATACTATGCAGCGCCCTGCTCCCGAGCCCTAGCATCGGGAACAGTGCACCCGTCGTATCTCGCTAAGGAGAATACAAGGCGTCGAATCAACTTCCTACATGTCGAGAATGACATAGAATTTTTTTTTTGCGAAAACGTAAAATTATAACTTAAATTAAAGTCAAATACCCATCGTTACAATACTGAGTAAGAAAAAACATAAGAAAAAAGTCTGTGAGAATCCCTAAATATAAATAAGAAAAATCAGATGCAGAGTCCCCTTGTATCCTAGATGCAGCTATCAACCAGCCCACTCAGCTATGTCCATCCCGTCCTCAACAAAGATGTGCTCGTAGTCCTCATCCAGCTCACTTGAGAAGTAGGAGTGAGTGACAGAAATCACCCAGTAGATACCTGCCTCAAACCAATACAAAACGTGCATATCGAAATGATATAACCATATAGCACATAACTATGATATGACATGCATAAAATAAAATAAATGCGGTAAGTAAAGCAATCCACATAAAAATGCGCAACTACATGATGCATGCTCCATCCAATGTCACACGCAACAAGAATCATGTCACGTAATATGTCCCTAGACCTATATGCAATGCATGATCCCGGGATTAACTGGGTGCCTGTAGCCCGTAAACTACAATCCACCCTGACCGATGCCCGTTGTCCGTATACCACGATGAACCCTGACCGATGCACATGGCTCGTACACCATGATCCACCATAACCGAATGCCTATGGCCTATACACCATAATCCAACCCACTCAAGTGTCTGAGACCCGTACATCTCAATCCACTCCAAATGCACATGCACGTGTCATGAATGCAACAACAAAGTCGCCTAGGACCCGTACGCCATCCTCACCACCTCCGGCACTCAATATTTGGTTTTGTAAATTTTCCGAATATTGAAAAGTCGTTATTTAGCATCACTCTTATTTTTCCTTAGCTTATATTACTTTTCTAGAATATTCTACTAATTTTCCCTATTTTTTCCTTATTTAATTCTATTTATTATTATTTATTTTTAATTACTTACATTTACCAAAATTCAAAAATTAATTGGAAATAATTTAATTTTAACCTTTTATATTTTCTGAAATTTATTTAGATTTTTTTAATAATTAAATATATTTTTCTGGAATTTTAAACTAATTTTAATTAATTATTTAATATGTATTTATTTTAGAAATCAATCTTCACAATTTTTTTTATTTTCGGTTTGGGCCGGCCTTCTACCTTGGTCCGGTCCGCTGGCCATCCGGTCCGGTCTGGCAGCCAGGTCCGGTCCATCACTTTTTTTTTTACAATTTCCGATCTGGCCCGCTCCTAGCCAGACCAGCACTTCTGAGAACCGGGTCAGCCGGGTCAACCGGCTCGCTGACCTGGATTTTTTTTATTTTTCTTTTAATTAAATTATATTTTCTTCTAACCTCAATAAAATCTTCGTTTTAACTCCGATTGACCTCAAACTAGTTGTGTTGCACTCGTTATAGCGCGATGCATATTTTGCAGGTGGACACGCCAGCATGTGTCTGGACGCGCCGTCAGGGGCCGCGCGTGGGTCCCGCGCACCATCCCTTGAAACACGCACATCAGACCGATTTTTCGACTTCCAATCCAATTCCGACCTATTCCGGACTAGATGAACCTATTCTAAGACCAAAATACACTTTTAAAGAGCCTAATCTTGAGGAAGTTGTACCATTTTAATTTCAATCCTAACCCTTTTTAGCAATTCAAGAACACATATATAGAAAACAACTTCCACGTACTCAAAGATCATGCCTTTTCAACAAATCCAATCATACATTCATATAAATCATTTAAATCCCACCAAACACATGCATAATCAATTAACATGCTCTCCTTTAAACAATTTAAAGGCAACAAAACACATAGTATATACATTAGGGTATGCTTGAATCGTATTCCTTTGAGGGAGAAGAGACATCTACCTTAGAAAAACGATTATTTCACATAAAATAAAGAGAGAGGTGGAATTTTGGGGAAGAATGGCTAGCCCCTTTCTTCTTCTTCTTCTTCTCTCTTTCCTTTTCTTTCCTCTCATCTCCTAGCTTGAAACGTTTTTTTGTTGTTGTTGTTGTAGCCGACGTTTTCTTTGGTTGTGGAGAAAGGAAGGAGTCGTTTATGATGAGTGAGGGGAGAGAACTCAGGTAGGGAAGGGATTTGGGGGTTAGGATTTGATTAAATTTGATTAGATTTGATTAGTTTAAGTTTACCCTTTTAGATTTCAATTATAACCAAAAGTTATCCATTAATCCTCACCCCTATCTACACGGCACACACATCACATAAATATATATATATATATATATATATATATATATAATATTACTTATTTACTTTTTACCTTTATTTATTTACTATTATTATTATTATTTTAAAAAACTTACCAGTTGTAACATCCTACCAACCTTACAAATGTTTCGTCTTCGAAACTTGACGTACTTTAACCGAAGAGGTATGGGTAGCACTCTCGCATTTGCTCCTCCAACTCCCATGTCGCTTCACGCTCCGTATGATTTGTCTGCTGGACTTTAACATAAAGGATGACCCGATGTCTCAATACCTGGTCCTTGCGATCCACGATCCAGATAGGAATCTCCTCATATGTCGTATCCGGTCGAATCCTCAACTGCGGCGTATCCAGAACATGGCTCGGATCCGGAACATATCTCTTCAGCTGAGAAACAGGAAGGCACTATGTACTTGAGCCAATGCAGGGGGTAACGCCAATTGGTAAGCCAACGTACCAACCCTCTTGATTACCCCATACGAACCAACGTAACAAGGCCTCAGCTTACTCTCCAAGCCAGATCGTGCAACCCCTTTCATGGACGACACCTTCAAGTAAACCTTCTGGCCCACGGCAAACTCTAGAGGACGCCTCTTCGAATCCGCCCACTCTTGCTTCTATCTTGAGCAACCTTGAGTATATCGGATCAACTTCACTTTCTCTCTGGTCTGCTCAATCAACTCTGATCCGATGGTAGCGTGCTCAACCACTTCGTCCCAATAGACAGGGGATCTACACTTACGCCCGTAGAGCGCCTCAAATGGCGCCATGCGTGGCGCTATGATAGCTGTTGTTGTGGAGAACTCAATTAACTTGATCATACCATCTCAGTTCCCCCTTGAAGTTTAATATGTGTTGTCGTTTTAATTGTTAAGTTGTTAAACATGTTTGGTATAGCCATAGAGTATGTTGTGTATCCTTATTTTAAATGCATGTATGACTTATGTATCATATGTAACTCATGAATTCACTACCGCCATCTGCAGTTTGTTACGTGTATTATGTTTATATTATTTGTTAGTTGAATTTTAAGTGGTACACACGCTATGCGCGTTCATTTTAGTCTTTGTTTATCGTGATCTTTCTTTTTGTACTTATGTTAGTTGTTAATAATTTTTGTTACATATACTCTATATTTTTTGTACTAGCTTATCTTATTGTTGTATAAATATCGTTATATATATTATTCCAAAGAAAATGCATAAATGCATAGATTTTACTGTAAAGTAGATATATAATTTATTTGGGTGTTCAAGTATGATAATAATTTTTTTTCTTCTGTCATTAAGTTATTTACAATTTAATCCATAATATGATGTCATGCAACACTATGTCGTTCCTAACTCGTAAATAGCATGCTTTACTTCAATTGTGTATGTTAATGATTTGTTTTAAAACTTGTAAATGTATGCCTATTTCGTAACTTATGTCTTGTATGAAAAGTATTTGTGTTATTGTATTCTTTGTAATTTTGTTGTTTGTTGTCGTTATATATTATGATGTTTATTACTGTTTTGTTGTATTAGTTATGTTGCGGTATCATTGAATAGTTGTGTGTATACTTGTGCATATTTACTTAGCATTATTTAGTTACTTTTGTTTCGTGTATCTATTTGTATGTTTTCTTAAATAGACTTATTTACGTTATATCATTAATGTTGTAACAAATTGTGTTTGTCTATATGTCTCTTTATTGTTGTAAGAGGCTGGGTGTTTTTTTGTAAGTATGTATTACTCTATGGATTAGTAACCCATGAAGTGTATTAACAACATAACATTTATAAATTTCTAAGTTGGTTATCTGGCTTTGGTTCCTTTTTTTCTAGTGGTCATTTAGCATATATACTCCTGACTTATCGTATATCTTTTGTATGTTCACTACTCCTACGTTAACTTGTTGTCGTATTCTATATATAGTGAGCTTTTACCTATTACTTCGTATTTTCATGTTGGTCACTTTGTATGTATAGGTATATGTGTATATAAACATTTATTATTTGTCGTTCGCACTTATAATGTTTGTGTTTTGTGTGTTGATAACATTGTATGGTTTAATAAGTTGGTTGGTTCATTACAGCTCATAGAGTCATACTGTTGTAAGGGTGCACACATTTTAGTATTTAGTATGTCTTGTACATATTATTTTTCTGTACGTACGTTACAACAAATTGGTAAATGTTTTTCTCTTTTTTTATATGGTGGTTAATTATTTTTTTATTTTGCACTTTTGTGGTGCTTATTGTTCATGTTGTACTTGAATTAGTAAATTTTATCAGGCATGGAGTGGTGATATGTGATGGTGAGGCAAGCTATTGGTTTTGCAGCTGACTGCGATTTTACTATTAATAACTTAAGTTATTTTGTTTATATGTTATGCTAGGTTATTTATTCGTTTGTGTCGTGCATGAGTATGGTATTCATTATGTTGTGTTAGTGCAGCTGATCTTTATGTGGTATATATTTATATATATAATTTGTTAAATTATGCTGCTGTACATCCATAGTTCATTATGTTATGTGATATCTCTTCTTTTTTCTTTTTTTCCTTTTTTTCCTGGGCTCGGCGAATCTTTGATGATATCAACGGTCACTCGAACTTCGTCTTCTTCTGCTTTCGTCTGCTCTGGGATACCAGTATCAACGAAGATCCTCCAACAAATTTCATGTAGCAGCTGGCCAAACCAAGAAAACTCCTTAACTTAGTCGCCTTGGTCGGTCAGGGCTACTCGGCGATAGCCTTAATCTTCTTTGGATCCACTGAGGTCTCCTTTTCTGAACTTACGTGATTTAAGAAAGTCACGCTTTCGCTACGCAACTCTGATCATTTATCTCTGGCTGACATCCTCTGCACTGATGATGATTCATTGATACCTGGTCACCGGCGGTTGAACTTTGCTATGACGTCACCAGCCTCCCTGACATCCGCATCAGTCATCACGTGGATCTGGGCACTGATCCTTGCTTGCCTTTATGCTGCTCATGATTCTGTTATGACGGTGGCGCCGGTCTCTGCTTAGTGCTCTCTCTCGTAAAACATCTCGGTTGTCGCACTCATACTTGCATAATCCCTCTATACTAACCCTAGTGTGGCATCCACAATGAGCACATGGTGGCGGCAGTGGCCTAGCTCTCCTCCGTGACTATACTTTCGTCATGGGCGGTCCTGTGATTATTAGCGGCCATGTCACATATCTCCGCCTCCTACAGTGAAGGGTCCTTCTGAACATCGAATTAGGGACATCCTGCATTTCCCCATAGTAGAACCTCATATCCGGTGGCCGCAGTGGGGGAAGCTGCTGGTTCAACTGCTGCTGCCATTGAGCAATCTACTGCTGCTGTTGTGCCAAAATGGTGGCCAGGGTGGTCATGGTGTCGGCCAATGCCTGGAAGATGGCCCCCTGATCCGGGTGGTCATTACCACATCCATTGTTGCCTCATTTGCCAGATTGTTCACTACACGGCGGTATTTTCTTGAATTTCACGCAAACCTTGACAAGAATTTGGATTGAGCATGAGTAATCGAGGGATTTGAGCATTTATGGGGCTCATGCGAAGGTTTGGGGGTATAACAGTAATTAAGGAGAGAAAGCTCACCAACAGCACACACCTCCTATAACCCGATCATAACCTAGGTCTACAATCGTCACTTAAGTATACTTTGTTCATTAGGGGTAAAATCATCGTTTTACAAAAGATCGTAACTTATGTCTAAGTGATCTAATTAATCATGCGTTTCCGAGGCGGATCTGAAGCCTCGGCTCTGATACCACCTGTAGAGCCCTGCTCCCGAGCCCTAGCACCGGGAACAGTGCACCCCCGTATCTTGCTAAGGAGAATACAAGTCATCGAATCAACTTCCTACATGTCGAGAATGACGTAGAAATTTTTTTCGCGGAAACATAAAATTATAACTTAAATTAAACTCAAATATCCATCATTACATTACTGAGTAAGAATTCTGATAAAAACATAAGAAAGAAGGCTATGAGAATCCTCAAATATAAATAAGAACAGTCAGATGCAGAGTCCCTTCGTATCCTAGATGCAGCTATCAACCAGCCCACTCACCTATGTTCATCCCGTCCTCAACAAAGATGTGCTTGTAGTCCTCATACAGCTCACCTGAGAAGTAGGGGTGAGTGACAGAAATCACACAGTAGATGTCCGCCTCAAACCAATACAAAACGTGTATACCGAAATGATATAACCACATAGCACGTAACTATGACATGCATAAAATAAAGTAAATACGGCAAGTAAAGCACTCCATATAAAAATGCGCAACTACGTGATGCATGCTCCATCCACGTGTCGCACGCAACAAGAATCATGTCACGTAATATGTTCCTAGACCTATATGCAATGCATGATCCGGGGATTGACTGGATGCCTGTAGCCCGTACACTATAATCGACCCTGACCGATGCCCGTGGCTCGTACACCACAATCCACCCTGACCGATGCCCATGGCCCGTACACCATGATCTATTATAACCGAGTGCCTATGGCCTGTGCACCATAATCCATCACACTCGAGTGTCTGAGACCCGTACATCTCAACCCACTCCAAATGCAAATGCACGTGCCATGAATGCAACAACAAAGTCGTGTGGGGCCCATACGCCTATCCTCACCACCTCTGGCACTCAATATTTAGTTTCGTAAATTTTCCGAATATTGAAAAGTTGTTATTTAGCATCATCCTTATTTTTCCTTAGCTTGTATTAATTTTATAGAATATTCTACTAATTTTTTCTATTTTTTTCTTATTTAATTCTATTTATTACTAATTATTTTTAATTACTTAAATTTACCAAAATTAATAAATTAAGTGGAAACAATTTAATTTTAATTTTTTATATTTTCTGGAATTTATTTAGAATTTGTTGATAATTAAATATATTTTTCTAAAATTTTAAACTAATTTTAATTAATTATTTAATATGTATTTATTTCAGAAATTAATCTTCAGAATTTTTTATTTTTTGTTTGGGTCGGCCTGCTACCTTGGTCCGGTCCGCTGGCCATCCGGCCAGGTCTGGCAGCCAGGTCCGGTTCATCACTTTTTTTTACAATTTCCGGTCTGGCCCGCTCCTACCCAAACCAGCACTTCTGAGAACCGGGTCAGCCGAGACAACCGGCCGCTGACCTGGATTTTTTTATTTTATTTTTCCTTTTTAATTAAATTCTATTTTATTCTAACCTCAATAAAATCTTCGTTTTAACTCCGATTGACCTCAAACCAGTTGTGTTGGACTTGTTATAACGCGAGGCATCTTTTGAAAGTGGACACGTAAGCACGTGTCCGGATGCGCCGTCAGGGGCCGTTCGTGGGTCCCACGTGCCACCCCCTGAAACGCACACATCAGACCTATTTTTTCAACTTCCAATCCAATCCCAACCTATTCCGGGCTAGATGAACCTATTCTAAGGCCAAAACACACTTTTAAAGAGCCTAATCTTGAGGAAGTTGTACCATTTTGATTTCAATCCTAACCGTTTTTATCAATTCAAGAACACATATATAGAAAACAACTTCCACGTACGCAAAGATCATGCCTTTTCAAAAAATCCAATCATACCTTCATATAAACCATTTAAATCCCACCAAACACATGCATAATCAATTAACATGCTCTCATTTAAACAATTTAAAGGCAACAAAACACATAGTATATACATTAGGATATGCTTGAATCGTATTCCTTTGAGGGGGAAGTGGCACTTACCTTGGAGAAACGATTAATTCGCGTAAAATAAAGAGAAATGTGGAATTTTGGGGAACCTAGCCCCTTTCTTCTTCTTTTTCTTCTTCTTCTTCTTCTCTCTTTCCTTTTCTTTCCTCTCCTCTCCTAGCTTGAAACGTTTTTTTGTTGTTGTTGTTGTAGCCGACGTTTTCTTTGGTTGTGGAGAGGGGAAGGAGTCGTTTATGATGAGGGAGGGGAGATAACTTAGGTAGAGAAGGGATTTGGGGGTTAGGATTTGATTAAATTTGATTAGATTTGATTAGTTTAAATTTACCCTTTTAGATTTCAATTATAACCAAAAGTTATCCATTAACCCCTACCCCTATCTACATGTCACACACATCACACACGCACACACACATATATATATATTACTTATTTACTTTTTACCTTTATTTATTATTATTATTATTTTTTTTAAAACTTACCGGTTGTAACATACTAACCATTTGAATATGTTTCATAAAAGTAAGGATGCGGGTGGTGCATCTAGCGGTGGAACGCAACAGATTTACCCTTCTAGTATTACAAATTTCAAATATGATCATGATAAGGTACGGGAGACTGTAGCTCGTGCGATCCTTATACATGAGTATCCCTTCAACATTGTCGAGCGTGTGGGGTTCAACGACATTATGAAGGTTACATGTCCTTGGTTTGTAAAGATTAGTAGGAGCTCAGCAAGGGAAGACTGTTTCACAGTTTACAATAAGGAGAAGATTAAGATCGTTGACGAATTAAAGAAAATTGGTAGGGTTGGCATAACCACCGACTTGTGGAAATTATGCTAAAACAGTACATGGTGGTGACGTCACATTTTATTGATTCCGATTGGAAGTTGCGAAAAAGAGTGTTGAACTTTTGCAATGTGCCACCACCACATACTGGGGAGTTAATTGCTGAAGCTTTGGTCAAGTGTTTAAGTGATTGGAATCTTAATTGTAAGAATTCTAGCATTACGGTGGAAAATGCTTCTTACAATGATAAATGCATTAAAAAATTGAAAGAACATTTCATGCAGCGGAAAGCATTTCCTATTGGTGGTAGACTGTTCCATGTGCGTTGCTGTGCGCACATAATCAATTTGTTGGTCCAAGATGGATTGAAGGAGATCAAGGACATAATTGACACCGTGATGCGGTGAAATACTTGAATGCGTCAGAGTCCCGTCTTCGAGGTTTTGGTACCCTTGCGAAGCAATACAATGGTTATAATAAGAAACTTACTTTGGAAATATCTATCAAAGGCAGGCTCAACATTTGGACTCAATAGAGATGAAACACCTGAGTTCATATAATGGTTTTCATACGAAGCCACTTCAGGAGAGGAGGGGACCTGATTGCCTAGTCTGAGAGAGAATCCTTCAGGCTGAAGATTCCGATCATTACTTTGCAAATGGAGCAGTTCTTTTTTAAAAAAAATTGGGTCCAGGTTTACAATGTTACCATTACATAAGGCCTTATTGCAGTTTACCTTTTTATGGTTGTGCTTCAGCTTACCTTGCTAAACGTTTATACGTCCATCTTCAGTGGTAGATGCTTTGGACTGATTCTGAGCTGTTCGACTGGTTTTTGTAGAATGTCTGATATAATGTGGATGATAGTGACACACTGATTAGGACGTTCTGAGACTTAATATTATTGAACCGCGTATCCTCTCTCTCACAGTATCTTTGTGAATGGATTTTATTTGTCTGCAATGTTACACTTTTTGTGAATGGTGACACCTGTCTGATTATACTTGTGAATGAAACTTGTGGTCTGACACAAAAATGTTTCATCTCTAAGTTGATTTTGTTGGAAACTTAGCACTTAGTCAGAATTTTATGATGTTGTCTTTATGTTGATTTTGTTGGAAAATTAGCACTTACTGAGAATATTATGAGGTTAATGTTTTGACAGCTTGTTATGTTGCCTATGGTTTTAACCACTTTTACTCACAATTTGCATAATGAACAAATCAGTAATAGACGTTTTAGGTTCTTTAGTCTCAGATTGCTGAAATTTGGATTTTAAGGGACCGAGAAAATACAGCGGGCATATGGTTGAGATTTTCTTTGTTCGCAAACGGGCTCGGCTTGTTCGACACCTTAGTAAGCCAAGTCTGAATCATTAATTTATGTTCGTTTAAAAAACCAAGCCTGTTCGGCTCATTCGTCAATGCAGACGAGATGAGTTTGAAACGGCTCAAACTCGGCTCGTTTGGTTCGTTTACAGCCCTAGTACCACCATAGGACTACTCAATGGGTGAGCTTTATCCATATAAATCTCTTCAAGATCTTCTCCGTGTACGCAGATTGATGAAGAAAGACTCCATTAGGCAAATGCTCGACCTGCAGGACGAGACAAAATTTTGTTTTTCCAAGATCTTTCATCTCAAACTCTTACATGAGATAATTAGTAGTTTTGGTAAGCTCTTCATGAGTTCCAACAAGATTCAAATCATCAACGTATACAGCAATTATAGAGAACCCATTTTCAGATTGCTTGATAAATACGCATGGACAAATTGAATTATTTACATATCCTTCTCTAATGAGGTATTCAGTGAGGCGATTATACCACATCCTGCCAGATCATTTTAGTCCATACAAGGATCGTTGTAATATGATTGAGTATAATCCATGTGTATGTTGATCACATGCTGTAGGTAATTTTAATCCTTCGGGGATCTTCGTATAAATATCATTATCTAAAGACCCATATAAGTATGCAGTAACCACATCCATTAACCGCATATCAAGGTTTTTAGCAACTGCCAAGCTGATTAGATATCATAATATTATGATATCAATTACTGGGGAATATGTTTCATCATAATCAAGCTCAGGTCTTTGTGAAAAATCTTGCGCAACAAGACGTGCCTTGTATCGCACAATCTCATTTTCCTCATTGCGTTTTCGTACAAAAACCCATTTATATCCAATAAGTTTTATCCCTTCAGGGGTTTGAACTACAGGTCCAAATACTTTGTGACTTTCTAATGATTTCAGTTCTGCTTGGATTGCATCTTTCCACTTTGGCCAATCATTTCTATGTCGACATTGTTCAATGGATCTCGGTTCAGGATCCTCATTTACAATTTCACATGCAATACCATAAGCAAAAACATGATCAACAATAATTTTTTGTTTGTCCCAATTTTCTCCTGAACTTACATAATTCAAAAAGATTTCTTCAAAATTTTGTTCACTTGCTTTTTCAGGAGCAACTTGTTTATCAATTTTATACTGATCAGTTTCAATTTCTATAGCGCTTTCAGGTCGTGAACTTATTTGCTCTTTTGGAGTACTCTCTTCGGGAGCATTAACTTGTACCCTTCTCTTTCGAGGGTTTTATCTTTTGCACCGACAGGGCGTCTATGTCTTAGACTTGCTTTTGATATACCATTATTATGTCTTTCAGAGACATCAAGCCGAATTGGCGTATTCATCGCCGCAACGTGGGATTTTGTTATCTTTTGACTATCAGTAAATGCATCAGGCAACTGATTTATAACATTTTGTAAATGAATTATCCTTCTTACTTCTTGCTCGCATTGATTTGTTCGTGGGCCAAGATAATAAATTTAAGGAACGTTCCTTGTAATTTTACGTCGTTCTTTAGAAAACAGTACTTTGTCTCCCCCTAACAGCGGGAAAACTTGCTCATCAAAATGACAATCAACATATCTTGCCTTAAATAAATCACCCGTCGGGGGCTCAACATATCTCACGATAGATGGAGAATCAAAACCAAAATATATGCCTAGACATCTTTGAGGACCCAGTTTTGTCCGTTGTGGTAGAGCAATCAGAACATAAATCGCACAACCAAAAATCTTTAAGCGTGAAGTATCAGGCTGCTGTCCAGATACCATTTGCAATGGCAAATATTGTTGAAATAAAATGGGTTTAAGCCGCATTAATGCAGATGCATGCAGAATTGCATGTCCCCAAGCTGTCATGGATAAATTAGATTTTAAGAGCATAGGTCTAGCAATCCGTTGTAAACGATTTATAAATGACTCTGACAGGCCATTTTGAGTATGTACATATGCCATTGAATGTTCAACATCAATCCCAATCCACATGCAATAATCATTAAAAACTTGGGAAGTAAATTCACCAGCATTATCAAGACGAATAAATTTAATATGATAATCCGGAATTTGTGCTCTTAAGCTTATAATCTGAGCAAGAAGCTTGACAAATGCTACTGTTCTTGTCGAAAGCAAACTCACATGAGACCATCGTGAAGAGGCATCCAATAAGATCATAAAATATCGAAATGGCCCACAAGGGGGATCAATAGGTCCACAAATATCTCCTTGTATTCTTTGTAAAAATATAGGAGATTCAATATGAATCTTCATTCGGGATGGCCTCCTGATTAATTTCCCTCGTGAACAAGCAACATAGACATAATCACGAGGTAAAAGAATCTTCTGGTTCTTTAAAAGATGTCCATATGAGTTTTGTACAATTCTCGCATCATTATCGATCCTGGGTGGCCAAGTCGATCTTGCCATAACATGAATAGTGTTGGATTATTGAACTTCTGATTCATCACTATATTAGATTCTACTGGATGTATAGTCACATAATACAATCCAGATGAGAAAACTAGGAATTGTTCTTTTACAAGCCTCTGGTCTGAGTCTTCGTATGTAATACATAAAAGTTCCATATTCCCCTTATTATTCCATATTTATCAATATAGGTGTACCACCCGGTAGTATAATAGTTGCTCTTCCAGAGCCCTCAATCAATGATGTAGTACCCAAAATTGTACTAAATTTTGCTTTTGCCAATTGCAATGTCGAAAATCGTAGTATAATAGTTGCTCTTCCAGAGCCCTCAACCAAAGATGTAGTACCCAAAATTGTACTAACATTTGTTTTTGCCAATTGCAATGTCGAAAAATATTTTTGATCACGAAGAATTGTGTGTGTCGTTCTACTGTCAACCAGACAGATGTCCCCACATTCATCTTGAATATATGTCTAGCATAACATATGCAATTTTCATAATTAAATTTAATTCCAAAGAATCAACACATAAATAGACATCATAATGTAAATGACAAAGAAATTTTATTTATGCAAATAGATAAGTTTATGAAACAAAGTTGCAGGCTAAGATGTCATAAACTAAATGAAAACGTATCCAAAGAAAACATGACTAAAATAGACATCCTACATAATTATGCCCGACTATTGTTATTTGTAACATCATTCACAAACTGGATTTCATTGCCATCCATACTTGGGGTCATAAGATAATCTTCAATATCCAAATCATCAAATTGATTGGGGATTATGTCATCACTATCTGCTATGTTTCCAATGTCTACAAAATTACTTTGTTTTCCCTTGTATTTATCCTTCTAGGATGCCTGATAAATATCAACCAAATGTTTTGGTGTACGGCAAGTATGATACCAATGCCCTTTAGATCCGCATCGATAACATGTCTCATCGTGATATTTAGCATGTGCACCATCTTTTACAGCTTTCGCATTTTCATGCAGCTTTTTATTTTTTTCCACTTCTGGTGGTATGGTGTAAAGCTTCTGCCACGACCATGACCTCTACTGCGACCACGACCACGACCACGACCTCTACCATGACCATTAAAGTTGCATTTGCTTCAGGAAATGGTTTTGTCCCGGTCAGGTGAGAAGTGTGGTTTTCATCAACAGTTCATTATTTTGTTCAGCAACTAAGAGACATGAAATGAGATGAGAATATTTTTCAAAATTTCGTTCCCTGTATTGCTGCTGCATGAGCATGTTCGATGCATGAAAAGTGGTGAATGTTTTCTCTGGCATGTCAGCATCAGTAACTTTATCTCCACATAAGCTCAATTGGGAGACAATAAAAACATAGCAGAGTTATATTCATTGATTGTTTTATAATCTTGCAACCTCAGATGCAACCAGTCATATTGAGCCTTTGGGAGGATAACACTTTTATAATAATCATATTGCTCCTCCAGATTTTTCCACAACTCCCGAGACTCTTTTACCCCAAGGTATTCGGATTTTAGCCCGTCGTGGAGGTGATGACGAATGAATATCATGGTCATCAAGAACCCATGCCATGTAATTTCTGTCGGAAATATCAAAGGCAGCAAATTTCAGTTTCGTAATGTTCGCCATTGGTCTGATTATATATAAAGAAAATATATCTGAAGATGATATATTCACTCAAAACTACAGGTTTGAGTACATGTTATATGCCTCAGATATAAGATGCTTCAGGCATAATAAATAGATCATGATATAAATAGAAACTGTATATATGACTTTAATAAAAGATGAAATCATAATGAACATGTGAAGTGAACTGATTCGGTAATACCCAGGAAAAATTACAATCATTTTTCTAGACAGTATTACCATTCCACGTAAAATCTCAGGCAGACGCTAGGGTCACAGACGGTCCCCGCTTAAGTACTGACTTTCTAGACAGAAATTACGTGTACGGTGTATTTATCGCACATTCATTATATCAATAATTCACCTTACACATAAATAATATGAAATAGGCACTGAACGAATCACAAAGAAAAATCATCAACACATGCAAATAAATAAACAGATGAACAAGGCATGTGATACACTCGTTTAAAGTGTAGCTTATAAGCATAAAACCCAGATGTTTATATTGCAATACAATCAATCTCAAATCTCTATATCCCAGGAAAACAATACGTAAGCAGTTACCAAATAAATTTAGAGCAGAACTATACTAAACGAGTAAAGCATCAACAACATAAATATAATAACGTACAGTTGAATACGTTTACTATGTATAGGTATCCTAATTAATTTAGACATGATAAACACAATGTCAGCACATTGCAAGTAATAAAGCAGTATGACGAAACAAATGTTAATAAAATAAACACACATTGAAATGTATGAAAAGAAAAAAAAATATGTATAAACTAGTACTGCCTTCTGTAAATTACAAACTAAATAGAAGTAGTATCATCATAATAATTTGTCGTATGTTAATCAATAAATCTATAAACACAAAAACGAGCTGCAATATACAGTAACAAAGTGTAAGCAAACATGTAAAATAAGACTGTGTAATGTTAGTACAGTAGTTTGCAAAACTGCAAAACATGCAAGAATAATGCAGTATGATTAAATACCCAAAAATGTTATCGTGAATGTAAACATGTTAACAAAGTTGTATTTGATCAGACTCCTGTAACAACTACAACAAGCACAACTCAAGTTTAAGTACATGAATAATGTATTATTGTCTAAACCACACCATTGTATGTAATCTATATAAAACTATGCAATGTACAATGTAATGTGCTCACACTTGAGCACAAAGTAAAAAAAATGTATGTGCTTCATTCAAGATTCAGGCATTACCACTTTTATATACATCCATTCGAAAAAGCAGCTTCCTCTCAAGGATATTAACTAACATACAGTAACTTTAAAACAATTTATAGACGCAGCCAAGTTACGCCAGCATCCCTGTCCACAATAACAAACACATAAAACAAGAGTACCAGAAGATTTACTTATTCAGTAAATAGACAGGCTATCTTCAGATTTTCAATCAAAATGCAAGGAGTTGACAAATTGGCTTAAATGAATGAGTACTAGAGTATGTAATAATGCCATATTTATCAATATATGTGTACCACCGAGTAGTATAATAGTTGCTCTTCCAGAGCCCTCAATCAATGATATAGTACATGAAATTGCACTAACATTTGCTTTTGCCAATTGCAATGTCGATAAATATTTTCGATCACGAAGAATTGTATCTGTCGTTCCACTGTCAACCAGACAGATGTCCCCACCATCCATCTTGAATATATTTCTAGCATAACATATACAATATAATTAAATTTAATTCCAAAATATCAACACATAAATGAAAATTATAATGTAAAGAAATTTTATGTATGCAAATAGATTAGTTTAGATTGAAACAAAGTTGGAGGCTAAGATGTCATAAACTAAATGAAAACTTATCCAAAGAAAACATACCTGATCATGAAAAATAACTAGACATCCTACATAATTATGTCCGGCCATTGTTATTTGTAACATCATCCATAAACTGGATTCCGTTGCCATCTATACTTGGGGCCATAAGATAATCTTCAAGATCCAAATCATCAAAATGATTGGTGATTGTGTCATCATTATCTGCTATGTTTCCAAAGTCTACAAAATTACTTTATTTTTCCTTGCCTTTATCCTTTTGGGATGCTGATAAATATCAACCAAATGTTTCAGTGTACGGCAAGTACGAGACCAATACCCTTAAGATCTGCATCAATAACATGTCTCATCGTGATGTTTAGCCTGTGCACCATCTTTTGCAGCATTCGCATTTCCACACGGCTTTTCATTTTTTTCCCACTTCTGGTGGTATAGTGTAAAGCTTCTACCACGACCACGACCTCTACTGCGACCATGACCATGGCAACAACCACGACCACGACCTCTACCATGACAATTAAAAGTTGCATTCGCTTCAGGGAATGGTTTTGACCCGGTCGGGTGAGAAGTGTGGTTTTTATCAACAGTTCATTATTTTGTTCAGCAACTAAGAGACATGAAATGAGCTGGGAATATTTTCCAAATTTACGTTCCCTGTATTGCTGCTGTAGGAGCATATTCGATACATAAAAAGTGGTGAATGTTTTCTCTAACATCCGAGCATCAGTAACTTTATCTCCACAAAACCTCAATTGGGAGACAATAGATAACATAGAAGAGTTATATTCATTGACTATTTTATAATCTTGCAACCTCATGTGCAACCAGTCATATCGAGCCTTTAGGTTGATAACACCTTTATAATGATTATATCACTCCTCCTGATTTTTCCACAACTCCCGAGGCTCTTTTACCCCAAGGTATTCAGATTTTAGCATGTCGTGGAAGTGATGGAGAATGAATATCATGACCTTAGCCTTATCTTGCTCACTAGCCACAACATCATCCTTAATTGTATGCCCGAGGTTCATAGTCATCAAGTGGATTTCGGCATAACGAACTCATGCCATGTAAGTTCTGCTAGAAATATCAAGGGCAGTAAATTCCAGTTTCGTGATGTTCTCCATTATTCTGATTATACATAAAGAAAATATATCAAAAGATGATACATTTACTCAGAACTATAGGTTTGAGTAAATGTTATATGTCTCAGGCATAAGATGCTTCAGGCATAATAAATAGATCATCATATAAAAAAGAAAATGTATATATGACATTCACAAAATATGAAATCATAATGAACATGTGAAGTGAACCGATTCGACAATACTCAGGGAAGATCGCTATCAGTTCACTAAAAAGTATTACCATTCCACGTAAAATCCTAGGCAGACGGTAGGGCCATAGACGGTCCCGCTTAAGTACCGACTTTCTAGACAGAAATTACGTGTACGGTGTACTTATCATACCTTCATTATATCAATAATTCACCTTTTGTATTTGCCACAAATTTTCTCAATTATATAAAAATCTATTCAATATACTATGAAAACCAACATATACATTAATATGCTATACAAATAACTTACTTACCATACTAACTAATGTAAGTAATATACAACGCGTAGCTTGGACTACTATGCAATCACTACAGTGAATAACGATAAACATACACACCAACAAAAGAAGTTAATATTCTATAAATTAAGTCAAAGGAACTTTCTGTGTTTTATGTTACATAACAACAAAAACCGAGTATAAAAGAACATCATACATGAAACTCAATGATCAAAACACAGAAAAACAGAAACATACAGAAGACCAACCTGAAAGAGAAGAAGAAACTCAAACAGAAAGAGAACATACGATAATACAACTCAAACTTAAACATACCACTCGAATCCAACATCAACCATGACCTGGGATTTTTAAAACTACAATCTCGGATAAAGCAAATTTTACAACAGAGATGAAAAAAATAGAAGCCTTGATGCAACGATAAGCATTGGATTGCAGACAACAGCAGGAGAAAAGCTGTGGAAAACCAACTAAGGACATTTGAATTTTGATGTAGCCCATCACAAAAAGATATTTTTGCTCGAGAGGGGAATCAGAAACTATAACACATCAAAAAGGGTGCAGTACTTGCTTGAAGATTTACTTCTACTAAAATTTGACCATTACAGAGATAAAAGATGAGAAGTCCAAAGCATGTTGAGACGCATTGCCAACTGGAGCTCAGAATACAAAGCGAAAACCAAAACCAAAAACAAAAACAAAAACAATTCTTACCACGATGGATCTTCTATAGCAGGTAAAGCATCGTGCTGATAACGTATTATAAATGTTGATGGGAGGAAACCAAGCACGGCGGAATAAGAAATAATCTCTCTCAAAATACAGCAACTATAGAGAAATAATCGAACAGAAACACAAACAAGAACACCAACAATTTTTAGCGTGGAAAAACCTCTCAAAGTGGGAGTAAAAAACCACGGGACCCATAGTCCACTTAAACGATCTCCACTATAATCAATAACGGGTACAACCAAGTCTCTCTAGGCGCAGCTAGATGAATACAACATCATCAAGATCAACCACACAATCTTGGAACACAACAAGATACAAGAGATGGACAAAAATACAAAGCTGAAATTTTCAAGCAGAAAATTTCTGTCTCGTAAATGCATAAATCAAACTCACCTAGACACCTTCAAAACACATCTCCACCATTCAGAATGTTCTCCTGTGTCTTGGAAACATTGTGTCAAATTTGGTGATGATCCAGCGGTGACTACTCGGCAAATTCAATTTTCCTGGAGGCTGTCAGGCTGTCCAGCACCCATGAAATTTCACTCTTCCTCACTTGTATTTGTCTCTCTTATTTTTCTTCTTGTTCTCTTGTTCTCTCTTGCATTTGTTTCACACTCCATCTTGTGTCTCTGCAATGCACAAGGCCTTCCTAGAGTCTTCCAAGCAATAAACATTATTGGGAGAACCAAAACACCATTCCAACTTCCTTTGTTGGAACTTTTCAATGTTATTATTGTCTTTGACTTCAAACATTGGGACTCTCCAACTAGGAAGGATACCCAACAATAAACTCGAACGATAATATAAAGAAAACAAGAAGAAGAATATTGTATGCTATATATTCTTCAAAAGGTATATCCATTCTTACACTAGTTTGTCCTATTTATAGGGTACAACAATTGTAACATCTCCTTAAGATTAATGCCCACTACTCTACTATCATTAGTGAATGTTAATGTTTGGACATCCACTAACCCCACTAACATCCATAATAGTTCACAATAGATAATGCTTTTGTAAGGTATGTTATTTTTAATTAGTGAACCGCTATATTATTTAAAACCACGTGATTTATCATTATTCAACATGATGTAACGATTTGCAAATTGGACACAACATGCGTTAAATACATGATAGAAACACTTGGAATACAGACTCTCCACCAAAAAAAAAGAAGACATACTCTATTGTGTTTTCTAGAAGAGACTTGGTGAAATAATATTATGAGTAACTATCATCGTATTATCAACAACAATCATATTCAATATATTTCAACGATAGCAAAAGCTATCACTAGAGTCTGGGAAGAGTAAGGGGCGGACAAACAATACCTCCATCTCCAGGGATAGATAGTTTGCTTCTAACGAGACCTTCGGCTCTATATGTACCTGCATAGATAGTACAATAATAGGAATATGTATTAGTGAATGAATTTTATTAAATGTAATCAAAACCTTACGATATTAAAATAGTCAACAATAGATACGCACAAATAGTTGAAAGACAAAGACCAAAACCAAAAAAATGCAAATCAATCTAAAGTGTAGAGATTATCTAATTCTCTAAGTATACTCTAAGTTGCCCCTATATCATGTCTACCCCTCTTTAACTTTAATATTTTGTCTCCATGAATTTTTATCATAGACCATGTCTTTAGAGAGGAATATGTACCAGTACAATAATAGGAATATGTATTAGTGAATGGATTTTATTAGATATAATTGTTATTATTATCGTTATAATAATAACAATTTTGTAAAGACGGTTATAATAAAGCTACTAATAGTAATAGGTGACTGACAAACTTTAAAGTGATCAGGAAGTCGCTATTAGATATTGAAATAATTACTAACTAATAAAATATACACAAAGGTTTCATATGTTAAGGGAAGTGACCATGTTTAAATTTTAAAACATGAAAGTTCACTCCTATGACTTTGTTATTTATTGGTTAATTAATTAATTATTAAAGAGATTAATAGTTACTTATTAAAAATTACCAACTTTGTTGTGAGGCCACATTAAATCAAACTGAATATAAACTAATTGGGAAAGTTACTGAACAACACATTATTAGCCTAAAATCGCTCACCTCTATGTAATTTTTTTTGTTATTGCTTTGTGCTATAATACTTTTTGTTTAAAAATCATCACTTTTTACCACCCAGATCTCAATTTTATTAAAAAAATCTTTCTCGATAATAGAGCCACTATGATATTTTTTTTACAATGGAGATCCTAGAAAATACTTTCGTTTCCTTACAACTAGGATACTTGTTATAATTTCAAAGGGTTTTGATCTCCTCACCTCTATTTTTCTCATCTTTTTTGTGACCGCGCGACACATGGCAGCAATGGAGGATGGTGAGGCTAGATGAGGGTCACCTGCATCTAGTCTCACCACTCCCTTGCTGGCACGTGTTGCGCGGTCACGCTTCACCGGACCTCTCTTGCGGTGAGGGGATCCTATCCCACTTTCAAAAACTTTTTTAGGTGGTTGTCTTCGTGCTCAAGTCATTTGTACTGACAATGATGACGATTATGCATACATAGACTTTTATACTAGGCATGGACGCGACCTAATTAACAATTTATATAGAAAGATTGCTTCACATTACATTATTGGCCCAAATTTCCTCCCACCCCATTGTTATTTTCGCTATAATATTTTTTTCGGAAACACTATTGCCTCATTATAACCAGAGTCCTGATTATATTTCCAAACATTTTTTCTCCTAGTAGAGGTCTGATGATACTTCTTTAGAACTAGGTTTTTTGGTGATACTTTCCAAAATCTTTTTTGAGTGACCATATACTAGGATCGTAGTAGTAGATTCCTGAAAAATACCCTTACGTCATTGCATTTCAGAAGTCTTTCTTTATGACCAAGTCATTCGTATAACGAGATCCAAATAACCATATAAAATATCGACGATAAAGTCTCATAAAACACTTTATTTCTTTACAACCGAGATCCCGTTTATATTTTAAAAAAAAAATTCTTTTCGTTTAGAGCCTCAATGGTCAATCATTTGTTTCACTAATAATAGACATTATACACAGGTTGCAGCAGTGTTGCAATGAGCATTGTACCTACGTGAGTCTTTTGATCTGATAATTGGGTTGAGAGCAATTTTACCGCATAATATGAATCGTCTAAACTTTTTCTTATTTTATATTGGTTGGATCGTGAGATGTGTTTAGATGAGCATAGTTTCTCTCGTGCTATGATGATATTTTTACCCTCTAATTAGATAGAGAATAATTTTACAGCATAATATGTGACGACCATGTTTTTTTTCAAACTAATTTAACATGGACGCCTAAACTAGCCCATATTTTATGTAACGAGTACGGCCAATATGATCACTTATCCAGCAGATTTTCATTCTTTGATTTTGAAATGGGAATCTATTACGTGGTCTAAAATCAGCCTTCTCAACACTGGCATAGTTTAATTCCTGATTATCTAGAGAGAGCCTAAAATGTAAGAAAATCCATTTTTATCACCGTCTTAAAAATAATTACACATATATTATGCATTGTTTGGCCAAAATTATGATGGGTGTCATAACACGGTTTTGATAAAACCGTGGTATACAGCGCAGTTCTGATAAAATCATGGTGTGCCAATTTGACTATGGAAATAGCGCCGTTTTGACAGAAGCATGGTGCACATCACAGTTTTGTCAAAGCCAATGTTGTGAACTATGGTTCTGTCAAAACCGTATTGTGGCACAACAATAGTTGCCTATATGTACTCTCCATTTTTCACTTGAATTTTTTTTATATTTGTAACACGCAACAAAATTCTTCCGTATTCTATGCACAACACAAAATGCACCTGAAGATAGAAACAAGCTTTCTCTCTCTTGTGAGTTATTCATTTAATGTTTTTAAGTATTTATTTATTGTAATTTATGAACGCATAGTAGCATTTGTTTATTGTTAATTACTTATTTCTAGTGCATGAACATATATTACTATTTAGTTATTTTTATTTATTTTTTGATTGCATGAACGTACATAAGTATTTAATTGTTATTTGCTTATTGTTAATTACTTATTTCTAGTGCATGAACATATATTACTATTTAGTTATTTTTATTTATTTTTTGATTGCATGAACGTACATAAGTATTTAATGGTTCTGAAATCATCAAAAAGGGAGATTCTTAGAAAATGGATGTTTTCATAAGCTTTAAAAGACATTTGAAAAAGGATTGAAAACTCATTTTATGCCTTAAATGAAATAAAAGCTTGAACAAATAAAGAAGGTATGTCAATTTCTACATAGATCGATCTATATATATACATAGACCTCTCAAAATTTGATATGGATCGATTGATATATAAATTGCACAAACTTGGAAGCCTGTTGTAAGACATCGATCTCTCAGCCTCCTCAGCATAGATCGATCCATGTATATTAGTCTCTTAGCAAAGAGACATGGATCGATTGATGTAGGCAAAGTGTAAAGCTAAAACTGGATTGTCCAACATCGATCCCTGAGGTTGAAGCATATCGATAGATGTATACATTATTCTCTTATGACATTAGTCTCTCAAAAAAGAGACATTGATCGATCGATGTAGGTAAGATGCAAAATTAAAACGAAATTATGTAACATCTATCTCTCAGCCTAAAGACATCAATTGATCCCTATGCAATTTGAGACATGAATCGATTCAGGCAGCCCAAAATTCAATATTTTATAGTCATTGCAAACAAATCTAAGGAAGATTTAAACTAATTTATCTCTCCATTTTACCCAAATTGTTTGTGAAATTTATTCTAACGCATATAAATCGACTATTGTACACCTATCTAAACGCCTCTAGGGTGGCTATTAATCATTAAATTCAAGTATAGGATGGTCGAAGACTATTTGAATATCTTCATGACAATAGATCGAGTTGAAGACTATATAGAGTCAGCAAAAACATGGCTCACACCCTCTATACATTGAAGAATCTCAAATGTGGCAAATACACACTTTGATATCTTAAAATGTCATCTTCTATTGTTGTAAAAAGCTCTCAAATGTGCAAAAGTGCTAATGTCCCTTAAGCTCTTATTGCTTTGTTTTTATTGTTAGATTGTGAGAGTGATAGTTTAGTACAGAAGAAACTAAGCATTTTGATCTTTTGCTTGTAATTGTTCTTGATGTTGCATATGTTGTTTGTGCAATAAGTTATTGCTACTGGTGTAGTTGTTGATCGTACTAGTTGTTAGTGTAAGTGTTGTTGTTGTTCTTGTTCCTTATAGAAGGTAATAAGAAAAAGTTTATGTTGAAAATACATTTAGAAACAAACTAGTAGTTGAGTAGAATCGAATTGATTCGAACCACTTTATATCATGTGTCATCATTCATTGTTTTTCATCTCATTCTTTCTTACTCTAGACAACATTTTAGTTGGCTTGATCAAAATTTAGAAAAACTCAAAAAATAACCTAACATTTGTTTTATCCATCTCTAGAATAAGTGTCACGGACCTAACAAGTACACTCGTGTTTTTGTGAAGACAGCCATCATGTTATTTATGCCAAAAAAAAAGAAAAAGAAAAATGAACCCAGAGCAATGGTGGAGAGATGTTTCGGTGCTAGATTATATATGACTAGGCCTGTAATCGAACCGAGCGAACCGAGTTTTGACAAGTTCGAACTCGGTTCGTTTATAGTAGCGAACGAGCCGAGCCGTTCGGTAATCTAAACGAACAGCAACTAAGCGTTCGTATTCGGATCGTGAAGGTTCACGAGCCGCTCGGTATCGGCTCGTTAAGCTCGGCAACATAAAAAAAATTCCAGCAGCTTCAACCTATTTCACATTTCACCAACTCCATTTCCACTTTCCAGCAACTTCAACAATCAACTCCCAACATGACATTCAAGTCATTCAAAAATCACATGCTTTCCATCAAGTAGCAAATACAGAATTCCCAATAAAACAAATTATTTACTACAACTTTGAACTTTTTAATCAGAAATACACACGTCAAGTGAATCCACAATTCCACATTAGAAAATACAAACACAGCGTTTCCAATCCACAATCGACAATATATCAAATGATTCTAATTTCTAAATGCTTCTATGAACACAAAGTATCTTATACTATCCCAAGTCAAAACAAACACTCCCTTCAGACATTCAGAACTTCTAAATCAACCTACTGAATCCACATCGGTTTAGCAGCATGCATATACTTTGTGAAATCAACCAGCCTAAAAAAGACTATAAAATCAGACTCACCCAGGTTTAGCAGCACGCATATACTTCCGGAGCATTGCCGCCAATCCGAAACAGCTCCACTACCATGCCCATTGGTCATTGGCTCATTGCCCACAAGCCACAGCCACATCCACAACACCAGACTAAAATAACAAAAACAGTTTATGACTTACCTGAAAAAATCAAAAACACTAAAGCATACAACTATACAAGCAATTCAGCAAAGGAAGAATGTGCTTACATTGCATTTACATATTCATTCTCAATCCGGTAATGTAATCTCGCATGCATACTGATCATCCGTGTCCGTCTACAAAAATAACGAGTATTTACAACAAGTATTATAAGATAATAAATAAACAAAAACATAAATAATAGTATAATTTACCTTCTTTGCATTCCTCGCTTGTCGTACCCAATCGCCAGCACACAAGAGCATCTCCACCGTCTCCACTGATAGACTGGATCGGTAATCATCTATGATGCGTCCACCAGCGCTGAAGGTAGACTCTGAGGCAACTGTACTAACCGGAATAGAAAGAAGATCACGAGCAACCTTAGAAAGAATACTAAATCGACCACTGTTCATTCTCCACCACAACAACACATCTAAATCTTGTTCGCCTTTTAATCTCTTCTCATTCAGATAGATGTCCACCTCAGAAATAGTACCACATGATTCATCGTCGCTTAGATCATCGATCTCCCCAAGCCCTTCCCAACACATTCCGGATTTACTTACACCACTGGATGAAGCAACACTCAAACCTCTTTCTGACGACGAAAGTGTTGCCGCACTTAAACTTGCATCTGTAACCCTGTATTCTTCAAACAATTCCTTCAGCAGTGCAACCATGTCATCCACATGCTTTTGATATGAATTTTCCCTGAAAATAATTTTGAAACAATGTGTGACAATATCCTTCTTCAGCCTAGGATCAAGAAGAGCAGCCAATGAAAGCAAGACATTGCATTCTCCCCAATATTTATCAAACTTCATTAACATCACATTAGCCATTTCCTTGATACTATCAGAGCCATCATGCTTCTTCTCATCCAACAACCTTTTAATCCGAGCCAATTCTATAAGAAACATATTCGAGGTAGGATATGCAACAGCAGAAATAGTATTGGTTATGGAATAGAAAAGCTTCAGAAATTCACAGACGTCACCGACTTTATCCCACTCGCACATAGATGGTGCAAACTTCTCAAACCCTTTATCAACACCAGCATATCTTCCGAAGGCAGCTTTAACAGGTAAAGCAGCAGCCAACATCATGTATGTGCTGTTCCATCGGGTGGGACAATCCAAAATCAGTTTTTTATTAGCAACATTGTATTGCTTCACAATGTTTCCAAAACCTCGAAGACGAGACTCTGACGCATTCAAATATTTCACTGCATTTCTAACTGTGTCAATAATGTCCTTGATCTCTTCCAATCCATCTTGGACCAACAAATTGAGTATGTGCGCACAACAACGCACATGGAACAGTTTACCACTAATGGGAAGGGCTTTCCGCAACATGAAATCTCTTTTCAAATTTCTTATGCATTTGTCATTATAGGAAGCATTATCCACTGTAATGCTAGAAAGCTTGTCATTAAGATCCCAATCGCTTAAACACTTTGCTAAAGCTTCAGCAATTAACTCTCCAGTGTGCGGTGGTGGCACATTGCAAAAATTCAACACCTTTTTTTGCAACTTCCAATCCGGATCAATAAAATGTGCCGTCACCACCATGTATTGTGTCTTCTGACATGACTTCCACAAGTCAGTGGTGATGCCAACTCTACCAACCTGTTTTAATGTATTCATCATCTTCTTCTTCTCCAAATTGTAAACCGTAAAACAATCTTCCCTCGCTGAATTTCTACTAATCTTTATGTACCATGGACAAGCAGTTTTCATGACATCGTTGAACCCCACATGCTCAACTAAATTGAATGGATACTCATGCATAAGAATCATACGAGCTACAGCCTCTCGTACCTTAGCATGATCGTACTTGAAATTGCTAAGGTCATTCTCCTCATTCTTCCCTCCATCTTTAAATTGCAAAATCTGTTGCGTACTTACAGAAGAGCCCACATCCTTCTTTCCAACACCGAGACACCTATTCAAATGCCGACTAAATTGTGTAGTAGTCCCGTCCTTATTCTTCCTAAGATTTCTCTTGCAATGCTTGCATTGCACCATATCCACGCCATTAACCACAACCTCTGTCATGTGATCCCACACTTTAGAGGTTTTCTTTCTCTTCTTCTTTTCAAATCCTTCCTCACACTCAACATCAACAGCTTCTTCACCCCTCCTTTGGGGGCTGTTTACTTCATCTTCTGACATCACATCAGTGTTATCAATTTCTCGTTCAATACTATCAACATTTTGCACGTCGTGTGATGACATGATTATGTAATCTGTAAAAACAGCGCCAAACCGATTAATAGTGCAAAACAGCAATGCATAACAACTAAGAGCTTACACATCAATCATAACAACTAAGAGCTTACACAGCAATGCAAACGTTGTCAATTTTCAGGTAAGTTATAAACTAAGAATCCACCAAAAAAATGAACAAGAAAAGCGGACATGCTTTAATCAAGACATGATGATAACTGCTGAAAATTCTTGAAAGGAGAATGGAAGCTTACACATCAATGAACAAGAGTAGTACTCTACTCACATTAATTCAGCAAAAGAACAAGGTAATAAAGCAGAACCAAAATAAGAACCTTCGATTTTTCCATAATGATGAGAAGTATGACCAAGATATGAAAAAGACACTAACAAATTATGACATGAACAAATTAAAGATTAGGCATAAAGTATTTAGGCATAAATTATGACATGAACAAAAATCAGCATCCCCTGACATGGAAAAAAATGGCAAAACAAGTAAAAAACTTAGGATTTGCTTGACTAAATCATATCGAAGTAAGTATCAAAAATCAGAAGCAACATATAAGGCATTATACACTAACAAAAATCAGAAGCAACTAAATCAGAACCGCATTAGCCTATCTCTAACCCTAAAAGGAGGACGGGCAGGGGAGAGGAGAGACCGAGAGAGTCAAGTTTCTTCAATCAGAAGCAAAAATCAGAAGCAACTAAACAAAAGGTCACAAAATGTATAAAGGCCGCAGTAAAAATAACCTATTTAACAGAACCCTAGAAATCAAACCTTGGTGGTGCAATTTGCAGTCTACAGCGGGGGTGGAAGAAATAAATCCGATGGCGGGCTAACTTGAGGAGAGTACGTAGGAGAGCAGCCTGCAGGGGAGATTAATTTGCAGTCTACGGCGGAGGTCTCAGGATTCGTCAGGAGGAGGACGATGAAGAAGACGCTGGTCTCTGGGGTTGGAAGGAAATGCGAAGTGGAAATGGAAGAAAGGAAGGAAGGTGGTGTTTTAATTAGGCAGGGGCATTTTTGTAAATACATCCTATCGAGCCGAGTTGTTCACGAGCAAACTCGAGCTCGTTCGAAAAATAATCGAACAACAAACGTAGTTCAGACTCGGATTCGTTTATGTACTACTCGAGCCGATCTCAAGCCGAGCTCGATCCGAACGAGCCGAACTCACCGAGCCGCTCGGTTTGCTTACAGGCCTATATATGACATAAACAGGCGGTGACACCTTACCAAGATGGATGCACTATGGGACACTAGAGTTACGTGTCTTCATTAGTAACTAGAGTTATGCACTATGGTGAATAAATATCATTGATTTCAATGATATTTTGAATAAATTGTAGTTTTGTCCATAGTAAAAAAATATAGTTACAGAGACATACCCTCCCGATAAATAAATACGTTCTAAAATAGTTCAGTAGAATATAAGAAATAAAGATGTGTCTAAACACCTCAATAGAATATGAACCCAAAAATTTTTTTAAAAAAGTTTGAGCATAACATAAGCAGGTGAAAAAAGAAAATAATGTAAGTGCTAATTGAAATAGTGGTATGAAAATTTTGATTACCAAATATTTCTTTTTTAGCAAGTTAACAATATTTTTAATACAAATCAAAATAAAAACTATGAAAATATTTTTGTAGACGAGGCAGTACTTTTGAATGGCTTTTGCTGTATTAAATAAAAGATACTTTATATTATTCTAATTTTGTTATTGTAATTTTATTCCCGTGCAAACCACGGGCTTATTAGCTAGTTATATATTACCCATGCTCTATTCCCTTAACATGTTTGAGAAAAATATTCCTATCGTCAATCTCCCGATGAAACAATTTTCTTTGGGAGTGATGCTAGTTCATAGCTTGCTTCCTTAAAAATTTTACTTATCAGCGATTCATATATGTGAAGTTTGAAATTTTCCTAAATCACTTATCTTGATTGCTTCGTTACTACATTCGTTTCATTATCCTTTTCTTTTCTTATTATGTATTATGACAGATTTATGTGCCATTTTGTAAATCACTAATGTCCGTTTTATAAAAAAAATACACATATAATTTTAATTTTTTGAATCTTATTATAATGACGCGGATTTGTCTTGCCGTTCGAGACCTGTATGTTAGGGTCCGGCGATGTCAACAATGTATATTCTATAGCAATATATGTGCATAAATTGATTATCCTATTAGTTTCGAATCTTACTATAACGACCTTAATTTGTCTTGTAATATGAGCAAGTGTTAGTGAATGTCAGCTTAAATGGGTTTATCAGACCCAAAAAAGATTAATCGTTGTTAAAATTCAACACGTTGACCATACTTATATATATCATATCACCACCTTTCTTCTTTTCAATTGAGATTTTTTTAGGTCTCTATATTTCACACTCCCCTTAAATGGGTCAGTGTCCTCATTGGACCCACTAAATGGCCAGGATCCCCTAACTTCTCGGAGTTGGGGATTTCGCCTCAGCGACATTAGTCGTCTCTAATACTATAATTGTAACGACCAGATTCGTCCTACTGATTTCAGATCTGGCGTCTGTTCAGGTCCGATGAGGTAGTCGATTCATGTTTACGTTTGACGACGTCACTATGGGTAAAAAATACTGAACGTCAACTGAATCAAACTTCTTATCTTTGTTGGTCCGAAAATGGTCATAATCTTCTTTGTTTCCATTGTACAATTTCTTTGGGTCTTTACGCATACCATAAACATCCTTATTGACGATTTTGAGGAAAATTTATCAATTAAATTGAACTATACATGCTAGCTAATAAATTAAGACAACAGATCAAAAAATAAGTTATACCATGTTTGTTTGACATTTGAGCCCTTGTATCTTGGTAAAACTATCTTACCTTTTTACTCTTTTTTTGACCTTTAGACTCAATGTGTAGTTGGACTAAATAGAGATCAGTCTTTTTTTCTTGTAAATCAACAAAAAAAGAATTATACTTTTAGTCTAAAAATACAGATGACGTAAATTTCAAAAAACAAAACTTAAAAGAAATGTGTTAGGAAGTATTAGTTCAGAAAGATGTGAAAAACAATAAAAATAAATAAAAGACGTCCCCTTAATTTCAAGAAAAATCTGATTTTAACTTTAATTCAAAAATACACCAGATAAAGGTTAAAAGACAAAGCCTGAATTCAACTGATCCGATATAACCCAGAGCTAACTAGTTTAATGGCCAAAAATACTGTATTCATTGCAGTATATTCGGTATTCATTGATAGCATTCATTGTGTAATATTCGGTATTCATTGATAGTATTAATTGTGTAATATTTACTGTATTAAATAGCACATACCAAATATAGCAATCATCAATGTATAGGATACTATCCATATTGGTAGAGCATAATTATAGGAATACATTTGTATGTATATGGAAGATTGATGAAATGGAAAGGCAAGGATTCAACCAATCTTTTATGGTATCAGAGTGAATCCTCTAACCCTCTCAAAATTGCCGGTCGCCACACCAGTCGCCCTCCTCCACCACTCTTTCCCTCTTCTCACCAACAATGGCTGATAACAAGTTTCATTCTGCACTTGCTGTCACCAACATCAAAAATTTCATTCCTATCACCTTGGAAATGGAGAAAAGTCAATACTCATCTTGGTCTGAACTATTCAAAATTCACTGCCGCGCGTATCAAGTTCTTGATCACATCATATCACCTTCATCTGATACCTCTACATCAAAAGATAAAACAGCTGCTCAGGATGCCGACCTATGGAGTCGTCTTGATGCCATTGTCTTACAATGTATATATGGTACTATCTCTACTGATTTACTGCACACCATTCTTGCTCCTGACTTAACCGCTAAGAACGCTTGGGACAATCTGCAGAACATTGTCAGGATAACAAACACTCTCGTGCAGTATATCTTGAAAATCAATTTTCAAATACCCATCTCGATGCTTTTTCTAACATCTCTTCTTATTGTCAAGAATTGAAGTCTCTTGCGGATCAGTTATCTAACGTTGGTTCTTCTGTCTCGGACCAACGTCTTGTTCTCCAACTTGTCAGTTGCTTAAATGAAAATTATGACGGCGTTGCCACTATCATCCAACAGAGCAATCCTTTACCAACCTTCTATGAAGCTCGCTCTCGTCTCATCCTCGAAGAAAACCGAAAAGCTAAACAAACTGCCTCTGCGGCCAAAATCGCCGACACCTTACTGAACACCACCACCAATCCAAATCCTGCTCCAGACAACCCACCGCCCTCCCATCAACCTTCTCCCCGCCCATCCTACCACAGCCCCTTCCACCGCGGGCGCGGCCGCGGACGTGGCCATGGCCGCTCCAACCGTCCCCCTTGGTCACCCTCTTTTAACTCCTGGCCATCCTACCCACCATGGCAATGGCCACAACAACAATGGTTCGCCCCTCCCTGTCCCTATCCTACTAATCCAACCGCCCACCCTCATCCCACACAGCCCGGCCTTTTAGGCCCTCGCCCCCTCAAGCTCATACTGCCACCCACTTTTCCCCTCCCTACACACCCACTGATATTGTAGCGCCCCGACCCGGACAGCGGATCTGAACCGGTGCACCCGTCGTAACTTACTGAGAAGACTATCAGACGTCTCATCTCTCAAATACACATCATCAATGACGTAAGAGGATAAGCGCGGAAACATGTATAAAATAAGTCTAAACCGTCAAATCTGTACATCAAAAGATAATGTAACCATCAAGGATTGTTTATGGACGCAGCCATCTAAGTCCTCAAATCAATGCAAGAAATCTGGAATAATAAAAGACAATCTAGAACGATTCCCAACATGAGCTCTAAGCATCCCATTCAACCCACTCGCCGTCATCCTCTATGAATATCATGTCATAACTGGGCTCATTTGCAAGACAACGGTAGTACCCTTAGCGAAAACGCTAGCAAGTAACCTGCTTATAAGACATACAGGATCAACACATGGCAAGACATGAGTAATATTTAAATCAAGGGGTGATGGGGCACATGTCTTGTATACTTTCAAGAGCATACACTAATAGCATGACAGCATAAGAGCAGTAACTCATAAACATTCAACAGTTCAATAACAATCATGTTACAAATCAATCATACCATAGCGACTCACGTGATGCATGACAAAATATGCACTACACTACACAGTCACAAATGCTTATGCAATTCTTTTCAAAACAGTGCAACGCATGTCACAATGTCCGGTTACATAACTTTATACCCTGTGGTGGGCCACAACTTGTCTTTATACCCTGTGACGCACCACAGCTCAACTTTATACCCTGTAATGTGACACAGCTTGTCTTTATACCCTATGACACATTACAACTCACTTTATACCCTGTGATGGTTACATATTGTCTTTATACCCTGTAACGCATCACAGCTCAACTTTATACCTTGCAATGTGCCACAGCTTGTCTTTATACCCTATGACACATTACAGCTCATTTCGCAAACTTTATACCCTGTGCCGAGGCACAGCTCTTATCAAATCATAATGCAAATGCAAGTGCCATGATGCAAGAATGCACGTTCACATATCAATCACGTTCTTCAATCACATACTTCAAATCACATTCTCACTTACATCGTATCTTCACAAGCTTAAACCTACCTCACATAAGCTTTCACACTAAGGATACGAGGAATGAAGTAACTCTTCTCACACGTTCCATTTGAACCCTATCGAAGCTTCAAACGTTCAATCTTAACCCCTTAGATCATACACCTTAAAGTCGGATTGAAATACATTACAAAGTCTCCCCCGTTGATTCACCATCCTAAGCCGTGTTCCCAAGCCTTAAACTGGCCTCAATCAGGTCCTAAGAAGTCACTAAGGTCACCCCAAAGGATCCTCTAACTTCCCTCTTTCTTCCCTTAATTTTCCACAAACAGGTGGACGTCATACCCTAACGTCGATCGATCGACGTCCATCTGAAGGACGTCGATCTATCACTCAACCCACGTCGATCGATCGACGTTCATCTGAGATACGTCGATCTCTCACTCATCCTACGTCGATCGATCCACGTACATCTGGAACACGTCAGCCCCTCACTTACTATACGTCGATCTATCGACGTACGTCATACCCTGACGTCAATCGATCGACGTCATCGCTCCCATAATCTTCATCCTGTGATTTCTGCAGAAACTGCAGAAATAACCCCCAATTCAATCCCCAACTTCCTTCCAAACCATTCCAAGCCTATTCCCCTATCAATCCATGCTTAATTCATCCAAACATCATCTTTCACAGACACATCAAAGATTCAAGCCTAGCACTCAAAGCATTCATCAAATCAAACCCAAAAATCTCATCTTTTCACTATCCCTTCCCTTCAACCGCAATTATCAACAAAGTAGGGTTCAAGGGAGTGGGATTTGCAGGATTTCACATAATCAACAACAACAACAACAATGATTTCAATCAAATAGCGGCCAAATCTCGAAACCAAAACACATAAATCACATATAGATTCACAGAATGAAACTACTGCATGGTGATCCAATTATGATATCAAAAATAGGCCTTTTCCTTCGTAAATCGTAAGAACTTATAAGTAGATTACTTGCCTTTGATTACTAACAATCGAATTGGAGAACGAATAGAGGCTGGATCGGTTCCTGGAGGCTGTCTTTCCTCTTCTACGCCTTGAGAGAGTCGGCTAGGCCTTGGGGAGGGAAAACTGTCGACAGTTTCTGTCAAAATGAAGAAACTGACGCTTTGTCAGTTTTTATATAGGAAGGGTGAAATTTGAGTTTCTAAATTATATCATATTATCTCATTTATCTTAAAAAAATTAAATTCTAATATTTAATTCTAAAATTAAATGCTGCTTAATTCTATATTTAATCCTCTCCATTAATTCTCATACTTAATTCTTAATTCATTATCATTAATTTCCCTGAATCACATTTAATTTTCGTTTTATCCCGTAATTACTCTACGGAGGGTGTGGGGCATAACATTCCACCCCCTTACAAAAAGTTTCGTCTTCGAAACTTGTGCGTTACGAAATCAATGACTTAGTATAGCCCCTCATAATTTATTTACTTAGACCATGACCGAAATTAGTATCCCTTGCGTATTCCGGTATGGTACCCATTTCACTTCCTCGATACAGGACTAAGTTCTCAAATCATTCAGTGTGTATACACACAATGTACTCTTTAAATCCATTGTCCTCCGTCTGATAGATCGTAACCTATTCTTGTATAGTTCTCGAATCAACCTTAAGGGTATCGTCATTATACTGGCTTCATAACTTAATCGTCGGTTTATATCGTACTTATATTGGCTCATGAACAACCCTCTAAAATCAATTCTTAGGTGTAGCACAATCATTAACTTAACGCCCTGCTCACAAGACTCGTCCCTGAAGCTATATGTATTTTTCGAAATACGTTGTACTCTAGTACGATTTAATTTAGTCAATACTAACATCTCTCAAGGTGATCTAGTCCTTATGAGATTCAATCCTTACTTAGTCCTCGATAATTAGTGCTTACAAACTTCCCCTTATACCACTTGACGTGTATCACTCAACTTATTGCAATCTACAATACCAGATTCATAAACTTATCACATATGATTTGTCACTTAGATACTTAACCATACTAACATCATTTGTGTATGCCAATATGGTAACTGTTACCCCTCCTTAACACAACTAAGTCTTCAAAAGCAGTTCTTATATACTTACCAACTAGCTCTATGATCATGCTCTTAATTCCTCAGAGATACCGTCATAAGCCCAGTATACGAAATATATGTATGGACATGATTCTCTTTAAATAAAATATAGCTTAAGTGGCCATAATTCAAAATATAGCTTTAATTACTTACACAGTATCCCTAATTAATTTTTTTTGTAAACACGAGAGCTAAAGTATTATAAAATTGTTTTCGCAAGTGGTGTTTCGTGTGACCTCTTATAAAAGGAATGACTAACTTGTTCGCAAGAGTGTCTCAAACAAAGAAAAAAAATATGGGTATAATCTACTCACAAAAATGTTACAGGTAAGACCGCCTTAAAACCATTTGAAACTCAACGACGTAAAGTTTTATAAAACAATTTGGAAATGGTATATCTCTTTCTAAAAAAACATGTATGTTTTGAAACTACTTTTTGTTTCGCAAAATTAGGTAACTTCATTGCAAGCGGTTGATAATTCTAAAAATAAAATGCTTGCAATATCAATAGTCGACAACTCAAATTATTTTAACAAAATAAACATAGCTAAACGAAAATTTGTGAAATAAGATAAGAAATATATATAGACATATTGTTCTTCAAATCATCAACATTTTAAAATGTATCTATTTTTTAGAGTTTGTCAGTAGTAGTTGAAATTCCATCAGGTTGAAATACGAATACATAAGAAAATATAGCATTGTTAAGTTAGCATACTATATAAATAAGCAAACTAGTTAAAATACTTAGAAAAATTGAAAAATCTTTCAAATATGGGGTATATCTTGGTGTACGTGCTTATGTAGAAATATTTAACCGCTTGAAAAATATTTATCCATACTTCGTATAATTTCTATAATCCACTCTTACGGTCAAGGATAAATCTACCTAAGTACCATAACTTATAGGTCTAATGTTCGTCTACTCATGATAACATCTTTAGCTGAGACTGTCCTATCCTAGTATGGCAAACTAAATATTAATCGTCTTAAGGTATTCTCATTCACCGTACTTCCGTGCGCCACACTAATCCATCGTACTTCTTACTGGGTTATTTTAACCGCTAATTATAATTCAGTTAAATCTCACCTGAAAAGCAATTATTACTTGTTCATGCTTGCTCCCTTGCAATTTCAAGCCTACTCGACTCAAGCTAAGTAACTCAATGTTTCTAGGGATTCATCACTTAGCTAAAGATTTTGTGACACTTTATCGTTCCAAGGTGTATAATATAGTCGGTTCTCGTATGTCGCTACCGATCAATATCGCTAATAAGACTAACATGATCGGCCTATTTTGGTAATTCTAAATTTGGCATCTTAATTGGAAACTATAAACTCTGTTGACAATATCTTTCACTAACTCTACTGATCATAATGCTTATAAATCCTTGCTTAATTTCTATCATTCTACTATAAATTATTCATTAGTGGCTACGATTTTAGCTTAGACCTAGTCGTGTTCTGAAGCTTCTGTCAAAAGTAAAGGCATGAACCGCTTCGTGGTACCGGGTCTTATGCTGCCGCTGCAGGAATGCAGCCCTAGTAATCGCCGTGCCTATCTAAATTCATGCATCAACCAGCGCCTGCGGTAAGGCATCCTTGTTAATGTTGCAGTTTATGTAATTTACTTATATACAATTCACTTAGGTTTACTAAATTCAAGGCTAAGGTAAATTGCAAAGATTATGATTAACTTAGATAATATAATTACCCAAACTCACAGGGACATAATATCGTTCTTGATACGTGATCCCCTCAACCGATTTTCACTTAAGTCTAAGTCATTTCTTGATTTTTTTAAGATCATGCGTAGAATATAATCATCGCTTACGACTAAGATCGGTACTTATGTTCAAATCATTGCCTAATATTCAAATCAACTTCTAAATCAAAATCGTCACTTCTATCTTAAGATCGTGACTTAAAGCAATCAAAATCGTAACCTATGTCTAATGTCAAACTTACTTCTAAAATTGATACTTAATATCATCTTTTTTTTGAAGCCTAAAACCATGACTTAGGGGCAAAACTGTAACTTAATTTCTAAGATCATGACCTTAAGCTACATTTCCGCTGTGGATCTAGAGCCATGCTCTGAAGATCGTACTGTCGGCATGTAATATCTCTTCAACTCATTCTAAAATTAGATCCAAACAATCGGCGGTGTCAGTTGTATTGCACCACCACTCTGCATCTATTTTGGAAGAGTCTCAAGTCCGAGTACGATGGTGGCGGAGGAGGTTGCTGCTACTATTGAGCAACTCCTTGTGCAATCACCGTGATAGCGTCCATTAGTTCTTGGGGAACTTCCATATGCGGTGGTGGGAGATTCCCGTTCCCGTTGCCACCATTCCCTTGGTTTTCCCTTTTAGGAGGCATTGTCTGCAAAATCAACGCTTATTAGCATTCAGTGATTGCAAAGATAATCCTGAAAGCCCATAAGCGTTGTACAGAATGGAACTCGTAGACCGAAGAAATTAAAGCTGATGGATTAAGTTTTATCGCGCTCGCACACACCCAACCCAATCGAACTTATATCTAAGATCACATACTTAGACCTATGGATCAACTTAGGGTCAAAATCATAGCTTAAGACTCTATATGACATAACCTGGGTCTCCGAGGTAGATCTGAAACCTAGGCTCTGATACCACCTGTAGCTCCCCGACCCGGACAGCGGATCCGAACCGGTGCACCCGTCGTAGCTTACTGAGAAGACTACCAGACGTCTCATCTCTCAAATACACATCATCAATGATGTAAGAGGATAAGCACGGAAACATGTATAAAATAAGTCTAAACCATCAAATCTGTACATCAAAAGATAATGTAACCATCAAGGATTGTTTATGGATGCAGCCATCTAAGTCCTCAAATCAATGCAAGAAAGCTGGAATAATAAAAGACAATCTAGAACGATTCCCAACATGAGCTCTAAGCATCCCATTCAGCTCACTCGCCGTCATCCTCTATGAATATCATGTCATAACTGGGCTTATTTTCAAGACAACGGTAGTACCCTTAGCGAAAACGCTAGCAAGTAACCTGCTTATAAGACATACGGGGATCAACGCATGGTAAGACATGAGTAATATTTAAATCAAGGGGTGATGGGTCACATGTCTTGTATACTTTCAAGAGCATAGACTAATAGCATGACAGCATAAGAGCAGTAACTCATAAACATTCAACAGTTCAATAACAATCAAGTTACAAATCAATCATACCGTAGCGACTCATGTGATGCATGACAAAATATGCACTACACTACACAGTCACAAATGCTTATGCAATTCTTTTCTAAATAGTGCAATGCATGTCACAATGTCCGGTCACATAACTTTATACCCTATGGTGGGCCACAACTTGTCTTTATACCCTATGAGACATTACAGCTCACTTTATACCCTGTGATGGTTACATATTGTCTTTATACCCTGTAACGCATCACAGCTCAACTTTATACCCTGCAATGTGCCACAGCTTGTCTTTATACCCTATGACACATTACAGCTCATTTCGCAAACTTTATACCCTGTGCCGAGGCACAGCTCTTATCAAATCATAATGCAAATGCAAGTGCCATGATGCAAGAATGCACGTTCACATATCAATCACGTTCTTCAATCACATACTTCAAATCACATTCTCACTTACATCGTATCTTCACAAGCTTAAACCTACCTCACATAAGCTTTCACACTAAGGATACGAGGAATGAAGTAACTCTTCTCACACGTTCCATTTGAACCCTATCGAAGCTTCAAATGTTCATTCTTAACCCCTTAGATCATACACCTTAAAGTCGGATTGAAATACATTACAAAGTCTCCCCCGTTGATTCACCATCCTACGCCGTGTTCCCAAGCCTTAAACTGGCCTCAATCAGGTCCTAAAAAGTCACTAAGGTCACCCCAAAGGATCCCCTAACTTCCCTCTTTCTTCCCTTAATTTTCTACATACAAGTCGACGTCATACCCTGACGTCGATCGATTGACATACATCATACCCTGACGTCGATCGATCGACGTCCATCTGAGAGACGTCGATCTATCACTCCACCCACGTCGATCCATCGACGTTCATCTGAGACACGTCGATCTCTCACTCATCCTACGTCGATCGATCCTTGTACATCTGGAACACGTCAGCCCAACTTACTATACGTCGATCTATCGACGTACGTCATACCTTGACGTCGATCGATCGACATCATCGCTCCTAGAATCTGCATCCTGCGATTTCTGCAGAAACTGCAGAAATAACCCCCAATTCGATCCCAACTTCCTTCCAAATCATTCCAAGCCTATTCCCCCTATCAATCCACGCTTAATTCATCCAAACATCATCTTTCACAGACACATCAAAGATTCAAGCCTAGCACTCAAAGTATTCATCAAATCAAACCCAAAAATCTCATCTTTTCACTCTCCCTTCCCTTCAACCGCAATTATCAATAAAGTAGGGTTCAAGGGAGTGGGATTTGCAGGATTTCACATAATCAACAACAACAACAATGATTTCAATCAAATAACGGCCAAATCTCGAAACCAAAACACATAAATCACATATAGATTCACAGAATGAAACTACTGCATGGTGATCCAATTCTGATATCAAAAATAGGTCTTTTCCTTCGCAAATTGTAAGCACTTATAAGTAGATTACTTGCCTTTGATTACTAACAATCGAATTGGAGAACGAATAGAGGCTGGATCGGTTCTTGGAGGCTGTCTTTCCTCTTCTACGCCTTGAGAGAGTAGGCTAGGGCTTGGGGAGGGAAAACTGTCGACAGTTTCTGTCAAAATGAAGAAACTGACGCTTTGTCAGTTTTTATATGGGAAGGGCGAAATTTGAGTTTCAAAATTATATCCCATTATCTCATTTATCTTAAAGGATTAAATTCTAATATTTAATTCTAAAATTAAATGCTGCTTAATTTTATATTTAATCCTCTCCATTAATTCTCATACTTAATTCTTAATTCATTGTCATTAATTGCCCTCAATCACATTTAATTTTCGTTTTATCCCGTAATTACTCTACGAAGGGTGCGGGCATAACAGATATTGACCAAGCCATGCGCAGATTAACTCTGAATACCCCCGACCCCACCTGGTACATGGACACTGGCGCCACCTCTCATATGACCTCCAACTCAGGTATGCTCTCGTCTTGTTATAATAAGCCGCATTCAAATTCTATTATGCTTGGCAGTGGTCATTCTATTCCTGTTCATGACTATGGTCATGCACATCTTCCACATCCCCTGCCCCCTCTTCACTTATCTAATATTCTCCATGCTCCTCAACTTGTCAAAAACCTCATTTCTGTTCGTCGTTTTACCACTGATAATAATATTACCATTGAGTTTGATTCTTTTGGTTTCTCTGTGAAGGATCGTTATACGGGCAAACAAATTCTGAGATGCAATAGTGTGGGAGATCTATATCCACTCACATCACCGTCTCCCCCTCCATCTGCATACACTGCACTTTCCGCAGATCTTTGGCATAACCGGCTCGGCCACCCTGGTCGTTCAGTTTTTCAATTTTTATGCAATAAAAATATTATCAGTTGCAATATTCAATGTAATAAATCCCCTTGTTCCTCATGTGTACTTGGCAAACATATCAAATTACCATTTTATGATTCTCTCAATGTCACAAATATGCCGTTTGATATTTTACACAGTGATGTATGGACCTCTCCAATTCTGAGTTCAACTGTTCACAAATATTATGTCTTATTTATTGACGACAACACTAATTTTTTGTGGACATTCCCTATGGGTCACAAATCACAGGTCTATTCTCATTTTCTCAACCTTTACAACTATATTCACACTCAATTTGGTATCCCTGTTAAATGTTTGCAGTGCGATAATGGCCGTGAATACACCAACTCACAATTCCATAGTTTCTGTCAACAAAATGGTATGACTCTTTGCTTATCTTGTCCTCACACATCATCTTAAAATGTCAAAGCCGAACGTACCATTCGCACAATTAATAATATCATCCGCACTCTTCTCATCCACTCCGGTCTACCACCAACATTTTCGCACCAATCACTTGCCATGGCTACTTATCTACTAAATGTACTGCCTATCAAACACCTCTCTCATCTTTCCCCTACTCAAATGCTCTATAACAAAGAACCATCATACTCCCACCTGCGCGTTTTCGGATGCCTCTGCTATCCTCTTATACCCTCTACTACCATTAACAAACTCAATGCACGTTCCATGCCTTGCATTTTTCTGGGATATCCACCTAATCACCAGGGTTACAAATGCTATGACATATCTACGGACAAAATCCTCATTTCTCGCCATGTCAACTTTGATGAAAACACATTTTCATTTTCCACGCTATCTTCCACATCTACTGATCAATACAACTTTCTTAATGACGATTATTCACCTATACTCCATAATCCTCTCCTTCACCCAACACCTACATCCGCCCCATCCACCCCATCTCTGTCCAGTCTCTGCACCATTCTCCGCCCCCAACCTTCGGCGTCACCTATTCTGCCCGCCCCCTCCACCCGGACAATCACAACTTGCAGTATGCACAGTCCTAAATGCCCTCTCAACCTTAATGTCGCATCTGCACCATCTCCTACTCCGCGTAATCCTACTGACGCCCTTCGTGACCCAAACTGGTACGCTGCCATGCATGATTAATTTGATGCTCTTATTAAAAATAAGATGTGGGTATTAGTCCCCCGCCCATCACATGTTAACATTTTACGCTCTATGTGGATTTTCCGTCATAAAACTCGTTCTGATGGTTCTTTTGAGCGCCATAAAGCTTGTCTTGTAGGTGATGGCAATTCTCAACAACAGGACATTGACTGTACTGAGACATTTAGTCCTGTCGTAAAACCCGCTACTATTCGAACTGTTCTCCATTTGGCATTTTCTCAATCTTGGCTAATTCATCAACTTGATGTCAAAAATGCGTTCTTACATGGCCATCTTCATGAGATAGTTTACATGCATCAACCGATGGGTTTTCGTGATCCAAACTATCCGGATTATGTTTGTTTGCTTAAGAAGTCTCTTTATGGTTTGAAACAAGCCCCTCGTGCTTGGTATCAACGCTTTGCCGACTACGCATCTTCTATTGGTTTTGTTCATAGTCGTTGTGATCACTCTCTTTTTATCTATCATCATAGTGCAGACATGGCTTATCTTCTTCTCTATGTGGACGACATTATCCTCACTACTTCGTCTAATACACTACATCGTCATCTCATGGCTCTTCTTGCATCAGAATTTTCCATGAAGGATCTCGGACCCTTAAGTTATTTTCTCGGCATTTCTGTTCACCGCCGCTCGGACGACCTTTTTCTACATCAACAAAAATACACTACAGAGCTTCTCGAACGCGCGGGTATGTCAAACTGTAAACCCATTTCTACACCCATTGACACGGCTGCTAAACTCAGCAGCACTTCCGGGGTCCCCTACGACAACCCAACACTCTATCGCAGTTTAGCAGGTGCTCTCTAATATCTCACTTTTACGCATCCCGACATCACTTATGCGGTTCAACAAATTTGTCTCTGTTGAGAAATATGTTTGGATAATTTTCATAATTTTCAAAGTCATGATTTTAAGTGGTGAATACTTAAAAATGTCACACATGGTGTTATATGTGTAATAGTTGAAAAAGTTGACATCGATCTCTCAGGTTGTTGCACATCGATCGATGTCTAGGGTTTTTAGAAATAATTTTCTAAAATGTGTTAAAATGATTGTTTTCATTTGTACATGATTTATACATGTTCATTATATGATTATTATGTGTTTTTGATGATTCTTATTGTCTTGTGACTAACGTGCCTTGGAAGTTTCTACAACTTACCAAAAAGGGCAAAATTGGTATTTTGAGTTTTGTAGGAACATGATATGATGAAAATATTTCAAGGATGCATTCTTATACTATTTATGTTGACAAAGTTGGTATCATGGTTATTTCTGACCATCGGGGTCATTTCTGGAGTTTTTTTTACACCAGGGGTATTTTGGTCATTTTACCCCCAAGGGTATTTTTGGTATTTTCACTCAAGGAATATCTTGAGTATATTATTATCTTCATTCTGGAGCTGTGTTATTATTATTTTGAAGATAATATGGTGATCATATATCTTATTCTCTTAACCGATGATATTATTGACTATAGCTGGATATGTGACGATTTGAGATGTCACATTCTATTTTTTCTTGAAGACTCTCTTATATATGTTATAAGAGAACATTTATCATCATTTTTCAGAGATGTTAAAGGTGTCAAAGGTGTGGAAATGATCTCAACATATAAGAAGAAATATTGGGGAATTTCGTTGTTAGACGTTGACATAACCTTGTCAAGTGTTATCTATTTATTTCTTCTTCAAAAATATGAGTTGATACACATATATGTATGCTTAAAAACGTGCATATACAGTTGGATATGATGTGGTATTCATTTTATGAGTTGGAGACAAGTGGACCAACCAAAAAGGAGCTAGTTGGCAAAATTGCCAACTTGGAATTTTCTAAATATATACCCAACGCCTATGGATTTGCTTGGGTATTTTCAGCAGATTTTTTGAAGTCAAATGGAGCTCTCACATGTCCTATTATGTTGCTTGAAGTTGGGGATAATTTGGTGGTATTATCCTTCCTTATTTTAATTAAGGAAAAACAAAATTATTTTTGGAAAATGCAAAAGTAGCCAACGGCTACTACCTCATTTTGGAGATGAATTTTGTTTTTGAAATGGTCTTCTCCCACATGCCTATTCTCAAGCTAGAAGTTGAGGTATTTTGGTGCATTATCTTCTTCTTATTGTCTACATTTTGCAAAGGATAAATGAGACTATCCTAGGTGGAAAAAATCGGCCAACAAGGTGACATCCAAGGTGGACCAATCATGGTGTTTTATTTTGCCAAGTGTACAAAGCTAACCAATGATGAGAAGACATTTGGAGTTGATGATGAAGATGATGACACATTGGCATTCTTATCTTCAAGGCTCAAATCACACTATAAATAGAGGCATTGGTGAAGGAGATGAAACACACTTGAAGCTCACAAGCATTCTATAGCTTTCATATTCATCTTCTTGTTCTTGTTGTTGTATTTTGTTGTAGCAAAGTTGTTCTTGATATTTTGGTGAGCTACAAGCCTCTTGAGCTTCATTTGTAAGATTGATTAGCCATCTTTATAAGGCTACATCAATAGGTGTTAGAGGAGTTGCAACTAAGTGTTGCTTAGAAGGTGATTATCCAAGTCTTGAGTAGGGTTGGTGTATAACCCAAGGATCAAGCTTGGCTCTTGTTGTAAGGTGTTCATTTCATAGTGAAATCCAAGGAAAGGTGTTCCTTGGGACTGGAGTAGGTCACATTGACCGAACCAGGATAAATCCTTGGTGTTCTTCTCTTGTTTCTTTATTTCTGTTTTCTGCCCGTTTTTGACTGCAGTTTTCACCCAACTTCACACAATTTGCAAAAATAGCTAAACATTTTCAAAATTCGTGATTTTTGGTGGAGTTATACTTCAGACTGTTAGCTTTCATTTGCAACAAGAATCACTTGATTTGAGCAAGTAAAAGTTAGTCTTTCAGTCTTTGCAAGATAACTGCTCCAATCTGGCTGCAATCTGACCAGTTTTGAGAAAAGTTAAATTCTGTATTTGTCAAGAATTGTTTGAGGTCAGGGCCTTTTGGAAACTTCATGTACACATCCTAAGGAGTGTTTTCATATAAAGATCAACCTTTTTGGTTGAGTATTCAAAGAGAAACACTATTTGCAAAATCAGCAACATTCTGTCCAATTCTGTCCAGATTGACCATCTAAATCTTTTAATTTGTTTGAAGGGTCAAACGATCTTATTTTTGTCTGATATTTGGACAGAGTATTTCTAACTCATTGAAGTTAAATTCTGGAAAGTTTCATAATTTTTGGAGTTGTGTACAATTATTTGTGAATTTTTGAAAAACGGGTTCTGAATCTGAGGTGGTCTCAGATTCTGTTTTCAAAGGGGATTTTAACAAAGGGTTGTAGTGTAATTTCCGCAAACCACTATTCACCCCCCCTCTAGTGGTGTTTATTGCAGTTGCACGGTCCAACATTTGGTATCAGAGCCAGACCAACACCACTCAAAAGAAGCAAGATTCAACACCATACGTACAATACAAGGCCAAGAAACAACAATTCTTTATATACTGCTTGTCTCAAATCCAAGGTACATACTATGGCTATTGTTTCTCACAAAGGTGAGTTAGAAGGTATGTCTACACAACGCCCTCCTCTTTTTGATGGCAATAATTTTGTTCATTGGAAACTAAGAATGAGGCTATTCTTAATGGCTATAGACATCGATTTATGGTCTATAGTTGAAGATGGGCCGTACATTCCAACGAAAGTTATACAAGTTAGTGGAGTAACTCAAGAAGTTGAAAAATATAAAAGTGAATGGTCATCGGATGATAAAAAGAAAATGTCCATGAATGCTAAAGCTATGCAATTACTTTTAAATGGACTTACAACTTCTGAAGCAGGATATGTGTCAAATTGCACAAGCGCACACGACATGTGGAAATCACTTGTATTAAAGCATGAAGGTACTAGTGGTGTTAAAGAGCCAAAAATAAACATGCTTATGACTGAATTAGAGACTTTCAATATGTTGCCAAACGAATCCATAGCATCTATGGATTTGAGGATTACTAATATTTTCAATGCCCTTGAAGCTTTAGGGAAGTCATTTTCGAACAGTGAAAAGGTTCAAAAGGTGCTACGAAGTCTCCCTGCTGAATGGGATCCAAAGGTGACCGCAATCGAGGAGACAAAGTCAATCACCAAGATGGATGAATTGATCGGGTCTCTTAAAGTCTATGAGGTAAAACTGAACCAACGAAAGTCTGAATCTTCTAAGTCATCTGGTAAGTCAATAGCTTTCAAAACAACCGAAACACATGCTAGTAACGATGATAGCAATAGTGATACTGAATTAGATGATGACTTGATATTGATCGCTAGAAAACTTAGAAAGTTTTTCAAACGTTCAAACAGGAATAGACAACGTAATTCTTCTTCTTCTTCTCAACCTAGGAAAATAACACAAACAAATGGTATAATAAAGAATTAAAGTGTTATGAATGCGGTCAAAAAGGACATATTTCATACGACTGTCCCACGAAGAAAAATAATAATAACCACAACAATAATAAACAAGCCAAGGACAAGGAGGCTCAAACGACAAAGACAAAGGAGTCTAAGGCAAGAAAAGAGAAACGAGCAATGAAGGTGAGCACATGGAGCGACTCATCTGACTCAGAATCCGAAACTGAGAAAGCTCAAGTCTGCTTCGTATCAAACGAGGTATGTTCTTCTTCTGATAGTGATTCTGATAGTGACATGACATTTGATGAAATGTATGAAGAATTCCTAAGAATGCATGCTCACTGTAAGAGGCTCTCTAAAGAAAAGAAGAAACTAGTTGAAGAAAATGACAAGTTGAAGACGTCCAACTTGGAATTTTCCGATCAACTAGAATCTCTTAAACAAGAGTCTACTACTACTCTTGATTCTTTAGAGAATAAAATTGAATCATATAGGAAAGATGAACAAAAGTTACAAATGGAAAATAAAATGTTAAAATCTAAGTTAGAAAGTTGTGAAAATGAAATAGTGCAACTTAAGTCTTCTAAATTTACCTTAGAAAAAATGATAGAACAATTTAAATCTGGTGCAAATATGTTAGATACACTTATATCATCACAAAAGTATGGAAATGATAAAACTGGATTGGGATATAAAGAAGAAGATGGCAAATCAGATAAAAAGACTAAGTTTGTATCATCAACTACGAAACAACCTTATAAAGTTATAAAAACAAATTTTTCTGCTAAATCTTCTTCTACTCCTTCTTCTACTTATTCAAAGATAAAGATGCAACATACACCCATAAAAGCACACACGCATAACTATACATCTAGGCCAAACTTTGCATCTAGACAACCTAGAAACTATGCCTACATGTATACAAATGCATCTAGACCGAATAAAATGCATACAACTTATTATGAACCTAAGTATAGGCAACACTCTTATAAGTCTTATAGAAATGCCTATGAACACACTTATACTGCGCCATATAAGAAACAAATTCACATGCCATATATACATCATAAATCTCGACCATTCTATAACGATTATCAACCACGGCGCAACATGTATGTAAGGTCCGAAATACACTCTAGAGGGGGGTGAATAGAGTGTTTGGCTCTTTTGCGGAATTTTCTTGTTTTTCTCAACTCAAAAAGATATTCAAAATCAGAGCAAGAATTGGAGATGAGAGACAATGAAAGAGTACACCGGATATAGAGTGGTTCGAATCGTAAATGATTCTACTCCACTACCACTTTGTTTCCAAAGTGGATTTTCAACAACTACTCTTCTTATTATGAACAATAAGAACAACCACAGCAACACTTACACTAATACTTAAGTGTAAGCAACAACAACAGCAACTTCTTGCACAACACACTTGTGTAACTACAACAACTACAGCTCTTAGCAAGAACAACTTCTTACTTCCTCACAACTTCAACAAAAGTTCTCTCAAGAACTTCTCACAATGGGTTGAAGATATATAGTAAGGTTCACACTTTCTCACAAGTCTAAGCACAAGCTAGAGATCAACTATTTATGGTTCCTCTTGTGCTTGACTCTCTTTCTCTCAATATACAAACAATGAAGATCAAAGAAAGCTAGACAAGCTTTAAACAAATTTACAAGTATGAGAGAAATGTACAACAATGTAAAATGAAGCTAGATGATGTTGAAAGTGTGTTTTTGCTTCATCCAAGCCTCCTCTATTTATAGATGAAGTTCACCACGTTTTTGAGGCCTTCCACCAAGTCTTCATCTTCAAAAATGTCAAGACAATGCCAAAATAGTCTTTAGCCACCCTATGGAGTGATTTGATCTTGGATAGCCACCCTAGAGAATCTTAGACAAGCTTACAATAGTCAAGGAAGCATGTAACAAGTTGGGTTAAAGTCCACAAGAAGTTTGAAGAAGATTGGAAAGAGAAAACCTTAAAAATCAACCTTGGATTTTATTCTAACGTTCAAAAAATTTGAATTCTGCAGCACATCGATCGATCTATGTCACCAGGTTTAGAGACTGAAGTACTCAGTCAGACATCGATCGATCGATGTCAGGGGCTGAAGTGACATCGATCGATCGATGTCACCTGGTTTAGAGTTCGAAGTCCTCAGTTCAACATTGATCGAAGTCAGGGTATGAAGTGACATCGATCGATCGATGTCCTTGTGGTTGAGGGTTCGATGTTCTCAGACAGACATCGATCGATCGATGTCAGGGGCTGAAGTACATCGATCGATCGATGTCTCTTGTTTGAGAGATCGATGTCAACCAGTGACTTCCAATCTCAACCATCTTTGGACATAATATGTTTTGCCTATCTTGCATCGAATATTAAACATAATTTTAACTTATACAAAACATCTTTTCATCATCAAAACGTTTTACAACTTAACATTCTCCCCCTTTTTGATGATTTCAAAACAACAATCCAAAAGATGTTTTTCTACAACTCCCCCTTAGTTCATGCTTTCTCATCAATCTACCCAACATGCTCCCCCTCAAATTATGCATCAAGTTTTGTATTTTCACCATTTCAATATGTAAGGCATATCAATAGATTTTTTGTCATGTTATGCACAATTCAACTTTTTAAGCCAAAATGACAGACAGTAACCATTCTTAGTTTAGCCATTTGAATGCCTATCATGCCAACATGTCCAACATACGTCGTGTTAATATCTAATTATGCTTCCCAACAATTCATCATGCCAAAACATATCATTAGCAAGCATCCAAAGCTCCATCAAGTTAAGGTAAAAAACAATTCATGAAATGAAACCAACAAAACATGCTAACCATGTAAAAACATGATAATGATGCCAAAGCCAAAGCATGCATGGAACTTCTCCCCCTTTTTGAAAACATCAAAAAAAAACTTTACCAAGGCGAAAATATAAATGTCATGAGGAAAATATCAAGTTTTGAGATACAAACTCAAACTTGCAAAAACTAACATAAAAACGAGGGAATGGGAAATCATCAAGAATTACTCCTCATCAGAGGAGAAACAAAGTCCGGAAAGAGCGGCTTTGAGCTTCGTCTTCAATTTCTGGTACTTGGTCTTTTGCATGGTTAGCTCATTTTGGAGTGACTTGACTTCAGTATCCACTCTTGTTTCTAGCGTTTTTAAACGAGTCTGGAAAGTCGTATAGCCTTTTTCCAAATCGTCTATACGAACAGCTTCCTTGGTCAAGTCTTCACCCCATTGACCAGGAGTGCGTTGGATGTCATTTATCTCGTATTCAATATCGAGATCATCTCCGGACTCACTGTCTGGCTCCATTGGGGCTTTGCCTTTGTCTATTCAAGATGTTGGACTAGGAGGGTTAGGTTGGGGTTCAACGGCCGGCTCAGTGGGGTGTGGTGGTATTTCCGGCTCATTCTCAGCTTCATCTTCCTCCGGCTCCTGAGCACCACCCCTTCGTTGCGCTTCCTTTCTAGACTTGAGAATTTGCTGGATGTTGAATTTTGTGTAATAGTCCTTATTCGTAATCCCTTCTTCGTATTCAACATCCAGTACGAGATTTGAACTTTTCAGTAATCTATATATCAAATTACTGTAAGGAAGTGCTTTCGATTTCTTCGTGACCGCCTCCAACACGTTTTCAAAGAATATCTCTCCAAAATTTACCTGCTCTCGTCTGGCTATGCGGTATGTGATGTAGAAGTCTAGGTTGCTGGGAAGTTTGGCTGATTTTCCATTAACACAAAATGTAACTATCGCAAGCAAGACTCTATACATTAAGGGCATATCATTTGTGTTCTTTGTCGGGTGAAAGCCAAGAAAGGTTTTGACTTCATTTTCAGTGACTTGGTACTTGTGAAAATCCCACTTCCAAGGATCGAAATCCTTCAATCCCTCATTAGGTGTACCAAGAATAGCATTGATTTGTGCAGTGTGAAAGGAGACTACTTGACCATCAATAACTGAATTCAGAGAAAATGGATTTCCATTCAGATAGTCAATCCAAAAATTGGCATAAAACAGTCGGGTATAACGAGTAGACATAGCTCCCATCTCAGATGAATCCCATAAAAACTTCCAGTTTTGAGCATACAACAAGTCAATTATAGGTCTTAATTCTGCATTGCTCAAAATGTCCTCAATTTTGAGCACTTTTGATGGAATGGTAGACCTATTGCTATTTTCCCATTCAGTGAATAGTAATTGTGCTCTCTGAGATATATGAGTATGTATGCCTAATCCTAGAGGTGTAGCCAATGCATTCTCATATTCACCAGTTTTAAGCCAGGGAAAGTTTCTAATGTGAAGACTTTCTCTTACCTCCCTGATTAGATGTTGTTGAGATGGTTCTGGCTGTTTCCGCAGCCCTGGTGTCCTTGAGCCAGTTGGTACATGTGGTTGATTGTCTCCTTGAGATGTCCTTTTCCTTTTGGGATGATTCTTGGTTCTTGGGGCCATTTGAGATTTAGGGCACGAATTTGACAGAGGAATTGTTTGAATATTGAGACTTGGTGTAGGATTGAGTAGGATTAGAGAGAAGAAATGATCTTGAGAGAAGAAACTAGAAGTTTGGTTCGTTTTGGTGGAGAGTTTTCGCAGAGAATTTTAGGGTTCTTAGGGTAGTTTAGGGTAGAAATAAGAAATGATACGTTTTTGCAGGTTTTATAAGCTTCTGTCCCGCTGACATCGATCGATCGATGTCAGGGACTTCGATCGATCGATGTCCTGTACATCGATCGATCGATGTCTTTATAGACATCATTATCTAACATTTTTACATAGATCGATCTATGTATGCAGAATTCTGTAATTTTAACAGTTTTTTTAACCCTTTAACCAATGTTTAGCATTCCCAATCTTGTCCTAATTGATTCGAACGTCTCGGTGGGAAGGGATTTGGTAAATATATCCGCCAGTTGGTCATTTGTTGGAACGAACTCAACGCATACCAATCCTTTTTGGATGCAATCTCTTATGAAGTGATGTCTCACCTCAATGTGTTTTGTTCTACTATGATGAACCGGGTTTTGTGCTATACTTATGGCTGAAGTATTGTCACATAGAATGGGAACTTTTTCAAACTTAACATTGTAATCGTTCAAGGTGTTAATCATCCAAAGTAGTTGTGCACAACACGAAGCGGCCGATATATATTCGGATTCCGCCGTTGAAAGTGACACACTATTTTGTTTCTTGGAAAACCAAGAAACTAAGCAATCTCCAAGAAATTGACATGTCCCAGAGGTGCTTTTCCTATCAACAAGATTTCCGGCATAGTCGGAGTCACTATATCCTCTTAGATCAAAACAACCATTTTTGGGATAAAACAAACCGAAGTTCAAAGTTCCTTTTAAATACCTGAAGATACGTTTAATGGCAACTAAATGCGATTCCTTAGGCATACTTTGAAATCTAGCACATAAGCACACAGCATGCAAAATATCCGGTCTACTTGCGGTTAGATAAAGTAAGCTTCCAATCATACCCCTATATTTCGTTACCTCAACTGGCTTTCCTTTTTCGTCTTTGTCAAGCTTTGTACTTGTGCTCATCGGAGTGCTCACACTTCTTCCATCCTCGAATTTGTACTTCTTGAGCAAATCCTTCGTATACTTTGTTTGAGATATGTACACTCCATCTTGAGTTTGCTTGATTTGTAGACCAAGAAAGTAGTTGAGTTCACCCATCATGCTCATTTCAAATTCTCCTTCCATCAATTTAGCAAAATGCTTACAAAGAGAATCATTAGTAGCACCAAATATGATATCATCCACATAAATTTGAACAAGCAATTGATGGTTTCCTTGTTCTTTAATAAAAAGAGTAGTGTCGACTTTTCCTCTTGAAAACTCGTTTTCAAGTAGGAAGTTACTTAATCTATCATACCAAGCCCTAGGAGCTTGTTTAAGTCCATAAAGGGCCTTTTTGAGTCTAAAAACATGATTTGGATAATCATGATTTTCAAACCCCGGAGGTTGAGCTACATAGACCTCTTCTTGAATTATTCCATTCAAGAATGCGGATTTCACATCCATTTGATATAGTTTGAAATCCTTATAGCATGCATATGCTAATAACATCCTAATAGCTTCTAACCTAGCCACGGGGGCAAAAGTCTCATCGTAGTCTATGCCTTCCTCTTGCCTATAGCCTTGGGCTACTAACCTAGCTTTGTTTCTAGTGATGTTTCCTTTATCATCCATTTTGTTTCTAAATACCCATTTAGTGCCAATTACAGGATGATCACTAGGTTTAGCAACTAATTCCCAAACATCACTTCTTTCAAATTGATTTAATTCTTCTTGCATAGCTAATACCCAATCTTCATCATTTATTGCTTCTTTTATATTTTTAGGCTCAACTTGTGAAATGAAGGCATTTTCATTGAATTTTCTCCTTGTCATTACACCTTGGCTAGTTTCACCTAGTATCAACTCTTTAGGGTGATCTTTCCTATATTTGTATGAATCCGGCAAATTTGAGGTATCTCCTCCTACTTCTTCATCTTCAACATTAGATTCAAGTGGATCAATCCTAAGGTCGATGACAATATTACTTTTTGGATTCTCAAATTTTTCTATATGACTTACTTCGATTATTTCATCTTCATCGTCATCATTATTGTCGTTTGACTTATCATCAATGAATTCACTAAACTTTACATGAATTGATTCTTCAACTTTCATACTTCTCTTATTATATACTCTAAATGCTTTGCTATTTTGAGCATAGCCCATAAAGATTCCTTCATCCGCTTTGAAGTCGAGTTTATCCAAGTTGTCTTTGGTGTTAAGGATAAAACACTTACAACCAAAAACCTTGAAATAACCAATATTTGGTACTCTACCTTTCCAAAGCTCATAAGGAGTCTTTTTGAGAAATGGTCTCAAATAAACTCTATTGATCACATGACAAGCGGTATTTACCGCTTCGGCCCAATCCTAAGGTCGATGACAATATTACTTTTTGGATTCTCAAATTTTTCTATATGACTTACTTCGATTATTTCATCTTCATCGTCATCATCTTCATCGTCATCATTATTGATCACATGACAAGTGGATCAATCCTAAGGTCGATGACAATATTACTTTTTGGATTCTCAAATTTTTCTATATGACTTACTTCGATTATTTCATCTTCATCGTCATCATTATTGTCGTTTGACTTATCATCAATGAATTCACTAAACTTTACATGAATTGATTCTTCAACTTTCATACTTCTCTTATTATATACTCTAAATGCTTTGCTATTTTGAGCATAGCCCATAAAGATTCCTTCATCCGCTTTGAAGTCGAGTTTATCCAAGTTGTCTTTGGTGTTAAGGATAAAACACTTACAACCAAAAACCTTGAAATAACCAATATTTGGTACTCTACCTTTCCAAAGCTCATAAGGAGTCTTTTTGAGAAATGGTCTCAAATAAACTCTATTGATCACATGACAAGCGGTATTTACCGCTTCGGCCCAAAAATATTTGGGTAGCTCAAATTCGTTTAGCATGGCTCTACTCATTTCTTGAAGTGTTCTATTTTTCCTTTCCGCAACACCATTTTGTTGAGGAGTTCTTGGAGCTGAAAAATTGTGTCCATACCCTTTGGATACACAAAATTCTTGAAACTCTCCATCAAACTCACCACCTCTATCACTTCTAATTTCCTTAATTGTGTCTTCTCTTTGATTTTGTAATCTCTTACAAAGCTTTATAAATTCTTGACAAGCATCATTCTTTTTAGCTAAGAACATTACCCAAGTGTACCTAGAGTAGTCATCTACCACCACAAAGGTGTAATGTTTTCCACTTAGGCTTGCTGTACCAATATCCCCATACAAATCCATATGAAGCAATTGTAGAGGTTTGGTGGTGGAGATTTCACTTTTGGGCTTGAAACTTGTTTTAACAAGTTTTGCCTTTTGACAAGTATCGCATAAGCCATGGTTTTCGAAATTTAATTTTGGAAGACCTTGGACTTTTTCATTTTTGCAAATCTCTTTGAAATTCTTGAAACTAATGTGTCCAAGTCGTCTATGCCATAGTTGAGTCAAATCATTTTTGGCAACTAGGCAAGAAACATTTTGTGATATCAAATCATGTGTGCTAAATTTGAAAACATCATTTTTACGAATAGCTTCGAAAACAATCTTATCGTTCTTTTTCACAACACATTTTCTTTTCACAAACTCAATTTGAAAATTAGCATCACATAGTTGGCTAACACTTATCAAATTATACTTAAGCCCTTCTACATATAGTACATTATTAATAGTAAAAGAGGAATTACCAATTTCTCCATGTCCAAGGATTTTGGCTCTCCCATTGCCAAAATGCACCGTTCCACCATCTTGGAGCTTGAGCTTGGTGAACAACGTCTTGTCTCCGGTCATGTGAGTTGAACATCCGCTGTCCATAAGCCATTTGGTTCCTTCTTCTTTGGCTACTCCATTTATCTTGAGAGCCTACAAAACCAAAAGATGTGTGCATTGGTACCCTTTGATGGTTGGATCCTTTAGGGTTAGTTTTTCGACCCTTAGGCTTCCAAACATATGTGCTCTCAAATCGAGCTCTACATGCTTTCTTTACATGTCCTAGCTTGTTGCAATAAAAACAAGTGGGTACAAGCTTTGGTTTAGAAGATGATAAATTTTGTTGTGATTTTCTATTGTTTGCCTTTTTCTTTAAAGACTTGGGCTTAATAGAAGATGATGAGTTAAATCCTAAACCGGATTTATCATTTCCAATTCGTTGATTTCCAAGTAATATGTCTAAGTTGTTTTTCCCATTTGTTAGTCTTTGTAAGTCTAATTTTAGTTTTTCACATTCTTTTCTAATTTCTTCCTTTTCAAGAGCTACGGTCTTATGCATAGTAAGTATGATATCATGCTCTTGAACCATCAAAATATTTTTGTCATGCAAGCTCTTATTTTCTAAAATGCATTTCTTGAACTCTTTCTTTAAATGCTTATATTTCAAATTTAATTTTTCAAAGTCATCTTGCAAATCTCCTATTTCATCATGCAAATTTGAAGGGTTAGGGTTTACCTCAAGGTCGTCTTCAATTGCCATAAGACAAGTATGTTGAACCTTTGAATTTTCAACCATTGCCACAAGTCCAACACCTTGATCTTCACTCTCTTCTCCTTCCGATTCCGAAAGGAGATCATCCCACGTGGTTACCTCCGCATTGAGGGCTTTCTTCTTTTGAGGAAAGACCTTCTTCTCTTGCTTTTGCGGCTCTTTTACGTGGCAATCGGCAATGAAGTGACCGGGTCGACCACATCTATAGCAATTTTCACTTGCTTCTTTTTCTTTAGATGGTTTCTTGAAAAACTTTCTTGCTTGAGCTTTGTTTCTAGTTGCCATTCTTCTAAATTTTCTTACAAGAAGGGCAACTTCCTCATCCGAATCATCGGACTCTACCACCAATCCTTTGTGTGATGTTTGTGTAGGCTTGATGGGATTCATCCTATTTTGTTCATCAATAAGAATTTCATGAGTAAGAAGATTACCGGATAGCTCATCAAGAGTAAGAGTCTTGAGATTCTTGGATTCGGTGATGGCGGTGACTTTGGGTGTCTATTCTCTTGGCAAGGAGTTGAGGAGTTTTGAGACAAGGTCTTCGTTTGAGATTTTCTTGTCAACCATAGAGAGTTGATTCACTATTCGTGTGAATCGGTCGATTGTCTCCTCAATCTTCTCACCACTCTTCATTCCGAACATCTCATACTCCTTCATGAGCATGAGTCTTTTGGCCATTCTTACTTGCTCAGTTCCTTCATGTATCATTTCAAGCCTTTTCTATGCCTCGTGGGCTGTTTCAAGGCCTTGGAGTCTAATAAGCTCGGTGGTGGTTAGAGCACTTGAGAGAATGTCAAAAGCTTTGCCATTGATGGCGAACTTTATCTTCTCTTCGTCGGTGTAGTCATCCTCATCTTTAAACATTGATTCTCCTTTTGAGTTGGTAATCATTGGAACTTCAATTCCTTTGACAACAGCTCTCCATATATCAAATCCACAGCCTTTCAAATGATTGATCATTCGAAATTTCCACAAAGAGTAGTTTTGGGCATCAAACATAGGAGCTTTAGTGTTTGATCCGGAAAATAGTGCAGTAGGCTTAGGAGATGAAGAGGTTGAGGTTGAGGTTGAGGTTGAGTTTGAGGTTGCCATGATCTTTTAACCTTGCTACTTGCAAAGATTGGCCAAGCAATCAAGGTTAGGCTCTGATACCAATTGTAAGGTCCGAAATACACTCTAGAGGGGGGGGTGAATAGAGTGTTTGGCTCTTTTGCGGAATTTTCTTGTTTTTCTCAACTCAAAAAGATATTCAAAATCAGAGCAAGAATTGGAGATGAGAGACAATGAAAGAGTACACCGGATATAGAGTGGTTCGAATTGTAAATGATTCTACTCCACTACCACTTTGTTTCCAAAGTGGATTTTCAACAACTACTCTTCTTATTATGAACAATAAGAACAACCACAGCAACACTTACACTAATACTTAAGTGTAAGCAACAACAACAACAACTTCTTGCACAACACACTTGTGCAACTACAACAACTACAGCTCTTAGCAAGAACAACTTCTTGCTTCCTCACAACTTCAACAAAAGTTCTCTCAAGAACTTCTCACAATGGGTTGAAGATATATAGTAAGGTTCACACTTTCTCACAAGTCTAAGCACAAGCTAGAGATCAACTATTTATGGTTCCTCTTGTGCTTGACTCTCTTTCTCTCAATATACAAACAATGAAGATCAAAGAAAGCTAGACAAGCTTTAAACAAATTTACAAGTATGAGAGAAATGTACAACAATGTAAAATGAAGCTAGATGATGTTGAAAGTGTGTTTTTGCTTCATCCAAGCCTCCTCTATTTATAGATGAAGTTCACCATGTTTTTGAGGCCTTCCACCAAGTCTTCATCTTCAAAAATGTCAAGACAATGCCAAAATAGTCTTTAGCCACCCTATGGAGTGATTTGATCTTGGATAGCCACCCTAGAGAATCTTAGACAAGCTTACAATAGTCAAGGAAGCATGTAACAAGTTGGGTTAAAGTCCACAAGAAGTTTGAAGAAGATTGGAAAGAGAAAACCTTAAAAATCAACCTTGGATTTTATTCTAACGTTCAAAAAATTTGAATTCTGCAGCACATCGATCGATCTATGTCACCAGGTTTAGAGACTGAAGTACTCAGTCAGACATCGATCGATCGATGTCAGGGGCTGAAGTGACATCGATCGATCGATGTCACCTGGTTTAGAGTTCGAAGTCCTCAGTTCAACATCGATCGATCGAAGTCAGGGTATGAAGTGACATCGATCGATCGATGTCCTTGTGGTTGAGGGTTCGATGTTCTCAGACAGACATCGATCGATCGATGTCAGGGGCTGAAGTACATCGATCGATCGATGTCTCTTGTTTGAGAGATCGATGTCAACCAGTGACTTCCAATCTCAACCATCTTTGGACATAATATGTTTTTCCTATCTTGCATCGAATATTAAACATAATTTTAACTTATACAAAACATCTTTTCATCATCAAAACGTTTTACAACTTAACAATGTATAACAATGCATCTTCACTTATGAGGAATAATCATCTATATGCTTATCCTTCTTATTTTAACCATGCTAAAAATGTGCCTAAAAGGTATGTTCAAGTTTGGATACCTAAGGGTTATCTGAACAAGAATAATGCCCCTAACATTCAAGGACCCAAATAAAGGGTACCTAAAACTTTGTCTCCATTGTAGGATAAACGCAAGGAATGAAAGAAGGAGGCAAAGTCAAAGAATCTGAAAACCAAATGGTTTTTAGATAGTGGATGTTCGAGGCATATGACGGGGAACCCCAAGCTATTCATCGAATTGGAACATATCAAGAATGGAGGAAAAGTAACATTCGGTGACAACAACAAAGGACAAGTTGTTGGAAAAGGAACAATTGGGGACCCTAACACATTTCAAATACGAAATGTGTTATTAGTAAGCAATCTATCCTATAATTTACTTAGTATTTCTCAACTTATAGATTGTGGTTATAATGTCTCCTTTCTTCCCAATTCTTGTGATATAATAAATAAAAAAGGAGAAATAGTATTAAAAGGAAATAGAGATGGAAATATTTATACCCTTACCTTAGATAACATGTTAAATGCTAAGGTTAAATGTCTAATATCACATGACTTAGATGTAAATTTATGGCATAGAAGATTAGGTCATATAGGAATTTCAACCATTAGGAAATTATCTAAAAAGAATTTAATTAAAGGTATGCCTAAGTTAGACTTAGATAATTTTCAAATGTGTGAAACATGTATTAAGGGAAAACACATTAAAGAAACGTTAAAACCGAAACATGAAGTGAGTACTAGTCATGTACTAGAATTGCTTCACTTAGACTTATTTGGTCCAAGTAGGACAAGAAGTCTGGGTGGACACTACTATGTGTGTGTCATAACCCAAGGATCAAGCTTCAAGCCTCTTGAGCTTCATTTGTAAGATTGATTAGCCATCTTTATAAGGCTACATCAATAGGTGTTAGAGGAGTTGCAACTAAGTGTTGTTTAGAAGGTGATTATCCAAGTCTTGAGTAGGGTTGGTGTATAACCCAAGGATCAAGCTTGGCTCTTGTTGTAAGGTGTTCATTTCATAGTGAAATCCAAGGAAAGGTGTTCCTTGGGACTGGAGTAGGTCACATTGACCGAACCAGGATAAATCCTTGGTGTTCTTCTCTTGTTTCTTTATTTCTGTTTTCTGCCCGTTTTTGACTGCAGTTTTCACCCAACTTCACACAATTTGCAAAAATAGCTAAACATTTTCAAAATTCGTGATTTTTGGTGGAGTTATACTTCAGACTGTTAGCTTTCATTTGCAACAAGAATCACTTGATTTGAGCAAGTAAAAGTTAGTCTTTCAGTCTTTGCAAGATAACTGCTCCAATCTGGCTGCAATCTGACCAGTTTTGAGAAAAGTTAAATTCTGTATTTGTCAAGAATTGTTTGAGGTCAGGGCCTTTTGGAAACTTCATTTACACATCCTAAGGAGTGTTTTCATATAAAGATCAACCTTTTTGGTTGAGTATTCAAAGAGAAACACTATTTGCAAAATCAGCAACATTCTGTCCAATTCTGTCCAGATTGACCATCTAAATCTTTTAATTTGTTTGAAGGGTCAAACGATCTTATTTTTGTCTGATATTTGGACAGAGTATTGCTAACTCATTGAAGTTAAATTCTGAAAAGTTTCATAATTTTTGGAGTTGTGTACAATTATTTGTGAATTTTTGAAAAACGGGTTCTGAATCTGAGGTGGTCTCAGATTCTGTTTTCAAAGGGGATTTTAACAAAGGGTTGTAGTGGAATTTCCGCAAACCACTATTCACCCCCCCTCTAGTGGTGTTTATTGCAGTTGCACGGTCCAACAGTCTCCATATGCATGCTCCTCATGACACTCATATGACCGCCCTCAAAAGAGTCCTACGCTACCTCAAAGGCACTATAACTTTCGGCCTCCACCTTACCAAATCCATTCACACTAATCTCATTTGTTACACTGACGCGGATTAGGGAGGTTGCCCCGACACTTGCCGCTCTACTTTCTGCTACTGTATTTTCTTTGGTGATAATCTTATCTCTTGGTCCTCTAAACGACAACCAACATTATCACGCTCCAGTGTCGAGGCCGAATATAGAGGAGTAGCCAACGTCGTTGCTGAATCTTGTTGGCTACGCAACTTGCTTCTTGAACTTCGATGTCCTATTACTAAAGCTACACTTGTTTATTGCGACAACATAAGTGCTGTTTATCTATCCAGCAATCCGATACAACATCAACGCACTAAACACATTGAGATGGATATACATTTTGTACGCGAAAAAGTCGCCCAAGGTCACATACGAGTTCATCACGTTCCATCTCGACATCAACTTGCCGATATCTTCACCAAAGGACTTCCACGAATCTTGTTTGATGATTTTTGAACCAGTCTCAACGTTCGCGAACCTCCCGTTTCGACTGCGGGGGTGTAATGGCCAAATATACTGCATTCATTGCAGTATATTCGGTATTCATTGATAGCATTCTTTGTGTAATATTCGGTATTCATTGATAGTATTAATTGTGTAATATTTACTGTACTAAATAGCACATACCAAATATAGCAATCATCAATATATAGGATACTATCCATATTGGTAGAGCATAATTATAGGAATACATTTGTATGTATATGGAAGATTGATGAAATGGAAAGACAAGGATTCAACCAATCTTTTATAGTTCTCAGAAATACGTTGAGATGCATGAGTTGACTGGAATAAAGCATTTTTTCGATACAGTCACAAGAAGAGTACTAAATTGAGACAAACTCTGAATACTAGATATGACTTCAAAATAAAAAATAACGAGGATCAAGGCCGGCCAGTGAAACAATAGGAGATAAGCATTATCATAGAAAAAAAAAAAAACCAGTATGGATCACCATCTAAGACCTTAAATGACCGTTTAGTGATAAATGAGGTAGGGGCCAAACGTGGTTTTCGCTTTATTTTTCAAATTTGAAGCCGTCTTTATCTCATACAGTTCTTTTCAAAAAAAAAAAAAAAAAAAAAAACCAAAAAACAAGACAAAAAAAAGGAAAAAATCTCAAGTGATAGAGAGACGGTTCTTTTAGAGAAACACTGTCACCGGCAGGATACCCAAGCGGGCGGCAAAACGGAGACGGCGATTCAAGCTTTCAGTTTTGATCATGGAAGTTCCCATACAAGACACCACTGTTCGAATTTTCTGCCGCAAAATCTTCGTTCCGAAGACCGAAGAGCCTCAACTCTGGTGGTTAATCGGTTCCCCGTTCTTCCTTTCTCCCACCATCATCTCCATCTTCAAATCCATCCACACTCTTCCTTCCAATCACTCCTCTGTCGATTTTGATAAAGAGTCGGGTACTTAAATTTCATCTAATTAACCTCCATTGATTTTTGTTTTTAGTTAACATTTTTATTTGAGACTATGGTTTCTAAGAAAATTGGGCAATTAGTTTATTGTACGTGTTCGGGATCCCTTCCATTGAAATTGGATGAACGGCATTGGTTCGAGTGGAGTCATATTTAGTTCAATTTGATTTTGCTAGATCTTGGTTTGAGGTTGTGCTTACTGTTGGTTTATGTGTGTGCTTAGTAGCTCTCTTTTTTTTTTTTTTTTTTCTGGTGCTACTAGTGATGTTTTGGGCTGTTAAAATCTCGTAATGGATTTCTAAGTGGCGAAATGTGGAGAAAGTGAATAAGGAAGATGCATTTTGTGCTTGTTAGCTGATGATTAAAGCTCTGCTGCTTGTGGTTGGTGCTTGTAAATAATTTTGTCTTCTGGTATAGGTGCCTTGATAATAAATGTTACCGTAAACATGATGAGTGAAATGACTCCCGCAAATTTAGTCAAGGTTGCAGGGTTGTTTGTGTTTCTTCTTTTTCTTCAGCATCAAGAAATGCATGTATATGGGCTTAAGCACTGTTAATTGGTCATGGATTGCTATGTATAGTTTGTAATTCTCACGATTTCAAAATTCTTTCTGGTAATTATTGTCACATTATGCATCCCATTTCATACTTCAGTTGGCAAAAAATTTGGGTGTCATAGTGTCTATAGTTCTTTTTTTCTATAGAACCTGGAAAATGGTAATCCATCACTTATCTGAAATTGTTGGCACGACTTTGCAGTAGTCTTTTGTTTTTCAAAAGCAAGATGCAAACTTTGGAACTTGTTGTTTGACATTACAATATCAAATGCTTAATCGATGTTTGTTTGAATACTGTTTTAATCAATATCTGTAACTTACTCTGACAGATGATATAAGGTTAATACTCCCGAAGGGTTTTGAAGTAACTGGAGCATTGATAGCCAAAAGTTATTCGGATGCTAAGAGCGTTGCTAGCGAGGCCATCAACGCTGCTACTCGATTAAGGAAGTTGCTTCATCATGAATCTGGTGGAGACTTGCTTTCTGATCAAGGATTGGTTGGAGCAGCAGTCAGTCTAAATAATGAGGGTGACATTCATTATTTTTTATCTAGGAGTGGGAGTCCGGAAACTCTTGTAAGTGTAAGCTCAGTAATACATGAAGATCAGTCTGAGAAGTTCATTTGGCAGAGAGGCTGTTTGCTTCGATGTCAGCTTCCAATAAAATTACCAGTGTACTATCCAGGAAACCAAATGACAGGTGATTTTCTTCCCCCTTCGGTATTGTTTATTCTGGATTCAGTTTCTTTTGTCTTTGTTCTCTCTTGCCTTTGCTTTTGATGTTAACATCCATGCAAAAGATTGAAACTCTGTCCCTTTCTTCCACCTTGGTTTTGATGGAGAAAGGGAAGCAAGCGGAATTGAGGGTCATCAGGATGATTAGTTCTACAGTTTTTCTGCCTTCAACTATTTTTTTCCCTCTTAACTAGCAGGAGAATTACTTATCAAAGAATTTCATTGCATACCTTAGAGGTTTTTTATCTTAACGAGTTGAGAAAAAAGTTGTTCTAGAAAAGCTTTTCTAGTGAGGTTTTTGTCGTGAAATCAAATTTAGTAGTTTGCTCTAACTGGTAAATAAGAAGCCAGATCATTCATGACAGATGAAAAATATTATGACTCATCCAAATATGCTAGCATATAGAAGGCTGGGGGTCTTCGCAGCCAGAGACTCTGATAATGCTCGTCAGAAGTTGTGAGGGTTGCCTATTTGTCCCCTGAAGGAGGTTTGTGGATTAATTTTTCTCTAAAATAAATTCCTCTTAGAATAAATGAGAAGTGAAAGAGGTTTTCACATTGTACTCCTGGTGATTTATGTTTATTTTATCATGTGTGAAAATAACTTAGAGATGCCAGATCTGAGGATCTTAGTTACAAATCTCCTGCATCACTCGTCTCTTGGTTTACATAGTACTTTCTTTCCTTTTTCTTTTCCTTTATCTTTTAAAATTTTCTATGCTTCAAATTCACCTAGTGTAGTAACATTTTCTACAGGTAGGGGAAAGATTATCCCGAGGCTCATTTCTTGTTCTGTACAGTGATATTGTTTTTAAGGTTGTCCAATAATGATTGCATCTTGATTATTGGGTGTCTCTGACGCTGCAGTCAACTTCTTGCTGTTTTTCTTTTTAAATCTTTTTTCCTGGCTATCACAATTTTTTGTGATTAGGTTATTAAAATTCTAGATTCACCACCCATCTTCACAGTAGTGGAGAATGCATACTTGCAAGCAGTTGATGCTGTTGCAGAGAAATTTATGGATCCACTAGTGACCTATGTATTAGAAGGTCAAAATGGAGTTTCTGGTGGATGTCAACAGGTTACTGTTAGTGGCTCGGATCTGAACCGTCATGCTGAATACTTGGATAAAACCAATAGTGAATTTGGCGGAAGTTGCTTATCTTGTTCATACATGTGCTCAAAAGCTGGTATGATGACAACTTTTATTTCTTTGGAGAAGGTATGGCCAAGTTCTCAGGACTTCTTTTTTATTATCCATGCCTCAAAAACTGACTTTACGTATGTGGTCTACTGGTTAAATATTTTCTTTGCTTAGAGTGCAGATGTAATTGATGTGAGTATCTTCAGTAACCATTCAAGGAGTACCCCAAAGCCTACTACCCCTGTTGTTGAATATTATCCTGGTATTCCATTCAAATTGTTAATTTGAAACTGTCAGTAATGTGTTCTTCTGTTGCGAATTCTACCCTGACTGTTTTTAGTGGCTTCAATTTATTTGGCTTGTTTTTCAGTTCCTCATACTTACTTTTCACTTGTTTTCTTCAGCTGTTGACGATGTCAAGATATTGGTGGTAGAGCATGATCTAGACGTGGTTTGCTATGCAACCAAAGATATGCCACTAGCATCGGCGATTTCTAAGCTCCTCGTGCCTGCTCTTGTTGATCAGTTGTATTCAATTAGGAAAAAGATGTTGGGAAGCCTTCTGAGACAGCATTCACAGGTTGGATGAGCAGCACTAGTAATCTTTCTTGCTTTCTTGCTTTCCTTCTTATTTTATGTTCTCTTTTTCCTGTCATGTAACTGTGAATCAAGTGTGGATTACCTAGACCCAATATTCTTCTCTGTGCATGCTATTAATTCCTTGTGCATTAGGAACAAAATGTTTATTTTGTCCGCTGCAGTTGATGTAGGTCATTGAAAGCGGAATTTCCTTTATCTTCCATGCCTTATAAATTCTGTTTATTAAGCTTTCCTACACTACGTCAACTTTTTAAACATTGAATGGGTGAAAGATTGAACAGGTGCCCTAGGGTCTGAGTGCATTTGTTAATTCTATAATTTGTTTCACTCGTTCAGGGTCGTTTTAGGTTAGGTGGATTCTTTATTTATATGAATTTTCCCTTTCTCCAATGTACTTAATTAAATAACTTCAATGTTCTTTTGCTCTCATGCAGTTGCGTCCATACCACTTCGTTCCTCCTGGGTTTTTACATCCCGTTACTGTTATCTATGATCTAAAATATGGGGAGACAGAAATTGAGCAAGGTAAGGTGTGTTGATGTTGGTTTTTTTTGAAATTTTTAAATGTAATGTGCTATTAAGTAATGCTCCTGTATAAGCTGGGAAGCGAAGCACGTACCAATTGTTGTAGTTTTTCTGGTTGTAGTGGAAGTTGGCTAACTTTTTTGGGTGGCCATAAGTAGAGCCATTGTTAAGGGTATCTAGTTAGCTTATTTCTTAGAAATATAGTCTTTCGTTCATGATGCACAGAATTATTTTTCCCCACTTTTTGCTTGTGTGACGAGTTGGCTTACATTTTTAGATATTGCACCTTTATTCATATAGGAGTTTCCTTCACAAGCATCCTATGTCATTTTAGTTTAACATTAAAAGAATAAAATGTTCAAGGAATTTGCTTGATGATCATCCTATGCCATTTAAATTTTAGGGCTGAAAATATTATAAAATGGGGAAGGCACCCGATTGGACTTAAAGACCAATTTTGATCTAATATCATTCTTTTTTTTGTTTATGACTCACTAAATTGATTGCGCTAAGCTAATATCACTCAACTTGACAGTCACATTTTTTTTATCCTCACTCAAAATGTTTAAGGGTGCCGCCTCATACCTGTAACACAAACCATACCTTTTCTGTGGTGTAGTTCTCGCACGGGAGAGAGTGCCATTATTTAAGTAGTTCTGATCCCGGTAATTCTAGAGATTCTATGTTCTATGTGCAGATGAAGTCTTTCGTTTTAAAGTGGTTGACTTCAAAGGTTCACAACCACCCTATAGCATAGAGTGCTTGTAACTATGATGTAGAGAGGGGGAAAAAAACTCTATGATGTAGAGAGTCGCTCTAAAGCCTCTGAAAGAAATTGTGCATTGGGATATCCAAATGCGTCCTCTTCATGGTTTGCTTAAGATGCCACATATCTATTTAGCCCTTGTTAGATTGGATAGGAAAAACTGCTAGAGAATATGAGAATGAGTGTAATCGTGACAATGTTTTTGAAATAAATGATTTGATTATTGCTACAAACTGTTTTTTAGACAACCAGCTGGTTTTCCCATCTTTAGAGAAAAACTTTCCACTTATTTTCTTGTTTTATATGCATAACCCATCTGGTTGTGGAGGAATCGTGATCAATTACCCGATAATGTTGATCGAGCGTTATGATGCTTGTGACCTGGTTTTCAGATGGGAAATAATCCAAAACTATCCAGCTTTCGTGAAGAGCTTATCCTCTTCAGCTGCTGAAGGAATTGGGGGACCTCTCCCTGTCCTGTTTCATGGCCAGTGGAGAGGAAGTGTCTACTTTTATTTCGGGTGTAGGAATTCTGATAATTGAATGGTTTTTGTTTTTTCTCTGCAGAAGAAGTCAGAAGATCCGTTCATTTGAGACTTGGTTTGCCAATGGACCGTCCACTTCTTAGAGTTGCAAATGCAATACATTTAACTGTTAATGATAGTATGAGGAAAAACTCTGTTGAGAGAGGTAATTGTGTCATTTTAATCTTGCACATTAATATGTTTTCAGTTATTTTGTGTTCCCTTGCATTGCATATGGTAAACTCATGTTAATGCTGTATATTAAGCTGCACAAATTGCTGCAATTAGGTTTGCTCAAGGATGTACATCTTGGGATCCCAAGCAGCGGGGGTGAGTGACTTTGTTCTGATCTGCTTTATTTCAATGTTTTTGCTAAAGAACATATCTTACGGGTGTGTCCATCCTGCAGTTTCTGGAGGCAGAGTTTCTCTAGTACAGGGCTCCTATGAATACTACCATTACCTATTAGATGGATTTGATGATTCGGTAATACCTACATCCAAGTAAAACAACTATTTCATATAGTATATAGCAGTCAGACAACGCTCTACTGTATAATTTTGTTCAATTGAAGTTCTTCAGCAAGGTTTGCATATATGATCTTGTAGAAATTGTCTCTGTACTCCTTTAATAAAGGGTACAACACTTTCATGCAAAAGTTGGTTATATCAAAGCAGAGGAGGTAAAAAGTTAATTTTCAATATGTGTATATATATGTGTATATATATATATATGTGTGTATATATATATCTGTGTATATATATATATATGTGTATATATATATATGTGTCTATATATATATATATGTGTATATATATATATATATGTATATATATATATATATATTGATTAACAATTCTCAATAAAGAATCTGGTCAACATAAGTCTTTGAAGTTTCTGATCAAGAAACTTGTTAGATACTATTAGCATCTGAAACAGGATGAGGTACAAGGAGGCGCCAGTAAAGCAGTTTGTGCTAATGAAATACAGGGAACTCTCTAGGTAGTCGAGACAATCGTTTTACATATGCAAATGTTGATCTGATGATGTTATTACCATCAAAAACTGTTGTAAAACAGACGTGAGTTTCAAGACCTTTTCTGTTCAGTAACAGACCCTTGGAAGTCCCACTCTAATGGTTCACTTATGTGATTGGATCCCAGAATAACCTGACTGACAAATTGATCCAGGCCCATATGGCCAATTCACTTCGGTGTCAATGACAATATACCTATGCTGCAGAACATAATGAAAGTCTTCCTCCTCTGCAAGAATGTGTTCAAAAGATTCATTTTCTTATTCTTGATAGCTAAGGTACCTTGGTAGCTGCTTTGTGAGGCCCTTTACTTTTTTGGGTAATGGTAGTTGCTCTTGGAATATTCTGGAGATTTATCATGTGAGTCACCAGTCAATAGTAATTCCAAATTACTCTGGTGCGGGACGAATTAAATGCTTGATACGAGGAAAGGCTCCACCACTCCACTGGCAAAAATTCTTGATCTTGATTTATGTGTTCCAATACAATGATCTTTGAGGTGCCCTTTTCTAGTTTATGCGTTGCTGGTCTAGGTTTTCATGATGTGTCTGATTTTGAACTGAAATTTATGTTTCTCCATTTTCTATAATGTATGGACAGCAAGTGGAATATTATTTTCTGATTGGGTTTATCAAAATTGGCTAGGGTTGGGGTTGTGCGTACCGTTCTCTGCAGACTATTATTTCATGGTTCAGGCTCCAGCATTACACTGGCATTGGTGTCCCTTCACACAGGTAGCAAGTTCAGTGGATATGTTTATACCCTTGCTAAATGACAAATGATACTTTATCCATAATGTCACCTTTCTGATCTCTTAACAAAATGTTTAGCTCATCAGTGATTTTTGGCTTGCCTTTTGTGAAGGTGATTACATAATTTACCAAGTGAAGCGTAATTACTCATTCCATTCCAAAAATATTGGCGTAGTTGACTTGTCACTTTACAAAAGAAAAATGCATTAATAGCCAAAATTCGTATAACACACATGCCATTGTCTTTGCAATTAATGCAGGGGAGAGAAAATATGTTTAAATTAAGAAGCGCGTAATAGACATATTGTGAAGTAGAAAAGACGCCAAATTTTTAGGACAGTGGGAATATATTTTTTGGATAACCTAAAAAAGAAAGTTGACCAATATTTTTAGGACAACAGAGATTTCTTTTGGTGATATTCGAGTCTTAGCATGAGAGCACGCCCAGCTACGTGAGAACCCCCCCCCCCCCCCCTTCCTTTATTCTTTTTTTATTTAAAAAAGCTCAACGAAAATGGGTGAGTTTCTTTACTGTCCTTTAATCAATTAACTTTGTTTTGAAAGTCTTTAGAACCCAACACTCTACCACTGTCATCTAACTCTGCTTTGAGAACTGTTGTTAAATTGATGTCTTATGGCTGTGTAGGACTATTTTCCTAGAGACTTTAGAGTATTGGAGTACTTGATCATGACATTACCATTAGCTAAGAAAAAAAATGTTCCACGGAAACAACAGTGAAATTTAACTTGAAATTGTGACATAAAAGGAGGATTGTGAATGATATGGACCAATAAGGGAAAGAAATGATGTTGTAAAGATACATTCTTTTTCTCTCTTTCCTTTAGTCTAGATCAAAGCATTTTTTTGGTTAAAATCCTTGACGCATTTTCATGTTCAACAGGAACAATGAATCTAGAGAAATGAGCAGAGCTGGTAGTTGGGAATCCTGTGATGAATATTGAGAATGGCGTTTGCTATAAATAGAATCTAGCTTGTTAGTTGTAGTTGAATATTTGGATTAGTTACCTATTCAAGATCACAGGGAAGCTAGATAGTTTTGCTCTTATCTGACATGATGATCCACAAGCAGTTCCTAAGGAGGAAAGAAAAGAGAATGTCACAATTGTCTTGGATCAACCCTCTTTAGATAATTTTTATGGTTTATCTGTGTCTTAGTGGCTTATCAATGCCTTTGTTGTTTGGTTCACGTTGTTTTCTAATGTAGCAATGTACTTTTAGGGAAATACAACAGACACTTGTGGAAATGGGTGACAAAGATCCCCCTTTTATAGGGTCACGAGAATGGATTGGGGCTATTGAATTGAGCTTTGTGCTGGACAAACTTCTAGGTGTAAGTGCAATCTCTCTCTCTCTCTCTCTCTCTCTCTCTCTCTCATGTTTGATAGTGACAGGATTATCTCTAAATTGTTTTGCGGATTGTGGCTTATCAACAGGTTAGTTGCAAAGTCATAAATGTTAGATCTGGAGCGGACCTTCCTGAAAAATGCCGAGAACTTGCCTTGCATTTTGAAACTCAAGGAACTCCTATCATGATTGGTTGGTTAATTGTGATTTGTGCAATCCTCGTGTCTTTTTTACATCAATGCTTGAGGCGTCTTCTTTTCATTTGAGTTCACATGAACTGGATTTTGCTCAGATGCCCTTCAGTGGCTTCCAGGACGGTGCAAGTTAAATCATTTGTAATCTATATGCAGGTGGTGGTGTCCTAGCGTATACCCTGTTGGGTGTTGATTATAATGAAGTCAGTGGAGATTGTGCATTTCTTATACTTGATCCGCACTATACTGGTAATGATGATCTCAAGAAAATAGTGAATGGGGGATGGTGCGGATGGAAAAAAGCCGTGGATAGCAAAGGAAAGCACTTCTTCTTGCATGATAAGTTCTATAATCTTCTGCTGCCACAGAGACCTTTTATGGTCTAGCAGCTTGGTGCCCAAGAATGTTGTGTTAATTTGGAGCAAGTAAACACTAGTTTCGAAACAAACTTCCGATTCTCTTGAACGGAAGCATTGTTATAATGGCGAGAGAGGCAGCTATCTGTGGTTCTTTCAGAAAAAACTCGAAAAAGGGTACTCATTCTTCAATGTATCCCAGTATGTCTGCAGTTTAGTGAGTTAGAATGCTTGTTTGTGACATCTATTTATGGTATACAGTTGAAATACATGGGACAGATGAATGCTTTAATTGTCCTTTGTGTAACTTATTTTGCAATCTGAACTGCAATAGATAGAAGTAGGCGGATGCCCTTAAGTTTTGTATCATGATTTTACAAATTCGTTGTTTGGGAGTTCTACCTTGCTGTTAGGTTTGTTTGGGAGTTACCTTGATGCTGTTTGTTTCTTTTCCCCTTTCTTTTTTCTGGTGTGAAATATCATTGTTTAGTTTTTGTGATTGGGATCATGCCATTTTCATTGAAGTTTTGTACATATGGCATGATACGCCTAAGGAGTTAGAAGATGATATGTAACATTGTTTTGGAAATCCTTGCATGCAATGAAGGCCCCAGAGAGGGTTAAACTCTCATTGGCATCACCATACCATGGATCTAATTATCACCGTTTATGGACATGGTCCAGTGGTTTGTTTTTCAATGTCCTATTTAATGGCAGTTTCAATCTCCATAAAATGTTCAATCTCCGATCCTTTCTATGTTTCAAAAGTATTCTGCAGTAGCTTTTTAATGTAGTGTAAAATTATACTCTAATGAAAAGTCAACTAATGTAATAAATGTAGTGTAAAATTATACTTTAATGAAAAGTCGGCTAGGGTAATATTTTTAATACAAAGAGGGATTATTACTTTTGGTGGCGGTTGGGAAGTGGAGAGATATTGCAGTTGTGACTTTTGGACGATAAGTTAGTGGAGAGAAATTGCAGTTGTGCTGGATATGTGAGTTCTCGTTTTTGTCCACAAGGATTGTGCAACTTGTAAGAGATGTCAGAAATAGTAGGGCTCTGGTCATAGGGAGGGTACCATCTCCTCTTAGTGACTAAAATTTCCTTCTGCTGCTCAATATTTATTTCTTTTTCGCAGAATTTACCCTCTAACTTGCAATTATCGTAGAAATTTACTTAGAATTTTACGCTCTAACTTATGATTAATAACAAAAGAAAGAATGAGGAACACAACGACAACATCACTTTCAAAAGTCAAAGGTACCAAAACTTCAGGATTGAGAATATCCAAAAACGGGAGGAGCGGAGATTGAAACGGTTAAGACATGACATCAATGCGAGAGGCGGAGCAACTTAAAAAACATGTCTTCTAGGTGGGGTCTGCTTCCAACGTTTCCCATACAATAATTATTTTTTTTCGGTTAATTTGTCAAATAGAGTGTTAACTAAATCAAAATGGTGGTGAAAATAGTGTAGATAGATTCTGGTTTAGTTTATCTAACTTCATAACCGAACTTGAACTATTTTCTGCTTGTTTATGAATGAAAGAACATTGTAGCTCATGAACTCTGTTTACATTTGCAGATAAATTATAATAAAAATCAATGCAGAACCAACACATATCCTTATACACAAGATACACACCATTTGTATAGAGGCGTATAAATAACATACTTTATTTAAGGAGCGCCGCTAGCTTTAAGTGATTTGGAAATCCATCTGTCTCATATCAACATATTAGGAAAAAGAAACCACAGTACAACAACACAAGCCGTCTTCACCCATTCTCCCTTTTTTCAGTTTCAATATCCCCTCCTTATTCTACCACCTACCTCTACTCTGTTGGATATGAAATGTTTTGATGAAGTTAAAAGATGTTTTAAAAGCGTTAAAAATGTATTTCATACTTGGAAATTGAAGCAAAATGAGAAAACACATTGTGAGACATCGATCTCTCACATGGACCGATCGATATATACATCAGTTTCTTAAGAAGATACATTGATCGATCTATGTTGGAATTGTTTAAGATTGAAACCTTACTGTCCAACATCGACCTCTCAAGTTAGGAGACATCGATTGAACAATGTGACATCAGTCTCTAAAGTTGAAACCTTACTGGAAGACATTGATCTCTCAAAATCTGAGTCATCGATCAATTGATATATATTTCAGTCTCTCAGAAGGGATATCGATCGATCGATGCACATAAGGAATAAAATTGAAACCTTACTGGAAGACATCGATCTCTCATCAATGGGACATTGATCGATCGATGTGCACATCAGTTTCTCAAATAAGAGACGTAGATCGATCGATGTATGAAAGGTGCAAAACTGGAACCTTAGTGGAATACATCGATCTCCGAGCACTAACACATCGACTGATCGATGTCATCCAGAATTCAAATTTTTATGACCGCTGGAACAAAATCCAAAGAAGATTTATGGTGTTCTCTTTCCAATCTTGCTCAAATTTCTTGTGGACTTTTCTCTAACATTAATCACGCTTCCTTGACTATTATATCCATGTCTAAGATTCTCTAGAATGGCTTTGGAGGATCAAATCAATCCATAGGGCAGTTAAATTCTATTTGAACATTGTCAAGACTTATGATTGAGTTGAAGATTTATGGGAGGCTGCAAAAATGTGGCTCACTCTATAAATTGAAGAAGCTCAGATGAGGGCAATACACACTTTCATCCTCTTCAAGCTTCATATTTCAATTTTGTAAATTTCTCTTATTTGTGCAAAAGTGCTTACAGCTTGTTAAGCTCTTGTTGCTTTTTTTTCATTGTTGTAAATTGTGAGAGTGTAAGTATAACACTAGGGAACCATACATATTTGATCTCTTATTTGTGTTTAGACTAGTGAGATAGTGTAATCCCCACTACCCTCTGTGAGAAAGTTTTTTGAGAGAACTTTGTTGAAGTTGTGAGGAAGCAAGAACAAGCTGAAGTTATTGTAACTACACAAAGTTTGTTTTGTGCAAGAAGTTGTAGTTGTGGTTGCTTAGACTACGTTGTTGCCGTAAGTATTGCTGTTATTATTCTTATTAAGAGTAAAAAGAAGAGTAGTTGTTGAAAATCCACTTTGGAAACAAAGTGGTAGTGGAGTAGAATTGTTTACGATTCGAACCACTCTATATTAATTGTATTCATTCATTATCTCTCATCTTCCTTCTTTACTTTGAATTGAAGTTCATTTGAGTTGGAGATAGCCAAAAACGAGAAAATTCTGCAAAATTGCTCGACACTCTATTCACCCCCTTTAGAGTGATTGTCACGGACCTAACAATTGGTATCAGAGCATAACCTTGATTCTTGGCAAATCTTTGCAAATAGCAAGGTTAAAGATTATGGCAATGACAACCTCTTCATCTTACACCTCAACTTCCAAACCAGCCGCATTATTCTCAGATTTAAACGCTAAAGCTCCTATGTTTGATGCTCAAAACTATTATTTGTGGAAGTTTCGAATGAGAAGTAATTTGAAAGGTTGCGGATTTGATATATAGAGTGTTGGACCGTGCACCTGCAATAAACATCACTAGAGGAGGGGGGTGAATAGTGGTTAGCGAAAATTACACTACAACCCTTTGTAAAAATCCTCTTTGAAAACAGAATCTGAGACCACTTCAGATTCAGAAGCCGTTTTTGAAAAATTCAAAAATAATTGTAGACAAATCCAAAAATTCTGAAACTTTTAAGAATTGAACTTCAATGAGTTAACAAGACTCTGTCCAAAAATCCGACAAAAATAAGATCGTTTGACCTTTTAAACAAATAAAAAGATTCATGTGGTCAATCTGGACAGAATTGGACAGGATGTTGCTGATTTTGAAAATAGTGTTTCTCTTTGAATACTCAATCAAAAAGGTTGATCTTTATATCAAAACACTCCTTAGGATGCGTAAATGAAGTTTCCGGAAGGCTTTGACCTTAAAAAATTCTTGATAAATACAGAATTTAAGTTTTCTCAAAACTGATCAGATTGCAGCTAGATTGGAGCAGTTATCTTGCAAAGACTGAAATACTAACTTTCCCTTGATCAAATCAAGTGATTCTTGTTGCAAATGAAAGTTAACAGTCTGAAGTATAACTCCACCAAAAATCACGAATTTTGAAAATGTTTACCTATTTTTTCAAGATGTGAGAAGTTGTGTGAAAACAGACAGAAAACAGAAATGAAGAAACAAGACAAGAACATCGAGGATTTATCCTGGTTCGGTCAATGTGACCTACTCCAGTCCCAAAGAACACCTTTCCTTGGATTTCACTATCAAATGAATCACCTTACAACAAGAACCAAGCTTGATCCTTGGGTTATACACCAATCCTACTCAAGACTTAGATAATCACCTTCTAAGCAATACTAAGTTGCAACTCCTCTAACACCTATTGATATAACCTTATAGAAATGGCTAATCAATATTACAAATGAAGCTCAAGAGGCTTGTAGCACAACAAAAACAATAAGAACACCTTTGCTACAAAGAATGGAACAAGAACAACAACAAGAAGAAGATGACAGCTAGACAATTAAACAAATGCTTGTAAGCTTCAAGTGTGTTTCATCTTCTTCACCATTGCCTCTATTTATAGTGTGATTTGAGCCTTAGAGATAAGACTTTCAATGTGTCACCATCTTCATCATCAAGTCCAAATGTCTTCTCATCATTGGTTGGCCTTGTACACTTAGGCAAAATAAAACAACATAATTGGTCCACTTAGGATGTCACCTTGGCCGATTTTTACACCTTGAAAAATGACTTGGAATTATCTTGAAAATGTGAAGATAATATGGCCATAACAACTCCATCATCTTCTCAACTCTTTAGCAAGATAATAGACATGTGGACATTTACCATTTCAAACTCAAAAATTCAGCTCCAAGACCATTAAGTAGCCGTTGTCTACCTTCCATATTTTCCAAAAATAAATTTTGATTTTCTTTAATAAAACAAGAAAGGATAATACCACCAAAATATCCCCAACTTCAAGCACAATAATAGGACATGTGAGAGCTCCATTTGACTCAAAAAATCTGCCAAGAAAAGCCATATATCCGTTGGCTATATTTAGAAAATTCCAAGTTGGCAATTTTGCCAACTAGCTCCTTTTTGGTTTGTCCATTTGTCATCAAGCCATAAAATGAATTCCACATCATATCCAACTGCATATGCACGTTTTTCAACATATATATATGTGTAGAAACTCATATTTTTGAAGAAGAAATTAATAGATAATAGTTGACAAGATTATGTCAACGTGTAACACCGAAATTCCCAATATTTCTTCTTATATGTCGTGATCATTTCCGCATCTTTAACACCTTGAACAACTCTAAATAATGATGATAAATATGCTCTTATAACATATATAAGAGGGCCTTCAAGAAAAAAAATAGAATGTGACATCTCAAATCGTCACATATCCCGCTATAGTCAATAATATCATCATGTGAGAGATAAGATAAAGAATCACCATATTATCTTCAAGTTAATAATAAAACAGCTCCAGAATGAAGATAATAATATGCTCAAGAGATTCCTTGAGTGAAAATACCAAAAATACCCTCAGGGGTAAAATGACCAAAATACCCCTGGTATATGAAAACTCCAGAAATGACCCCGATGGTCAGAAATGAATATTATAACACCTTTGTCTTGATAAATAGTATCAGAATAATTCATTGACATATATTCACCGTATCATGTTCCTACAAAACTCAAAATACCATTTTTGCCCTTTTTGGTAAGTTGTAGAAACTTCCAAGGCACGTTAGTCACAATACATTTAAAATCATCAAAATCACACAAGATTCACATAATGAGCATGTATAAATCATATACAAATGAAATAAACCACTTTAACATATTTTAGAAAAATATTTTTAAAAACCCTAAACATTCTGTGAGACGTGGATCGATCCATGTGAGGGGCTGACGTACGTCGATCGATCCACGTGAGAGATCGACGTCTCATAGTAAGTTTTTGGTTCTTCTTAATCCAACATCGATCTATCCATGTTAGGGGATGATGTACATCGATCGATCCATGTGTCTCTGCCTGAGAGATCCACGTCATTTTTCTTCACTTTTTCATCCTTTAATCACTTATAACACCATATGTGACATTTCTAAGTATTCACCACTTAAAATCATGACTTTGAAAATTATCCAAACATATTTCTCAACATGGAGAGCTGTTGTCAAAGGAATTTGAGTTTCTATGATTGCCAAATCAAAAGGAGAATCAATGTTCAAAGATGAGGATGACTACATTGAAGAAGATAAGATTAACTTGCCATAAACGGAAAAGCATTCGATATTGTTTCAAGTGCTCTAACTACTACCATGCTCATAAGACTTCAAGGTCTTGAAATAGCCCATGACGCATGGAAAAGGTTGAAAATGATACACGAAGGCACTGAGCAAGTAAGAATGGCCAAAAGACTTATGCTCATGAAGGAATTGAAATGTTCAGTATAAAGAGTGCGATAAGATTGAGGAGACAATCAACAGATTCACTCGAATAGTGGATCAACTCTCAATGGTTTACAAGAAAATCTCAAATGAAGATCTTGTCTCAAAACTTCTCAACTCCTTTCCAAGAGAATAGACACCCAAAGTGACCACCATCACCGAATTAAAAAAAATCTCAAGACTCTTACTCTGATGAGCTATCCGACAATCTACTTACTCGTGAAATTTTTATTGATGGGCAAAATATGATGAATCCTATTAAGCCTACACATGCATAACACAAAGGATTGTTGGTAGAGTCCGATGAGTCGGATGAGGAAGTTGTTCTTCTAGTTAGAAAATTTAGAAGAGGAGCTACAAGAAACAAGGCTCAAACAAGAAAGTTTTTCAAGAACCAAAGACAAAGAATCAAGTGAAAATTGTTATAGGTGTGGTAGACTCGGTCATTTCATCGCAGATTGCCATGTCAAGAAGCCACAAAAGCAAGAAAAGAAAGCTTTTCCTCAAAAGAAGAAAGGTTTAAATGTAGAAATAACCACATGGGATGATCTTCTTTCCGAATCGGAAGGGGAAGAAAGTGAAGACAATGATGTTGAACTAATTGCAATCATTGGAAATCAAAAACAATAACACGCTTGTCTCATGGCAATTGAGAATGACCTTGAGGTAAACTCTAATTCTTCTAATGTTAATTTACAAGATGAAATAGGGGATTTAAAAGATGATTTTGAAAAACTAAATTTAAAATATAAACACTTGAAGAAAAAAATTTAAAAAGTGCATATTAGAAAACAAGAGCTTGTATGATAAGAATATTTTGATTTACCAAGAACATGATATCATGTTTACCATGCACAAGACCGTAGCTCTAGAAAACATGGAGATTAGGAAAGAGTGTGAAAATTTAAGAATAGATTTACAGAAATTAACCAATGGTAAAAGTAATTTAGATAAAGTTACTTGGAAACCAAAGGATAGGAAATGACAAATCTGGTTTAGGATTTAATTATTCTACTACTGAGCCCACGTCATTAATCCAAAAGAAAAAAGTCAAATAATAGAAGAACTCGAAATGGCTCATTATCTTATAAACACAAAAACACATGACTAAGACATATGACTATTTTCTTTCATTGTAACAAGGTAGGACATATAAAAAGTACATGTAGAGCTAGATTTGGTAATATGTATGTTTGGAAGCCTAAGATCGACAATCTAACCCGAAAGACCCGATCATCAAAGGGTACCAATGTATAAACCTCTTGGTTTTATAGGCTCCCAAGATAAATGGAGTAGCCAAAGAAGAAGGAGCCAAGTGGCTGATAGACAGCGGATGTTACACACACATGGTTGGAGACAAGACTTTATTCACCAAGCTCAAACTCCAAGATGGTGGAACGGTGCATTTTGGAAACGGGTGAGCCAAAATCCTTGGACATGGAGAAATTGGTAACTCTTATTTTATTATTAATAATGTATTATATGTAGAAGGACTTAAGTATAAATTGATAAGTGTTAACCAACTATCTGATGATAATTTTCCAACTGAATTTGCGGAAAGAAAATGCGTAGTGAAAAAGAATGATCAAATTGTTTTTGAGGCTCTAAGGAAAAATGATGTTTATAAATTTAACACACATAATTTGACATCACAAAAAGTTTCATGTCTAGTTGCCAAAAATGATTTGACACAATTATGGCATAGACGGCTTGAACATATTAGTTTTAAAAATTTCAAAGAGATTTACAAAAATGAAAGGTCTAAGCTCTTCCAAAGTCAAATTTCAAAAACCATAGCTTATGTGACACTTGTCAAAAGGCAAAGCTTGTTAAAGTAAGCTTTAAGCCCAAAAGTGAAATCTCCACCACCAAATGTCTACAATTGCTTCATATGGATTTGTATGGGGATATTGATACATCAAGTCTAGGAAGAAACATTACATTTTTCTAGTGGTAGATGATTTTTCTAGGTAAACTTGGGTCGTGATCTTAGCTAAAAGGAATGATGCATGCTAAGAATTTATAAAACTTTGTAGAATTGGCACTAAATGGGTATTTAGAAATGAAATAGATGATAAAGAAAACATAACTAGAAACAAGGCTAGGTTAGTAGCTCAAGAATATATACAAGAAGAAGGTATAAACTACGATGAAACTTTTTCCCCTGTAGCTAGATTAGAAGCCATTAAGATGCTACTAGCATATGCATGTTATAAGGATTTCAAGGTATATCAACTGGATGTGAAATCAGCCTTCTTGAATGGAATAATTCAAGAAGTGTATGTAACTCAACCACTGGGGTTTGAAAATCATGATTACCCTAACCATGTATCCAAACTCAAAAAAGATCTTTATGGACTTAAACAAGCTCTCAGGGCATGATATAAGAGATTGACTAATTTTCTTCTTGAAAACGGTTTTCAAGAAGAAAAATTGACACTACTCTATTTATTAAAGAACAAATAAATTGATAAGAACAAAGAAATCATCAATTAGTTATTCAAATATATGTTGATGATATCATATTTGGTGCTACTAATGATTATCTTTGTGAGCATTTTGCTAAGTTGATGATTAGAGAATTTGAAATGAGCATGATGGTTGAACTCAACTACTTTTTTGGACTTCAAATCAAGAAAACTCAAGATGGAGTATACATATCTCAAACAAAGTATACCAAGGATCTCCTCAAGAAATACAAGTTTGAGGATCGAAGAAGTGTGAGCACAACAATGAGCACAGTACAAAGTTTGACAAGGATGAAAAAGAAAAGCCGGTTAATGTAACTAAATATTGGGGTATGATTAGTAGTCTACTTTATTTGACCGCTAGTAGATCAGATATTTTACATATTGTGTGTTTATGTGCTAGATTTCAATGTATACCTAAGGAATCGTGTCTAGTTGCCATAAAACATATTTTTAGGTATTTGAAAGGTACTTTGAACCTTGACTATTTTATCCCAAAAATAGATGTTTTGACTTAAGAGGGTATATTGACTCAGACTATGCCGAAAATCTAGTCGATAGAAAAAGCACCTCCAGGACATGTCAATTCCTTGGAGATTGGTTAGTTTCTTGGTTTTTGAAGAAACAAAATAACTGTCACTTTCAACGACGGAGTCCGAATATGTGTCGGTCTCCTCATGTTGTGTCCAACTATTTTGAATGATAAACACCCTATGTTACGCCTCGCAAAATTTCGTTACATCGGTACATGTTTAATATCGTATTCAGAAATGTCTAAATTTTACACGAGTATTAAAACATGTGATATATCGATGTGGGACGAAATTTGGTAAGGAACGTTTACGATCACATGATAAAATTAAAACAAGAATAATAGGTAAAAGCTTGATTATTGGATTAAATCAAATCAAAACAAAAATACATGACACAACAAATTAGGGTTAATTAAATAAAAGGAAAAAGAAAGTAAGACATGACTATGTATTTGAGACAAGAGAGAAAGAGAAAGTAAGACATGACTATGCATGGATACATACATATATATATATATATATATACACATATATATATACATATACATATACATATATACATATACATATACATATATATATATACATATATACATTTTTTTTAAAAGGAAAATTTTATTAATAATGTTGAGCCTCCGTTATGGTGGAGAATACCTTTTTACATCAGAGTATATCATACGTAAACCAAAAGTATAAAGCTGCTAGAATGTGCAATCTCCAGTCAAATATGATATGCCGCATTAAAACCTTGCCAAGTAACACCACCCTTGTGGATAAAACCTTGGCGAAGGAAAAAGCGTACATATTTATTTGAATGGAAGAATTGCAAGCTTGTACATGCAAAAATGTATAAAACGTCCCTATAACCGGTATGATGAAGTTGTGGATGGGCCTCAATAGTCTTGGTGCACGGTTGGAGTATGCTTTGAGAAGAGCAGGCGTGATGATCCAATAACAAAGGTCGGCATGAAGTGGGCATGCCAGCGATAGTGAAACAGTCCACTTCCATATAGGTGTCCCTCGGCAAAACAAAGATAATGGTGTGTTAGTACCAACACAAAGTATAAATGGCAACAGTAAAATGTTATGTCCAAATCGTACCAATGTTGCCCATAGTACATAGACTACAGGCAACAGAAAGAAATAAATGCAGTGAGTATATGCTTTGAGAGATAGATGATATACCCGCGTTGCCTGCATTCTGTTGATGCAGGCAACCAATATTCGTATCAAGTTGTGTCTATTACGTTCGAATCGCATGGATGTATCCATCAGTGTGATAGAATGCATGGGCCATCTGCGGCAATTGGGAGGCAGAAGTGAACAGACAAGTGAGTGGCTGGAATCGAGCATGTAGACAAAGATAGTGTGCCACCATGTTGATCTCCCTTGGGATATGGTGCAGCGTACTGCCTGTGAGGCGTAGGAGTTGTAAAAGCCTGTTGTGTTCCGGAAGAGCAGTGATTATGTTGTCCAATGATTGCGTTAATTGCTGACAGTCCGTCTCAATTATTATGTTTCGATGTAACAAGCCAAAGTATAGTAGACTATAAACAATTGCTTGTAGCTCTGCTCTGAGAGGAGGCAAGATGGGTAGGCGGAATGAGAGGCCTACAATCATCTTTCCATTGGCATCTCGAAGAATTGCACCCGCCGCGGCATGTGAATGGCCAGCTGAAGCATCTACATTTAATTTTAACTTCCCAGTTGGGGGACATGCCCACTTCAATGGTAGTACTCTTTTTGGTCGAAGACGAGGAGAGAAGCCATTGTTAATCAACGAGGGAATGTATTGTGCAATGGCCGTGCCAGACCGCGAGGCAGCCCAATCAAAACAAGATTGTTTAGTTAAATGTAATATGTGTGTAACCGGCATATCCGCTTCACCAAATAGATGATTTGTATATACTCGCCAAATTGCCCAGCAAAGCATGATTGGACCAACAACTTTAAAGTTACCTTTTAAAGATATAGCTGAAGAGAGAAGCCACCATTGAAGAAGGTGTTGACGTATGTTCGCTGCTTGGATCATCGGACCATCAAGTAACACAGAAAGCTGTGACCAGACTGGTTGAACACGCGGGCAAAGCAGAAAGATATGTGAGATAGAAGCAGAGGCATTTTTACAGAACGGGCAAATTGTTGGGCATACGCAAGAAAATGCCTTCACATTGTCCTCCATAGGTAGGGCCGAATGAAGCAGTTTCCATATAAACAGACAGATAGTTTTTTGAATGCCTTTCCACCAAATGAATTTATGAGAGAATAACTGAGCATGATGTGGTCGAGTATCTTCATACGCATATTTGAGAGAGAATTGTCCAGTTGGACTGGATCGCCAAAAAGGAGACGGATGGCCTGTCGTAAGTTGCATGCATAGAGTGTGTGTAGAACATATTCTTTTCCAACCGGGAGAGTCGTATATACGAGCCAAGTAATCCATTCTGGGACCATATCGTGCCCTCATATAGTTTGCCCACAGTGAATCACTTGAATGATAATTCCACCAAAGCTTGCAATCATAAGCCTGTTGTATGTGTATTAAGCTTCGGATGCCCCAACCGCCTTCAGTTTCAGGATAGCATAGTTTTCCAAGAGTGGCCCATTGGTGCTGTCCACCCCATAGGAAAAAAGATATTTTCCTGTTGAGCGCTTGGATGATACTCTTGGGCAGGCGAGATGCAGCGAGAATATGAAGAGGGATAGATGTTAAAACTGACTTAAGCAATATAAGTCGACTGCCAGGTGACAAGAGACGGCTAGCCCAGCCCGTTAGCTTGGAGTCAAAATGTTTCAGTAGGGAGGCACAGTAAGATGCACGGTTGACTCCACGATAAAGGTAGGAACCCAGGTATTTGATTGGGAGAGAAGATGGCTGCATTGCCAAAACTTGAATGATATTATGTTGCTGCCGATTCGTGATATATGAGCTTAAAACAAACTGACTTTTCGTGTAATTGACAAGTTGTCCCGAAGCACGTTGATACTCTTGAAGGAATGTTTGAAATCGTGCCAAGTTATGGGTTGAGGCATTGAGAAAAATTAACAAATCATCCGCATAAGCTAAATGAGAAACCGGTACGACTCTTCCAGATGCAAAACCTCTGAGTTGATGAGAGTTGAATAAACTGTTTAGCCCACGTGTAAAGCCTTCTGAGCAGATGATGAATAGTAATGGTGACAGTGGGTCCCCTTGTTTGACTCCTCGTGATGGTGAGAAGAAACCATGTGTTGTTCCATTAACTGAAATGGAGACTTTGGATAACCGCATGTTGTTTATTAGGATATGTAAAAGACGAGGCTCAAATCCAAACTTTAGCATAATGGCTTCTAGGTAGGACCAGTTAACACGGTCAAAAGCTTTGGCCATATCTAAATTGACCATAACTTGGCCATGACGGACTTTTCTGTCAAGTATGTGCACCATCTCGTTGGCCATGTTGACATGCTCACTAATGTCATGGCCTTTCAAGAAGCCAATTTGTTCTGAAGAAATGATTCGAGGAAGTAACACATTGAGGCGAGATGCTAATATACGCGTGGTGACCTTGCTAATAAAGTTGGATAAACAAATAGGTCGAAAATCCGCATATGTAAGTGGATGTGCTTTCTTAGGGATCAATGTGATAATAGATGATAGCATGGATGTCGGTGGAGGCACTCCAAGAAAGAATTCTTGCACGGCAAGAGTGACATCAAGTTGTAATATATCCCAACATGTGCGGAAGAACTGACCATTGTAACCATCCGGACCTGCCGCACTGGCTGGACTTAAGTTCCACACCGCCTCCTTAATTTCAGCCGCAGTTGGCAATTGTAATAACATGCAGTTATCTTCAGATGTCACAAGTGAGGGGATGTGGGTAATAAAATCAACAATCCCGGCAACTTCTTCATGCTCAAACAGTTTCTGATAATAGGAGACTGCTTCAGCTCCTAATGCTGCATTGTCTAGCAAATGATCGCCTGCAGAATTGCGAAGATTGGCAATATGTTGACGTCGATGCTTATCCTTAACAACAGCATGAAAGTATGCTGTGTTTGCCTCTCCTTCAGATATCCATCGTATTCTTGACTTTTGTGCCCAATAGGAGGTTTGAGCTTGAGTGGCCTGCAGCAGTTTGGCCTGAGCCAAGGATAAAGATGTGCGGTTGGCAGGCGAAGGATCCATATCAAACTGAACTTCAAGCCTCCGATAGACAGCCTCAGCTTCCACAACATTGTTGAAGATGTTGCCATAGACATTTTTATTCCAAATTTGGAGATCTTTTTTCAATCTATTAAGCTTCATGTATAAGCCACGCATGCCACCGATCATAGGGTATTGAGCCCATTGTTGTTGCACATATGATTTAAAGTCTGAGTGATTTGCCCATGCATTAATGTAACGAAATGGAACATGGACTCTTTCAACAGTAGTGGAACATTTAAGTAGCATAGGGGAGTGATCAGAGGTGGCTCGAGATAGATGTTGGACCGAGATATTGGCAAATAATTCCGTGAATGCTACAGTGCACAAATGCCTATCCAATCTTCGTCGAACTCTACCTTGTCCAGTTCCACGCGACCAAGTAAATGGTGATCTAACAAAAGGCATGTCTTGTAACCCACAGACATCTACACATTGACTGAAATCTTGCAAATGACGAAGGGGTGGTGTGGAGCGACCATCATGTTCATCAAGCGATAGATATGTATTAAAATCCCCACTGATAATCCATGGTATAGTGTTTTGTTGAGAGAAACGAGTCAAAGATTCCCATAATGCCTGCCTTGCAACAATTGTATGTTTACCATAGACAGCTGACCACGCAAAGGACTGCTGCAAGGGTATATGAATAAAAGACAAATGCGATGCTTGGACTCCATGTTGCACATCGATAAATCTCAAAAGCGATGCATTCCAAAAAATCCAGATATTACCTTGACAGGTTTCCAAAGCATTCGAAAAACCTAATTTTAACCGGTAAAAGGTGAGCTTTGAGGAGCGTTGTTTCGGTTCAATAAGGATCAGAAGAGCAACGTTTGACTGATGTAGCAATGTAAGGAGACGCTGTAGCGAGGTTCGTATCCCTCGTATATTCCACGTGATCGCATTCATGGCAATAGTAAGGTGGGTGGTCCCATACGTGAAGCACTTCTTGTTGTAACTGTAGAAGGTGGTCTGGGTGGCAGCTCATGTTTACGTCGACGTCGGCGTCTTGGTGCAACTGGCATGAATCCGTCATGGGTTGTATCCTCAGTAGCATGAGGTGGAGCGTCATCGGAAGAGGAAATTTGTCGTCTTGTTGATAAACGGTTTTTGATCGTGTCTAACGACTCACGCATTTATTGCAGAAATTGTGCACGTGAGGCATCGTCTGTGTGCACTGTCTGGGGTATTTGATTAGCATCTGAGTCCGAAACTTGATAAACATCTGGTTCTTCCAATGTGACATGTGCTGAGTGGTGTGGTTCTTCAAATAGTCTGTGAATATGAAACCCTTCCTCAATATGATCTGGATTCAGAGAGGGATTTGTTCCGGCCTTATGCTGACTAGGCATGGTTTCGACCTCTGGGGATTCAGCAGCAGTGTGCAAGGGTAAGTGCTGTTGTGAAGGTTGGGTGTGCTGTTTTGTGGGTTTACGCAATAATGTAATAGGGACTGGGCCCAAGGTGGAGTCTTTCGATCCCTTCTTTGGTGTCCAGCGTTGCTTAGGTTTTTGTTGTGTTGGCGGCGGCGGTGGCATATCCGATGCATTCTGGCCGCAGTTTGATGTTGCATGGCCTAGTCTACGACATTCCATACAAAAAGAGGGAAGATCTTCATAGATTATCTGCTGTTGATGGATCTTTTGTTTCCCTTCCAGAAAAATTTTCTTGGGTAATTCCTTGGAGATGTCGGCCTCTACGCAGATTCGTGCCACCGAGGGGCGAAGACCATCCGCAGTGGCAACGTCAAGTTTGATCGGATGGCCAACTATGCGTGCTATTTCAAAAAGCGCTGCCTTTTGTTGGTAATGTATTGGCAATCCTGGCAGAGCAATCCAAATAGGGACAATCGGAGCATCTGCAGACGGATCAAAGTCGATGGTCCATTTCGTTACTCGCATTGAACATCCTGCGATAGTCCAGGATCTCCGGTAGAAGCATCGAACGTAATCAGGTTCATGGAGAAAATTCATCAATATGTGAGTTTGATCTAAAAGCGTAATCTTTACATCGGTTTTGAATCCAATGCGGTCAAAGACATCACGTATGATCTTCAGTGGTGGCCGTCCAAACCAAAAGGTACCAACTAGCGTAAACCGGAAAGGAGCGGCAAGAGAGTCGATTTCATCATCCGTAAAAGAGAGAAGTGGGTGTCCTTTGTGTTTGGAGATGGTCTTTGGATTGATGGAAGCGGCAGATGGTGCAGCGGCGGCGGCGGACACTACAGCGGCGAAGGAGCGATCGCCGGTTACTCCTGGAGAAGACGACGCCATTTTGATCTATCTTTCAATTACATATATACATATATATATATCTACATATATACATATATACATATACATATATACATATATATATATACATATATATATCATGTAACCACGGTATTCTTCCGCCACAAATGAGGGCTAAATTATTAATAAAATACCCGGATGGTACCGTCCGTCCTTCACCTATATATATATGTATATATGTATATTGATCAAATGCATTTTATTAAATCAAAACCTCACTTATGAAGGAGGAAAGCCATATTACATCAGTGTATAGCAAACGCAAAGTGGAAATGTAAAGCAGCTATGATAGTCATCCTCTAATCATATATGATATGCCGCAATTAAACCTTGCCAAGTAAGACCACCCTTGTGGACAAAACCCTGGTGAAGGAAGAAGCGTACATATTTATATCATTGGAGCGAAGACTTAATACAAATGCCCAAAAAAAATACAGCCTAAAATATATACAAAGTCTCATAAGCCACTGCTGCCGACATGGTTGTAATTGAACTTTGTGTTGCTGTCGTCGAAGCATTGACACCGCCAACTCAATTTTGTGTACTTCAATTTCAGGGGTGATCCGAAGAGTGATCCTCAGAAAAAAAGATGCAGACATAAGCAAGCTATCAAATCTGTAAATAAAGTAGGAGAACAGTGGATGAGTAACGTACCTAGCCGTCTGCATGAACATACAAGCGGAACCAGGGAGCGGGTACCGACTCTTTGCCACCGACATGAGGAAACAGTTGATGGACCAAGCAGCAACAGGAATATGGCGCCCACCATTTAATGATTGTAATGTTCTCAGCAAGACGAAGCAAATCGTCAAGAAACAAATATCTAAATAACACATCGCTTGTAGAATAAACCAATAAGAACAAACCCAACCGCCTACATCAATAAGATGCAGGCGGGCAACTGGCGATGAGCACTTATAAATGGACAGAGGCAGTGTGTATATCTGATGTAAACTGCTTCGAACAGCTTGAGGGAGTTCCGTATTCAATGTAAAGACACCTGTATTACGTCTCGTAAGACCATGCTGAGCCAGATAGTGCACCGTATAATTACATTCTCGTGGCACATATGATAATGATCCATCACAGCCATCAACCTTTGCAAATGAGCGCAGTCGCTACTAAACTTTGTTGTCATAGTCCTGTGACTGGAAGCAACATGCAGCAGTTGCAAACAATCTATTTCAACTTCAAGCGAGGTATGTCCAGCCATGGCAAAGAAAATTAAAGAAAAGAGAAGGGTCTGTAGCTCAGCATGCAAGGGCGGAAGCCTTGGCAAAAAGAAACATATCGCTTGAACCAGCGACCCATCTGCATCACGTAACACTGACCCCCAGCAGCGCCTCTGTAGCCACCTGCAGCATCAACATTCAACTTTAATTTACCTCAGGGCGACAGTTGCCAGCGTAAAACCTGTATGCGCTTATTCCGGATAGGGGAGAGTAAGAAGCACCAAGTAATGAGGGGATTGTAACTGCAAATTTCCGATCTGCGACCGATAAGCACCAAATGTAAATGTCATGTCGTATCCGTTCAGGAAGTCTGTCCAATGAAAAGGATTGGTCCCCGAACTATATTCCGACGTATTCTTTCTAGATTTCCCATATAGTGACTAATGGGACTACCGCCGATAAGTGGCCCATCATAGTGTTGCTGCGAACATTATGCCATCAACCTATAAGATATCTACGCAATGTCGAAGCATCCACTCCTGGCAATGGTCCAGCGAAAGTAAGGGATAAATGTGCCCATACTGCGGCAATGAGTGGACACTGATAAAAGATGTGCTCCTGGGAGACCGATGCAATGCCACAAAAAGAACAACATGTTGGAAAGACATCAGCCCAAAATCGAATGTTCTCTGGCAGTGGTAAAGCATTATACCACAATCTCCAACTGAAAATCTTAGCTGCTGGCAATGCACCAGGCCACCAAATGTACCGCAGGAATGGTTGAGGAACAGCTTTCAGGCGACATGCTTCATATACAACGCGTAAAGTAAACTGCCCATTCTCTCCCTCATTCCAAACCAAACCATCCAAAGTTGGAGTTGTATGCAAAACACAAAAAGCATCAACACGACACAATCTCTTCCAATATGTGGAATCATAAATATGAGCATACACGCCTCCACGATTTTCATATTTGTGTCTCATGAACTGAGACCATAATGATGACGATGTATGATATATCCACCAAAGCATACACTCATATGCGATTTGTAGCGTCTCCAGACTACGAATACCTAATCCTCCCTCCTCTTTGCAATAACATACGGACGGCCATGCACGCCAATGGTGACGATTCTTCCAAGAAATGTGCCATCTTCCTGTTCAACTCAGTGACTACACTTTTGGGAAGCCTTGCTGCAGACATTACATGCAAAGGCATTGCAGATAATACTGACTGGATGAGAGTCACTCTACCTGGCAGACTAAGCAAACGTTGAGACCATCTTCTTAATCGCGCATCAAAGTGATTAATCAAAGTGCTACAATATTGTGCCCGATTCGTGCCTTTGAAGAGATAGGAGCCTAAATATTTAATAGGCAAAGTTGAAACCTGCATGTGCAGAATAGCAGATATTCGATGAACTGATGTACCTTCACTTGCTACCATCTGCTCTTATGACAATTAACCAATTGTCCTAATGCTCTCTGATATTGTTCAAGAAACATCTTAAACCGCTGTAAATTTCCAGAAGCACCGCTCAGAAATATCAATAAGTCATCAGCAAAACCAAGATGAGAGATCAAAGGCGTCCTTCCTCTGCTGAAACCAAGAATATCCCCCAACGTGAAGTGAGCCTTAAGGCCTCGTGAAAACCCTTCAGAGGCAAGTATAAATAATAGAAGGGACAATGGATCGCCCTGCTTAACATCTCTAGAGGGACGAAAATACCCACTTGGCTTACCATTGATCAAGACAGAACATCGTGTAGCTGCAAGATTATTCATTAGTATATGGACAAAACGTGCCGCAAATCCAAACTTCAGCAATAACTTTTCTAAATATGTCCAGAAACACGATCAAAAGCTTTGACCATGTTAAGCTTAATCATTTCATGCTCTCCACGAGACTTATGATCCAAAATGTGAACCATCTCCTTTGCCAACAATGCTTGTTCTGAGATACTGTGACCTGGCATTAATCCTGCTTGCTTCGGAGAAATCAACTGAGGCAACAAGACAATATATCGAGTAGAAATGATTCTAGTCACTACTTTAGACAAGAAATTCGTCAAACAGATCGGTCTAAAATCAACAAAAGTGGTTGGATTTGGAACCTTAGGAATCAGACAAATGAGTGACGCTGCCATCGCACTTGGCATTAGGATCCCCAAGAAAAACTCCTGTACTGCATGTAACACATCTATGCCAATATCTTCCCAAAAATGACTATAAAAAGAGCCAGGAAAGTCATCAGGACCCGAAGCACTTGACGGGCTCAGTTGCCACACAGTCGACCGTACCTCACTCAACTGCGGCATTGTCAATAGTTGTTCACTGTCCGATTGAGCTAGAATCTGTGGAATATGCTGCAATATCGTGTCATAATCGCTAGTTTCCTCCTCTTGGAACATATTTTGATAGAAACGTACTGCCTCAAGCTGAATGTCTGAAACACTCTCGCAGACCGTCCCATCCGATTGGTTGATGGAAGAGATAAATTGTTTTTGTCTCCTTATTTTCACTGTTTGATGAAAGTTGGTGTAGGATATGCAAGGCACCACTAGAGGGGGGGGGGTTGAATAGTGGGTGCGGAAAATGTGGTTTTTAAAATTGTTTTAAACCAAAAACCCAACTTCTGAAAACAGTTTCTGTTTTCAGGACCGGTTTTAAAACGTTTTGAAAACTAGGTTGCAGGTCTTAAAAAATTCTGAAATTTTGAGAGAACTTAGCTTCAGATGTTTTGAGTATCTCCTAAAAATTTCAGATTAAAATTCAACCTCTAACTCCTTGAAACAATCGTTGGTGGTCAGATTGCGCAAATCTGCCAGAAACGGTAGTCTGATTTGAAAAATTAATTCCTATTTGTCCGTAACTCCAAATGCTCTGAAAATTTAATGAATAACCCCTTATTAGTTTTATTTGAATGGGTTGAAATATTTTTGAAAAATTGTTTTGGGAAGTTAGTCAAATACGATCAAAGTCTCAACCTCTGCAAGCCTGAAAATCAGACTGCACTAGTCTCAGAACTTTGGGCGTTTGGATGACTTATACTTGTCCAAAAGGGTTGAAACTTATGCCAAAAGAACCTTAAAACGTGTGTCAATGATTCTGGAAAATTTCGGGATTTTTGAAATTGGTTTGCTATTTTTACCAACGTGATTAAAAACGATAAACAGTGCTGAAACTGAAAGTAAGTGCTGAAAGTAAATACACCAGGAATTTTATATGGGGTCGGTTATAAACAACCTACTCCACTCTTCGACGACACCTTCCTCAGTTTGCACTAATCACACAACACAAAGAACACCTTACCACAGGGTTGATGGAGTTACACACCAACTCCAACCCTTTACAAACCTTGTATGAGATACAATGAACACGAACACCACCACTTTGCAAGTGCAAGATTGATCACACCTTGATCAATATTTTACAACAATAAAGAGAATATGTTGTGGTCTATATGAAGCCTATTCAAGTATATGAATATGAGTACAATAGGCTTTTAGAGAGAAGAAAGAAAGAGAGTGTAGAGAGAAGAGGCTAGAAACGTTTTTGATCTTGAATTTGCAATTCTTGTTCTTGTCTTTTGTTTGCTCTCTTCTTTCCTTTTTATCACCATATGGCGCCCCCTATGATGCCCTTCTCCTCTTCAAAATTATCTTCTAAGTTCTTGGAAGAGTGTATTGCATCATTGTGACATTGTCTTGCTTACTTGGCACCTCCTCATTGGATGATCATGAAGCTCTTGTTTACTTGTCACTCATTGATTGGATGGATGTTGTCATCACTTGATGACTAGATAAATCTGAAATCAAACCTCAAAAAGCATGTGCCAATTATCCATAAACTTATTACCATAAGTCACATAATCATCACACATAATTAGCATGACAAATAACTCCAATATACCGTGCAAAATTCGTCCATAACTCCTCTCCACATGCTGAAATTTCAGCATGTGTAATATTTGCATTTTATTCAAAATATTCCCAAGTTTGCTTTGATTTATTGCTTGAAAATAAGGAAGAAATCAAGCATCATTTAGTACATAACATTCTTATGATTTTGGAATAAAATTGATCACCAACAAGGCCTAGAAATCGGCCAAGTACATTCCCACACATGCTGAAATCTTCAGCATGTGTGATATTCAAAGATATCACTATTTTAATTCCATTACATATTCAAAACATTTCCATAACATCCTTTAATTAACCCACATAATTCAAGATAGTAAAATATGGCTCATTAGTGTAGAAAATTGGCCAGCCATGCACACATGCTGAAATTTTCAGCATGTGTTACAAATGTGACATAAGTTTGAAATGTTACCTTGTGTAGCTCCTTTCTTTGTGTCACCAATATTTCATGCTTCATTCTTAGCCAATCAAGATGCCAAAAAAGCTCCACATATGCTTCAACATTGCTGGTTTAGGCGTGTGACAAGGATTGTGCATGTGCTGAAATTTATTTTTGCAAAGTTTGCAAAATAGTGCACATTTAATTATACACACATGGTATATTCCAATCAGCCCTTAATTGATTTTTCTAGAACACTTTAGAATGTATGAAGTATGTAAAAAGTGTCTAGATACATGTTATATGCCATGCCAAAAATATTCCATGTGTCGTGTACGTAGAAACCTGAATTTTCGACGTTTATTGATTACCCGATTTTTCTCTAATTAAATTCCAAACTTTTTGCACATGTTATATATATTATGTTACACATAATATACATAAATTAAACTTTAATATTCAGCACTTAGGCTGATCTTAAAGTGGCGCCCAAAACATGTGTCAAAATTGAAATTGGAATCTCCACAATTTGGCCTTAATTGAGGGTGATTTGTGTGTGCCTACGTGGAATAATTTTATGGCTGCACATACTATGTAAGCCACGAAATTAGTGGCCATTTGTGAAGTATAGGGGCTGGCCATCTATTTATGGAAAGTACGTGATACGTTGGCGAAGTTTCGGTATTCGCCCAATACGATAATTTTCGGTTTAGAACCTTTTAACGTGTCGTAATAAATTTGTCATCACCATGACTTATATCATATGATATAAGACCTGAATATACTCAAAAATATGAGTTAAGTATAGTGGTGTGACGTTAACGTATGTACGTAAAATGTATAACGTGTCGGTAGTACGTTGGAATATATGTGTATGTGCCTTTTTCAAAAAGAAATCTGAATATATATATATATTTGTTGAAAATGGCGTGTAAGGGGGGTGGAGAAACTTTCCTTTCTTCAACTTGTTGCCTTTGTACCTTTTCCAAATATAGCTTCCTTTAATGAACTACTTACTTTAATTAACTAAGTACTTCACTTAATGAACTAGTTTAGTTCATTAATGATGGCACCTGAAAATAGTTCAAACACAACAAATGCTTGACATTTGATGTAAGCTTTAAAGCTTCATGGCTCGTTAGTACGACAACATTATATGAACTATATAAGACAAGTTTTATGCAACGTGTCATGTCATAAAATATGTCATGCATTTCTTTGTAACACGTTATTTAAATCATGCATTTTGAAATCACTCAAACTCCTTTTTCTCTACAATCTCCCCCTTTTGTTGATTTTCAAAATAACCTACATTCATGATTTAAATCTTATCACTCCCCCTTCAATCGTGCATAAATTCAAATTTTGAATTTCAAATTTCAAATTTGCTCTCCTTTGATTTATGTAATCAGTATCAGTGTCTCTCTCGCCTTGATTTATGCAATCAATATCAGTGTCTATCTCCCATTAAATCTTGCATTCTCTCCCCCTTTATTTTGGAAAGTCAATAAAAAATGCATGTAAATATGGAAAGACAGTCAAATCAGATTAGCAGAAATCATGCCTAATTTAGAACGAAGATTTTCATACGTGGCTTGATTTAATGCCTTAGTAAAAATATCCGCTACTTGTGCCTCTGTGCGTACGTGATCTATGACAATATCATCATTACTTACGTGATCACGAAGAAAATGATAACGTACTTCTATATGCTTGGCCTTATAATGTAGTACGAGGTTCTTTGACAAGTTGATAGCACTTATACTATCACAATATATAGGGATTTTATTTACTATAATTCGAAAGTCCGAAAGTTGTTGTTTTATCCATAGTAATTGTGTGCAGCAAAGACTAAGTGCCATGTACTCAGCTTCAGTAGTGGATAAAGCTACGCTTGCTTGCTTTTTGGAAAACCATGAAATAAATGAGTTTCCTATAAATTGGCAAGTGCCACTCGTGCTTTTTCTATCTATTTTACATCCACCATAATCAACGTCAGTGTAGGCATGCAAATTAAAGTCACAATCTTTATCATACCAAATGCCTAAGGTGGGTGTGTGCTTAATATATCAGAATATTCTTTTCACCGTATTATAATGAGACACCTTAGGTTGACTTTGAAAACGTGTACACATACATACACTAAACATGATATCAGGCCTACTAGCAGTAAGATATAGCAAAGAACCAATCATAGATCTATATAAGGCATTATCAAAATCCTTACCATGTTCATCTTTATCTAATTTAGTAGCGACACTCATAGGGGTGGGGGATGGTTTTAAATTCTCAAAATTGAACTTTTTAATCATATCATTTATATATTTAGCTTGACTTATGTGGATGACTTTACTCGTTTTTTTAATCTGCAAGCCAAGAAAGTAGTTCAATTCGCCAATCATAGACATTTCAAATTTGGATTTCATGCACTTTTCAAAATCTTCAACAAGTTTATGAGACGTGGAGCCAAAAATAATGTCATCAACGTAAATTTAAATAATAAGTAAATCCGATTTATCTTGTTTTAAAAATAAAGTACTATCTATAGTGCCTCTTTTGAAACCATTTTCTAAAAGAAAAGTAGCAAAACGATCATACCATGCTCTAGGTGCTTGCTTTAGTCTGTATAGTGCCTTCTTTAGTTTGTACACGTGATCGGGATGTTTCAAATCTTCAAAACCGGGTGGTTGTTTCACGTATACCTCTTCTTGTATAAATCCATTTAAGAATGCACTTTTCACGTCCATTTGATAAAGTTTAAAATCTTTCATGCAAGAAATGGCAAGTAAAAGTCGTATAGCTTCTAAACATGCTACGAGTGCAAATGTTTCATCATAATCAATTCCTTCTTCTTGATTATAGCCTTGTGCTACAAGTCTAGCTTTATTTCTAACAACTTTTCCTTCTTCATTCATTTTATTTCTAAACACCCATTTTGTGCCTATTATGGTCTTATCTTGTGGTCGTGGCACTAAATTCCATACATCATTTCTGACAAATTGATTAAGTTCGTCATGCATAGCTTCAATCCAAGTAGAATCACTCAAAGCATCATGCACATTTTTAGGTTCGATTTCCGAAATCATGGCATGAAATTGGTTTATTTCATCCGGATTTATTCTTCTACGTGGTCGCACCCGTGAGTGATATCGCCTATGATGAGATCATGTGGGTGATCTCTATTCCATCTTGGTTGATTATTTTCAACGTTCTCATGCATTTCTAAGTGATCATGCATTTCTAGTGTATCATGCATATCATGCATATCAAACGTGCCATCATCATCATTCAACATGGGTTTCAATTCAAAATCATCATCATATTCTTTATCTTTATCAATCTCACCAAATTCATTAAACTTCACATGAGTAGATTCTAGAATTTGGCTAGTGAGAGGATCATAACACCTATATGCTTTGGAATTCACAGAATACCCAACAAAGATGCATTCAATTGATTTAGATTCAAATTTATCTAAATTGTCTTTTGTATTTAAAACAAAGCATTTGCATCCAAACACACGAAAATCGTCAATTTTAGGCATGCGATCATTTAATATCTCATAAGGCGTCTTATTTATTTTCTTTCTAGTGGACAAGCGATCTACTATGTAGCATGCATAGTTTACGGCTTCCGCCCACAAGAATCTAGGCAATTTATTCTACACACAACATGGTTCTAGCAATTTCTTGTAATGTCCTATTCTTTCTTTCTACTACTTCATTTAATTTTGGAGTTCTAGGTGGCAAAAACTCGTGTTTAATTCCTTTTTCTTTGCAAAATGAAATCATGTCCTTGTTTTTAAATTCACCGCCTCTATCGCTCTTATCCTCTTCACATTGACACCATATTGATTTTCAAGTTGTTTTATTAGTTTATCAATTTCAATAGCACTATCATCCTTATGTGCAAGAAACAAAGTCCAAGTATAACAAGAAAAATCATCAACAATCACACAAGCATAGTGACGTCCACTAAGACTCATAGTGCGACTAGGACCAAACAAATCAACGTGTAATAATTCTAAAACTCTAGTCGTTCTTATTTCATTTTTAGGTTTTAGTGACTCGCGTGTTTGTTTTCCTGTTATGCAAGATTCACACAATTGAAAGTTGTCTAAATCAAGTGCAGTAAATCCTCGTATTAGGTTCTTTCATTGGAGTTTTTCTAGTCTAGAAATGACAATGTGTCCTAAGCGTCTATGCCACAAATTTACGTTAGGTTCATTTGACATGAAACACTTAATCTTAGCGACTGCCATATCATCCATAGAAAGTGTAAAGATGTTTCCTTCCCGTTTTCCTTTTAGCACTACTTCTCTATTTTTATTTATGATATTGCAGTAGGGATGAGTAAATCACACATCGAAACCATTGTCAATGAATTGCGAAATGCTAAGAAGATTATAGGATAAGTTGCTTACCAAAAAGACGTTTGAGATTTGAAGGGTGCTTGGGTTTCCAATTGTACCTTTTCCGATGATCTTGCCTTCATTGTTGTCTCCAAAGGTCACGGATCCGCCTTTTGTGACCTTCTTCAATTTTGTGAATAGGCTCGGGTCACCCGTCATGTGCCTCGAGCAACCACTGTCAAGGAACCATTTGATTGATATATCTTTTGATGTGTGGGTTCCTAGCAATGTACGAGAATGATTTCGGTACCCTTTTAGTTTTGGGTCCTTGCGAGTTAGTTATTCACCTCTTGGTAAAAAACACCTTTCGGTGCCCATACTTGGGTGATCCTTCTCGGTCTAGCAAATGGCAAGAATGTAGATGAAGGTGCAATGTAGTAGACATGTGGTGAGTGCACTTTGGGCCTTTGGCGAAGAACTCCTTTATACGTATTATATGTAGGGCGTTTTTGATGTGTCCTTGTATTAGTGTGCGTAGTGCGTGATCTAGATGGATGAAATGAATGTCTTGTATGCATCACTTGTTTCTTCTCATATCTATATGTCACAAAATTGTATTTCGCATGATATGAAGAAGAAGTATGACGAGATGAGGGGAGAGGGGGTCTTTGCGTCATCTTAGACGCTGTATTTGCTTTTGGAGTGTCTACTTTCTTAGACAATACAAACTTGGTTGGTTTAATGGATACTTCATTTGTTTGAATGTATCCTAATCCCGTTTTATCACTATCATGCTTTTGTGATAAAATAATATGATATAGCATGTTAGATCCCGTATCAAACTATTTCATCATTTTCTCTAAGTCCGTATTCCTTGATTTCAAATTTGAAATCTCGGATTTCATTTCATTATTTTGCATGGTCAATGATGAGATCTCTGTCTTTAATGCATTAATGATGCATGACGACTCTTCTTTTGAATCGTTTAATTGAGCGACAAGATTCTCGTTAGAAGATTCTAACAGCTTCTTGTCTTCAATTAATCGCTTCTTTTCTTTCGCGAGTTCTTAGTAAATTTATGCAATTCTAAGTACTGACTAAAAAGATCATCATAAGAAGGCTCAGAGTCAGAATCAGAGTCAAATGATACCTCGTTTGATGCTTTGGACAAAACGCATACTTATGCAGTCTCCTCTCCTGTTTCAGTCTCGGAATCAGATGTATCACTCCAAGTGGAGGCCTTGAGAGCTCTTTTCCTTTGCTTAGGATCTGAGATGAGTCTATTCTTGTTCCATTCCTTGTCAGGGTGTTTGTTTGTTTGTTTGTCCTTATTAGGGCAGTCATATAATAGATGTCCAAATTTACCGTATTCGTAACATTTAACATCCTTGTCATGTGTCTTGTTCTTATTTCTTTTAGTCGAAGTAGACTTAGTTTTGTTTCTAAACGACTTTCTCATGATTTTTCTTAAGCCTGTAGCCAATAAAATCAAGTCATCGTTATCTGATTCAGAATCACTATCTTCTACGTGATTGGAAGAAGTAGAGACATATTTATTTGATTTAAATGCAATAGCCTTACCTTGTTTTGATGATTCTGATTTCCTTATGGTGAGTTTGTTCTCATAAACCTTAAGTGATCCAATTAATTCTTCCATCTTAATCGACTTAGTTTATTTGCTTTCTTCTATTGCCATTACTTTAGGGTCCCACTCGGATGGAAGGCTTCGCAAGACCTTTTGTACCTTTTCCTACATAGTAAAGGCTTTGCCAAGAGACTCAAGAGAATTGTAAATGTTAGTCAAACGAAGATCCATATAAACGATAGATTCATTTGGCAATAATTTAAATGACTCGAGTGTGGACATAAGCATGTTGATCTTGGAATCTTTTACTTGACTAGTGCCTTCATGTTTCATTTCCAGAATTCTCTACACTTCTTGAACACTAGAACAATTTGAAACATAGCTAGATTCACTTTTACTTAGTTCATTTAAAAGTAACTGCATAGCCCTAGCGTTCATGCTTAGTCTTCTTTTATCCTCACTAGTATACTCTTGTCTAGGCTTAACGACCTCTAGTGTGACTCCATCTACAGTGGATAATTTTGATGGAACAAATGGACCATCTTGTATAATTGACCAAAGATCAATATCAATTGCCATAAGGAAAAGTTTCATTCTTGACTTCCATTGAATGAAAGACTCACCGCCAAAGAGAGGAGGCCTTTGACTAGACATACCTTCTTGCTCGGTTTTGAAGTTTGTGGTTGCCATCTCACTTAAATCGTTGGATCTTTTTGATGTGAGTGTTCCTGCGCTCTGATACCACTTGTAGGATCTGCAAGACACCACTAGAAGGGGGAGGGGGTTGAATAGTGGGTGCGGAAAATGTGGTTTTTAAAATTGTTTTAAACCAAAAACCCTACTTTTGAAAACAGTTTTTATTTTCAGGACCAGTTTTAAAACGTTTTGAAAACTAGGTTGCAGGTATTCAAAAATTCTAAAACTTGAAGAGAACTTAACATCAGATGTTCTGAGTAACTCCTAAAAATTTCAGATTAAAATTCAACCTCTAACCCCTTGCAAAAATCGTTGGTGGTCAGATTGCGCAAATCTGCCAGAAACGGCAGTCTGATTTGAAAAATTAATTCCTATTTGTCCGTAACTCCAAATGCTCTGAAAATTTAATTACTAACCCTTTATTAGTTTTATTTAAATGGGTTGAAACATTTTTGAAAAATTCTTTTGGGAAGTTAGTCAAATACGATCAAAGTCTCAACCTTTGCAAGCCCGAAAATCAGACTGCACTAGTCTCAGAACTTTGGGCATTTGGATGACTTATACTTGTCCAAAAGGGTTGAAACTTGCGCCAAAAGAACCTTAAAACGTGTTTAAATGATTCTGAAAAGTTTCGTGATTTTTGAAATTCGTTTTCTATTTTTACCAACGTGATTAAAAACGATAAACAGCGGTGAAACTGAAAGTAAGTGCTGAAAGTAAATAACACCAGGAATTTTATACTGGTTCAGTTATAAACAACTTACTCCAGTCTTTGAGGACACCTTCCTTGGTTAGCACTAATCACACAACACAAAGAACACCTTACCACAGGGTTGATGGAGTTACACACCAACTCCAACCCTTTACAAACCTTGTATAAGAATACAATGAACACGAACACCACCACCTTGCAAGTGCAAGATTGATCACACCTTGATCAATATTTTACAACAATAAAGAGAATATGTGGTGGTCTATATGAAGCCTATTCAAGTATATGAATATGAGTACAATAGGCTTTAAAGAAAGAGAGTGTAGAGAGAAGAGGCTAGAAACATTTTTGATCGTGAATTTGCAATTCTTGTTCTTGTCTTTTGTTTGCTCTCTTCTTTCCTTTTTATCACCATATGGCGCCCCCTATGATGCCCTTCTCCTCTTCAAAATTATCTTCTAAGTTCTTGGAAGAGTGTATTGCATCATTGTGACATTGTCTTGCTTACTTGGCACCTCCTCATTGGATGATCATGAAGCTCTTGTTTACTTGTCACTCATTGATTGGATGGATGTTGTCATCACTTGATGACTAGATAAATCTGAAATCAAACCTCAAAAAGCATGTGCCAATTATCCATAAACTTATTACCATAAGTCACATAATCATCACACATAATTGGCATGACAAATAACTCCAATATATCGTGCAAAATTCGGCCATAACTCCTCTCCACATGCTGAAATTTCAGCATGTGTAATATTTGCATTTTATTCAAAATATTCACAAGTTTGCTTTGATTTATTGCTTGAAAATAAGGAAGAAATCAAGCATCATTTAGTACATAACATTCTTATCAATTTTGGAATAAAATTGATCACCAACAAGTCCTAGAAATCGGCCAAGTACATTCCCACACATACTGAAATCTTCAGCATGTGTGATATTCAAAGATATCACTATTTTAATTCCATTACATATTCAAAACATTTCCATAACATCCTTTAATTAACCCACATAATTCAAGATAGTAAAATATGGCTCATTAGTGTAGAAAATTGGCCAGCCATGCACACATGCTGAAATTTTCAGCATGTGTTACAAATGTGACATAAGTTTGAAATGTTACCTTGTGTAGCTCCTTTCTTTGTGTCACCAATATTTCATGCTTCATTCTTAGCCAATCAAGATGCTAACAAAGCTCCACATATGCTTCAACATTTCTGGTTTAGGCGTGTGACAAGGATTGTGCATGTGCTGAAATTTATTTTTGCAAACTTTGTAAAATAGTGCACATTTAATTATACACACATGGTATATTCCAATCAGCCCTTAATTGATTTTTCTAGAACACTTTAGAATGTATGAAGTATGTAAAAAGTGTCTAGATACATGTTATATGCCATTTCAAAAATATTCCATGTGTCGTGTACGTAGAAAACCGAATTTTCAACGTTTATCGATTACCCGATTTTTCTCTAATTAAATTCCAACTTTTTGCACATATTATATTTATTATGTTACACATAATATACATAAATTAAACTTTAATATTCAGCACTTAGGCTGATCTTAAAGTGGTGCCCAAAACATGTGTCAAAATTGAAATTGGAATCTCCAGAATTTGGCCTTAATTGAGGGTGATTTGTGTGTGCCCACATGGAATGATTTTATGGCTGTACATACCATGTAAGCCACGAAAGTTGTGGCCATTTTTGAAGTGTAGGGGCTGGCCATCTATTTATGGCAAGTACGTGACACGTTGGCGAAGTTTCGGTATTCACCCGATACGACAATTTTCGGTTTAGAACCTTTTAACGTGTCGTAATAAATTTGTCATCTTATATCATATGATATAAGACCTCAATATACTCATAAATATGAGTTAAGTATAGTGGTGTGACGTTAACGTATGTACGTAAAATGTATAACGTGTCGGTAGTACGTTGGAATATATGTGTATGTGGCTTTTTCAAAAAAAATCTGAATATATATATATATATATATATATATATATTTTATGAAAAGAATATTTTATTTAATGTCTCACTTATGGCGGAGAAAAGCCATATTACAAAATTCAGTATATGCAAAAACATAATACAAAGCTCGAATGATGGCGCTTCTCCAATCGAATATGATATGACGCATTAAAACCTTGTCAAGTAAAACCACCCTTGTGTATATATTTTTTTTAAAAACAAAATTTATTTATTCATGTAAAGCCTCACTTCTGGCGAAAGAAAACCATATTACATTATCAGAGTACTCGAAATAATGAAATAACGAAACAATAATGACATATCTCCAGTCATATATGATATGCCGCATTAAAACCTTGCCAAGAAAAACCACCCTTGTGGATAAAACCTTGGCGAAGGAAAAAGCGTACATATTTATATGACTGTCATTGATATGATGAGAATATAATATGGGGTACAAATCCTTGAATGTCATTGGCGTGTACAGTAAAATGCTGATGGAGTTTAGGTGGCCGCATCTTTGTCTTGTAATATACTTGAAAATCCAAACCTCAGAAGACGTCCAGAGACAGTAGTGGTCAATGTAAGTATGAAATTGAGCAATCAAAGACTGATAGAGCAAGCACGTACCGGAGCCACCTTGGCAGTTGAAGTGCCAAGGCGACAAAGAAGAAATAAGAGCCAGTGCCTGCCACGTTATGAGGTCCGAAAATGCAGTGTCCACGTCCGGAATAAGGCTCGCCATTGTGATTTGTAACTCGCACAAACAGGAATAGGACATGAATAGAGCATTAGTGTCCAAAAGAAGAAACATTAACCAAGTATGAAAATGCATACCCGAGTCGCCTTGACCAAGAGGTCAAGGCGACAATGGTAAGAATCCCGCCATATGAAGCCAAAAAAGATCCACCATGAGTGCAAACCGTGCGCAGCGATGCACCCAGTCACTTAGTTTGTCCATCCCCGATAAGTAAGAAGATAGTTGAGGATATATCCAAAACACTCCCATGAAACAAAAAGGCACGTTACACATGAAAATTATAAAGTATGAAACATAGAGTAATGTATGTTGAACCATACCGCGCCTGCCTGTCCCCCGAAGGTAACAGGCAGTAGAAGGGAACTCTGGCCAATCCTTATGGAAGACTGTTGTCATGGCACCCTCAAATTAACAGAAGTAAGATCCAGTGTGACCGCCGCACAGACCAATGAAAGTAGAGTGTTCGATGTAAAACGTTCCGTGCATGGGTGTATCATTGCATGCTGCGCTAAATAATGTGCCGACATGTTCGCTTCACGATAAACGTGATAGCAAGGGAGACGATGTGAATGAACGATAGAGTGTAGCCGTTGAAGATGTGGATTACCATGGACAATGGTTTGTCGAGTCAACCGGTCTATCAATTGGGCGCAATCAGATTCCAGGATGATGGATCGGTAGAGTGGTAAGAAATAAAAGAGCCCAAAAACTGCTGCTTGAATCTCTGCTTGGAAGGGTGTGCTTAAAGGGAGGCGAAAGGAAAGTGCACCAATGCAGGATCCCCTGTGATCACGTAGTATTGCTCCTCCAGCTGCGTGACTACGACCCGCAGCTGCGTCAACGTTTAATTTCCATCTCCCTGTAGGTTTCGTGATCCAGCGACCAATCAATGGACAAGGAGGTCGAACTGCTGGCAGCCAACCGAAAATATGCTGTGATGTAGCAGACAACTTAGTGCCCGCAATCTTTTTGTGCCACAAAGTAATCTCATATTGTACAGAGAACCGAAGAGAAGACGCTGTGATATGTGAGCTTTTGCCATAGATCAGGGAAGTATAAGCACACCAGATACGATGAACAATTATCACAGGGATCACGATTTTATAAACTCCAATAAGTGTGGAAAGGGACGAGCGATACCACCATGAAAGAAGATATTGACGAAGCTGTATTGATGTGGGAATAGGACAATGTAGCTCACTTGCAAAATAGCACCAAATCGAACGCACAGAAGGACAATATAAAAACACATGATCCACTGTAGCCGACTCATTCTTGCAGAAGGGGCATTGTGTCGGTCGAGCCATTATGTAGTGACCAATATAATCCTCAAACGGCAAAGCAGAATTGAAAATACGCCATAGAAACAATCTTATGGCCGGAGAATGATGCTTCGACCAAATAAATGAGGCAGAAAGCAGCTTTGGAGATGCAGTTCTACATATCTCATAAGCACTTTTTAGCGAGAATTCCCCCAGCTGATTCGGCAACCATGATAACTGGTCACCCTGCCAATCTGTGTACATTAAACAAAAGGAATGAATCCAACATATAATTTTCCAAATAGGAGAGTCTGGCAATCGAGGAAGATAATCATGACGATGTCCATATTTTGCATGCATGTATTTGCTCCACAGGGTGGAATTCTGATGATATGACCACCAGATGCGGCAACAAAAAGCCTGTTGTAAACTCTGCAAATCTCGGAGTCCTATTCCTCCCTCTGCCTGTGGTTTAGTAAGCTTAGACCAAGAGACCCAATGATGTCGAGGACCCCAATAAAAAGTGGCCATCTTACGATGGATGATCTTAATAACCGATTTTGGTATACCACCTCCCGCCATAATGTGAATGGGTAATGCAGCGATGACTGATTGAAGCAAGACTAGGCGTCCTGCAGTTGATAATAATTTGGAGTGCCACCCTTGAAGCCTATCATCAATATGTTGCAGTAACGTAACACAGTGATGTGAACGTGGATTGCCATTTGATGTAAGCTTTAAAGCTTCATGGCTCGTTAGTACGACAACATTATATGAACTATATAAGTCAAGTTTTATGCAACAACGTGTCATGTCATAAAATATGTCATGCATTTCTTTGTAACACGTTATTTAAATCATGCATTTTGAAATCACTCAAACCCCTTTTTCTCTACAGTAGGAAGTATTTGCATCTCCCTCCGATAGCCATTTGACATGTGCTTTATGTCTCCAATATATATGTGCTCGTGTCTGATATTGTAGCAAGTTGGCCTTGGCCCGATGATAAGCTTGTCTAGTGTCCTCCGAAGGCACAGAATCATATTTAGACTCGGCCCGAACTGTGGTTTCTTCTGCCACCATTAAATCAGCGAATATGTTCCCAAAAACATTCCGATTCCATCAACGCATGTATGCCTTCAGACGACATAGTTTTTCATAGAATCCATGTTGAGAAAAAGGGGTTTGAGTGATTACAAAATACATGATTTAAGTAACGTGTACTAAAGAAATGCATGACACGTTTTATGACTTGACACGTTTGTGCATGAAACCTGCCTTATGTAGTTTATATATAATGTTGATGTACTAGCAAGCCATGCAGCTTTAAATCTTACATCAAATGGTAAACATTTGTTGTGTTTGAACTATTTTCAGGTCCCACTATTAATGAACTAAACTAGTTCATCAAGTGAAGTACTTAGTTAAATGAACTAAGTAGTTCATTAAATGAAGATATATTTGGAAAAGGCACAAAGGCAACAAATTGAAGAATTGAAAGTCTCCTTCCTCCCTTAATCACACGTTTTCAATATATATATATATATATATATATATATATATATATATATATATATATATATATATTCAGTTTTTTTTAAAATGCACTATACACATATATTCCAACGTACTATTCACAACTTATATATTTTACGAACGTACGTTAACGTCACACCACTATAATTGCTTCATATTTATGAGTATACTCAGGTCTTATATCATATGATATAAGTCATGGTGTTGACAACATTATTACGACATGTTACAAGGTTCTAAACAAAAAATTGTCGTATCGGGTGACAACCGAAACTTCGCCAACGTGTCATGTAATTGCCATAAATAGATGGCCAGCCCCTACACTTCAAAAATGGCCAAAAGTTTTGTGTCTTACATATATATTCAGCCATAAAATCATTCCATGTTGGCACACACAAATCACCCTCAATTAAGGCCAAATTGTGGAGATTCCAAATTCAACATTTTAGCACATGGGGCGCCACTTTACTTCAACCTTTAGAGCTGAATATTCAAGTTATTCTATGTATATTATGTGTGACATAATATATATAATATGTGCAAAATTTTTGAATTCAATCGGAGAAAAATCGCATAATCGACAAAAGTCGAAAATTCGGTTTTCTACGAACACGACACATAGAATGTTTTTGGCATGACATATAACGTGTATCTAGACACTTTTTACATATTCAATACATTCTAAAGTGTTCTAGAAAAATCAATTTAGGGCTGATTGGAATATACCATATGTGTATAATTATTGTGCACTATTTTACAAAGTTTGCAAAAATAAATTCAGCACATGTTCAAGCCTAGTCACACGCCTAGATCATCCTTGACAGAGCATATGTGGAGCTTAGTTGGAAACTTGATTGGCCAAGAATGAAGTATACAAGGTTGGTGACATAAAGGAGGGAGCTACATAAGGAATGTTTCTAACTATATCACATTTGTGACACATGCTGAAAATTTCAACATGCGTAAATAAGGCTGCCGATTTTATGTACTAAATGGTGACATATTTACTTCTTTAATTTAAATGGATTGATTGGATGATAAAAATGACAATATTTTGAAGATGTAGTGAATAGTGCACATGCTGAAATTTTCAGCATGTGGAGAAATGGTTGGCCGATTGTTTAAGGAAAATGGCGATCAATTTGTCTTGCAAATTTTATGGGATTGATTATGTGACTTATGGAAATATTTTAGACACTAATTGGAACATGTTTGTAAGTGATATTTTTAGATTTATACAGTCATCAAATGATGACAACTCTTATCCAATCAATGAGTGCCAAGAAAGTAAGGTCAAGATGATCATCCAATGAAGTGATGCCAAGTAAGCAAGTTGATGTCACAATTATACAAGGTATCTTCCAAGGACTTAAAAGATAATTTCCAAGGGGAAGAATAGCAAGAAGGGGGTGGCTACATTTGTTAAAAAGAGGAGAAGAAGAGCAAATCAAAAACAAGAAAAGTCTTACAAGTTCAAGAGAGCAAAAACGTTTCTATACTTTTCTTCCACACTTCTTTCTTTCCTCTTCTCTTTCAAAGCCTATTGTATTCATATTCATACATATTGTATATGATTCATATAAACCACCATACACGCCTAGTATTTTAAAAGGTTGATCAAGGTGTGATCAAACCTTCATCCGTTATGTGGTGGTGTTCGTGATCATTGTGATTGTTTGTAAGGTTTGTAAAGGGTTGGAGTTGGTGTATAACTCCATCAACCCTATATGGTAAGGTTTTGTTTGTTGTCTTTATTTAGTGATAATCGAGGAAGGTGTCCTTGAAGACTGGAGTAGGTTGATTTAACTGAACCAATATAAAATTCCTTGTGTTCTCTACTTTTCAGCACTTTACTTTCAGTTCCTGCACTGTGCATCATTTTCATCGTGACCTTAAAAATATCAAACAAATTTCAAAAATCACGAAACTTTCCATAAACATATCCACACGTTTTAAGTTTCATTTGGCATAAGTTTCAACTCATTTGGACAAGTATAAGTCATTCAAACGTCCATAGATCTGAGACTAGTGCAGTCTAATTTTCAGACTTGCAAAGGTTGAGACTTTGAACGTATTTTACTAACTTCCGAAAGGAATTTTTCAAAACTGTTTCAAACCAATTAGATACATATAGTATGGGGTTTTTCATTAAAGTTTCAGACCATTTGGATCCACCATTTAATTGGAATAAAATTTTCAAGTCAGACTACCGTTTCTGGTAGATTTGCGCAATCTGACCACCAACGATTTTTAAAAGGGTTAAAGGTTGAATTTTTATCTGAAATTTTTAAGAGATACTCAGAACATATGAGACTAAGATCTCTCTAAATGTCAGAATTTTTGAACGCCTTTAACCTAGTTTTTCAAACGTCACAAAACAGGTCCTGAAAACAGAAACTATTTTCAAAAGTTGGGTTTTTGGATTAAAACATTTTTAAAACCCAAATTTTCCACACCCACTATTCAACCCCCTTCTAGTGTTGCCTTGTAGGTCCTACAATCCATACATACCTCCCATAGTAGGATATGAACTCCATTGCGAACGAACATAATCAGAGAAGTCAGCATGGGTGACCATGCATCCAGATACCTGAAAGCCATTGTTCCTGTAGAATGTGTCAATTCACAAGTCAGCAATAAAGGAGAATGATCTGACGTGGCTCAATGCAGATGATGAACCCTGCTAATGTCAAACAATTCTGTATAGCCATTGGTGAACAAGAAATGATCTAGGCGATGCCACACCTTACCCAAACCCCTGCCATCAGACCATGTAAATCTACTGCCTTGGTATGGCAGATCCGTCAAACCACAATGTTCAGCAAAAGTCTTAAAATCAGCGAGCGTATGCAAAGACGGAGTTGACACCCCCTTGTGTTCATCCAACGAAAGAAAAGTATTAAAATCTAACCCTAACAGCCAAGCCTGGACCAAAGTCGAAAGGAATCCAATCAATCCTCTCACAAAGGTTTTTTGGCTGCCACCGTATACCTAGCATAGACCGCCGTAAACCCAAACGATTTCCGGCTAGGCAACCAACAGAAATTAAAGGACGCATTCTGCTCACCCACGCAAAACTCCACCGAATCCAAGAAAGCATCTCGCTAGAAAAACCAAATATTAGCATCAGTTAAGGAGTAAGCATGTGAAAAACCAAATTGCAAGCGAAAATGTTCTATATGAGTAGGTCGAAGCTTTGACTCAATAAGAACTAACAAATGCAAAGTATATTGTTGAAGTAGCCAATGTATACGTGTGATAGAGGTATTAATACCTTGAACGTTCCAAAGAAGGACCTTCATGGAGATGGGTCAAGGGCAGTAGCTGCTGAACGTTGAATTGCTCCCCGTGTTAGAATAGAAGAAGGAGGCTCTGCGGGCATTTCTCCTTTCTTCTGCCTAGGACGCCACGTTTATACTTTCAATAAGTTATGAACTGCGTCAGAAACATCTGGATGTGTAAAATTTGGTCCTCCATCCTCAGAAGGCGATGTAACCGAAAGAACCCTAGCGACCTCCAATACTGCAGAGCGTAACTCTGTTGAATCAACATGCACATCCTCATGCAACTTTGAATCCGAAGAAGGCTGCAATGTGGGATCTGGATCCTCATTATTTTGTGGTAACTTTGAAGCAGAAGAACAGTTTAGAGGCAATAAATCTTACGCATGGGAAATCATGTCTACATGGTCTGCCTGTAACGCTGGGTCATGGCGTGGTGTTGCAGCATCATGATCCTCTGTCCCCAGAGCCGACGAAGGTGCAATATCTGGTTCCGCCATTGATGGTTGCGGGTCTATGGCAATACCCGTCTTCTTCGGCGTCTATCGTTGTGCCGGGGCTATGGGTATGTGAGGCGGAGGCTCAGTTATTCCAGAAGTTGGCTGTGGCCCTGGACGTTCATCTCTGGGATCATCCTTATCATGATGAAACTGAATGTCCTAATACCGGCAAGATCTATGCCGTCATATTCTCATATTCAACCATTTGGAAAAAAATGATAATCATCACTCTAAATATAAACTCTCTGCGGAAACTCATGTGATACATCAAGTTCAATACATATACGAGCTACTGAAGGGCGCATCAACTGCGCAGTAGCCGAATCTACCTTCAGGGGTGTTCCTATCATGCAAGCAATTTCAAAAAGGGCCACTTGCTTATGAAGATAAACTGGAAAATCAGGCAAAGAACCATACAGGCACAATGGGCATGTCAACTCGTGGATCAAAATCATAGGTATATTTAGCGACGCACATATGATATCCCAACACTGTCCACAAGCGGCGTGAATCCGATTCTACCAAAGCACTTGCGTATTGCATCGAGCCTAGGGCGACCATGCCAAAATGTTCCAACCAAACAGTATTTGAAGGATTCAGACAATGCAGTTACCTCCTCATGTGTGAATTTGATTGATGGTACGCCTTTATATCGCATGATCTCTCGAGGAGGCAAAATCGCTGCAGCGGGTTTGACAACGACGGCATATGATCGTGCCGGCTCCATGAAAGAAATTGCGCATAGCAGGAAAATTGAAAACAAAGAAACTAAAAATGAAAATAATCAAGAAACAGCATGAAACAGCCAGATCGATCACGCGTAGCAGCAGCGGCCTACGCCACCGCTCAATCGCTGTGTCGCCAGAGCGCCATCGACCGAGTGTGCATATATATATATATATATATATATATATATATTTTAAAAAGATTATAATATTATTATCCCTCACTTATGGCGGATGAAAACCTTATTACACAAAAGTTCAAATATGAAGAGAGTAGCCACATATGATTACCAACATCCAACTATACATGATATGCCGCATTAAAACCTTGCCAAGAAAAACCACCCTTCTGGATAAAACCTTGGCGAAGGAAAAAACATACATATTTATATAGATGGTTAGTCGATAGGCGCTACTGTACGAAACGTAAAAAGAGATAATCCAAACAAAGTGCAAAATGAACAGATAAATAATGAGAAATGATGGTATCCACTGTTGATGCGTTGTCCTCATTGCGTCCATAAAGGTAAGGCCGTCCCGTTGAAAGCAGATGAGTGTGCCACGCAATCCCATCCATGCACAAGGCAAATGTACGACTGAGTGAAGTATATCCAGCAGCTATATTGAGAGTGTGTAACCGAAAAAAAAGAAAACCATACCAGGTCTGTCGGTTCCCATGAGGAGACCGACAGAAAGAATATATAAACGCCAATCCGATGGGAAGACATAAAATCGTGGGGATCTATTTGGTTGCCCAGGTGAAACGATCGCCTCAGCAGTTAAACCCAAAATGCCATCACCGCCAGCGAAGTTGATGGGGAAGACATTCCATGCAGAAAAAACATTAAACATTGAGCCCAGTCGACATAGTAAACATAGATATATGCATATGATGAAACAATAGTGCATCATACCAGATCTGCCTGCCCTAACTAAAGGACAGGCAGAGACTGGGGGAAGGGGCCAATCCATTTGGAAGACATATAGTGTGAGGTGGAGAATACAAAATGGAGATCGCCTCCCAGTGAGTGTCCACGTGGAAGTATCACGGAAATGTGTAAACCATACACAAAGAACAAGCGCAACATTAGCAGCAAGCCAGCAAGATAGGTCAAAACCAAAAAACAGCAGGAAGGCAATCATACCAAGCCTGCCCGAATCCCAAAGGACACAGGCAGGAAAACTATTCTGGAGCCAATCCATTTGGAAGACCTGAGTATATCAAGGAACCCGCAAATGCACTGCCGAAAGATCCAGGGAGACAGAACTCCGGACTAGCGGTGGAAGTGAACGCGAATCATAGTCTTGAGTGCTTGGGTGTAACATAGCATGTTGTGCAAGATAATGTGCTGACATGTTTGCTTCCCGATAAATGTGGCGATAATCCAAACGATGAAGATGTACTAATGTATGTAGCAGTTGAAGGCAGTAGTTTCCGTGAATCAATCGTGAGGATGACAATCGAGATATCAGCAACGCACAATCTGATTCAAGTATAACTGATCGGTATAGAGGCAGGAAATACAACAGACCAAAAACCGCAGCCTGTATCTCTGCATGAATGGGTGTATTTGGCGGCAAGCGAAATGAAATTGCTGCCAAACATGTACCAGTATGGTCCCTCAAAATAGCACCACCCGCACTGTAATGTCTTCCAACTGCAGCATCTGTATTTAGTTTGAATTTACCTGACGGAGGTAATCGCCAGCGCACCATAATGGGACGCGGTTGTCTAATCGGGGGAATCCACGAAAAAGGGTGGCGTGGGCACTGCATGAGCTTAGATCCCGCCAAGGACTTACACCACATTGTTATATCATGTTGTATGGTGAACTTTAAAGAGTGTATTGAAAAAGTTCGTGAGTCACCATAAATAAGAGAAGTATAAACACGCCACACATTATAAGCAATAATAGCCGGGACAATGATGCGTAAAGTCCCTAGAAAAGAGGAAAAGGATGATTGATACCACCATGAGAGTAGATATTGGCGGAGGTGCAAAGAGGTCGGGAGTGGACAATGTAACTCGCTGGCAAAATAATTCCAGATTGTTCGAACACTCAAGCAGTATAAAAATATATGATCCACAGTAGCTGATTCCTGCTTGCAAAAAGGCATTGGGAGGGGCATGCTGTAAAAAACTTACGAGTATAGCCCTCAAAAGGTAATGCTGAGTGAAATATACGCCACAGAAATATCTGAGTGACGGGCGAATGATGCTTGAACCAAATAAATTTTGCCGAGATAAGTGTTGGGCTGGGGGCTCGACAAATATCATATGCACAAAGCAACGAAAACTCTCCTGTAGATGTTGGTATCCATGAAAGATGCTCTCCCTGACCCGCCGCATGTGCCATACAAGTGGGATGAATCTTACAAATTAGTTTCCACACTGGCGAGTCAGTTAGCCGAGGCAAATAGTCTCCACGACGACCATATTTGCTGAACATGTATTTACTCCAAAGAGTATGCTGTTGATGATATGTCCACCAGATACGACAATGGTAAGCTCGCTGTAACATATATAGGTTACGAATCCCGAGTCCGCCCTCCTCACGGGGTGATGCAATCGCAGTCCAAGATACCCAATGATGCCTTTGGCCCTAATAGAACTTCGCCATTTTTCTATGGATTACCTTGATGACCAATTTAGGCAGGCCCCCTGCTGCTAGAATATGTAATGGTAGCGAGGATATTACTGAACGCATCAAAACAAGACGACCAGCAGAAGATAATAATTTAGAGTGCCAACCTTGTAGGCGATCGTCTATATGTTGTAATAATGAAATACAATACCGCGATCGATTGACGCCTTTATGCAAATAAGATCCCAGATATTTAAATGGCATATGAGATTCTCGCATTCCCGTAGTAGTAGCATAATCGCGCCGTTGTTGTGATGTTACCGCTGCTGATGTGATAAAACTGCTCTTCTGAAAATTAATCTTCTGACCAGAGGCATTCTCATATTGTGTTAAGAATATGTGAAAACGCTGAAGATTACGTTGTGTGCCCTGTAAGAAAACCAACAGATCGTCTGCATAGGCTAGATGAGTGATATGAAAAGGAACTCTGCCAATACGGAATGGCTGCAATGCGCCCGATGTGACTAATGATTTTAATCCTCTGCTGAAACCTTCCGAGGAAATAATAAAAAGCAGAGGGGATAAAGGATCCCCTTGCTTAAGACCTCGATACGGACGAAATGATGTTGAAGGCATGCCGTTAATTAAAACTGATAATGTTGTGGCCCGCAAATGGTTTAAAATGAGGCGAATGAAAAATGCTGAGAAGCCAAAAACACCAAATAACCGCTCTAGATATTCCCAGCTGACCCTGTCAAAAACTTTCATCATATCTAGCTTCAAACATAATTGAGGACCACCTTTATCCAGCATATGAATCATCTCTCGAGCCATAAGGACCTGTGTTGAAATATCACAACCCAGAAGAAAGCCTGTTTGCTCTGGCGAAATAATGCAAGGTAGCAGAGTATTAAGTCTAGTAGCAATTATGTGCGTGCAGACTTTACTTATGAAATTTGTGAGGCAGATGGGTCTGAAATCACTAAAAGTATCCGGAGAAGGCTTCTTGGGGATTAGAGTGATAAGAGCACTAGCCATGACTGTAGGTTGGGGGATACCCAAGAAAAACTCCTGCACAGCCTTAATCACATCAGTATGAATAATGGACCAACAGGATCGATAAAAGTTACCATTAAAACCATCAGGGCCTGCTGCGCTACGAGTATCTAAGTGCCAGACTGATGCTTTAATTTCCTCCACTGTAGGCATCGCCGTAAGCATCATATTGTCATCCGCCATGACAAGAGGTGGAATATGACGGAGCACAGCATCATAATTGTGTGTATGATCCTGGGTAAACAAGGATGTATAAAAAGCAACAGCTTCATCCTGAATGGCGGCAGCATCAGTACATAGTCTTCCATCGGATGTACGGATTTGCTGGATGCGCAGTTGAGAACGCCTACCCTTGACTATGGAGTGAAAATAACGAGTATTTGCATCACCATCCTGCAACCATCGAAGCCTTGCCTTCTGTTTCCAAAAATGGAACTCATATAAAGAAGCTTGAAGATACTCTGCTTTGGCTTTGTGGTATGCCTCTCGGTTTGCATCAGTGGAGTCAACATCCCACGCATTTTCAGCCAAGATAAGAGCTGATTCAGCGTGCTTGACATTGGAAAAGATGTTTCTGAAAATCTCCTTATTCCAACGCTGTATATCCTTCTTCAAGCGGAACAACTTTGAATAAAATCCATACATACCTCCTGTTGTTAGATAGGATGTCCAAGCACTTGCCACATAAGCATGAAAATCTGGGTGATGCAACCAGGAGTCTAAGAAACGGAAAGATCTTCGTGTTTCCGTGGCTCCCAAGCGGCATAGAACCAATAATGGAGTATGATCCGAAGAAACACAGGGAAGATACGAAAGGCACATGTCATCAAACCGGTTTTGAAAAGCAGAATTATAGAACAACCAGTCTAACCTGCGTCTAACTCGACCCAGGCCTCGACCATCCGTCCAAGTGTATCGTGAGCCCTGATAATTCGGCGACATTAATGAACATGCTTCAATACAATCATTAAAATCTTGTAAGGAGGAAAGTGACGGTCGTGAGCGGCCTGCATGGTCCTCAAGAGAACGAAAAGTATTAAAATCACCCTTAACAAGCCATGGCATGTCATTTGAGTCAGAAAAGGTCGATAGAGAGTGCCATAATGAGCGTCGTAAAGGCAAAGTATGACTGCCGTAGACCGCAGAGAAAACAAAATTTTGCTGAAGCCGTCGAATTGTGAATGTAAAATGAACGACCTGACTCTGGTCGTGCGAATCCACCAAATGAATATCTGTGTCACGCCAAAACAACCAAATATGTTCTGTTTGAGAAGAGAAATGATGCGAAAAACCAAGATCCATAGCAAAACGAGAAATGTGATGTGGTGAGTGCTTCGGTTCAATGACAGCGACTATATCTAAATGATGTTCACGAACTAAGTTATGTAATCGAGGCAAAGAGGCACGCATGCCTCGTATATTCCATATTAAAATATTCATTGAGCAAGGGTAGAACCACTTCCCTGAATTGCATGTGACGCACTATGAGTTAGAATCATGGAGGGTGGCAAAGGTGGGAGTTCCTTTTTTGTACGACGTTTACGGCGTGGAACCACTGGAATAAATTCAGCCTCTGCAGTGGAATCCCGCAGGCGAGATAACAAAACATCTTCATCCGGCGACGTAGGAATTAACTCCATGCGCCTAACTACGTCATCCGGAACCGTTGAAACCTCCGGGGGCGGATCATTTTCTGGTAGCTCATTGTCAGAACAATGGCCAATGTCACAATCATCTGTGATATGCTGTGGCGCCGTGGAGTCCCCAGCAGGCAGCGAATCATCACCCTCCAATATTGGTGATTCAGTAACTAGAACGTCGTGGCTAGGGTCTGCGATAGGAGGCACATGTGCAGCCATAGGAGGATTAGTCACTGGCTCCGCCGTGGGACGGAGGTTTCCTTCTTTACGCTTGACGGGGGTCCAGCGTTGGGCAGGCGGGCGTGGAGGCGGCGGAGGAGGAGGAGGAGGCACCATGCCCTGCGCCTTCGGATGGCAATCCTGTGATGCATGGCCAAGTTGTCTACAGGAGGTACAAAAACGCGGCAAGTCCTCATAAGTCACTGTTTGTAGGATCATTCGATTTTTTGCCTGTAAATATATCTTTTGAGGCAATTCTTGAGAGACATCTACTTCCACACATACACGTGCAACTGACGGACGTAAACCATCCGCCGTAGCAACATCCAGTTTTAGCGGCGTTCCTATTGTGCGTGCTATTTCAAACAGTGCCTCCCGATAATGCAGGTGAATCGGCAATCCAGGAAAGGCTAGCCATACCGGAACGATCGGAACGTCAGCGGTGGGGTCAAAATCCACAGTCCATTTCGTGATACGCATATGACATCCGGAAATATGCCATGATCGACGATAAAAACACCGCAAATAATCCGCTTCATTGCGAAAGTTCAAAAGAATATGCGTTTGATCGATAAGCGTAATGCGCAAATCCTGATGAAAACCAATTTTTTCAAATACCTCTCGTATAACCTTTAAAGGCGGCCGGCCGGTCCAAAACGTGCCAACCAAAGAATGACGGAATGGAGCAGCTAGGGCATCTATTTCAGAATCAAGAAACGAAATCATGGGGATGCCCTTATACCGTGATACCGTTTTTGGTGATATAGTGATGCACTGAGAAGAGCCTTCACCAGTCACCACCGCTGCAAAGGACGGCTGAGATGCAGAAGACATTGCGGTTGATGCATATATATATATATATATATATATATATATATATATATATATATATATATATTAAAACGGAGATTTTATTAATGATAAGCCTCACTGTTGGCGGAGGAAAACTATATTACAATCATCAGAGTATGCGAATAAATGAAATAATGAACTAATAATAACATATCTCTAGTCGTATATGATATGCCGCATTAAAACCTTGCCAGGTAAAACCACCCTTATGGATAAAACCCTGGCGAAGGAAAAAGCGTACATATTTATACGGCTGTCATTGATATGAATCGAATCTAAATTTGAGTACAAATGTGTGGTTGCTGTAGACGATGGAATGGGCAGAGTTCGCTAGGAGAAGCATTGGAGGTCGTTGATGGAGCTTGTCTGGTTCAGGAGATGCCATACCTCGGAAGAAACCCAGGGAGAAGTTATACCAATGATAGAGAGAATCCAAAGAAAAGAAAATAGAGATGTCAAGCACATACCGTTGTCGCCTTGGCAAAGTGTGTGCCAAGGCGACAATATGATGTAAAGACTCTGTGGAGTATTTGCCGCTGAGTACTTCAGTGCAGGATAGATAATTGGCGCCACCAATATATATAACCTCAGCCATGCAATGGGTAGCATAAAGAGCCATTATGAAGCAGTAGGAAACAGTATAAAATGCAGGCCAAAAGATAACGATACATACCGAGCCTGCCTGCATCCCGTAGGATACAGGCAGGTAGATTGTTGAAATGCCAATCCATGTGGAAGACTGTAATTTGTCAAACAACACGCAATTGAACGGAAGAAAGATCTAACGAGATAGCAGCGCGCGCCATCGAGGGAAGAGTATGCGAGGAATAATAATGTGTGATGGGGTGCATCATTGCGTGTTGAGACAAGTAATGAGCTGCCATATTAGCCTCCTGATAGATGTGATGATAATCAAGCCGGTGAAGATATATAAGTGTGTGAAGTAGCCGGAGATAATAGTTGCCATGAACCATGTGCGGGCGGGTCAACCGAGAGATCATTTGAGCACAATCTGATTCTAATGTGATGTTACGATGTAAGGGAAGGAAATATAGAAGACCAAATAATTCTGCCTGAATCTCCGAGTTCAGTGGCGTAGCTGAGGGCAGCCTAAATGAAATTGCACCCACACACGATCCCATGTGATCGCGTAATATAGCTCCTCCTGCTGCATACTGTCTGCCAACTGCCGCATCTGTATTCAATTTCAATCGACCCGGCGGCGGATATAACCAGCGAATCAAAGTGGGTCGTGGAGGAGCCAGCGATGGAAGCCAAGAGAAGTATTGTCGAGGATCACCAGCGAGTTTTGTGCCTGCTATTTTTTTGCACCAAATCGTAATGTCATAGCGAATTGAAGCCTGAAGGGATGTCAATGTAATGTTCGTTTGCTCTCCGTAAACTAAAGATGTATAGCCACGCCATATATTGTACAGTATAATCGCTGGAATGATAATTTTGAAAACCCCAAGGAGAGACGAAAAGGACGAACGATACCACCAAGCAAGTATATATTGGCGCAATTGCAAGGACGATGGCATAGGACAATGTAATTCTCCAGCATAATAAAGCCATATTGGGCGGACATGTGCGCAATACATGAAAACATGGTCCGCAGTAGCTGACTCTCTCTTACAAAATGGACATTGAGTTGGGCGAGAAGTAATTTACCTGCCAATATAATCCTCTAATGGGATCGCAGAATGGAAAAGTCGCCATAAGAAGATCTGAATAATTGGGGAATGCTGTTTATACCAAATGAACCTTGCCGAGAGGATGCGTGGATGAGGCATGCGGCAAGCATCATAAGCACTGTGCAATGTAAATTCTCCTGTTGATGTGTGTAACCATGTAAGATGCATTCCTAGGCCAGCAAATTGTGAAAGACAGAAAGGATGTATACGGCAAATAATTTTCCAGATTGGAGAATCTGGTAAACGAGGCAAGTAATCTCCGCGATGACCATATTTAGCGTGCATATATGTGCTCCAAAGTGTAGAATGATGCTGATATGACCACCAAATACGACAATGATAAGCTTGTTGCAAATTGTTAAGGTCTCGAATCCCCAAGCCGCCTTCCTCCTGAGGCGCACAGATAGCGCTCCAAGAGACCCAGTGATATTTACGACCCCAATAAAATGATGCCATTTTCCGATTTATGATCTTAATAATTGATTTAGGCAGGCCACCAGACGCAAGAATGTGTAATGGTAATGCTGCAAAAACAGAACGCAACAAAACTAAACGACCAGCAGAGGAAAGTAATCGAGAGTGCCATCCATGAATTCTGTCATCAATTTGCTGCAATAAAGGAGCACAATATCTAGCGCGGGAAATACCTTTATGTAAGTAGGAGCCTAGGTATCTGAAAGGTAAAGAAGTACATTTCATGTTGATGATGTCCTCTAAATTCCGTCGCTGCCGGGGAGATATACTAGTAGATGGAATCATACTGCTTTTTTTGAAAATTGATCTTTTGCCCAGAAGCAGTTTCATATTGAGTGAGAAAGGCACGAAACCGTTGAAGATTGCGCTGTGTACCACGTAAAAATATCAACAAGTCATCTGCATATGCCAAATGTGTTATAGTAAATGGAATTCTCCCTAAGCGAAAAGGTTGCAAATGCCCTGCTGCTGTTAATGCCTTTAAGCCTCTGCTGAATCCCTCCGATGATAAAATAAACAGTAATGGAGATAGAGGATCCCCCTGTTTTACACCTCTATATGGCCAAAATATGGAGGAAGGTTGTCCGTTAATTAGTATTGATAATGTGGTAGCCGCAAGTGGTTGAATATAATGCGAATGAAAAAGTCAGAGAAACCAAATGAGCACAATAATTTCTCCAAGTATTCCCAACTGACTCTATCAAATGCTTTCATCATATCTAGCTTTAAACATACCTGTGAACCACCCGTATCCATCATATGTATCATTTACCGAGCCAAAAGAACCTGTGAAGAAATGTCGGAGCCTGGAATAAAACCGGTTTGCTCCGGAGATATTAAGCGTGGAAGCAAAGTACTCAAGCGACTAGCAACAATTCGTGTGCACACTTTACTCAGAAAATTAGTTAAACATATTGGGCGAAAATCACTGAATGTAGCAGGCGACTGTTTCTTAGGAATCAATGTAATAAGCGCAGAAGCCATTACCGTAGGCTGTGGAACACCAAGGAAAAATTCTTGAACTGCTTTTACCACGTCAGTATGAATGATAGACCAACAAGATCGATAAAACTGACCATTAAAACCATCGTGTCCGGCCGCACTAGTAGGATCTAAATGCCAAACTGCATCTTTAATTTCAGACTCCATGGGTATTTGCGTGAGTAGCATATTATCATCTGAAGAAATCACCCGTGGAATATGGCAGAGAATGTCAGCATAATTATGCGTATGTTCACTGGCAAATAAGGCTGTGTCAAATGATACTGCTTCATGGCGCATAAGTCGCCGTTTAGGGTGTGTATTTGTTGAATTTGTAACTGCAACCGTTTTCCTTTAACTATAGAATGGAAATATCGGGTATTAGCGTCACCCTCCTTTAACCATCGGACACGAGTTTTTTGCTTCCAAAATTGCAATTCATAGGAGGATGCTTGAAGATAATCAGCTTTTGCTTTATTATATATGATCCTATTTGCATCAGTTGGGGACGCATCCCAGGCAGCCTCTGCATGTGTAAGGACCGATTCAGCCTGCTGAACGTTTGAAAATATGTTACCAAAGATCTTTTTGTTCCAACGCTAGATGTCTTTCTTTAAACTGAATAATTTTGAATAGAAACCATATATGACCCCGTAGTAGGATAACCTGCCCAAGCATTCTTTACATACGTATGAAAGTCCGGATGTAGTAACCATGCGTCCAGAAATCGAAAGGAACGACGAACCGTGGACTGATTTATACGGCAGAGAAATAATAGGGGCGTATGATCAGATGTAATACGCGGAAGATGAGTGAGCTGCAATTCATCAAATTTATCCTGCAAAGCAGAGTTAATAAATAACCAGTCTAATCGCCGCCGTACTCAGCCCAGTCCTCTACCATCTGTCCAAGTAAACTTAGGTCCATGAAATTGCAGAGACATCAAAGAGCACGACTCAATACAGTCATTAAAATCCTGTAAAGCTGAAAGAGATGGTTGTGATCGGCCTTCATGATCAGATAAAGACCGAAATGTATTAAAATCTCCCCCAACAATCCAAGGCAATGTAGATGCTTCTGAGAATGTACATAAAGAATGCCATAATGTGCGGCATAGCAAGAGCGTATGTTTGCCATAAACGACGGACAGCACAAAAGAATACTGCATTGGCCGAAAAAGTAGAGTAAAGTGTAGCACTTGATCATCATCCTGTGCCGAAATCAACTGGAAAACTGAGTCACGTCAGAAAAACCAAATGCGTTCAGACCTTGATGCAAAAGAATCTGAAAAACCAAAATCTAAAGCATAACGATTAATATTGACAGACGAGTGTTTTGGCTCTATTAAAGCAAGTATATTTAAACGATGATCACGAATTAGTTGATGCATTCTAGGGAGTGAGGCACGCATGCCCCTTATATTCCATATCATAATATTCATTGAGAAAGAGTGGTGTCACTTCCCTGAATCGCGTGAGACGCACTGCGTGTAAGCATAGTAGATGGCGGCAACGGTGGAAGATCCTTTCTAGACCGACACTTATGCTGTATATATATATATATATACATATATATACATGTTGGGTGGCCAAGGGTAGGAAAAGAAAGAAGAAATTATGGTTAGATTAACACCTTAACTAAATACCAAGTGTAAAAAATTGTGTAGAAACCAAATGATAAAATTTTGTCCTATTCTACCACTCCCACTCAACACATTCAGCCATGCATAGGACAAAGGGGAGAAGATTTTTCTTCAACAAGAAACACATCATTTCATTCACCAAAAAGCCTTCCAGTCCCTTACACATTCTTACATCTTCCTTACATTTTTCATCAAATCAAAACCAACCCCTCCCAACCCCCATTTGGCTAGCCACCAAGTCAAGACAAAGGGGGAAGATTTTATTCTTACACTCCACCTTTTCTTGTATTTTCAATACAAGCAACCATCCAATCTTCTTCCAACTCCTTCCAAATTTATGATGATTTCTTCCCACTCCTTTCACTCTCTCACCCCCTCGTTGTATAAGAGAGAATTCTCTTCTTCAACTCATATACAATTAGCCAAGTTTCATTTCAAGACAACTCTCTTTTCTTTTAAAGAAAACAAGTCTTCTAAGCCTCCATTTTGCACCCTTTTGCCGATATTTACAAGAGAAAAACAAGGAGAAAAACTTCTTCTCTTCACCTCATACAATCATCCAAGACAATAGCTAGAACATCATCCTTCATCCAAGAAGTAAGTAGGCCAAATTTGGTTGAGCCAAGCACCAAGGAGTGAGAAGGTAAAAATTTCATGTAAGATGAGTTCAAGTTCTTCCATTTATCCATTTCCATAAGTTGCTCACTAACGCTTCTATTTTTGTGTCAAAACCGTGGTTACCTAAGGGAGAAAGGAGATGGATTTTCTCCAAGCTAAGTGAAGGAATCTTCACTTTCATGCTAAGATTAAGTGAGAAAGGTAAGTACTCTTCCTAGATCCTTCATGGATTTTCAAAGATCTAAGTATATATGTTCATATAAAAGATGAATCATTCATGAAGTATGTTCAAGGTTTTGGTAACAAGAATATGTAAAAGTTATGTTTCTGTGTGATGTATAAAATGTAACATTTGAACCCTATAAAAATCGGCCAACATCAAAATATGGACTAATATGTATAAATGAAATGAAATGAACACTCATATGTGATGTAGGTAGAAATTAAAGAAAGAAAATGAAACCATATGATATGTTGGGAAAAGATCACTAAGAAGATATTTTGATGCATGCGTTCATATGTTTTCCATGAAGATCATCACCTATGTGTTTGTTTATGATTTTGGCTTTCATGAACTTTTGTGTCCTTGATTTAACATGTTATGAGGCAATCATATTAGTGGTTATGATTCTAGCTTACAAAAGTTGTTTCTTGATGATCTCCATGTTTATTTATAGACACACACCCCATGGCCAAAGTAGGGGGTTTTAGCCTCCTTACTTTATTTTCATGGTTTCTATCATCTTGTATATTGTATGTATTTTATTATGATCTCAACTTTTCAAGGTTATCATGTTGATGGAAACTAGTGTGCATATTGTTGGAATATATATCAAATTCAAGATATATGAAGGAGATGTGAACAAGAGAAGATTTATGTGTCATGTGCGAAAAGAGGTATATTCGGCCATAAGGCCAAAGTGTTGAAGAAATAAACTTGGTTACATATTGTAAATGAATATATGTATGTTAGTGTATTCGGCCATAAGGCCTAATCATGGAGGAATAAAATTGTTACATGATGTAAAGATATGCGTGACATATGGCCTAAGGTTTATTTTATGAAAGAAAATAAGTTAGTCACATGTTGATGAAATAAATACAAAGACGGCACTAAGCTTGCCTTAGGTTCCTTAGCCTACAGCAAGCGGGGCTACTACCTTCACTTTGGACCCATCGGATACAGGTAGTGCGTTGGTTGGCTCTTCTGTCTGGATGTTTGAAGCTTAATACTCATGTGGCAGTGGGTCGGCATTTTGCTACCGGCGGTGCTATTTTGCGGTATTCTTTTGGTGCATGTATTGGTGCAATTACATTTCGGTTACCATTGGTCCTACCATTTACGGCCAAAACGCATGCTGCCTTATTTGGGCTTATGTATTTCTTATGTATTCATCTGCATATTATTCTAGAGACAGATTGTCAGGTGTTGTCGTAATCACTTTCTGATTTTGAGATCGCACAACATGCTTACCATTTGCTTCGACTATATTCTTTGGTCAGACAGACTCACACACTAGTTTGGCACACATATCGAGAGGCCAATTTACCGGCACATACTTAGCCCATCATGGTTTGTCGAATGCTGCGACATGTTACTTTACTCTGACATCTCTACCACCTCTTGTTTGCAGCTGTGTTTCACTAGATATTACCACGGGACATCTTCGTCTTGCTTGACATTGGCTATGCCCATTATTCATTTCATCTCCCATATGGATTGGCCACATAACACACTTGCTGTCTGCATTCTTATGGATGCAGGCTGGCTGGGTATGCTATTGTTTTTGGGATTTTACATACTTGCTCTTTCATGCTGGCAAACACTTATGTTTTCTCTCCACATGTTTTGTTTTGCATGGGTCGCGACGGACGATAATGGCAACGTACGAGACAACCGACGATGGCATCAACTCTTAATTTATGGATATTTCTTTCTCTGTATTACATCTATCCCAAATGGGATATATATGTACTCTTTTTCCTTTGTGCAAGATTTTATCCACAATGGTAGTTTTGCTTGCCAAGGTTTTAATGAGGCATATCATATCCTATTCGGGCAGTCTCCCATTCCACTTGGCCTTATCGGACTACACATCTATATATTTTCGACCTTTAAGTAGCTTCATTTTGTTATGTTTTGAACTCCTATGTTTTAAAGGTATTCCTCCACCATAAGTGAGGGCAGCATAACAAAAATAGGGGGCTGTGTACTCCTTTCATTTAAAAAAAATATAGATAACATATGGCCGAAGGCTTTTTTGTGTAGAACAAATAACTTTGCACATGCTTATGGAGATATATAAGTAAGAACTAAAGCATGATAGAAAGTATAATCACTTTATGTATCTTCTTATGATATATTAAAGTAGGTGAACATGAATATTAAATTAGGGTTTTGGCCATTTTAACTATGCGTAAGATGAATTTGTTAAGGAAATGTTGATGGAGAAAAAGTGGATAAAAGTGGGCTATTTTGGGGTTAGATGGCCGAAAGTTGTAGGAGAGGAAAAGATAGTATATTTTCAAGATTTAGGCATAAATTATCTACATATATGTGGGATTTTATGACAACATGATATGAGAAAGTTAAGAGTATAATTACTGTAGAATGGCCTAGTAGGCTGAGTGCGTATGCATCCACTTTCTTTCTCATGAAAAGTTTTAAAAAGTTCACCCTTGCATATCGAATCATATCATATAGTCAGATATCTCTTGACATGTTTATCGTACGTATATGATCGTTTGGAGGCCTCCATAATACCATGTCATGTGTGGTTGGTATTATAGGTGTATAATATGTTATCGATGATTGGAGGTCGGCATGACATCAGAACCCAAGGGGGTTGATGTCATGGGCATATAGTATGTTTCTTTATAGGCACGAGTGTAACAACTTGTCAAGGACAAGGAATCTCTAGCATATCGAGTCACCGTTAGTTTGTGCACATTATGATGTAACACCATGTTTGGAGCATCGGGATTCATATTTGTACATGTGACTATATGGAGGATTATTCCTTTACTATGACGATATCATTCGCATGTAAGTTAAGTGCTATATACATCATATGAAAATGTCATGTTTATGAAAATGTTATGCTCTGGAAATGTTTATGGAAAATGGTGAATACATGATTTATCGTTCATAGTTATGGAAATTTTATGGCATCGTTTTAAGACATCGCATCGTAAGAATATCGCATTTACATGACTCATGTTGGAACTTGATGCATCTAGGTGATGAGATTAAGTATGATGACTAACTTAGACATTATGATTGAGACTTTAAGGATGGATATATGTGAAAGTGGAGTTTTATGGACTTGATAGTATAGAATGTTACTTTGATGATGATTTTAATTGTATATGCATATATGTTAATTGATTACGTTTATGTTATGACACTTTACTTATTAAGAATGGAGATGAGACATGTCATGTTCATTATTTATGCTTTATTATTTTATCACCCTGTCTCCCCGTGTATGATCCATATGACGTATCTAGACTGACTACTCACTAGACAATTAGTTATCGCTCAAACTTGCCTTATCAGATTTTAGAGAATATGGACACATACAATATTCATAGAGGACGAACTTTTGCTAGATTACCTATGAGTGAAGAAGTATGCCGAAGTTACCTTTTGGATATGTTAGACATATTGATCGTGATGTACTTAGATTATTTTGGAGACATTGTACATTATGATTTGTACGGACTTATACAATTTATATTTATATGCATGTCGTATGTTTATCTTGATGTTGCTTTCGCTATATCAATTCATGATTTATGTCGACATGAACATGTATTGCCTTGTACTTCTCGTAGCAGAGTGCAATGGGTGCACCATGCTGAGACCCTAGTCTTGGGTAGGGCGCTACAGGTGGTATCATAGCCTAAGGCTCTAGATCGACGGCGAAAACAGTAAACGACTTAGAATTTAAGTGATGATTTTAGAACTTAAGTGATGATTTTAGATTGAGGGTTCTAGCCTTAGATTAAGTCAATGAGAACGGTTAAAGGTTAACGAACAAATTGACTGTACTTAAGTAGCAGACGAATATATATTGAAAACCCTAAAAAAATTATTATAAATATTATCTAAGGAATATGAAAATAACTTGAATTAAAATTTTCATTGTGTGAACTGTTGAATCGATATAAATGTTTCTGATAGGATGTCGTCACGCCTCGAGAGAGCCCACGCGGTGATAGACCCACATAGTTACCTCCACCTCCACCGCCACAGGTACCCCCACCAGCAGAGCCGGTACCACCACTTGCCGAGCTAGTACTTCCACCCCAGCAGCAAGATCAGGGACACTTTCTTCAGGTTGTACTTAATGCTTTAGTACAGATTGGTTAGACAGTCAGGAATAATAATAATAATAATCATAATCATGCCGCAACTCCACCGCCATTTCCACCACTGCAGTATGATACTCGTTTCTTTTACGGGGAGTTGAAGAGAGCTCCAGTTTAAAATTTTGAGGGAGGATCTGATTCGGATGTAGCCGAAAAATGGCTAGATGAGATACATTATAATTTTGAGCTGATTCAAGTACCTGATGAGATGAAGGCGCATGTGATACAACCTTTTCTGATTCAAGAGGCCAATCAATGCTAAAATACCAACGTTCAGCACTTGCCACTACCAGTCGCTTGGACTCATTTTCTGGAGGCTTTTCACAAGCTTTACATCCCACCATCAATGACATTGCAGAAGATTAGGATGTTTGAGTTTTTGAGGCAGGCGCCAGGCATCATCGTAGCAGATTATGCTAATTAGTTTATAGCTTTAGGGAGATATGTTCCATCTATTATGGGAGACGAGTTCCTAAAGAGGATTAAGTTTGAGCGGGGCCTAAATTCTCATATTGGCACTTGGATTGTGAATGTGAATCCGAGGGACTTTGGAGAGCTACCTGACACATTCTATCGCATTGAACGTGATATTCTGAGATGTGATGAGGAGATGAAGGGCAAGAGGCCGCGAGACTTTGTTGGTGATCGGTCCAGACAGTGGACCAAGACACAGAGGGGACCAGGTGGTAGACCCGAGCACTGACAGCAGCCACAGCAGCCCCCACAGTTTCAGCATCAACCGCAGTTGCAGCACCATCCACAACCACAGCATCAGCAGCTACAGCAGTATAGGGCTGGACCACAGCCAGCTATCCCTTGTTGCTTTACTTGCGAGAGACTACACACCAGAAGAGTGTCTACTGAAGACCGGTGTGTGTTTTAATTGTGCTAAGACTGCCATATGATGAAGGATTGTCCAGAGCCTAGGAACATGCCACAGAGAAATATTCCACAGTAGAGGGATTGCCCACGGGCTAATGCCCAAGTTCATGTCATGATGGATGCTGAAGTCCTAGATGCTCCCGACGTAGTGACAGGTATATTTAATTACACAATGTAAGTATTGTTATTCTATACTTTTTTGGAATTCTATACTTGAATTATAAATTGTCTCAGGTGTGATATTAGTAAATAGTATACCCGCAAATATACTGTTTGATAGTGGTGCCAGCCACTCCTTTGTATCTAGTAGATTTGCCAAGAACCTTAGCAGCTGTCTGAAATGGTTAGAAACGCCTTATCGTGTTCAAGCAGCTGGTGCTCAAGTGATCATTTCCCAGCATCTGTGCAAGAATGCAAAGTTGAGATGGAAGGGCAAAAGTTTGAGGCTCCTAATTCTGATACAGATTGGGGCCTTTGATATTATTCTGGGCATGGATTGGCTGCTCAAGAACCATGCTTCTATCGATTGTTGTGGAAATCGTGAGTAGTGATCAAGGACCCGACGAAAGAAGAAGTTGTATATATCAGGGGAACTCTAAGCTGAGAAAGACAAAATGTATAATCAAATCGCAGCCCAAGACTACCGAGCACTGAAGAAATGAGACAAAGGATTCTTTGTGTATGTCCTCAGCAACGAGCCAGAAATGCCTACGCTTGACAGCATTCAGGTGGTCAGGGAGTTTCCGGATGATTTGCATGGTTTACCTCTAGACAGATAAATAGAGTTTGAGATAAATGTCTTACCAGGAGCAGATCCTATCTTTAAAGCATAGTATCAGATGGCCCCAGCAGAATTAAAAGAGTGGAATGTGCAGTTGCAAGAGTTGATCGAAAAGAAATTCATACATCCCATGTATCACCTTGGGGAGCACTAGTTTTGTTCGTGAAGAAGAATGATGATAGTATGAGATTGTGCATTGATTACCGGGAGTTAAACAAACTCACGATCAAGAATAAGTACCCACTGTCGGAGATCGGCGACTTGTTCGATCAATTGAGGGTAACTAATTTAAATAATTATATAACGTCAATATGTATGAATATAAGCTAAATTCATAGCGTACGGGGTGCCAAAGTGTTCAACAAGATTGATCTTGATCTAGAGATCAATAACTGAAGATCAAAATAGAAGATGTTTCTAAGACCGCCTTCCATACTCGATATGGTCATCACGAGTTCTTGGTGATGCCATTCGGATTGTCAAACGCCCCCAAAATTTATAGATCTAATGAACACTGTCTTCTCGAGCAGCTAGACAAGTTTGTAGTTGTATTTATCGATGATGTTTTTGTATATTCACCAGGTGAAGAAACCCACGTCGAGCATTTAAGGATGGTACTAAGTATATTACAGGAGAAGCAACCCACGCCAAATTCAGTAACTGCAAGTTTTGTCTATGCAGTGTAGCATTCTTGGGTCATGTCGTATCCGAGTATGGCATATCGGTGAACCCTAAGAAGTCGAGGCCATTACAGTTCCATTGATTAGATTGACATAAAAGAAGACGAAGTTTCACTGGACTGCAGCATGGGAACAAAGCTTTGCCGAACTTAAGAAGAGACTAACCTCAGCCTCAGTTTTAGCACAACCAACCTCCAGTGAAGGGTTCGTAGTGTACAGTGATGCTCCTAGAATGGGTTAGGCAAATAAATAAATGACCTCATTGTTTTAAACTTTCCATAAAGTATACATGCGTTGACCCTTTTCTTGTAGGTTGCGTAATTGTAGCAGCCGCCCGAATCTAGGGTTTTCACCCGGTGCACCCGCCGTACTCTGCTTCGAGAAGTACAAGGAGTCTATACCATACATATACATGTCGATATAATCATGGTTCTATATAGCGGGAGCAACATAAATATAAACAAATCACAATTGACATGTATTACATTACATTATAAATCTGTACAAGTCATAATATACTAAGTGTGGAAATCTTTAAAATACATTGTGATCCAATGTCTAACATCCTCAAAAGATGAACTCTTGGTATACTTCATCAATGACGGGTAACCTATTGGAACTCGTCCTCAATAAACCTGTACGGAAATCCCTATTCTTTGCAATGTGATAAGGCAAGCATGATCGATAACACTAATCGCCCACCAAATAGTCTGCCTATATACGTCATGTGGATCAAACATGTGGAGACATGCATTACATTACATTATAAATCTGTATAAGTCATAATATACTAAGTGTGGAAATCTTTAAAATACATTGGGATCCAATGTCTAACATCCTCAAAAGATGAACTCTTGGTATACTTCATCAATCACGGGTAACCTATCGGAACTCGTCCTCAATAAACCTGTACGGCAATCCCTATTCTTTGCAATGTAATAAGGCAAGTATGAGCAATAACACTAATCGGCCACCAAATAGTTTGTCTATATACGTCATGTGGATCAAACATGTGGAGACAGGGTGATAAAGTAATAAACATGTACATAAAGAACATAGCATGTCACGTCTCCATTTTAAATAAATAAAGTGCATAACATAAATGAAACAAATTAACCTATACCACATATATAACTAATATCATCATCGAAGTAAACATTCTTCTATTCTCAAGAGCATACAAACGTCATTATACATGTCCATCCTTAATATTCCCAATCGAAGTCTAAGAAAATTATCATACTTAGTCTAATTCTTTATATGCCTCAAATTTTCCTATATAAACCATGTAATGTGGTATTCTTACGATGCGATGTCTTTAAAACGATGTCATAAAAATTCCACAACGATGAACGATAAATTATGATATCCATATCCATTTTCCATAAGCATGTCGTAACATATCATTTCCATAAACATTTAAAACATGACATTTCATATGATGGCTATAGCACTTGCATAACGTAAGAACGATACCGCATGACATACCGAATGATTCCCCATATATCGATCATGTACAAATATGAATCATGATGAGTCCACATGGTGTTATATCATATATACATGGCATCAAATGGTGATATTGATAGGGTGGATATCCTTTGTCCTAGACAAGGTGTTACACTCAGCCAACATAAGGGTAAGGTACTATATACCCATGACACCAACCTCTCCTAGGTTCTAGTGCCATACCAGCTTTCCATCATCAATAACATACTATATGCCCATGACCACCACCAACTTCGGCCAGTGTCATGAAAGCTTCCAAAACATAACATAACATATCATAACATGTGTCAATGGAATCGTCTCGTCGGTATGGTTTGTTACATATGAAAACATGTAAAAACATTTCATGCAATGTTATGATGTATGCATGTGCTCTCGCTTTCTAAATCGTTTCAATATTCTATATATTCTCAAATATCCTCATATCCTCATGGCAATAAACCTACATATATATGCACATAATTCAAGTCTTAAATCATGAAAACTCACTTTCTTTTCCCCTCTTCTAAATCTCGGCCAACAACCCCATTTTTGTGCAAATTTATCTGTCAACATTTTCTTAAAACATCCATCTTAATTTGGTTGAAATGGCCAAAAACCCTAATTTAGTATTCATTTCCATATTCTTTCATATTTCATAAGAATATACATAGCGTAATCATATTTTATATCATACTTTATTTCATGCATATTTATGTTTATAAACGTATACCAAGCTATTTATTCCACATCAAAATGTTCTTAGACAGTGTAGTATATATGTATATACCTAAATGGCCATTTTTGTCGAATATACATACATACCCATATTTACATTTTTCATTCATGTAACACATTTCTTTATTCTATATTTTGGCCTTATGGCCAATTCTTTACATGTCTTACATATCTATATTTATAACATGTAATAAAATTTATTCTTCCTCTTCATTTTGTATTATGGTCGAATACATATATATATGGTATATGGCACATCAATCTTTTATTCTTCACATCTCTTATTTATATCTTGTTTTGATATTTATTTAAACTTATATGCACATTAGTTTCAATCAACATAATGACTTGCAATACCATCATAAAATAAATAAACATACAAAATGATGGGAACCATGAAAATAAAGTAAGTAGGCTAAGAAACCCTACTTTTGGCCGTGGGTGTATACATGCATAAATAACATGGAGATATCAAGAAATAACCCTTGTGAGTTAGAATTATAGACATGAATATGATTGCCTCATAACATTCTATGAAGGCCACAAAAGTTCATGAAAGCCAAAATCATGAATAAACACATAAGTGACGATCTTTATGGAATACATATGAACACATGCATAAAAGTGTCTTCGTAGTGATCTTTCCTTAACATATCATGTATCTTCATTTTCTTTCTTTAATTTCTATTTATATCACACGAGTGTTCATTTCATTTCATTTATACATACAAGTCCATTTTTCCACATGTTGGCCGAATGTATATAGGTATATATCATACTACATACATCTCATAGAAACGCGACTTTTGTACACTAAAACATTGAACATACGTCATGAATGATCTATCTTTGTATGAACATATATACTTAATCTTTGAAAATCCATGAAGGATCTAGGAAGAGTACTTGTGTGTCATCACTTAATTCCAAAGTGAAGATTTCTTCACTTGGCTTGAAAAAAACTCTCCTTTCTCCTTAAGTACACCCACGGTTTTGAAGCCAAAATGGAAGAGCTAGCAACCAACTATTCAAAGTGATAAATAAAAGGATTTTAAGACATTTTCCAGATGTTCCTATCCTCGATATACTATCTTAGTCTATTTTATAGTATCAGATGATGATAAGATTGAGGTGTATCCTAATGATATGATCTCGTTATATACAATCGATATCACACCAAATTCCTATTCAAGTTTTTTTTATTCCGCAGTAACTTTATCGACATCAAACATTTTTTTCTTTTCTATTATCTTATTGCTTTTTCTACCCACCAAGAAATGCATGGCGTCACATTCTCTCCCCTTTAAAAAAGTTTTGTTCTCGAAACTTGTGCATTCTGCTGATCTCACTATTCGGAAGTCAATCCTCAAATCTCATTCTACCACTTAATCGTATATTATTCAACTTAAAATCGATAGTCTACGATTTTGAACTTCTTACATCTAATCTTACCTAATTCTTTATTTGAATGGATCACTAATTTCCAAATCACTACTGAGTTCCACATTACATTAACGATACTCCCTTTTCGACATGATAATCCATTTTCTAAATTTACCCTTATAAACTATTGATCTAATTCTATGATTATACCCTTTATTTCTTCGGAGACATCAATAACTTAGTATATTGACAATGAGTATGTACTTATTTTTCCAAAAACGTTCTGATGTGGATATAATTTGAAATATAACTTTGTTTTTAACACTTTAAAACAGTGAAATACAATAATTCAAAGTCCTTTTTCGTAAAATGCTGTGAACATAGACCTTTTCTTTCCTATAAATATATAATCATTTTGAAAAAAAAACTAAGATTCTAGCAGACTAATAGTTACTTAAAAATAAGAAATAATAATTTTAATACTATAAAAATCAATTTTGACAAATATATGTAACAAAAATTTTAAAGCACTGTATAATCATTTTTTTTTGGAAAGAAAAATATTTTTGAAAGTTAGAACATAACCAAACAAAATCATTAAATGAAAATCCTTGAAATATTTTCAAATTGTAGATATACTTTGTTGTAAATGCTTATATTAGAATGTTTGACTAATTGAAAATAGTAGTCCAACACTTGTACAATTTCTATAAGTTATCCTAATTGAGAATTCAACTATGTACCATTCCTTATATTTATCTACTCCTGATAAACGCTACATAACTATCAAACACTATTCACTTATGCATTCTTGATTTCAACTTAAGCCTACTAATTTCAGCCAAATAATTTGACGTTCCTAGGGATTAATATCAAACACACGTTCCTAGGGATTACTCTACTAACTAAGTTGATTTCTACAAAACAAACAGGTTTCTTAAAAGGTTATGATATTTCATCCCAAGTCTTAATAGCTAAGGAAATGATACATATGCTTGATCGTGGGGGTCCGAGAAGTCAGCTGTGTTTGAAATTTGATATGATGAAAGCCTTCGATGGCGTCAGCTGGGAGCATTTGGAGCGCTTATTGGCCAGATTTGGGTTCTCCGCTTTCTATATCTGATTGGTTCTTAATCACTTGCGGAGCATGCAGTTCTCGGTTTTGATAAATGAGGTACCATATGGTTTCTTTAGCCCAACTTGAGGTGTCAAGCAGGGAGACCCTTTATTGCAACTGTTATATCACTCATCTTTGCTTCGGAGGATTTCAGTAGGGGTTTGAAGGCTTATCTTGAGGCTGGCCGTTTGAATGCTTTTCGTTTGGGCCGGATACCTTTTATATCACTCATCTTGCTTATGCGGATGATTTATTGGTCTTTGTCTAGGGAGACATTCGGAATCTTAAGGTTTTTATTGGTATTTCTCACGACAAGGCTCAATACACTACTACCTAAGTTGATTCTCCAAAACAAGCAAGTTTCTTAAAAGGTTATGATATTTTATCCCAAGCCTTAATAGCTAAGGAAATGATACATATGATTGATCGTGGGGGTCCCGGAAGTCAGCTGTATTTGAAATTTGATATGATGAAAGCCTTCGATCGCATCAGCTGGGAGTATTTAGAGCACTTATTGACCGGATTTGGGTTCTCTGCTTTCTATATCCGATTGGTTCTTAATCACTTGCGGATCACGCAATTCTCAGTTTTGATAAATGGGGTACCTTGTGGTTTCTTTAGCCCAACTTGAGGCGTCAAGCAGGGAGACCCTATATTGCAACTTCTATTCATCCTTGCTTCGGAGGGTTTCAGTAGGGGTTTGAAGGCTTATGTTGAGGCTGGCCATTTGAATGCTTTTCGTTTGTGCCAGATACTTTTTATATCACTCATCTTGCTTATGCGGATGATTTTTTGGTCTTTCTCTGGGGAGACATTCGCAATCTCAAGATTTTTAAGGAGTTCCTTTCTCGATATAAGTATGCCTCAGGCCAAAAGGTAAATTTTCATAAGAGTCGATTTATTGCTTCCTCTCATCTTTCACTGTTGCGTTGCCATTGGTTTGAGACTATCCTTGCAATGCCCTCTACTGACTTGCCTTTCTTCTATTTGGGATCTTCTTTGCATAAGGGAATAAATCATGCGCGTTATTGCACAACTTTGTTGTAACGCATAGACGCACGGTTAAATGGTTGGCAAAACAAACTCTTATCTCAAGCAGGTCGCTTGGTACTTCTACGGTATGTTATCTCTCATTGACTTTGCACATTATGGCAGCAGGTAGACTACCTAAGTCAGTCATTCGAGTTATTGAAAACAAAATGGCACATTTCTATTGGGGACATAGTTCCAAATGCCACTGGGTGTCTTGGTCGCGTATTGTGGCCCCATGGGATGAAGGCGGTTTGGGCTTCAGAGACCTTTGTACTATCAAGCAGCCTATACTTGTCGTATCTGGTGGCAATAGCATCAGGAAAATACATTATGGAGTCGCTATATGCAGGCTAAGTGTGGTTCTAGGGTGGATTATAACCCAAGGCTCACTGACTCCCCTATCTGGAAGATTGTTTGTCGCTATCATTGATTATGCATTTCCCATTGTATTCGGGATGAAGATACCTTCATATGGACCCCCACAGTCTCCGATGTATTTATGTTGCATTCGGCTTTTGAGATTTGTCGTATCTCCCACCCTGCGGTCTTGAAACATCACTTTATTTGGCATAAGTGACGACCAACCATCAATTTATTTCTTTGGCATTTATATCATTGTTGTTTGCCCATGGAGGATTATTTATGACATTTCTTGTCTATTAAACCCACACAATTCCCTTTCTGTAAGTTGGCATCTGCAGAGGTATCTCATTTGTTTCTGTTGTGTCCTAACATCCGTCCTATCTGTGTGTTTTATGCATCTTGTTTGGACAGTGTCCTTCCAACCTCTTAATTTTTATGGACACACTTAATGGTATGGTGGCTGCCCTATTCGTCAAATACTTTTTAGGGAGTGTTACGCATTGTTGTCCCTGGAATTATTGTATTTAATATTTAGCGCGCTTATACATCCGTTCTCTATGGTGATGCCACTTCTTGGACCACATCAACTACAATGGCCCCAGAGCGGATATCTGTTTGTGGGGCAAATCTAGCGAATAGACTAAGCTAGCGAACTATTCTTTGCCTCTACATCACGCGGGTATATTGCCTCCTCTTTGTACCAAGCGGGTTTAGGTGGTGCATTGGCTGGTGCCTTTGCTTGGACAACTGAAGCTTAATACAGACGCGATGGTGGGATGAACATTTGCGGCACGTGGTACCATTTTAAGGGTTTCCTCAGGTGATTGCATTGGGGCACTTTCTTTTCACCTACCACTAGTTTTACTGATTAATGTAGAGACGTAGACTGCTCTTTTCGCCCTTCTATATTTCCTACCACACTATCCCTGCATCATCTTAGAAACAGATTTTTATGAGTTGTACCAGATTCTTTCAGACACTACTATTTCTCCGCATGCCTCATATTTACGGCATCTATATTCCTTTGTGCCTCTAGCACAAACACCAGTCATGCACAAATATAGCGAGGCGAATACGGCCGCCCATTATCTGGTTCAATGTGGTCTGGAGACCGCGATGACTACCTACTATACTATGGTATCTCTTCCATCCCTCATTCGTAGCTGCGTTGCACATGATGTTACCTTGGGAAATCTTCGTCATGTTTGACACCCGCCAAGTTATTTCTACGTTGCCTGTATCTACTGATGCAAGCAACCTCGTTATGCTTTAGATCTTATATTTGCCTATGATTAGTTCCCCTCTTCTATTCTTATTGGTGTTATACATTATGCTAATGTTTTTGTGTCTGCTTTTGATTGTACGTGCTGAGGCAACGAGGTTTGAGCATTAGCGACGGACTTGAATCAATTTCGGGGAAGACAGCATCAGCTGGCGTTATATTTAGCTAGTTATTATGGCAATGCTTGCTGATTTTTATAATTATTTCTTTATTCTTTGCATTCGCAGGATATTTGTCTTCATGCTACATTATTTCTATTCTTTAAAATTCTTGTGAAAGAGTCTCTAACTATGGATGTAACCACAGTTTTCCTCCGCTACAAGTGAGGGCTCCATTTATTAATAAAAGGACAGACAGTACTGCCCGTCTTTACTTAAAAAAAGAAAATGCCCTTTAGAAAATAATAGTAATTGTTAGGGGTTCAAGATAACCTTCTATTTAATAGAGGTAGGGTTCATTTGGTCGCTTGCATATACACCGCTCTAATTGGCTTAGTCTAAAGCTGTTACTCTCATTTAAGATCATTGCATACATCTATGATCATTACTTAAATTCTAAGGTCACTTCTTAACTTCATGTCGTTGTTTACTTTATGTGTCAGCAGTGGATCTAGAGCCATTGCACTAATAACACCTGTAGCGCCCCCTGAAACTACGGTTTTAGCCCCGTGCACCCACCTTACACTGCTTCGAGAAGTATAAGTCGTCGACACCATATATATGCATGTCAACATAATCATGGTTCAATATAGCGGAAGCAACATAAATATAAACAAATCATAATCAACATGTATTACATTACATTATAAATATGTATGACTACTAAGTGCGGAAATCTTCTAAATACATTGTGATCCAATGTCTAACATCCTTAACAGTTGAATTCTTGGCATACTTCATCGATCACTGGTAACCTATCAGAACTCGTCCTCAATAAACCTATACTGCGATCCATATTCTATGCAATATAATAAGGCAAGTATGAGTAATAATACTAATCGTCCAGCAAATAGTCCGTCTAGATACGTCATATGGATCAAACATGTGGAGACGGGGAGATAAAGTAATAAATGTGTACATAAAGAACATAGCATGTCATGTCTCCATTTTAAATAAATAAAGTGCGTAACATAAATGAAACAAATTAACTTATAACACATATATAACTAATATTGTAGCGCCCCGCCCGGTACTAGAGTCTCGGCACGGTGCACCCATCGTACTCTGCTACGAGAAGTACAAGGCATCAATATTATTCATGCACAGATCGTCATAACATGTATCCATCAGCGAAAGAAAAGTAACATAAGTAGAAATGAACATCAACATAATTACATCCTAATACATCCGAATAAGTGTCATCAGTACATCATGAGTACAAAATATCATAATATAGAGCTGAATATCGAAAATACAAAAGATGCCACTGTTGGCTACTAGTCATCTCTCCACATCTAGTCTCGAGGCTCATCTCTATGAACTCTGGCTCAGATCCTGTGGGTCTGCATGGTAAAATAAAGGGGTGACCGATAACGGATCGTTCATCAAGTATTTCTGTCTAGATTCATCAAGTGGATCATGCATGGAGACCGGAAAAGTGGGTAATACAGTGAAGTATAACTCAAATATCAAATGTATCATATGAATGGTGATAACACTAAAGAAATCAACAAAAGTCAATAGTATAGTAAATCTGACAGATATCATATGATAGAAGACTATCATAGATAAAGAGCATCATAAAGTAAACATAATCTTCCGTTAATCATTCTTGTTTTAGTATATAGTCAGTATCGTTCTTGTGTACAATTTCTTCAGTTTGTTTCTTATTGCTTTTTAATAATACTTGGTCTCGTACTATAAGAGTAATAAATTAGGGGCAATAGAGGGTGCATGGGACATGATCGTGATGTATGCATCGTAAAACATTTAAAAAACACTTCCTTTCATATATACATAAACATGACATGACAAAATTGGCTATAGCAATTTTCGTAACATAAGAATGGTACCCATAACATATCATTTGATTCCCCGAGCAGCCATGAGTACCGTCTATGAATCCCGATGGTCCAACCACGGTGTTACATCATACGTACATAGGACTAACGGTGGTGTGTTATAACAGATAACCCGAGTCTCGGACGTGGTGTTACACTTCGCAACAACGTATTTTGCCCCTGACATCCTCCCTGAGGACCAAACATCAGGTAGTACACCATACAGAACTTCACAGACGTAACTGAAAGGCAGAGAGCCCTTGTCCCGGACAAGGTGTTACACTCAGTCAGCAGATCATGTGTATACCGAAAGGTAGAGAACCCTTGTCCCTGACAAGGTCTAACACTCAACCATATATACATGCATAAGTCATGTGGAATACAATTCCTAAATCATGAAAACTTTATAACATTTCATGCAGAACTCATTTCATAAACATGTTCGTAAATAAACTCATTGTGTTGAAAATCATAAAGACAACATGCATGAGGAAATGCTTAACATAGGTCTCTTTTCTGTAATTATCTTCATGGTCATTCTTAATTGGAATTAGTATTTATTCGTTCATAATTGTATATAGTTAATATTTATTCAATTAGCTTGTCTTAATTGGCTAATTTGCCCTTTTTGGGCCGTGTGTGTTATCATACATGCATACTTTAATTTTTTTTGATATGTGGTGTTAGACAATTATGTTCTTTTTTTTATCTATTGAACATTTATGTTTGTCTCTTAAAGACAATATAATCCCAATACATATTTTATATGCATTTACATGACTATGCTTGGAAGAGGTTAATCCTTGACAAGCACCAAATTTGGGCCTATGGCCGAAAAGTGCCCATTTACACACATTAAATTCCTCAATTTCATGTAGTGTTCCATTGTGTTCATTTTGCATGTTTATGGCACATAATAAATAGTTAGTCACATAGAAATTGTTATATGGTTGTAATTCATCATTTTAAATGCCAGAATGACTATTGGGCCAAAAACTAGTAATGTCCAATTCTAGGAATTTCAACATTACGTAATTGTTACAGTTATGGCCATTTTCCTTTTTATTTACATATAATTCTTATACATAATTATGATATATCTTCCAGTGGAAATTTGTTCTTCAATGTGACATAATTTAGGCCCCTGGGTCAAAAGTAGGGTTGTTTCAATATGGATATTTCAACATATAGAATACATGCTTGATGCTAATGATGATGACATTTATCTTCATGTTCAAATTATCATATGTATTTTGATGATGATTCATGATGTACATCAACATCCTTTATTTTAACATGCTCAAATCACATCATACAAATATATTCATGATCACAAAGATTATGTTTATGATGGTGATCATGCTAAAAATGACATGCAAGCACATAAGGTGTAACATCAATGGAATCACACCTCCTTAGGCCATGATCATCAAGATACACATCATGGTGATGGTGATGATTTAATGGCCTATGTTGGAGGCTCATAAACGTCCCCTCTAAGAACGAAAAACGGTGATTCTATGATGTTGATGATCAAAGATGACATCTTTTATGACATGCAATGTGAAATGGTTTGTTTTGTACCATCATTGTATTATACTATGACCATAATTACGTCAATCTCTTCTCTTACATATGAACATAAAGAAAATGATATAATTCTTTACATGCATGTATGAATCCAGATCTGCTATAGTGGATCTTGGTGTGACACAACCCAACCAGGTGATTTAATTTCATTTTTGTTTTATTATCATTGAAATATTTTTGATTGTTTACATTTAGTTTCAAAATTTCAACATCTGTGGCATACTTTGGGTTTTTAGTTTTAGTTGCAATAATTGATAGAAGACATCATGATTTTTCCGTGAGACCATGTCTAAGGAAGAGGGGTGTAGGTAAAGGGAAGAAAAGTGAAGATAGTCTAAGGATAGCCTCTTGGAATGTAGGAACATTAAGTGGTAAATTGTTTGAGGTTATAGATACACTTAAGAGACGTAAGATAGATATAGCGTGCATCCAGGAAACTAGGTGGAAAGGGAATAAAGGTCAAGAGTGTAATGGGTATAAGTTGTTGTATTCCGGGTCAGATGGGACCAAGAATGGAGTAGGATTCCTAGTAAAGACAGAATTACACACAAACGTGATTGATGTGATTACATATAATGATAGAATTATGCTGTTGAAGTCAGTACTAAATAAGGAGGTAGTGGCAGTGATTTGCGCCTACGCATCCCAAGTGGGACTAGGAGAACAGGAGAAGAAAAGGTTTTGGGATTGCTTAGATGTAGTGTTAAAGGCAATACCCAGAGATGAACGAATTTGTATCGGAGGTGATTTTAATGGACATATTGGAAAGAATAGCGATGGTTTTCAGGCGGTACATGGCGGGTTTGGTTATGGAGATAGAAAGGAACAGGGTAGAGATATGCTAGACCTAGCAGTAGCCCATGACCTAGGCCTTATAAACTCGTTTCTTAAGAAAAAAGATTCGCATTTGATCACGTTTAACAGTGGAGGACGTCACACACAAATCGACTATTTTCTGATGAGGCGTGAAAACCGACGGTTGTGGAGGGACTGTAAGGTTATACCAGGAGAGACAGTGGTGATGCAACATCGTTTATTAGTGGTAGTTATAGCATTGAGCCAAAAGTTGAGTAAGGGGGTTGGAAAAGTCCCACCCGAGATTCGATGGGGAAGTTTGAAGGACGAAAAAATTAATATATTCAGAGACAAGGCCATCTCTGCGAAACTAGATCGTCTAGGTGATGACACAAATCAGATGTGGGAGATATATCGACTACTATTACTCAAGCGGCGAGAGAAACACTCGAGGTAACAACAGGAAAGAAGTTCGTACATCAAGAGACGTGGTGGTGGAACGAGGATGTGCAACAAAAAATAAAAGACAAACAAAAGATTTTTAGAGAGCTGTTAAGCTGCACCAATGTGGAAGAAAAAGTGCGATTGAAGGAGAATTACAAAATCACCAGGAAGGAGACGAATAAGGTAGTGACAGAGGCAAAGATTGCAGCTTATAAAAGGATGTATGAGAGAATAGAAACAAAAGAAGGAGAACATGATATGTTCAAGATCGCCAAAGCTAGGGATCAAAAGGAAGGACCTAGGAGGCGGGAAGTTTATAAAAGGAGAAGATGGACATGTGTTAGTCAAAGCACAAGACATTAAGTCGAAATGGCAAACATACTTTCACAATCTTTTCAACGGTAGTACTGCCGACTACGAAGAACAAGAAAGCACCACTAACCAACAACGACAACATAATAACTTCGACTGTCAGAACATCACACAAGGAGAGGTGATGAGAGCACTGAATAGGATGGGAAGAGCTAAAGCAGTCGACTTAGATAACATACCCATTGAGGCGTGGAAGTATTTAGGAGAGGAAGGGTGGCTAACTACTATGTTTGACCGAATTTACAAAACAGGGAAGATGCCAGATGAGTGGAGAAAGAGTGTTGTGGCCCCTCTATATAAGAACAAAGGAGACGCATAGTGTTGTGGGAACTATAGAGGGATTAAGTTGCTAAACCATACCATGAAGTTATGGGAGAGAGTAATCGACACTCGAATTAGGAGAGAAACTCAGGTTACGGTGAACCAATTTGGTTTTATGTCAGGAAGGTCAATACAGAAGCAATACACATTCTCAGGAGATTAATGGAGAAGTATAAGGAGAAAAAGCGCCATTTACATATGGTTTTCATCGATCTTGAAAAAGCATATGATAGTGTGCCACGTAGCCTGATATGGTATAGTCTAGATGCAAGAGGGATCCCTATGAAGTATATAGACATAATTAGAGATATGTATGCTAGGACAAAAACAACCGTTCATACGCCTGTGGGGAATACAGACTTCTTTCCGGAGGAGGTCGGTCTCCATCAAGGGTCTGCATTGAGCCCATTTCTTTTTGCAGTTGTCCTTGATGAGTTGTCAAAGCCGATACAAAAGGCAGTTCTGTGCTGTATGCTTTTTTGCTGACAATATTGTATTAGTTGGAGAAAGTAGACATACCCTGAGTATGAGACTAGAGCAGTGGAGATGTGTGTTTGAGAGAAAAGGCTTAAAGATTAGTCGTTCTAAGACCGAGTATCTGTACTGCGACTTCAGTGGCGTAGCAGACAGTGAGGATAATCAGCTCACCATCGATGGTCAAGTGGTACCACAGGTAAGTAAGTTTAAGTACCTCGGATCATTTGTGCAGTAGAATGGTGACATGGATAATGATGTAGCACATCGAGTTCAAGCAGACTGGTGTAGATGGAGGGTGGCCTCAGGGGTGTTGTGTGACAAAAATTTCTCAACTAAATTAACTGGAAAATTTTATAGGGTAGCAGTGCGACCGGCAATGTTATAGGGGACAGACTGCTAGGCCATCAAGAGGTCACAATTACAGAAGATGGAAGTAGCAGAGATGAAGATGTTAAGATGGATGTGTGGGCATACAAGGCTAGACCGGATCAGAAACGAGGTGTTTCGAGAAATGTTAGGCGTGGCTAGTATAGCAGATAAGATAAGGGAAGGCAGAATGAGATAGTTTGGTCATGTCAAACAGAGACAGACAACGGCGTCAGTCAGAGCAATTGAAAGCCTCATTGTAGAGGGGAACAGAAGTAAAGGCAGACCGAAACTGACTTGGGATGAGCAGATAAGGCACGACCTACTAGATTTGCACCTCTCTGAGGACATGGTCCAGGATAGGAGGTCATGGAGACATAAGATTAAGGTTAACGAGGTATAGGTCATATATAGGGACACTTTAGAGTATATTTAGGGACATAGATAGGCGTAGACACTATCTACGCTTTAGATTGACTTTCCACTTGGTTGCATATGTTATACCATTGTTTTACATTACATGTACAATATACACATGATGTGTATTTTAATATCAAATGTCCTTTCTATGTATTTCTTGAATTTCCTCACTTACACACTAGCACAGCATATCTCTATTATCATGTCATTTATGCAGGTAGATATAGAGCCGGGGGTCTCACCGGAAGCAGACTCTCTATCCCTTGGGATAGAGGTATTGTCTGCCTACCACTTACCCTCCCCAGACCTTAACGATAGCTTTGCTGTCGTTGGGATATACTGGGTCCAAATGAAGGATGCATGTATGAAGATGATGATTGATGAAGTTCATAGTACACTTTCTAGTATAATGTACTCATATTCCTATAATTTGCATCAAGGGGTGAATGAATGATAAAGTTCAATTCTTCTTGCCATGAACGCCCTCAAAAGGCTGTTTCTGCCGCATTTTATGCCATACATCTAAGTATCATCCTAGTTATATTTGATGAATCCATTCAAGAAAAGTACACATGCATACAGAAATTGAACACGCAAACATACTTTTCATCAATTGGTGTTAGAGACTTCATTTTAGCTGTTGCATGCATGATCCATTACTTAATTATGAACATAATAAACTTCCTTTTTAATTTTCTTAAAGGGGCTAGGAAGAATAATTGCCTTGGGTACTTGAATCTTACACCTAAAAATGGAAGATTTCTTCTTTGGTGAGGCTTGAGGGGTACACGGCCTTGAGGCTAGAAAGGAGGAAAGAATTAGTCTTGCATGAGGGGAATGAGAGTATGAATGTTTTAAGATTCAACCTGAGTAAACTTACCTTGAATGGTTAGAAAGCTCTCACTTATGTAGCCAAAGAATCCTTCCTTCTTTCTTATTGAACTCACGGGTGGGAGTCTAGAATGAAGGGGTTGTAAGTGTTTGTGGATAGTAAAATATGGAAAAGATATGTAGGAAGGATGATAAACTCTTACCTTCATGCTTATGTTGCTTGGGTGCTTGATCCTTCTCTTAAAGATTGAAGAAGACCCCTTCCTCCTTGCTAGGCTTCTCACAGTGAAGGAAGAGGGACTGAGGAGGGAAGTCTTGATTAATGGTAGTGAGAGTAGTAGAGCTTGAAGAGAGAGAGTAATGGTAGAATGAACATGAAGTGAGGATTCTACTTGAGGAAGTTCTTAAGCCTTCTAATCCTCTTCGCCGAAATTAAGATAGCGGGGGAAATGATGGAATTTTCTTGGACTATGAAGATAGTGAAGAGGAAAATAAATTGCATGAAATTGGAGTGGGAGGTTGTCCTACAATGTGTAATACTTGAAATGATAGGGAGGAAAGAAAAGAAAATAAATAAAAGGAAGAAATGAAAAGAATTTTAGGGAAAAAAGAAATGGTGGCAAGATGGGTAGGGTGCGGGTTCTAAGTGGGTGTGAAAAGTTTTGTGCATTAAATTTTGTTGGTGTATGGTCTTGTTGTGCAAGAAAAGTGATGATGAAGAGAGAATTTAGGAAATGAGCAAAAAAAATGAAATTATCTTGAGGAGTTATAAGGGTGGCCGAAATTGGAGAATAAGGAAGGGATAATTATGCCTTGTCAAAGTTAATGGAAAATAAAAAGAAGTTGCATGAAAGTTGATTGGAGGTTTCTCTTACATGGTGTAAAGAAAGGTGATGGGAAAGGGGATGTTTGTTGTAAGACAAGTTGTTTTACTAGGCATGTGAGGGCTGTTAAGGGTGAGTAGGGGGTGTTTAGTGGGTATTTTGTGAATTAATGGGAGAAAAGTGGATATATTTTGCCCACTTGCAATAATTCCAACTTGTGTAGGAATTCATAATTGCTTGAAAATAAGTATTTTTCCCCTCCTACCCCTTTGTATCCCATGGTTAACTTCCATTTGGAAGGTATGGTTGGACAACCATATTGTCCACCTAACTTCATGTCTTAGGTGAATTTTTTTCTTAATTTAATTCCTAAATAAAATTTGTTCCATTTATTTATGTGAATCGTTACTTAGTCTTTACACTTATTAAGTTATTTTTTACTCATCTTTAGGTTTTATTTAAATAAACCATACACGTTGTACTAGGTGCGGTTCAACGATCGCACTTAATTCCTATCGTACTTTCCTTTGTTTTATTTATCCCCTAGCCCGGGGATGCGGGTTGTAACAAATATCATCATCGAAGTACACATTCTTCTATTCTCAGGAGCATGCAAACGCTCACTCTACATGTCCATCCTTAATATTCCCAATCGAAGTCTAAGATTATCATCATAATAAATCTCATTCTCTATATGCCTCAAATTTTTCCTATAACGATGAACGATAAATCATGATATCCATATCCATTTTCCATAAACATGCTGTAACATATCATTTCCATAAACATTTAAAATATGACATTTCATATGATGGCTATAGCACTTGTCATAATGTAACATATCGAATGATTCCCCATATAGCCATCATGTACAAATCTGAATCCCGATGAGTTCACAAGGTGTTACATAATATATACATGGCATCAAATGGTGACATCAATAGAGCGGAGATCCCTTGTCCTAGAAGAGGTGTTACACTCGGCCAACATAAGGGTAAGGTACTATATGCCCATGACACCAACCTCTCTTAGGTTCCAGTGCCATACGGCCTTCGATCATCGATAACATACTATATGCCCATGACAACCACCAACTTTGGTCATGTCACGACGGCCAAAATAATATAACATATCATAACATGTGTCAATGGATCGTATCATTGGTATGGTTCGTTACGTATGAAAAAATGTAAAAACATTTAATGCAATGTAATAATGTATGCATATGCTCTCGCTTTCTAGATCGTTTCAACATTCTATATATTCTCAAATATCCTCATATTGTCATGTCATTAAACCTACACATATATGCACATAATCCAAGTCTTAAATCACGAAAACCCACTTTCTTTTCCCCTCTTCTAAATCTCGGCCAACAACCCCATTTTTGTACAAATTTGTCTATCAACATTTTCTTAATATATCCATCTTACACTTGGTTAAAATGGCTAAAACCCCTAATTTAGTATTCATTTCCATATGCTTTCATATTTCATAAGAATATACATAGTGTAATCATATTTTATATCATATTTTATTTTATGCGTATTTATATTCATAAACGTGTACCAAGCTATTTATTCCATATGAATCTTTTCTTCTTCACATCTTTTATTTATATCTTGTTTTGATATTTATTCCAACTTATATGCACACTAGCTTCCATCAACATAATGACTTGCAATATCATCATAAAATACATAAACATACAAAATGATGGAAACCATGAACAAAAATAAGTAGGCTAAGAAACCCTACTTTAGGCTGTGGGTTTATACATGCATAAATAACATGGAGATATCAAGAAACAACCCTTGTGAGTTAGAATTATAGACACAAATATGATTGCCTTATAACATGCTAAATCAAGGACACAAGAGTTCATGAAAGCCAAAACCATAAATAAACACATAAGTGATGATGTTCGTGGAAAACATAAATACATGCAAAAAAATGTCTTCTTAGTGATCTTTTCTTGACATAGCATGTATCTTCATTTTCTTTCTTCAATTTCTATATATATCACATATGAGTGTTCATTTCATTTCTTTTATACATATAAGTCCATTTTTTTCCACATTTAGGCCAAATGTAGATGGGTATGTATCATACTATATGCATCACTTAGAAACATAACTTTTGTATATTCATGATTTCAAAACATTGAACATACATCATGAATGATTCATCTTTTTATGAACATGTATATACTTAGATCTTTGAAAATTCCTGAAAGATCTAAGAAGAGTACTTACCTTTCATCACATAGTTCCAAAGTGAAGGTTTCTTCACTTGTCTTGAAGAAAAATTTCTCTCCTTAGGTACAACCCCATTTTTGAAGCCAAAAAAGAAAAATTAGTGAACAACCATATAGATAAATAAAAGGATTTTAAGATATTCTACTTGAAGTTCTTACCTTACTCATCTTGGTTCTTGGCTCCTACAAAATTTGGTTTCTTCCCTTAGATGAAGGAGAATGTTATAACCATTTCCTTGGATGGTTGTATGATGTAAAGAGAAGAAGTTTTTTCTCTTTGTACATCTTTTTTAACTCTCAGCTATATGGAGAAAAATGGAGGTTGGAAGAGTTTGTTTTCTTTCTTGGATAGGAAGGAAAGTTGTTCTTGGAGATGAAAGGTTACTAAGTATGAAATGGGAAGAAGAGAGAAAGTTTTTCCTCTTGTTTCCTTGGATTTTCGGCCATGGGAAATAAAGAAGGAGCTTGGAAGACTTGTTCTTCCTTCTTAGGGAGGGAGGAGAGTGTGTAGGAGATAAAATGGATTAAGGATGAACATGAGAAGGAAGAAGAGAGGGGGATAGTTGGGATGAAAAATAGAGGGGAAGACTTTATCTTGAAGTCTTGTAAGGGGGTTAGGAAGAAGACATGATGTTTGGAGAAAGTTGGAAAAAAGAATGATGATAGTTTGAAGATGTAAGAAGGTGCAGGAGAAAGCAAACCCTCTTTAACTATAGGGGCCGGACATATATGGTGTAAGAGGGAGTCGTTAGGTTGATTAAAAGGTGTAAGAAGAGTGTAAGAGATGGAAGGTTTTTTGGTAAAGGCCATGATTGTGCTTTGCTTGAAATAAAAATCTTTCTTCCCTTTTTGTCTTGTGTATGGCCGAGTATAATGGAGTAGGGAGGGAGAGTTGTTTGGTTTGTTCGATGTGTAAGAATGGTAAAAGAAATGATACAAGAAGTGTGGAAGCTTTGGGTATAAACCATAATTGTTTCATGTGGCTAAATCCAAGCCACAACTTGGCGTCTTCCTTGTTCAAATGGGCGGTGAACAGGGGGGATGGGAGTGGGTAGAATAGGACAAAATACCATCATTTGGTTTCTACAAAATTTTCTACATATGGTATTTTTTTGGTGTATTTTTCTAACAACAATTTCCTTCTTCCTTTTGCTACCTAAATGGCGCCATATATATGCATATATGTATATATTCATTTTCCGTTTCTTCTTTTTCAACATATTTTATTATGTCCTACTTTTTTTTGCTTTATTTAAGTGGTTCTAATTTTTTGTGTCATGTCTTTTAGTTCTGATTTAAGTTTAAACTTGATTTAAATTTAGTCTAATAGCTTAAGGTGTTACCAATTTTATCGTATGTTCAGAAACGGTCGTTACGTAGTTTCGTCGTATATCGATATATTGTGCAATCTATTGTTAGACTATTTTCCCGGGCGTTAGTATCCTCGATATACTATCTTATTTTATTTTATCTTATCGGATGATGATAAGATTGGGATGTATCCTAATGATGTGATCTCGTTATATACAATGGATATCCTACCAAATTTCTATTCAAGTTTTTTTTATTGCACCGTAACTTTATCGATATCGGACTTTCTTTTATTTTCTATTATCTTATTGCCCTTTTTTTACCAACCCATAAATGCGGGTCGTCATAGTATTAATGCAGAAAGAGCATGTAATTGCTTATGCTTTGAGACAGTTGAAACCCTATGAGCAGAATTACCCTACTCATGACTTGGAGTTGGCGGCAATAGTGTTCGCATTGAAAATATAGAGACATTACTTATACGGTGAAAGGTGTGAGGTACATACGGATAATAAAAGTTTGAAGTATCTTTTCACATAGAAAGAGCTAAACATGAGGCAGCGAAGATGGCTCGAGCTTATAATGGACTTTGATCTTGTTATCCATTATCATCTGTGTAAGGCAAGCAAAGTAGCGGACGCATTTAGTAGGAAATCGAGCCATGCCCGACAAACACCACTTTAGAGGGAGATAGCTGAGTTTGGATTGGATGTGGTTGAGTCTACTGCAAATACTCTGGCTATATTGGTGATCACCCCCACATTGATTGATCGAATAAAGGAGGCACAGGAAGATGATACCGAGTTGATGAAGATAGCGGAAAGATTGAAAGAAGAGCCGGTAAAAGATTTTTAACTTTATGATGACGGCATCGTTTGGTTTCAATGGAGATTGTGCGTACCTAATATTGATGAGCTTAAGAAGTAGATTATGATAGAGACACACAGTTTGCGATTATCTATCCATCTGAGAGACACGAAGATGTATCAGGATCTAAAAAGAACTTATTGGTGGAATGACATGAAGTGTCAGATTACGGAGTTTGTGGGGAGATGTCATGTTTTCCAACAAGTTAAAGCGGATCATCAGCGACCTACCGGTCTATTGCAGCCATTGGAGATTCCAGAATACAAGTGGGAACATATCACTTGGATTTTGTTACTGGACTTCCTAAGACTCGCTGCGGGAATGATACGATGTGGGTAATCGTTAATAGACTCACTAAATCAGTGAATTTCTTACCTATGTTGATTTAGGCGTCTATGGAGAAGTTAGTGAACATGTACATGGATGATATTATGAGCCTACATAGAGTACTGGTGAGCATTGTATGTGATCAAGATCCGTGCTATAATTCACGATTTTGGAAGGCGTGTCAACATGCTATGGGTACCAAAATCAAAATGAGCATAACTTTTCATCCGCAGATAGATAGACAGTCGGAACGCCCCATGTAGATGTTGGAGGATATGTTGCGTGCTTGCGCTTTAGATTTCAAGGGTAACTGGGATAAGTTAGTGAAGTTGATTGAGTTCTCGTACAACAATAGTTACCACAGTTCTAGCGGTATGGCACCATTTGAGGCATTGTATGGTCGTAAGTGTCGATCTCCACTATACTGGGATGAAGCTGGGGAAAGAGCTGTTATGGCTCCAGAGTTAGTGGAGCAAACCTTGGAAAAGGTTAAGGTGATTCGGGAGAGATTGAAGGCAGCCCAAGATCATAGCAAAAGTTTGGCCGACGCGACGAGATGGCCGATAGAGATTGATTTGGCCGAGAAGGTATATTTGAGGGTTTCGCCCACGAAAGGCGTAATGTGATTTGGAGTTAAGAGAATACTAAGCCCTCGATTTATCAATCCTTATGAGATCTTGGAGAGAGTTGGCGAAGTTGCATACCGGTTGGCCTTGCCTCCTACATTATCATAGGTACATGACGTTTTCCATGTATCCTAGTTGTGGTGTTATGTACACTATCCAAGCCATATATTGGAGCAGCAGATGGTGACGATTCGAGACGATGCCACCTACGAAGAGGTACTAATACGTATTGTGGATCGTAAGGACCAGGTGTTGAGGAGACGATCGATTCCGTTCATCAAGGTACAATGGAATAGTTATGAGAAGCGCCATAGGAGCCGGAGCAGCAGATGATGAAGCAATATCCTTGACTCTTTGATTAAAGGTACATAAGTTTTGAGGATGAAGCTTTATATAAGGGGGAGATTGTTACGCCCCGAAAAATTTCATTACGTCGGTACATGTTTAATATCGTATTCAGAAACATCTAAATTTTGCACGAGTATTAAAACATGTGATGTATCGATATGCGACAAAATTCAGTAACGAACATTTACAATGGCATTATAAAATTAAAACAAGACTAATAGGTAACAACTTGAGTATTAGGATAAATTAAATTAAATCAAAACAAAAACACATGACACAAGAAATTAGGGTTAATTAAATAAAAGGAAAAAAAGTAAGACATGACTATATATTTGACAGAAGAGAGAAAAATTATGTACACATACATACATATATATATATATATATATAAAATCTTTCTGAGATGGTGACCCTTAATGGCGATGTTGGCGGCGGCGGACGTTTTTTCGGCGCCATTGTCTATGGCGCCTCCTGCTCCATCAACATCTCACCCAAGATCATTTCTAAACACAAGGGAATTCCGATGATTTCCTTTATGGATTAGGAAATAGATGCCTTGGCCGCCCCATATCTGCTATCACCCGTCGGAACTTTTTGGTATGGCCGACCACTATTGAAGGTTATTCGGGATGTATTTGAGACAATTGGATTTTGCACGGACATGAGAATCACATTGCTCGATCAAATGCATATATTGTTGAATTTTCATCATGAACCGGATTATCTCCAGTGCTTCTACCGCAAGTCATGGCAGATCGCAGGCTGCCATTTGCGTGTGACCAAATGGACCGTTGATTTTGATCCCATAGTTGATGTTCCAATTGTCCTAGTGTGGATTGCATTTCCAAGGCTGCCCATTCATCTATATCATTAAACCTCTTTATTTGAGATTGCCCGTGCAATTGGTACCCAATCAAACTCGATATCCCAACGTCAGATGGCCTGCGTCCTTCAGTGGCTCGAGTTTGTATTAAAATTGATGTCTCCCACGACCTGCCAAAGAAAATATATCTCAGGGTAAGCAAAAACTCAATCTGCAGATTTCTACATGTCGTCGGCTAGGCCATCTTGTCGGTGCATGTGATGATCAACCACCAGCAAAGCCTCAAAAGCCTACCTCCCATGGACACTAAAGAAGACGCACCCGGAAGCTCCTGCCAATACACAGTTGCACTTGTTACACTACTTACTCGCTCCAATCCTGAATAGGACACCACCCCCGGCCCCCCGCTGCAACACACTTTGGCTAAAAGTAGGATTCCCAGCCTGCTACTTACAGTTTAAATATTCCTCCTATGCAGGATATTTGATTGCTTAATGCTGATAAGGAGGACGTCTTGTTGCTAACAAAGACGCCTGATGACCCTGAGAATTGTCAGTACTTGGGTTCAAAAGTGGGTCATTTGGATGGCCAGTTCCACTCATTTGATTTACAAGCACGTACAGATTTTAGACACCAAATGAGAAGTGACTCGGAGCTTTAAGCGTTTGGCTTCACATCCGGCGCTATTAGACGATAACAGGCTTTTAGATGCTTTGGTCGGACATTCAGAAGTAGACCAAGATGGGTTCATTCCTGTTCCATCTCGTAGACGTCGTCGTGCTAAGAAGGACTTGCCTCCCCGTCTTCCTTTATCTGTGGTGACTAGTAGTGTGGCGCATGGATGGCTCTTTTCATCATATGCTTCATCCTTTACTAGTTCTCAATGAATGCAATTACGTGGAATGTAAGTGGGCTATGTACATCTTTAGCTCGCCTCTTATCTATGCTGTGTGATCACCGCGTCGATCTTCTAGTACTCATTGAGCCTAAGCAGTGGGAATCTAAGTTACAGTTCTATTGCATGAAATTAGGCTTCAGCCAAGCTCTAGTCACATGTGAAGGAAATATCTGGGTTTTTTGGCAGACTGTTACCTTGCCATTTTAGAGTGTTGCCCATGGTATACAGACTACACTATTTTGTTTCTATGTCGTCCTATGCAAGAGTCATTAGCTTGGACTGTAGTTTATGGCAGATGTTCTATTAATGATCATAAGCTGCTATGGGAGTCTCTTATTTCTTTTTCCCACCGCATTTCAGATCCTTGGATCATAGGTGGTGAATTTAATACTTTTTTACGTCTTGACGAGTACTGTGGCTGCACATCCCCACCCTTCGTTCCCTTGCAGATTTCAATGAATGTATTCATCACTCTCACTTGCAGGAACTTCCTACTTTGGGCTCTTTACTTACATAGGCAAGAGGCAGTGGTATAAACTGTGTCCAACACCGTCTTGACAGAATGTTATGTACTACTAGTTTTGTTGATTACTTTGCGGATGTGGTGGTGCATCATCTTTCTTGTGTTTCTTCTGATCACTCTCCTCTTTTACTTAAGTATGTTTTGTCCTCAAAAAGACCGCCTGCACCTTTTCGGTATTTTTAATGCATGGGCTTCCCATGTAGATTTTCATACCTATATTGCTGCGTCTTGGATGCAATATCCGACAGTGGGAGGCATGCGAGGTCTATATATTAAGCTACATCTTTTAAAACATTCTCCTCGACGATGGAACAATGATGTTTTTGGAAATATTTTCAGCTGCCGGCGGAATCAGAAAAGGAGTTTTCTTCAGATGGAGATTGCATATGGCCAAGCTCCATCAGAGGAGAACTGCGCGGCTTACTCTTTTGCTCATCACATTGGTGCCATCACATTTTTAACACAGGCCGCGCCTCGGGGTATCTCATTTGGCATATGCGGATGACTTACTAATCTTTCTAAATGGTTATACACACAATTTGCGGATTTTTCAGTCCTTTCTCCGATCTAATCAACGTACGTCAGGATAGTTGGTTACCTATACAAAAAGTCAGTTTGTGGTATGTTCATATGTCTCTCCCAGACAGCTGTCTGTTATTGGTAACATTTTGGGTATGCGCCCGTCTACTCTACCTATGAAATACCTCGGCTCATATTTGTATCGAGGGGTAAATTGCATGCGGTATTGCCAGTCACTTATGCAGAATTTTGACTCTAAATTAGCAGGCTGGGTACAACAGTTGCTCTCCCCTGGCAGACGGTTAGTGCTGCTAAAGTCGTTTTTAACATAGTTACCATTGCATGTTATAACTGCAGCACGGCTACCCAAGAGTGTGCTTAATGTAATTGATCTCAAAATGACGGCGTTTATTTAGGGGTGATCGTCACCATTGGGTTTCTTAGAGTAAAATTTGTTCTCTAGAGGATGAGGGAAGTTTGGGAATTTTTAGCCTCAAAACACTGCAACTCTCTTATGACTGTAAGTTATGGTGGAATTTTCAAACCAAGCACTCCCCTTGGGCACACTATATGCGGCATCGATATGCTTCTTGCAATGACTATGTTCTGCGCATTTATGATTCTCCTGGATGGAAGTGTATTTTTCTATTCATGAGTTTTGCCTTCATCATACTACCACTATTGATGCCTTGACGTGGACTACATCTTCTACGGGACAGTTCTCTTTGCGCCAAGCGTATGAGGATACAAAGATGGCTCATGCTGTACTATTTTCCCATAAATTCATCTGCCGGAAGTCCCTCCCTAAATCCGCAAGTGTCTTTATGTGAAGGTTATTTCATAAGGTACTCCCTGTTGAAGATAATTTACGTCATTTTATGCAGATCTACCCAACAATATGCCTATTTTGTAAGTTATCTTTGGCCACTATTAATCATCTTTTTCTTCGTTGTATCAATAAAATGGATATTTGGAATCATTTTGCTTTGGCATTGGATGCCCACTCCCCAGCTCTTAACCATACGGGCATATATATTGAAATGGTGGTTGTCCTCTTCTTCATACACTTTTGTGGGGTAGTATCGAGTCATTACTCCTACATTTCTTTGTTGGTCCATTTCGAAATTATACACCAATGCTATTTATGTTGACGCCGACTTATCAGTGTATTGTTTATATACCATGGCATGACAACTGTTTTACACTTGGGTATCCAAACTCTGAGGCACAAAACCCGCTGTTAACATCCCGACATTAATTCAGCAGGCATTTTATCCGTGTATGAATGCTCCGAAGGCTAAACTAGTAAATGGCAGCTTCCTTTGACAGGGAAATTAAAGTTGAATGTTGATGCTGCTGGGCGACAACTGGCCTCAGCAGGCGCAATTCTACGTGATCATGCAGGTCATATAGTTGGCGCGGTTTCTTTTACTCTACCTTGCCTTCCACCATTTCGTGCAGAGCTACAAGCGTTGGTGTATATCCTTATCTATTTTGGCAGATGGCATCATAACATGATAGTTGAGACAGATTGTTTGGCTGTGGTTCAGCATGCGTGGACATCTACAGGCATGCCTTTGACTGATTGCAAGCGTTTAGAGCTATTTCTGCACCTGACGAGCAGCTCGCTACATCATACCGCGTGAAATAAACATGATAGCCCATCATATGGCTCAGCATGGTAGCATTCCACACACTATATCCTATGACTCGGATTCTTCTCTCCCTCCTGCTGCCCGAGGCTTTTATTGGACGGACCACTCTGCCCATACTTTGCATCCCTAAACTTGCATTCGTACAGACTTGCACAATATAAAAGGATGTTGCCTGTATCACACAGATACAAGCTATAGCGGTATGGCCTTTTTCACTCACAGTCTTTACATATTTTCTGTTCCCATATGTTTATGATATTGTTTTATCTCTATGTTTACTGAGGATCCTCGGATGTTAGACACATTTACTTGATGGACCATTCTTACCATACTTTGCGAGCCATGTTTTGTTTGAATAGACTAGCATGCTTTCAAAGGATGTTGCATGAATCTGGCAGTACGCTGCTTTTCTCTTTTACAGTCCTTTACACATTTAAAGTTGCCACATGTTAATGACACATTTTCTCTTCTGTTCATTAAGGAAATTTGGGAAAACATCATACCTAAGATGCAATTCAATCATTTGCGTCGCCTGTATTCATATGGATACAGGCGCATACTGTATGACTTTATTTATTCATTACTTTATTCGCATATTGCTTGCTGCATTAAATATACTACTCACAATTTGTTTGTGTATACTCATCTATGATGACTCCTGGGCGTGTGACACTAGATCTTAAACTGAGAGGCGGCTACAACTACACACTAGTTAATTTTCACTTGTATTATGCAGGTCGTACCTTATTACATTTGCACTTATGTACATTTCAATTTGTTTTTATTATGCTTTTTGGGAGAGTCTCCTATAGGGAACAAGATTTTAATGTAACAACGTTATTCCTCCACCACAAGTAAGGGCTTATTATTTTAATTAAACACTGGATGGTATCGTCCGTCCTTCCACAAATACACACACACACGCTGTAGCGCCCCGCTCCCGAGCTCCACCCTCGGAAACGGTGCACCCGCCGTATCTCACTCAGGAGAATACTAGGCGTCACATCAACCTGCTACACGTCAATGCTGACATAGGGAAGTCTTTTCCTTTCCTTCTGCGGAAACGATCAGTCATATGCAAATTTCGAAATCGAATATCTTTAAGAAAATAATGATGGAAAAGCTAGGCTGACCGGGCCTTACAAATCAAGGTCAAATGTCTAAATTTAAAGAACATGAAACTGTTTCCAAAATAAAGCATGTGAATAAAATGTCTGTGTCACCCCAAATCATCATAAGAACTCCGTCTCCATCCTCGCTGCGTCATTCTCTATGAGTCACTCAGCCCATTTCACGGCGTCAGATCCATCCTCAATGAAAATGTAATCATACTCCGTCTCGGCTACATATGGAATAGTAGGTGTGAGTGATGGTAATCACCCAGTAGGTGCCTCTCAAAACAATACGAAACTTACATACCCAAAACGATATCGCCACGTAATCACATAAAACAGATAGCATGCCACCGGAAAATAAGACACTCCACGTAACCAACGTAAAACAACATGACATGACTTATACGAAAATAAACAATCCACACAAGATGCATGCGCAAGTACGTGATGCATGCTCACATAACGTGTCACACGCAACTAGAACATGTCAGGCAGTTATGCTCCTAGGCCTATATGCAATGCATGCTCCCGGGACCTAATTCCAGCGTCATGGTCTCTAGCCACCACTTGCCGTTCTGGACACCCACGCCCTATAGACGCTGCGTATCGTACGGCACCCACGCCCTATAGACGCTGCGTATCTCATGACACCCACGCCCTATAGACGCTGCGTATCCGTACGACACCCACGTCCTATAGACGCTGCGTATCACATGACACCCACGCCCGACCGACGCTGCGTATCATCACGGTCCCCACGCTCTATAGGCACTACGTATCCTCCGAAGACGCACACCCTCAGACAATGGGTACCTCACGCACATGCACGTGCCATGAATGCAAAAGAAAGGAAAAAGAACAGTTGGACGTCATCCTCTGACGTCGATCAATCGACGTGGTTCTGAGGCACGTCGAACCCTCAGCCACGGGACGTCGATCGATCGATGTCCTTCTGAGGCACATCGATCTCTCACCCTCTGGACGTCGATCGATCGATGTCCCCGAAACTCAGAAGTCCCATCCTGAAATTTCTGCAACCCTTCCATCCAATCCCAAACAACCTTTCCCCCATCCCACATATCCATACTCGCATCAAGACCTTACAACCCCAAGTAACAACGAACCATACAACAGCAAGATCACGTTGAATCAAGAAACATATAACGGAAATAAACACGTTGCACATATCATTAGGATCCAAATAAAATCAATAACTAACGACATCCACAACACATAAAAATACCCTTTTGCCTATGCAAGCCTTCATACCGTTTTGAGGAAATAATGAATATGCACCTACCTCGATCCTAGCAAGAATTGATTGATATAGAAAGGTGTGATGATCTACGAGCGTTGTGATTTCCTCCGCTTGATCCTTTGATCAAGGATCCTTCGTTTCCTTCCCTTTTCCTCCTTAGCCGAAATTGAGAGAGGAGAGGGGGAAGAGGTGGCTGCTGAATTTGGGAGAGTGGGGAGAAAGGATTAGGGTTAGAGAGAGTAAAAGTGAGAGAGATTTTAGGGGAATTAAGGGTGATGATTAAGGAAGAAAAGATAGAATTTAGGAAAAAGGATAGAATTTAGTTATTTTAAATATTTGGTTATTATCTTCTTCTCTTTTCTTTTTTTTTATATAAATCCGGTTATAACATCCTACCCCCCTTACAAAAAGTTTCGTCCCCGAAACTTGCCGTACCTTACTCAAAGAGATAGGGGTAGCGGTCGCGCATTTGCTCTTCTAGCTCCCATGTCGCTTCATTCTCCCTATGGTTGCTCCACTGAACCTTTACGTAGGGGATGATCCGTCTTCTGAGCTCTTGGTCCTTGCGATCCAGAATTCGTATCGGCACCTCTTCATAGGACGCATCGGGTCTAATCTTAAGAGGTTGTGCATTCAGAACGTGACTAGGGTCAGCAACATATTTCCTCAATTGAGAGACGTGAAATATATTGTGCACTTGAGCCAACATCGGAGGTAATGTCAGTTTGTAAGCCAAATCTCCAACCTTTTCAAGTATCTCATAAGGTCCAATATATCGCGGCTTCAACTTCCCTTTAACTCCAAACCGTGTCACACCCTTCATTGGTGACACCTTAAGGTAGACTTTTTCTCCCTCCTCGAACTCTAAAGGTCGTCTCTTCGTGTCGGCCCAACTTTTGCTTCTGTCTTGAGCCGTCTTAAGACGTTCCCGAATTAGTTTCACCTGTTCTTTAGTTTGCTCAATTATTTCTGGAGCTGTCAACCTCCGTTCACCAACTTCGTCCCAATGCACAGGTGATCTACACTTTCGTCCATATAAGGCCTCAAATGGTGCCATACCTATGGCACTGTGATGGCTGTTGTTGTAAGAGAACTCTATCAATTTGAGCATGCTGTCCCAATTTCCTTTAAAATCCAATGCGCATGCCCTCAACATGTCCTCCAGAGTCTGAATGGTCCTTTCAGATTGACCATCGGTCTGAGGGTGGAAAGCAGTACTCAGTCGCAACTCAGTCCCCATCTTCTTCTGACACGCTGCCCAGAACTGAGATGTAAACTTCGAGTCACGATCCGATACTATGCTAACTGGCACTCCATGAAGGCAAACAATGTTATCAATGTACATAGTTACCAACCTCTCCATAGTAAGTCCGGTGGAAATAGGCAAGAAGTGAGCGGACTTGGTCAGTCGATCCACGATTACCCATATTATGTCATTCCCATTCCTGGTCTTAGGGAGTCCAACCACAAAGTCCATCGTTACATGCTCCCACTTCCACTCGGGTATCTCTAGAGATCGCATCAGTCCACCCGGTCTTTGGTGTTCTGCCTTAACTTGTTGGCAAACAAGACACCTTTCTACAAATTCAGCAATGTGCCTCTTCATGCCCTTCCACCAATAGTGTCTCTTCAGATCATGGTACATCTTCGTAGTACCAGGGTGAATAGACAGTCTCGAATTATGTGCCTCCTTCAACAACTCCCTCCTCAGATCCTCAATATCAGGTACGCACAATCTTCCTTGGTACCACATACTGCCGTCATCATGAACCCGAAATCCGTCCACTTGGCTGGTTAACATTCTTTCTCGCGTCTCCCTAATTGTTGCATCATTCTTCTGAGCTTCCTTGATCTGGTCTACCAAGGTTGGAGTGATAATTAGCGTGGCAAGAATGTCTGCGGTAGAATCTACAAGGTCCAAATCAAATTCTGCCATTTCCTTTTCTAGAGTAGCCTGCCGGGCATGGCTTGATTTCCTACTCAAAGCATCAGCTACTCGATTGGCCTTCCCTGGGTGATAACTGATGGTCAAGTCGTAATCTTTCAACAACTCTAACCACCTCCTTTGGCGCAGGTTCAACTCCTTTTGCGTGAACAGATACTTGAGAATTTTATGATCAGTGAACACCTCGCACTTCACTCCATATAGATAGTGGCGCCAGATTTTCAGCGCGAACACCACCGCTGCTAGTTCCAGATCATGAGTCGGATAGTTCTGCTCACAGGGCTTTAGCTGTCGTGAAGCATACGCAATGACCTTGTCGTTTTGCATCAACACGCATCCTGAAATATAAGAGTTAGACCACATCTTTAATTGTATACAAAATCAGTTGAAATCATACACAATTACCTAGCCCATTCTTAGAAGCGTCACTGTAAATGACAAACCCTTCTGAAGCGGAGGGCTGAGCAAGAATAGGGGCTGTGGTCAGTCTCTGTTTTAGTTCAGCAAAGCTTTGCTCGCACTCGGGGGTCCATTCAAACTTTGACTTCTTTTGTGTCAATCGGCTTAGGGGCACTGCAATTGATGAGAAGCCCTCGACAAACTTCCTATAGTATCCAGCCAGTCCAAGAAAACTTCTTACCTCGGTCACATTAGTGGGTCGAGGCCACTCAGTGATCGCCTCTACCTTCTTTGGATCTACAGAAATTCCTTCTTCAGAAACCACATGACCCAAAAAGGCTACACTCTTCAGCCAGAACTCACATTTGCTGAACTTGGCATATAATTTGCTTCTCCGAAGTGTCTCTAAAGCCTCCCTCAAGTGTTCAGCGTGAGTCTCTTCGTCGGGGGACTATATCAGAATATCGTCAATGAACACTACAACATACTTATCCAGTTGTTTCCGAAATACTGTGTTCATTAGATCCATAAAGGCAGCTGGGGCGTTGGTTAATCCAAAAGGCATAACCAGGAATTCATAGTGACCATAACGTGTTCGGAAAGCGGTCTTGGCTGTATCCCCAGATTTGATCCTCAACTGGTGATAACCGGATCGCAAATCAATTTTGGAGAATACTCTAGCCCCCCGTAGCTGATCAAAGAGATCCTCGATTCGGGGTAAGGGATACTTGTTCTTGATAGTGATCTTGTTGAGCTCCCGGTAGTCTATACATAATCTCATGCTCCCATCCTTCTTCTTTACAAACAGAACTGGAGCACCCCAAGGTGATACACTGGGTCGAATAAACTTACGATCCAGCAGTTCTTGCAACTGCTCCTTCAACTCCTTGAGTTCTGCTGGAGCCATACGGTATGGTGCCCTGGATATGGGTTCTACACCGGGTATGAGATTGATCTTGAACTCTACCTCTCTTTCTGGTGGCAGTCCTGGTAACTCCTCGGGAAGGACATCTGTAAATTCCTTTACCACAGGGATTTGGTCGATTTGCGGAACTTCATGTTCAGCACCCATTGCGTAAATCAAAAATCCTGCTCTCCCTTTCTTTAGTGCTCGAAATGCCTGTGCCGCAGTCAAATAAAGCTTCTGGGGTGCCTTCTTTAATTTAGGGTTCCCTTGAAAAATAGTTTCCCCCAGTTCAGGTGCCTTCATGCTGACTTGCAGTTGCCGGCAATTAATATTTGCATGATACTCCGCCAAGAAGTCCATGCCCAGAATAATGTCGAAATCGAACATCTGGATCGGTATCAGGGTCGCAGAAAACTGTAGACCGTTAATCTCCAATTCACATCCATTGTAACGATGATGAGATACGAGTACTTGGCCACCCGCGGCCTGTATACGGTATGGAGTCTCAATCCATTCGGGAAGAATGTCCAAATTCTTGGCAAATCTCTTTGCCATAAACGAGTGACTTGCTCCACTATCGAATAGAACATTTGCTGGCACTTTGTTAATTAAAATCACACCTACCACATTCAGGTTTTAGCACACAACCATAACAACACATAAAAATGTACTCCAACTACGAAATTAAGTACTTAAATAAATGTACCCGTCACCACGTCGCCTGACTCCTCGACTTCTGCATCTGTCATCGCGTGTACTCGAGCATTGGTCCGGCCTCGTCCCCCCTGTTGAGCTTGTGTCTGTGGGTTCACCTGAGCCGGTGCTGGGCATTCCTTAGCGATGTGTCCTGGCTTCCCGCAGTTATAGCACACTCTCTGATCCTTCCAGCATGGTGCCGGATGAAAACGTCCGCACAACGTGCACCGTGGGATAGGTGCCGCAGCCCTTACCGGTTGCGCATCAGTCGGTGCTGGACCCTCAATCATCGGGGTCTGAATCACTGCACTTTGCTGTCGTTCTGGCCGGAATGGTTGCCCGGACTGTGGGCGGCGAGGTACTTTCAGCCATCTCCCTGATCTGCCTGTCTGCAACTCCTCACGGGGCCTCTTCAGTCTCTCTAGTGCAGCTGCCCTTTCCAAATTTCTCTCGACTCGACGACATACCTCCAGCAATCCTTCAAATGTGGTGGCCTCTGCACAAACGATCGCCTGTTGGATGCGAAAACTCAAACCTGTGTGGAACTTTAGCATCTTGGCCTCTTCGTTGTCCATTATGCATGACATATATTGGCCCAGTTCATGCAATTTCTCAGAGTATTGATCCACCGTCATGGACCCTTGAGTCAGCAGCTGGAACTCCGCCATCCTTCTCTGAATAGCACTACCCGGAACATAGTGCTTCTTATACTCCTCAACAAATTGCTCCCAAGTCACTGGTGGAGTCAATTGCGTTTCACTCCGTTCCACCACCTCTCAGCTTCCCCTTCCAAGAACGGGGTAGTCACCTCTACTTTCAGATCCGCGGGTACTTGTATCAGTCTTATCTGTTCAGTTATGTTTTTGAGCCAAATCTCGGCTTCCTCAGGCCGAGTGGTACCCCGGAACATCGGTATTCGGGAGTTCTGCATCTCCCTGTAATAGAACCTCAAACCCTGCTGTGGTGCGGGCGGTGGTGGTGGCGGTTGTTGTTGCTGCTGTTGCTGAGTGTGCTGAAGTATTTGGGCAATCTGTGCCTGTTGCTCTGTCATCTGAGTATATTGTTGCGCCATCTGCGCCTGCTGATGGGCTATTAAGGCCGTCAGATTGGCCAATGTATCTGCGAAGTTTTGGGGGATCGCCCCTTGCCCCTGACGTTCGTCTCTGTCATTTCCATCGTTCCCTGATGGTTCACGTCGTGGAGGCATTGTCTGTGGATGATTAAAGCATGTTAGACAAGGTTGACTTAAGAGTATTGAAAAGAAGTAAGGAGTGGAGGTCGAAGAAAGGATAACCTATCCAGTCTGCTTGCTAACGGCACTCACCAACCCAAAACCCAGTCATAGCTTATGTCTACTTCATTTTATTCCAATTTAAAAAAATCATTTGGAAACAGATCGTCACTTATCCTAGGGTTAATTGACTAAACTATACGTTCCCGAGGCGTATCTGAAGCCTGATCTCTGATACCACCTGTAGCGCCCCGCTCCCGAGCTCCACCCTCGGAAACGGTGCACCCGCCGTATCTCACTCAGGAGAATGCTAGGCGTCACATCAACCTGCTACACGTCAATACTGACATAGGGAAGCCTTTTCCTTTCCTTCTGCGGAAACGATCAGTCATATGCAAATTTCGAAATCGAATATCTTTAAGAAAATAATGATGGAAAAGCTAGGCTGACCGGGCCTTACAAATCAAGGTCAAATGTCTAAATTTAAAGAACATGAAACTGTTTCCAAAATAAAGCATGTGAATAAAATGTCTGTGTCACCCCAAATCATCATAAGAACTCCGTCTCCATCCTCGCTGCGTCATTCTCTATGAGTCACTCAGCCCATTCCACGGCGTCAGATCCATCCTCAATGAAAATGTAATCATACTCCGTCTCGGCTACATATGGAATAGTAGGTGTGAGTGATGGTAATCACCCAGTAGGTGCCTCTCAAAACAATACGAAACTTACATACCCAAAACGATATCGCCACGTAATCACATAAAACAGATAGCATGCCACCGGAAAATAAGACACTCCACGTAACCAACGTAAAACAACATGACATGACTTATACGAAAATAAACAATCCACACAAGATGCATGCGCAAGTACGTGATGCATGCTCACATAACGTGTCACACGCAACTAGAACATGTCAGGCAGTTATGCTCCTAGGCCTATATGTAATGCATGCTCCCGGGACCTAATTCCAGCGTCATGGTCTCTAGCCACCACTTGCCGTTCTGGACACCCACGCCCTATAGACGCTGCGTATCGTACGGCACCCACGCCCTATAGACGCTGCATATCTCATGACACCCACGCCCTATAGACGCTGCGTATCCGTACGACACCCACGTCCTATAGACGCTGCGTATCACATGACACCCACGCCCGACCGACGCTGCGTATCATCACGGTCCCCACGCCCTATAGGCACTACGTATCCTCCGAAGACGCACACCCTCAGACAATGGGTACCTCACGCACATGCACGTGCCATGAATGCAAAAGAAAGGAAAAAGAACAGTTGGACGTCATCCTCTGACGTTGATCGATCGACGTGGTTCTGAGGCACGTCGAACCCTCAGCCACGGGACGTCAATCGATCGATGTCCTTCTGAGGCACATCGATCTCTCACCCTCTGGACGTCGATCGATCGATGTCTTTCTGAGGCACATCGATCTCTCACCCTCTGGACGTCGATCGATCGATGTCCCCGAAACTCAGAAGTCCCATCCTGAAATTTCTGCAACCCTTCCATCCAATCCCAAACAACCTTTCCCCCATCCCACATATCCATACTCGCATCAAGACCTTACAACCCCAAGTAACAACGAACCATACAACAGCAAGATCACGTTGAATCAAGAAACATATAACGGAAATAAACACGTTGCACATATCATTAGGATCCAAATAAAATCAATAACTAACGACATCCACAACACATAAAAATACCCTTTTGCCTATGCAAGCCTTCATACCGTTTTGAGGAAATAATGAATATGCACCTACCTCGATCCTAGCAAGAATTGATTGATATAGAAAGGTGTGATGATCTATGAGCGTTGTGATTTCCTCCCCTTGATCCTTTGATCAAGGATCCTTCGTTTCCTTCCCTTTTCCTCCTTAGCCGAAATTGAGAGAGGAGAGGGGGAAGAGGTGGCTGCTGAATTTGGGAGAGTGGGGAGAAAGGATTAGGGTTAGAGAGAGTAAAAGTGAGAGAGATTTTAGGGGAATTAAGGGTGATGATTAAGGAAGAAAAGATAGAATTTAGGAAAAAGGATAGAATTTAGTTATTTTAAATATTTGGTTATTATCTTCTTCTCTTTTCTTTTTTTTAATATAAATCCGGTTATAACACACGCACTCGTATCAGTGGATGGCACAACAAACTATTTTCACAGGCAGGATGGTTGGTACTTCTTTGGTATGTCCTCAGTTCTTTACATTTACATATTATGGCCACTGGAGGTCTTCCTAAGTCGGTAATTCATGTCATAAAAGCCAAAATGTCTCTCTTTTTTCGGGGAAATAGTGAAAAACGACAATGGATCTCTTAGTCGCACATTATGGCACCGCGGGAGGAAGGGGAGTTAGGCTTGCGTGACCTACGTATCCTACAAGCGGTATACTGTTGTCGGATATGGTGGCAGTATCATCAGACTAACACGTTATGGAGTCGGTATATGCAGGCTAAATATGGACATCGGGTTAATTATATCCCAAGGATCACAGGTTGACTTATGTGGAAGCTTGTTTCTCGCTCTCATCCTTTTTGTATATCACATTATATTCAGGATAGAGATACCTTGATCTGGACCCTACTACTGCGGATGTTTTTATGCTTCAATCGGCTTTTGAGCTTTGCGGCACACCCCGATCTACATCTTTGTCAAATAACTTTATTTGGAAGAAGCGTCAGAAACCTATAATTAGTTTATTTCTCTAGCGTCTTTTTCATCACACTTTGCCCTTAGAAGATTTTTATGCCATTTCATACCTATAACGCCGACATAGTGCCCTTACTGTAAGATGGCCTTTGCAGAGGCAGATTATTTATTTCTATTGTGTCCTAACATCTAGCCTATATGAGTGTTTTATGCATTCTGTATTGACGGTGTGTTCCCTTCCATTTCACTCCTACGCATTCACCTTATGGCATGGTGGATCTCCTCTAATTCCACTACTCTCATAGGCGTAATGCGAATTGTTATCCTCAGGATTATTGTATTCAATATTTGGTGTGCTTATACGTCTGTTACATGTAGAGATGACACTTCTTGGACAACGACCACTAATATGGCGTCCATCCAAAAGGACAATATATTTGTGGGGAAAACTATAGATGGAAATAAGTTGGCTAGAAACTATCCTCCTTTACATCAAGCAGGATTGTTGCCTATTCTTTGTACCAAACGGGTTCAGGTGGTGCATTGGCTTTTGCCACCACCTGGACGGCTAAAGCTTAATACGGATGCGGCAATTGGTTGTAAATTTTCTACAGGTGGCGCTATACTTCGGGATTCCTCTGGAGCTTATCTTAGGTCACTTTCTTTTCGCCTCCCTTCGGTTCCTATTCTTCGTACCAAATGGGTACAGGTGGTGCATTGGCTTGTGCCAGATGCGGCGGTTGGTTGTAAATTTGCTGCAGGTGGCGTTATACATTGGGATTCCTCGGGAGATTGTCTTGGGGAACTTTCTTTTCACCTCCCTCCGGTTCCTCCACTTGCTGCAGAGACGTAAGCTGCTTTCTTTGCTCTCCTTTATTATGTACCTAGATATCCTAACCTTGTCTTGGAGACGGATTGTCATGAGTTATTCCAGCTTGCTACAGACTCCACTCGGTTTCCTCATACACCACTTCTGTTAGGTGCAACAATTGTCACATGGTGCATACGCCATGTGGGCCGAGTCACAGTCGAATGCCGTGGGTGCTTGTATGTGCTGAATGCACTATAAGGCTAGGGTATGCGCATCTCCTATCACCAATTGGTTTTAGGAGAGTTGGTAGCCGCGTGAGGTCCTACAAGTGTATCAGAGCCAAGGTCACATGTTCGATTCCCAGCGGGAGCAATTGCTGAAAGGGGGATTGTTGGGTGTAGCAGTTGTCCTGTGGCACGTAGGCCATGTGGGCCAAGTCACAGTCGAATGCTGTGGGCGCTTGTGTGTGCTGAATGCACTATAAGGCTAGGGTATGCGCATCTCCTATGACCAATTGGTTGTGGGAGAGTTGGTAGGTAGCGCCTGAGGTCCTACAACTTGTACGTCGCTTATATTCTTTTATTCATTTTGCACAGACTCTAGTAATGCACACATACTGCGAGGCAAATAAGGCTGCACATTTCATGGCATAATATGGTTTAGAGAATGCATCGGCTCAATATTTCACATAGGACACTCTACCTCCCTAATCCACAGTTGTGTTGCTCTTGATATTACATTGGGACATCTCCGCCATGTTTGAGCCCTACCAGTGTATTTCATGTTGCTTGTATCTGAAGATGCAGACTACCTCAGTATATTTTGGTCTTTATATTTATATATATGCTCTGTGCTCATTTTTTTCTTTTCAGCATTTTTCCTTCACTTTCCATGCTAATGTTTATGTGTCTGATCTTTTGCTGTGCGCATTGAGGCGATTTCTAATGTTCCATCACTACAAAAAACGCTCACAGACTCCCAGGAAGAGACGGTCCAGTTGCACACTTTTAGCGTTGTTAGATCTTATACAGTTTGTTTAATTTTTTTCTTGTATAAAGGCACTCTTTTATCAACCATTTTGAATTTGTAGGATATTTGTATTCGTCATATTTGTGAGAGAGTCTCTCATCCAGAGATGTAACCACGGTATTTCTTCGCCACAAGTGAGGACCCCATAATAAAAATACCAAACGGTACCGCCCGTCTTTATAATATATATGTATATATATATGTATATATATATATATATATATATATATATATATATATATATATATATATATATATATATATATATATATATTATGTAATATAGGTATGACTCCATGGTTCGGCTCCAGCGATCCCTTTGGCGGCGTTAGCCGCCGTCGCTACTGCTGATCGCTCCTTCCAGCATTTCGCTGCAGTCGCTCACTTCGATCCCTTCCGGCACACCTTCTGGATTCGAAAGTTTGTGCCTTTCTGTCCCACTCCATTACGATGGCTGCCAATATATCAACTGCACCATCCTTCGCTGCAGTTGTTTCCGGTGCTTCTTCTTCAAGCAATATTTCAATCGCGCCGAAAACCGTTTCCCGCTACAAAGGAATCCCCATGATCTCATTTCTCGACACGGAAATTGATGCGCTGGCCGAACCCTACAGGTATTCGTTGGTTGGCACTTTCTGGTATGGCAGACCACCTTTAAAAATCATACGTCAGGTGTTTGAGAAAATTGGTTTCCAACAGGATTTACGTATTACATTGATTGATCAGTCCCATATTCTCTTGAATTTCCGTAATGAAGCCGACTATTTGCGATGTTTTTATCGTCGATCTTGGCACATCTCTGGGTGTCATTTGAGAATTACGAAATGGACGGTGGATTTTGATCCCAGCGCGGATGTTCCTATTGTTCCGGTCTGGGTAGCGCTGCCGTCGCTACCAATACACTTACATCATCGCGCTGCACTTTTTGAAGTTGTAAGACCAATTGGGATACCCTTGAAGCTAGATGTGGCGACTGCTGATGGCCTGCGCCCCTCAGTGGCTAGGGTCTGCGTTGAGGTTGATGTTTCGCAGGATTTACCACAGAAAGTTTATCTGCAGGCAAAGGGTAGACTTATACTACAGTCGATCGTGTATGAGGATCTGCCTTTATTTTGTACATCTTGTCGTCGACTGGGCCATGCATCGGATGCATGCCCGCCTAAGGAGTCAGGCAAAGTTCCTCCACCGCCTCCTCCTCCGCCACCTCCACTCCAGCAATCTCGAACTCCTAATCAACGATGGACTCCGGTTAAGCACAAACCTAGTGATCCATTGACGTCCCAGCCGGCCATCGCTGAGGACACTGTTCTCTCAGCCGAACCACCGGTTGGGTTGTCTCAGCCCACGGCTGAGCCTTGCATACAGGATTTAGGCGAAGCTGCTGATACTACTCCTACTGTTGAGATCAACACGGTGGAAACGGGACATTCATCTGACACAGACTTACCACCTGCGGATCAGGTGAATGATATTCCTAATGTCCCGGAGGATGTTACACGTCGCATGCAACTTATTCCTCCATCGCCGGATGAGGGCATTTTAATATCACGTTTAGACGAGCAAGAGGATGCAACGGATTTTATCCAAGTAGTTCCGCGTCGCAAGCGTAGGACACGCAAGGATTTGCCCCCTCTTCCGCCATCTACAATCTTGACGCGAAGTGCCTCGCACATCATTCAGGGAAGTTCTTCTTCTTTACTCCAATGAATTTATTAATCTGGAATGTCAGAGGCCTCCGCGCCTCGTTGCCTCGAATAAAACATTTAATTCATGAACACCGTTTACATTTGCTTGCTTTAATTGAACCCAAGCATGCTACATCACAAATTGCAGTGTTTGCCTTAAGGCTGGGCTTTTCACAATTTTATGCTTCACAATCAGGACGTATTTGGTTTTTCTGGCGAGACACTGAATTTCGTTTGATTACAACACATGATCAAGATCAGGTGGTACATTTTACTATGCAGTCTTACTCGCTGCAATGGATGTTCGTTATATCAATTATCTATGCGAAGCATACTACTCAGCAGCGGCGTCCTTTATGGCAGTCGTTATGTCAGTTTGCAGAATCGACACAGTTACCCTGGGTGTTGGGAGGTGATTTTAATACTTTTCGGGCTATTGAGGATCATAGGGGCCATTCCACACCATCGTTAACATCATTGCAGGATTTCAATGAATGTATCGAATCATGTTCCTTAATGACGCCTCCATATCAGGGTTCCAGATTTACATGGGCAGATGGCAGGGGCCTTGGAAGAATCCGTCGACGTTTAGATTGGGTTTTCATGAATTCCGCTTATCAGGATGTCCTACAAGATATTCAGTTAACACATTTACCAAGGGTTACATCGGACCACATGCCTCTATTATTATTATGTCGACAGGGTGTCACAGCAGGAAGGAGATCTTTCCGATTTTTGGATGCGTGGCTCCATCATTCAGACTTTCATTCTTACATGACACAAGCATGGTCATCTTATCCAACTACTGGTGGAATACATGGGTTCTATCAAAAATTGTTCGCATTTAAAAAAGATATTCAGTGGTGGAATAAAGACATCTTTGGGAATATCTTCAGCAATTTGGCTCATGCAGAGACACAGCTTAATCATGCTGAGGCAGCCTGGGACGCCAATCCAACTGCGGATAACAGGGAGGCATATCAGCGCTTCAAGGCAGAGTATTTGCAAGCTTCGGCTTATGAATTGCAATTTTGGAAACAAAAAGCTCGAGTCAAATGGCTTAAGGAATGTGATGCTAACTCAAAATACTTTCACTCAGTGGTTAAGGGGAAGAGAACAGCTTTGCGCATTCAACAAATTCGTTCTACCGCAGGCACAACCTTGACTGATGCGGTAGACATTAAGGCGGCTGCTGTATCCTTTTATCGGGATTTATTTGCCTCATAATCCACCTATAATCAATCAACTATACTTTCTCATATTCCTCGACTGGTAACAGATTCTGACAATATGATGTTGACACAGATACCATTGGAGGCGGAGGTAAAGCAGGCTGTATGGCATCTGGATTCACAGAGTGCTGCAGGTCCAGATGGTTTTCATGGGGGATTCTATCGTTCTTGTTGGACTATCATACATTCGGATGTGGTAAAAGCGGTACAAGAATTTTTCCTCGGAGTCCCGCAGCCGACAGTCATGGCTAGTGCTTTAATCACGTTGATCCCTAAGACACAAACGCCAACGACATTCAGTGATTTTTGTCCAATCTGTCTTACAAATTTTTTGAGCAAAGTTTGCACCCGTATCATTGCCACACGATTGAGCACACTCCTTCCCAAATTGATTTCTCCGGAACAAACAGGTTTCCTTCCAGGACATGATATTTCCACTCAAGTATTATAAGCGCGGGAAATGATTCACATGTTGGATAGAGGTGGATCTCAATTGTGCTTGAAATTAGATATGATGAAAGCTTTTGATCGTGTGAGTTGGGACTATTTGGAGAACTTGCTGCGTCAGTTTGGGTTTTCTGATTTCTTTAATCGGATCATCATAAATCATCTCCGAGCAACAACATTCTCCGTCTTGATCAATGGAGAGCCATCACCTAAATTTCGGCCAGGAAGAGGAGTGAAGCAAGGGGATCCTTTATCTCCACTTCTATTTATATTGGCCTCGGAGGGATTCAGTCGAGGACTAAATTCTTTGGTTACATCAGGACATATATTACCCTTCCGCCTAGGCCGTATTCCTTTTACAATCACACATCTGGCCTATGCGGATGACCTCCATATCTTTCTGCAGGGGACACGACGCAACCTATTGCGCTTTCGCAATTTCTTAACAGATTATGAAACAGCTTCGGGTCAAAAAATCAATTATCAGAAGAGTAACATTATTCCTTCGGCACACCTAGCGCCTAGTCGATGTCGCTCCTTCCAAGAACTAATGGGAATGCGGCTCACTGGTCTCCCTTTTCGATATCTGGGCTCTTATCTTCATAGAGGAATTAATCGCTCCCGATACTGTACTACGTTAATACAACATATTGATGAGCGTCTGCAAGGTTGGCACTCCCGTCTTCTTTCATCGGCAGGCAGATTGGTTTTATTACGTTCAGTCATTTCTGCGCTACCCCTCCATATTCTTGCAGCAGGAGGCTTACCTAAGTCTGTCATTTGAATGATACATAGAAAGATGGCATCCTTTTATTGGGGAAAACGACACCATTGGGTGGCTTGGTCGAAGTTAACAATTCCTACAGAAGAGGGCGGCCTAGGCCTAAGGGATCTGAATTATCTACAACAAGCCTACAATTGCCAAATTTGGTGGCTTTATCACAAGCAGGATACATTATGGAGTCGGTATATGCGTATTAAATATGGCCGCAGAGGGGATTATCGTCCAAGGTTGCCGGATTCACCCATTTGGAAACTTATTTGTCGTACTCATACATTCTGTTCGGCACAGACATTGGATTTGGGTACTCAACTCTTCTGGAAACCATCGTCCATGGGAGAATTTACTTTAAAATCCGCTTATGATATTTGTCGGCCTGCTGCTGCTACGGTACTTTCGGCTAAGTTTATATGGTTTAAGCATCATTCGTCTGTTATGAAGCTTCTTCTATGGCGTATTTTTCATTCAGCTCTTCCCCTTGAAGACAACATTGGTTGTTACTCGGCTGCTCGCCCTACACGATGTCCATTTTGCAAACAGCATTTAGCCACGGTGGATCATGTCTTCCTCTATTGTCCTCCAGTTCGTCGCCTCTGGGCCTTTTTTGCAACATAATTGAATGTCATCTCCCCAACCACGCTTACTCTCTGTCAATATTTGCTGGCATGGTGGTATTGTTCCTCTTACTCTTCAGTAGTTGGAGTATTGAAAATAGTGGTCCCGGGTATATTGGTGCACAATATATGGCGCAGTTATACTAACCTTGTGTATGGCGAGATGACAAGCTTCTCACATACAGCTCTCCGAGCTGCGACACATTTTGATATACACATGTGGTTTCAAACATTGCATGGATCCAAGCTAGCAGCAGGGCCTTCTCATTCTCTACCCTGGCTTCCCTATCTTCGGCCGCCCCGTCTTAAGATCGTCAGATGGCTCACTCCACCACCTGGGAAATTTAAAATGAATGTAGATGCAGCGGTTGGCCGCCACTATTCGGCAGGTGGTGTTATACTACGTGATCAATCGGGCACTTGCGTCCGCGCGATCTCATTTCGGTTGCCTACCTGCACGCCTTTGATGGCGGAAATACAAGCTTTTTTGTTTGGCCTACTCTATTTCCTTCTAGTATATCGTACACTTGTTTTGGAGACTGACTGTGCCCAAATCACGCATCGCTTACGTCAGCCACAAACAGTCTATGGCAGCTATCATCTATGCCTGCTACAGACCTTACTTAATACTCATCGGTTGGAGATCACGCATATCTATAGAGAGGCTAACATGGCAGCCCATTACCTAGCCCAGCATGCTATGACATCACCGGCTACGAGCTATTTTACTGCTCGAAGTCTGCCTCCAATGGTCAGGGCGGCAGTCAATTTGGATCTAACAACTCCACACATCCGCCTCCATTAAATTTGAGCTTCCATATGGATTGGCACGCTACATTATTTTCTGCCTGTATTTTATTAAATACAGGCAGCCTCGGTATGTTTTCTCTCCTATGTTCTTGCATGGTATATCATCTGCCAACCCCTGACAAGATGGTTGTTTTTAATGCTGCATGGCAAACATCGCAAACTGTTTTAATCATGGTGGTGTCCATACGCTGCACTGACGTCTTCCATAAGGATTGGCATGCTTACAATAACTCTGTCTGTACCCTCACAGGTACAGGCAGAATCGGTGAGTCCCTGTTTCCTCATCTTACATGCTTACTATCTATTGGGGAAGTCCTATATACACATTTCGTCTTCCATATGGATTGGCTTTCTTATCTTCCCTCTGCCTGTATCCTGCTGGGTACAGGCAGGGTTGGTATGTTCATTTTTCTTTTACTTGACAACCGCTTGTTACATATTGTTCATGGGTTTAATACGCTCTTCTGTTTTGGTGATGCATGGACGGAGCCATCTCTTGGTCAGCACATTCAAGGACGATTATTTCCCCTGTGCCTTCTACCTTATACATGTTGGCGGCCACCGGTCGACTTACAATTCCTCCCTCGGCTAAGGATTGCATTGAGTTTCTTGGTCACTGCTGCGGTTTCTGCCTACCGAAGATTTCATCAAGCACATACTTTTATTTGGATTTTACACCCCCTATTCCTATGTACTATTCGCATCATATATAGTTATTTTTACGGTAGCGTCTATCAACATTCCATTGATATAAATATGTACGTTTTTTCCTTCGTCAAGGTTTTATCCACAAGGGTGGTTTTACTTGACAAGGTTTTAATGCGGCATATCATATACTCAATGGATGTTGATAATCGTTTAAGGCTACTATACTCTTTTATGTAATATGGTTTTCCTCCGCCATAAGTGAGGCTTATCTTTAATAAAATGTTTGTTTAATAAAAAAAATATATATATATTATTAAAAGCCTCAGTTATGGTGGAGGAATACCCTATTACAAAGAGTCATCGTACAAAAATAAGCAATGATCTAATGAGCGCTAATCTCCAATCGTATATGATATGCTGAATTAAAACCTTGCCAAGTAAAACCAGCATGAATGCAAAATGTTTCTCTTTTATCTACCAACAAACACAGCAAGCTTTTGCCTGGTCAGTCATCTACGGCCGTCATACTATATCTGATACGCAACCTCTTTGGGCTTCTCTTTTTGAAGCATCACGCAGCATATCTATTCCGTGGATAATAGGTGGTGACTTTAATTATTTTCTTTCCTTTGACGAACATAAAGGCCGCTCTACTCCACCTCTTCACATATTAGAGGATTTTAAAGAGTGTGTTGATTTTTGTGGTTTACAAGATCTTCCTTTTAGGGATTCTCTTTTTACTTGGGCGCGTGGGACTGGACACGGCAGAATTAAGCGTCGTTTGGATAGATATTTGTGTACAGTTTCGTTCTCAAATTTGTTTGCTGATGTTGTGGTTCACCATTTATCAAGGGCAACTTCTGATCATGCCCCATTATTGCTCAAATGCACATTATCTCAAGCAAGACCCCATATTCCTTTCCGATATATCAATGCATGGGCCTTACATTCAGACTTCTTGGATTTTTTGAAAGAAAAATGGCAACAGTATCCTATCTCTGGTGGCATGCGAGGTCTTTATTCCAAGCTTAATAGGCTTAAGAAAGACCTCCGTCGTTGGAACCGTGACATATACGGCAACATCTTTAGCAACGTTGCTATGGCTAAAGCAAATTATCAACGCTTAGAATCTCAGTTTGACAGTGACCCTGCGCCTACCAATAGAACCGCACTTTCCTTGGCTCAAGCTCAGCTTCTCCAAGCAACAAAAGCCCAAACATCATATTGGGCGCAGAAATATAGAACTCAATGGGTAACATAGGGGAAGCTGATACAACTTATTTTCATGCCATTGTTAAAGATAGACATCGCCACCAACAAATCTGTGATCTACAAAATTCTTCAGGGGAAACACTTCAAGATAATCAAACATTAGGTGATGCAGCAGTCTCTTTTTATAAAAATCTCTTCGCACAAGAGGCCGTCAGTGGTGTAGAAGCCTTTCTTCAACATATTTCTCCATTGCTAACACAGGAAGATAATGACATGCTCATTGCAATACCGGACATCAATGAAATACGATTTGCCGTTTGGAACCTCAGCCCAAATAGCGCCGCCGGCCCTGATGGTTTTAACGGAAATTTTTATAGGATTTGTTGGGATATATTGCAGCTCGATGTTACTCTTGCCATTCAAGAATTTTTTCTGGGCGTGCCTCCACCGCAGGTAATGATTTTATCATTGATCACTTTGATTACCAAAAAATCACGACCAGCAACTTATGTGGATTTTCGGCCTATCTGCTTCTCAAATTTTATGAGCAAGGTTACTACTAGAATCATTGCTTCACGTATGAACACATTACTACCAAAAATAATTTCTACGGAGAAAATTGGCTTCTTGAAAGGGCATGATATCAGCGAACATGTACTCATGGCAAATGAGATGGTACACTTAATGGATAGAAAAGTTCATGGAGGCAATGTCATGATCAAGCTGGACATGGCAAAAGCCTTTGATCGAGTCAGTTGGTCTTACTTGGAGGCCATACTACTTAAGTTTGGTTTCAATCCTCGGTTCATTCACATCATATTGAATAATATGAGCTTTTTGAAGCTCTCTATAACCATTAATGGTTCATCTTATGGCTTTTTCTCGCCAACGCGTGGAGTCAAACAAGGAGATCTGTTCCCCTACTCTTTATCCTTCGCTTTGAGGGCTTCAGCAGCGGTACAAATCATTTATTCACCTCCGGTTTTCTGCGAGGTTTTACGTTGGGCCGGGTTCCACCAGTCTCACACTTAGCGTATGCGGATGATTTGTTGCTCTTTCTAAACGCTTCAACACAGAATTTGAGCAGGTTCCACACTTTCCTTCAAGAATATCAGCAGGCATCTGGACAACTTGTCAATTACGCCAAAAGCCAAATTGTAGTAAGCTCTTATGTACCAACACAACAACTGCGGAATGTGGCACAAGTCCTATCCATGCAGCCATCCTCACTGCCAATTAAGTGTCTGGCTTCTTATCTTTATCGTGGTATAAATAGAGCTTCATACTGTACTTCCTTATTACAACACTTTGAAGCGAGACTTACTGGCTGGGCCAGTCGCCTTCTTTCTCCAGGGAGTTGCCTGGTCTTATTAAAATCGGTGCTGACATCTATGCCACTGCACATTCTGGCCACATCCCGTCTTCCCAAAAGTGTTATTCGCGCCCTTAACTGGAAAATTGCATCCTTTTTGTGTGGTGACAAACATCACTGGATCTCTTTCGAAGAAGTATGTTATTTGAAAATGGAAGGAGTATTGGGAGAGCATAATTTGCTTCATATTCAACGCGCCTATGATTGTAAGCTATGGTGGTCTTACCATAATAATACATCATTATGGACGACATACATGCATAATCGTTATGAGGTTCGAACGGATTATGTGCCCCGCATATATGATTCTCCTGGATGGAAGAGAATCAACTCTATTCATCCTCTTTGTTTGCAGCTCTCATCCGGTCTCCCGAATACATTATGGCGCTCTAGTGCATTCGGTATTTTTTCAATTCGTCAGGCATATGATGATGTTCGACCATCTCGTGCATATTTGTTCTCACATAAATTTATATGGTGGCGAGGTATTTCAAAACAATTAGCATTTTCGCATGGAGATTAATACATTCGGCACTGCCCATTGACGATAATTTGAGGCGACTTTCTACCATTTGTCCTACTATATGCCCGTTTTGTCGTAATGATTCTGCCAATCTCAGAAATCTATTCCTCCTTTGTCCTTATGTTAAACCTGCTTGGTTGAAATTATCTTGGTTACTAGATGGCCCAGTGCCTCAGGATACACACCTTCAGCCTTATTTACTATAATGGTGGATGTCCTCGTCTGCTAGAACTCTCAAAGGCAACTTCTGAGTTATTGGCCCTTTAATGCTTTGTTGGTCTATTTGGCGAATATACACAAACCATGCATATGGAGATGCTGATCTGCCAGCTACAAAAATTTATAATCTTGCTCGTCAATCATGCTATGACTGGGCCTCATCACTTTCTGGAACATCTTTGGCTCAATATGTGCCATCCCTCATTGATGGCGGCTTCTCCCCAAGACTACGGCCCAAGATCATCTTGCCACTAAAATGGGAACTTCCCCATTGGGGAAATTAAAACTCAATGTTGATCCGTCGTCTGGGCACCCTTCTGCCTCGGCCGGAGCAATTCTGAGGGATTCGCAGGGCCGAATGGTTGCTGCTCTTTCATTCTGACTTCCTCACCTATCACCACTTCGCGCAGAAATACAAGCTCTTCTTTACAGTCTTATAATCTTTGTGCAACAATATTGTCAACTAATAATTGAGACGGACTGCAAGCAAATCACTCAGCAATCCAACGCTCAGCTTGCAATATTGCCAGACTATGCCCGGTTAAATCTATTTCTGAGACTCATAGACAGTCAGCTTAGTTTCATCCCAAGGGAGGTCAACATAGTTGCACACTACTTAAGCCAATTCGCACGCATGTCACCAGCTACAAGGATTTTTACATCCGTAACTCAGCTGCCACCCACGGCGCATGGGTTCTATTATGCCGATGGTGTTATACATGCTCTCAGAACATAAATTTCATGGCTGGAAAATTTGTTTTGCTGCCTGTATCCTTGTGATGCAGGCAACTCTGGTACGCCTTGATATTCATCTCTATTATCGCATGCTATTCTTGTCCTATTATATCAGCTTCCATACATTTGTTCTGTTGCCCACAGTATTTGGACTTCGGGCAACATTGGTATGTTATTGGTATCATTATCAGATTACTCGTCCTCCCTTATATCTATCCGTGGACACTAATACATATTCTGCTATTTTCTGTCGAGGATCACCAACATGGATGAATACGTGGCAATGGCTGAACTGGATTATGCAACTTCAAAGCTGGCTGCCAATGATAATTTACGATTCTGCTTGCTTGACACACTGATGCTTGCTGCGATGCTTCGACAATTTTTCATACAACGATCGAGAGGCTCACCATCATATCAGCGAAGACTTATTGTATTTCACGTTATGTTATCCCGTGATTGTACTCATGCATTTTCACTCCAATGATATAAATATGTACGCTTTTTCCTTCGTCAAGGTTTTATCCACAAGGGTGGTTTTACTTGGTAAAGTTTTAATGCGGCATATCATATATGATTGGAGATTACATATTCTCACGGCTTTACACTTTTTATTCTAGTATGATATACATTGTTGTAATATGGTTCCCTCCACCATAAGTGAGGCTTTTGAGTATCAATAAAATCCTACCTTTATACAATATATATATATATATATATATATATATATAACAGTGAAAGATGAAAGCGCTCTCTTTGACCCGCGACTCCCAGCAGTGGCGGTAGGCAACCGCCTTCGCCGCTGCTACGCACTCCCTCCTCTTTCTTTCTAACCCCAATCTCTCGCCGGAAATCACAAAACCGACCACAATGGCGGCCTGGCCGTCTAAATCCTGCCCTCCAGCGATCTCATCTGAAACAGTTTCGGTGCCGCCACAGAGAACTTACGCTTTATTGTTCTCGACACCTTCGACGATCATTGCGCTGAAACAGGTACAAAAGTTCAAGTGCAGTCCAATGATCTCATTCTCAGAGGAGGAAATTCAGTCCTTGGCTACCCCATATCGATTTACGTTAGTGTGCACTTTCTAGTATGGACATCCTCCGCTTGTGACAATTCGCTCGTCAGTCGATCGTATAGGCTATTCTGGTGCCGTTAAAATTAGTTTGCTTGATGCTACACATGTTCTTCTGCATTTCAATCACGAGAAGGATTACCTCCGTTGTTTTACTCATCAAAGTTGGATGATATCTAGAAAACACGTGCGCATCATAAAATGGATGCCGGACTATGATCCAGAGGTCGAAGTGCCCATTGTCCCTGTGTGGGTTTCTTTACCTGGCTTGCCTATCCATTTTCATAGGAAAGATGCACTTTTTCAGATCGCCCACAGGATTTGTACGCCTATGAAGCTTGATGCAGCAACAACCACTGCCATTCGTCCGTTCGTCGCCCGCATATGCGTTGAGCTAGATGTATCCAAAGAACTGCCACAAAGGGTTTATATTCAGGGTCCTTCACATGTAATAATGCAACAAGTAGAATATGAAGGCCTGCCTTCGTACTGCACCGCCTGTTATCGACTGGGCCATCTTCTAGTTGACTGTGGCAAGTCGAAATCTGATTTACCACCTCAGTGAGATCCGCCTCTCAAGCGTTACTCTAAGGCAGATAAGGATAAAAATCACCGTTGGACGCTAAAAAAGAACCTTCCTGAATCGGTTCCAATAGACGAAGAATTGGATACGTGCTATGTCCCATTCATTTATTTTTCATATGCTATTGCTGCTTCATTTGGATATGATTTTTGTTTTTCTTTGCGTGAGGTACAACGGCTATTATGGGCTCGCAGTAACACAATGTTTTGTACAACGCTGATGCCATACGATAATTCTCGTGGATGACTACGTAAGTCCCAGCTTTAATCGGCATCCATACTTTATGTTCATTTGTATTATGCGTTTCATTCATCTGTACTAGCTCAACGTTCCAATGATATAAATATGTATTCTTTTTTCCTTCGCCAAAGTTTTATTCCCAAGGATGGTTTTACTTGTCAAGGTTTTAATGCGGCATATCATATATGATTGGAGGTTGACAATCATTAACTCGCTTCATTATCTCTTTTCATATGATGAATTTTTGTAATATGGTTTTCCTCTGTCATAAGTAAGGGTGCATAATAATACAACTTCGTTGATAAATATATATATACACACACACATATTTTTTTGATGAAAGACGGGTGGTACCGTCCGGAGATTTTATTAATTTATGTTGCCCTCATTTATGGCGGAGGAATAACGTGGTTACATTTTGCCCTAATTACGGAGGGAGACTCTCCCAAACCAAATAAAACAGAATATGGAAAACATACAAAAAACGTAGTATCTTAGCTAATAAAAATGATAATGTACTAATACATAAAATATGACGCAAATCTAATGAGTTGCATGTGTGGAGGACAAACAGCTGTTTCCATCTCCATCGCTGATGATACACTAATGCTGCCGTTGTTATTGCAATCGAATTTGTGTAGGATGAATAGCTCGCCGTGAATCGCCAAGTAATCCACCAAAGAAAGATGATTAGTAATTGTGAAAGATGACAGGATGTAGAGGAAATTAAAGATACACAAGACGTACCAATGTTGCCTGTATTCCAATAGAATACAGGCAACAGATAGTAAATCCTAGCCAATTCCTCATTGCTTTCGTACATTGAGGATGGGGAGTAGTCGCCCCTTCGCTGATGCCCACATAACTCAGAAGAAAAATCCAGATCACAAAACCAAAGATTAAAAGACATAAAAAGCATGCCAATGTGTGAAGTATTTAGTAATATAAAGATCAGTATAAAAACGTACCAACGTTGCCTATGCCAAGAAAAGACATAGGCAACTTCATCCTGATTGCGCCAACCCATAGGGAGACTTATAGATGAACTAAAATCGAAATTTGGGCAATGTTGCATCTAAAATTATTGCACCCCTGACTTCACTAGGCAATACGGATATATGATTATAGCATAGGAAACCAGTTGCCTGCAGACCATAGCGGGAAAGCGAATGTGCCGCGGTGTTCACCTCTCTTGGACAATAAGACAAAGTTGAACCATTCAGCTGCAAAAATGTTTGCGTTCTCCTAATGTCAGCCGCATATCTGCCTGTATGTAATTACACACACACACACAGATATATATATATATATATATATATATATATATATATATATATATATATATAGACACACACATGTTGGGCTGCCAAGGGTAGGATAGGAAGAAGAAATTATGGTTACATTAATACCCCAATCAGAAACCAAATGATAAAATTTTGTCCTATTCTACCCACTTCCACTCAACACATTCAGACATGCATAAGACAAAGGGGAAAAAGATTTTTCTTCCACAAGAAACACATCATTTCATTCACCAAAAAGCATTCCACTCCCTTACTCATTTTTACATCCTTCTTACGTTTTTCAACAAATCAAAATCAACCCCTCCCAACTCCCATTTGGCCGGCCACCAAGTCAAGACAAAGGGTGGGAAGAGTTTATTCTAACGCTCCACTTTTTCTTGCATTTTCAACACAAGCAACCATCCAATCTTCTTCAATTCTTTCCAAACTTCATGATGATTTCTTCCCACTCCTTTCAGGCTCTCACCTGCCCCCTCATTATAGAAGAGAGAATTCTATCCTTCAACTCTTTTACACTTAGCCAAATTTCATTTTAAGACAACACTCTTTCCTCTGAAAGAAAACAAGTCTTCCAAGCCTCCATTTCGCACCCTTTGGCCAAGATTTACAAGAGAAAAACAAGGAGGAAAACTTCTTCTCTTCACCTCACAAAATCATATAAGACAATATATAGAACATCCTCTTTCATCCAAAAAGTAAGTAGACCGAATTTGGTTCAGCCATGAACCAAGGAGTAGCAAGGTAAGAACTTCATGTAAGATGATTTTAAGTTCTCCCATTTATCCATTTCCATAAGTTGCTCACTAACTCTTTCATTTTTTATCTAAACCGTGGCTACCTAAGGGAGAAAGGAGAAAGATTTTCTCCAAGCTAAGTGAAGGAATCTTTACTTTCATACTAAGATTAAGTGAGAAAGGCAAGTACTCTTCCTAGATCCTTCATGAATTTTCAAAGATCGAAGTATATATTCATATAAAAGATGAATAATTCATGAAGTATGTTCAAGGTTTTGGTAACAAGAATATGTAAAAGCTATGTTTCTATGTGATGTATAAAATGTGACATATGAACCCTATAAAAATTGGCCAACACCAAAATATGGACTAATATGTATAAATGAAATGAAATGAACACTCATATGTGATGTAGGTAGAAATTAAAGAAGGAAAATGAAGCCATATGTTATGTTGTTAAAAGATCACTAAGAAGACATTTTGATGTATGTGTTTATATGTTTTTCATGAAGATCATCATTTATGTGTTTGTTTATAATTTTGGCTTTCATGAACTTTTGTGTCCTTGATTTAGCATGTTATGAGGCAATTAGATTCATGGCTGTGATTCTAGCTCACAAAAGTTCATTCTTGATGATCTCCATGTTTATTTATACACACACACCCTACGGCCAAAATAGGGGTTTTTAGCCTCCCTACCTTATTCTCATGGTTTCTATCATGTTGATGGAAACTAGTGTGCGTATAGTTGGAATAAATATCAAATTCAAGATATATGTAGAAGATGTGAATAAGAGAAAATTTATGTGTCATGTGTGAAAAGGGGTATATTCGGCCATAAGGACAAAAGTGTTGAAGAAATAAACTTGGTTACATATTATAAATGAATATATGTATGTTAGTGTATTCGGCCATAAGGCATAATCATGGAGGAAATAAATTGTCACATGATGTAAAGATATGTGTGACATATGGCCTAAGGTTTATTTTATGAAAGAAAATAAGTTGGTCACATGTTGATGACAGGCAACACGGGTATGCCTATTTTGAATATGTTCGATTCATTTGATCACTTGCTACTTTCATTACAATCTTGTCCATCGATTCACTGTTTGTATGGTTTATGGACATTACGGCATGCACACTGCATCTCATCACATCATCAAATTGTGCAGCTCAGCTTTTATAGTTTATATCTTTATTTCTGTTGTTTACCATACGTTATTCTTTATGCAGGTTTCAAAGTGTATTTAATTTTATGCATTTCATATACTTTTTCAGTAGGAGAGTCTCCTATAACCTATTTAACCAAGGTATTCCTCCGCCATAAGTGAGGGCTATTAATCTTAATAAAACCTGCGGACGGTACTGCCTGTCTTTCATCAACATATATATATATATATATATATATATGTATGTATATATATATATATATATGTATATGTATATACATATATATACATACTCGGAGACTGTGTACAATGGTTTTCCTCCGCCATAAGTGAGGTTTTTAGCTAATAAAATCTTTTGTTTAAAAAAAATGTATGTATATATATTTGTATGTATATATATATGTATATATATATATGTGTGTGTGTATATATATATGTGTGTGTATATATGTGTGTATATATGTGTGTATATATATGTGTATCACATTTACTTATGCATGTCTTTCTTATGTGCATGGATGCCCCGTATCTGCTTGATCTGCTTTGCCACGGATGACTCGGCCCTACCTGCCGGAACGAGGACTCACCCACAGCGAACAAAAACATCATCTCCTTTCAAATTTCGGCTTGTCCACACATTTTGTATTGTAATGTTTATATTTTTCCCGGTAGCACCTATCAACTTTCCATCTATATAAATATGTACGCTTTTTCCTTCGCCAAGGTTTTATCCACAAGGGTGGTTTTTCTTGGCAAGGTTTTAATGCGGCATATCATATATAGTTGGAAGTTTGATAATCATACACTGCTGCTTTCTTCTTGTCTTCTTTTGTAATAAGGTGTTCCTCCTCCACAAGTGAGGGCTTTCAATAACACAATAAAATGTTGTTTTCAAAAAAAAAATATGTATATGTATATATTTTTTTAAGCAAAAAGGATGTGTTATTAAATAGCCTTGCTTATGGCGGAGGAGAAAGCCTTATTACAACAATGTATACGAAGTCATCGTATGAAAACAAGTAATAGAGGTACATGTGGATAGTGAAAGTGCAACAATATATAATATGTCGCATTAAAACCTTGCCATGTAAAACCACCCTTGTGGATAAAACCATGGCGAAGGAAAAAGCGTGCATATTTATATATGTATGTATATATATATATATGTATATGTATATATATGTATATATATGTGTGTATATATATAACATATGGCCTAAGGCTTTTTTTTGTAGAACAAATAACTTTGCACATGTTTATGGAGATATATATGAATGAAATAAAGCATGATGAAAGTATAATCACTTTATGTATCTTCTTATGATATATTAAAGTAGGTAAACATGAATATTAAATTAGGGCTTTTGGCCATTTTAACTATGTACAAAATGAATATTTTAATGAAATGTTGATGGAGAAATAGTGGATAAAAGTGGGCTATTTTGTGGTTAGATGGCCGAAAGTTTTAGGAGAGGAAAAGATGGTATATTTTCATGATTTAAGGTATGGATTATGTGCATATATATGGGGTTTTATGACATGATGATAAGAGAAATGTAAGAGTATAATTAGTGTAGAATGGCCTAGTAGGCCGAGTGCATGTACATCCACTTTCATCTCATGAAATGTTTTAAAAAGTTCACCCTTGCATATCGAATCATATCGTATAGTCGGATATCACATAACTTGTTTATCATATGTATATGATCATTTGGAGGCTGACATAATACCATGTCTTACGTGGTTGGTATTATGGGCATATAGTATGTTATCGATGATTGAAGGCCAGCATGACACGGAACCCAAGGGGGTTGATGTCATGGGCATATAGCATGTTTCTTCATAGGCCTGAGTGTAGCACCTTGTCAAGGACAAGGGATCTCTGGCATATTGAGTCACTGTTAGTTCATGTACATTATGATGTAACACCATATTTGGAGCATCAGGATTCATATTTGTACATGTGACTCTATGGAGAATTATTTTATTACTATGACGATATCATTCGCATGCAAGGTAAAGTGCTATATCCATCATATGAAAATGCCATGTTTATGAACATGCTATGCTTTGGAAATGTTTATGGAAAATGGATATGAATATCATGATTTATCGTTCATAGTTATGGAAATTTTATGGCATCGTTTTAAGACATCACAACGTAAGAATATCACATCTGCATGACACGTGTAGGAACTTGATGCATCTAGATGATGAGATTAAGTATGATGGCTATCTTAGACATTGATTGAGACTTTAAGGATGGATATGTATGAAAGTGGCGTTTTATGGACTTGATAGTGTAGAATGTTTACTTTGATGATGATGTTAATTGTATATGCGTATTTGTTAATTGATTACGTTTATGTTATGACCCTTACTTATTAAATATGGAGACGAGACATGTTATGCTTATTATTTACTCTTTATTATTTTATCATCCCGTCTCCCCATGCATGATCCACATGACGTATCTAGAGGGACTGCTTGCTGGATGATTAATTATCATTCATACTTGCCTTATCACATTATAGAGAACAGGGACACTGATACAGTATTCATAGAGGACGAGCCTTGGCTAGATTACCCGTGAGCGAAGAAGTATGTCGGAGTTACCTTTTGGATATATTAGACATTTTGATCATGATGTACTTAGATTATTTTGAAGACATTGTACATTATAATTTGTATGGACTTATGACGATTTGTATTTATATGCATGTCGTATGTTTATCTTTATGTTGTTTTTGTTATATCGATTCATGATGCATGTATGATATCGACGCCTTGTACTTCTCGTAGCAGAGTACGACGGGTGCACCATGCCGAGACCCTAGTTTCGGGCAGGGCAATACACCCTAAATGACTATAGTGTAAAGTTTCATAAAGTACCTATCTTATGTGACAACACTTCAGCCATAAGTTTAGCCCAAAATCCTGTCCACCATAGTTGAACCAAGCACATTGAATTGAGGCACCACTTAATAAGAGATTGTGTTCAAAAAGGATTGGTGTGTGTTGAATTTGTTCCCACCAATGACAAACTAGCTGACTTGTTTGCCAAATCCCTTCCCACTGAGATATTCGAATCAATCAAAGTAAGATTAGGAATGATAAACAATGCTTAAAAGCTCAAAATTAAAAAAATTCAGAAAACAACATACATCGATTGATCGATGTAGCTATTTGTCAGAGTGAAGTATATCAGTCTCTCACATCGATCGATCGATGTAGACTTCAGCCTCCAATATCGATCGATCGACGTCAGCGGGCGGAGGGCCTATAAAAGATGCAAAAACTAAAAATTTCCATATTCTAAATCTTCTAAAACACAAAAATCCTCCTCCCAAAATCGCTTGCTCCAAAAATTGATTATTCCACTCCAAATTCTTGCAAAACACTTCAATTTCTCATGAATCCACTTGAATTCTACTTCATCTTCTTCATTTACTGCAAAATCCTTGAATTTTTCTAGCCTAAAAATATAAACTTTTCAAAAATGTCTTCAAGAAGCAAAAATCCAAGAATCTCTCATGTAGAAGAAGAAGGGCCACAACAACCTCTTCAACAAGTCCGTACCGGTCCAAGAACAAAGAGGCACAAGAAAAAAAGAGAAGCTTAAAAGAATGGATTTTCCCAAGCCAATGTATTGGCTAAGGTTCGTGAGAGGCTAGCTCTCAAAAATTTCCTATGGCACAAGTCTAGAGAGTATGACCAAGCCCTAGAAGAACCTATGGCTCTAGGTAATTTCAACTACATCTCTTCTTGGGCACGAGAACTTTTTCAAAATTGAGAGAGTACCAAAAGGTCTACGATTCCATTAAAGTTGCTTAAATGTCAAGGTATTTTAAGTAATGTTGAATTGAGCCCGGTCATCAATAGGTTGGATGATCAAAAGTGGAGGCCAATTTAGGATGAATTGGAAATGAATTATGTGTCTACCTGATACACTCAGATATTTCATGCCAATCTAAGGTTAGAATACTTAGACAAATTCCCATTCTACTTAAATTCGGTTATTGATGGTCAACTCGTTGTTTTAATGTGAAAAGATAAATGAGCTAATCAGGATCCCTGATGAAGGTTTGGATGACTTTGATGTGTGGAAGTGAGATACATATAAGTATCAGGTGTCCGAAGAAGAAGTTAAGAGCTTTCTTGGATTTCATCCCACCAAGAACAACAATGATATGCCATTGGTATATCGTGTGCTACTTGCCATTATCATATTCTGTGTCAATTGTAAGTTGGCGAAACTTCCTAGTAATCTGGATTTTTACATTGCCTATCGAATTGCCAATAGGGAGTAGCTGAATTTTGGAGAAATTTTCTTTGTAAATCTATTGGAAACGGTCACAAAGAAAAGTAAGGTTCTTCCGTATAGAAATCTCATTTATCAATTGCTCAAGAAGTCAAATTTGGTGTTGGATGACGCGGAAGAAGACAAAATCACTAATAATGACTATTACACCAAGGAAAACATTCAACAAATTCACAAGTCCCAAAAGGAAGCGCAACGTAGAATAGGAGTTCAAAATGAGCCTGAAGAAACAGAAGACATGAACATCCCTACCCGAGAAACATCCCCCATCACAGATTCTACCAGACCACAACCTCAACCCAGCGCTACCTCCGACAGTGATAAAGGAAAACCCCAATGGAGGAGGATTCTAGTTCAGAGTATATGTTTGACGCTGAGGTGAAATTGATGAGCTAAGTAGAACCATAACCCAATGGGGGAGAATAACTCACTGAGGAACAAATTCAGACAGATGCTCTTGAGGTTGACAATGCCAACCTCAAAAAGCGAGTTACAACCACTTGAGACAGAGCTAAACACTCAAAAGTACAAATATCAAAAGATCAAATCAAAGCTTAATGTGGTCGTCTCTGGATTATTTTTTCATCCGACGAAGGATAATTATAGTCCCCTTCTCTTTCCATCCCTATTAGGATAGTTAGGCGTTTATTGGTTTTGTTCTTCTGTATTGAACCTCTTTCAATTATCCTTAATGAATATTTTGATGTTTCCGCTCTTTCACCTTCAAAAGAGCAATTTTTTATAAAAGATATTCAGTCCATTAGAATAGAAGAGGATTGACCGCATTCAAAAGCAAGTAGAACATCGGACGCCTATAATCTTTATTCTTTTCGTGGGGGAATGAAGAAGCTCCTGCCTGGAGCTTCAGAATGTACCGACTTGGATCTTCTTAAGACTGGGAACACTGAACGCCCAGCAAGCAACGGAAACCAAATTGCATAAGAGAGAAGAACTAGAAAATGTATAAGAGAATCAATGGACGATGCACTATTTTCATGATCAATTTCAAAAAGGGAAAGAAGTTGGTTTATCAATGTTGCTTATGTTGTGTATTATGTTCATATTGGTGTTTGGGTACACTTGCTTGCTTGCTTGATGATTTGGCATGCTTGACTTGATATGTGATGGCTTAATTTTTTTTTGAATGCTTGCTTGGTATGCAAGGCTTGGTAGGATTGATGTCAAAATAAAAAATTTGACATGTTTAGTATATGGGTTGGATACTTAGTATAAGTGTTGGAAAGGTATGTCAACGTATTTAATTTTGACGCATGCTTATGTCGAGAGGGAGTTTAAAGAAAATGTCATGTATATTGGTTTGGGATGATCATATATTGAGGGGGAGTTATTGAAAGTTTTTGAACTATTCTAGATTACGGTTGTCATGGTCATACTAAGGGAAAGTGTTTCATAAGAAATCTTGAGTATGTTTCATACATTGAGGGGGAGAGACAAAATTTCAAGTTTTGAAACCTTTAACTAGCTTAAATATAGCTTTTTAAACAAAAACATCTTCAAAAGTCTTGGTTTTGAAATCATCAAAAAGGGAGAGATTTTTGGAATACGAAATGTTTTGATGAAGTTAAAAGATGTTTTAAAAGAGTTAAAAAGGTATTTCATACTTGGAAATTGAAGTAAAATGAGAAAAACACACTGTGAGACATCGATCTCTCATACGATCAATCGATGTATGCATCAGACTCTCAAGAAGAGACATTGATTGATCTATGTTAGAATTGTCCAAGGTTGGAACCTTACTATCCAACATCGATCTCTCAAGTTGGGAGACATCGATCGATCGATGTGATATCAGTCTCTAAGATTAAAGACATCAATCGATCGATGTAGTGAAGGTTCAAAGTTGAGACTATACTGTAAGACATCGATCTCTCAAAATATGAGACATCGATCGGTCAATGCATACTTCAGTCTCTAAGAAGGGATATCGATTGATCGATGTACATAAGGAATAAAACTAAAACCTAACTAGAAGACATCGATCTCTCAGCAATGGGGCATCGATTGATCGATGTGCAAATCAGTCTCTCAAATAAGAGACATCGATCGATCGATGTATGAAAGGTGCAAAACTAGAACCTTAATGGAAGACATCAATCTCTCAGCACTGACACATCGATCGATCGATGTCATCCAGAATTCAAATTTTATGACCGTTGGAACAAAATCCAAGGAAGATTTATAGTGTTTTCTCTTTCCAATCTTGCTCAAATTTCTTGTAAACTTTTCCCTAACATTAATCATGCTTCCTTGACTTTTATATCCATGTCTAAGATTCTCTAGGGTGGCTTCGGAGGATCAAACCAATCCATAAGGTGGCTAAAGGCTATTTGAACATTGCTAAGGCTTATGATTGAGTTGAAGACTTATGGGAGACTGTAAAATTGTGGCTCACACCTCCTATAAATTGAAGAAACTCATATGAGGGCGATACACACTTTCATCCTGTTAAAGCTTCAAATTTCATTGTTGTAAATTTCTCTCATTTGTGCAAAAGTTATTAAAACTTGTTAAGCTCTTGTTGGTTGTTCTTCGTTGTTGTAAATTGTGAGAGTGAAAGTCTAACACAAGAGGAACCATACATATTTGATCTCTTACTTGTGTTTAGACTAGTGAGATAGTGTAATCCCCACTGCCCTCTGTGAGAAAGTTCTTTGAGAGAACTTTGTTGAAGTTGTGAGGAAGCAAGAACAAAGTTGTAGTTGAAGTTCTTTGAGAGAACTTTGTTCAAGTTGTTGAACTTTGTTATAGCTGAAGTTCTTGTAGCTGCACAAAGTTGTTTTGTGCAAGAAGTTGTAGTTGTTTTTGCTTACACTAAGTTGTTAGTGCAAGTATTGCTGTTGTTGTTCTTATTAAGAGCAATAAGAAGAGTAGTTGTTGAAAATCCACTTTGAAAACAAAGTGGTAGTGGAGTATAATTATTTACGATTCGAACCACTCTATATTAAATGTATTTATTCATTATCTCTCATCTCTCTTCTTTACTTTGATTTGGAGTTCATTTGAGTTGGAGATAGCCAAAAACGAGAAAATTCTACAAAATCGCCCAACATTCTATTCAACCCCCTGTAGAGTGATTGTCACGGACCTAACATACCCTGCCTTCATCATTGCTTACCCTTTGACAACAACTAAATACAGTTTCGTTAAAGTTTAACCATTTTTTCATATTTTTACACCATAAGGAAAAAATAAATTTTACATAAAATGATGACATAATTTATGATAATCAATTATTTTATATTGAAAAGCTTTTATCATCGTCTATGATGACACTGTATATAATTAAACTATCTTCATCCACTATGATCATCCCACAATTCAAATGCGGTTCATATATATAGTTGAAGTTTATTATAATATGGTTTTTGAGTATGGAAGCCACGACGTCAACTTAGAGGATTTATCATTTTTTTTCTCATTTTTTTCTAATCGAATGTAAAAGATTACCTTATGATCTGCCAAAAACGGAAGTCACTAACCCGTTACCAAACATAATATCCATGCAGAAACTTGGGTCCTTTTAGTTATCTGAATTTACTAATTGCTTCACTATTTATGATAATTCTTTACTTAAGAGATTACGGAATCAGTCGAATGAATTGCAATATTGTGCAGCTAATTTATTATAATAAATCTTGTAAGTGTGATGATGTAAATCAAAAGAATAAAAATATAATTTAAAATTTAAAATCACATTTGCATAAATTTATTCTGGCCTGTAAGCCTCATCACTTGTAAGCCTCCCCATAATCCTGACTTGGGGGCAGAAGAAGTTAAAAAAAGAAGAGTAGCAAAAACAAGGTCATAAAAATCAGTATAGCGGCAGCTGTTTATTTTGCTTTGCACAAGAGGAATAAGGCATTGCATGAGGACATTACATTAAATGTAGAGGATGTAGTTCATAGATTACGAACACATATGTATAGAGCCTTGAATGCTTTAAAGTAGGTTAAGGCTAGTGTACTTGGACCTTTGGAACATCGTATCTGTTCCTAATTCCCTTTTGACATGCTGTTAGATATATGGGTTGCATCCTCTGAGATGCTTTGTTTTTTGTTAATGCAAATTTACATTTTAATAAAAAAAATTTTATTCTGAGACAATCGAACAAAACTTTCAACACAAAACTACAAGAACCACAAATATAAGATAATGTCATAATACAGCTATTCTCACAACATAGGATTTGTTGAAGAATCCAACAAAGCCAACGTCCACATTTTGTATGTCACCAAGTGTGAAATATCCATTCATACATTAATGTGTATCATACTTGCTCAACAAGGCATCTTTCCCTTTTCTTTTCTTTTGATTCAGGGAGGGAGGGGGTGGTTGGCTGGATCCAAGGTTGATGTGTGGGATGAGATGTAATAAGAACGTCTTTTAAGTTAAGTGAGTGCCAATATAGAACAAGAAACATGTAATTCCAAAATCAATTGCATTTTATACACCTGAATCCAGCTTCTCATGTTAAAATTTTATCCTAGAAGGTTCAAATCTTCTTGCCGTGCTGCTGAGAAACGCGGAATTCGTCGCTGCTTGAAGTAGATGCATCGAGACCATACTCACTAGTTGCTCCGTACTCACTGCTGTTGAAATCTTGGCTAGACATTACCATCTTTTGGAACTTAGCCATGTCAGCATTATACATACTGGTGTTGTACGTCTCGGTTTCAGGCGTGGTGTCCTCGTCGCCGGTTGCTGTGCTCCGCTTTGGGCCGTCGTTCAAGTCCACCGATGAATCCCCATCTAAGGCGCGTACAATCTGGCATGTCCAGGAAAATTTTGCTCAGGTGGGAACGACATGTTTATGTTCTATGGATATAGTAACAGTCTTATTGTAAAGAAAGATATTGGCAACCGAAAGTCTACCTTTTCCCATTCAATCAAATGAATTTATAAGAGTACAATTGACATATGATAGTCATCTATTTCCTAATCCATTCAATCAAATGAATTTATAAGAGTACAATTGACATGTGATAGTCATTTATTTCCTAAATTATAGCTAAAACGATAAGCACAAATGCTACCATTTATGTACATGATAAAATATAATCAATATGAAATATTTGATGAGATTATGTTAATCTTCTAATTATAGCAGTATATATTGAAACTTGGGGTTACATGAGTTTAGACTCATATCCACTCAAAATCTTAAGGCAATGAGTGATTGCACCTCATACTCATATAACCCATATATTTTGTGCCCAAGTGGTACAATATTCTTAATATCCGCCCTCACGTGACAACGTGGCTTGACATACACACGCGCCTTAGAACTTTCCTCAATCACAAACCACAAGCCAAGAACATCTGGACATGGGTGAGGGAAAACAATAAGTGGCCAATCATGGGCCAGACAAGTTGTGAGTCGATATTTTAAACCCGTTTTAATACCATGTAAAGAAAGATATTGGCAACCGAAATCTGCCTTTTCCCATTCAATCAAATGAATTTATAAGATTACAATTGACATGCGATAGTCATCTATTTCCTAAATTATAGCTAAAAGGATAAGCGCAAATCCTACTATTTATGTATATAAGAAAATACAATCAATATGAAATATTTGATGAGATTATGTATATAAAAAAATACAATCAATATGAAATATTTGATGAGATTATGTTAATCTCCTAATTATAGCATCATATATCCTTAGCACTCATGCATATGTTGATTTATTAGTTACTAATCGTGAGATTATATCCAGGCAAATTTTATTTTAATTAAGCCTGAGCATCTATTAATTATCTTAGTAGTTTGGTCTCAGTTATATTTTAAGGATGTCCTTACACTAGCATAACATTAAATACATAATTGTTATCATCATGATGGTCGATGATCAACTATTTTAGGAGTAATGACGTTGATTTCTTCATACTAACTAAAAAGTGTGAGTTTATGTATTATATGGTAGGAGAATATCAATAACAATAACAATCATACTCGGTACATCCTAACGACAGCAAACGCTACCGTTAGCGTCTCAAGAGGGTAAGAGACAGACAAACGATACATATTAATATTCTGATAATCAATTTTACAAGATCAAGGCTGTTTAGGGGGGGGGGAGTAATAAATGTCTACAAAGTACATTGGAGAAGGTAAAATTTTATCTTTCTCAAAAAAACATAAGATAGAATTATGAGGCAAACATTAGAACTTGCATAAATGTTACCTAGACTTTGTGAGCTCATTCAAGTCAACCAACTTTGACATGAAAAATAATAGGTGAAAGAAATAAAATAGTTATGCCTAATGTATTTGTTGCAAGATACAAGTAGAGAGAAAGTTACCTGACTCATTTTAGGGCGGCGTCTAGCAGAATGGCGAATGCAAGCTGCAGCACAAGATATCATGCGACCCATTTCTTGAGGAGAATAGTTCCCCTCTAGGCGTGGATCTACTAGTCCATCGTAGTTTCCATCTTCTAATGCTTTCGTCAAACGCGGCCTAGCCTGATAGATATACCAAAGCTTCAATCAGGTCCGAAAATGATACGACAAGTCTAGTTCATCTAACCTCACAACTTTCTACTAGACACATGCCGATATAAGAATAAAAACAAGACGTGTGAGTGGATCGACTCATCAAGTTTCCACTGAAATAGGATCCACATAAAAAAAAAGCACTCCATTCGTTGGTTATTAGCAGCATATTAGGTCATCTTTTACCGTAGGGACAATGAGAAGATTCGACCCCTTCTATCCTTCAAATATCTGAATGGTGAATCACATACTGCCTAAAGTTCTGGTATCTTATGAGCCTAACATATATAGGTCACAATTCTGACAAAACAAGAACTAAGAATACCATATTCGATGCTAAAAACATATATATAGGATTAGTGTATTCGCTACTAAAAGGTTGACATTTGGGTCTATATATAGAACACCAATATTGATAGACACTACTAACTTCGTTTTTATTTATTTCACTATAAAAAAGTATTGAGAAATAACCTCAAAACTGCTAGTATAATTTTTTTCTCTTAATATTTTATAGAAAATAATGCAGTTTATATTTTTATTTTGTTTCGTTAACTACAGTCAGATCATAGAATCTGCATACCTTCAAAATTTTATTTTAGACAAAAATAAACAGAAAAGAGAGAAGAGGGGGGGGGGTGTTGAGGGGGGTGTCGGAGGTACAAACCCAGTCCACTAAACTGTCTTCCATGAATTTATTGGTAGGATCAACTGGTCTTTTCCCAGTTATGAGTTCCAACAGCATCACTCCGAACGAAAAAACGTCAGATTTTTCAGTCAATTTGCCACTCGATGCATATTCTGGAGCCAAGTACCTGAAATCATTCAAATTTTCTTCCACCTCAATATTATCATCTTTTTTTTTAGATTATTTTTAAAAAATAAATTAATTATAGTTAAGATTAATGATGAAATGAATCTACATAATCATTGTATTAAAAACTTCTGCGTGACACATTTGACATTCTCTAGTTTGATTAAAAAAAATAGTTCTTGTAATAGATGCTCAAATCAAATTCACTCAATTGATCAATTAAACATAAAAATAAAACTATACCATCCTATATAACCAGGTCGTACTTATAATTCCTTTATTAAAAGTGAAGAAAAAAAAGAAATGGCTGCTACTTCGTACCCAAAAGTTCCCATGACACGAGTGGAGACATGCGTTAAATTGTCTGAAGTGAGCTTTGCCAATCCAAAATCTGCGACCTGTAAAAACCTTTAAATTAAATGAGAAAAATCATAATATAGTTGAAAATACTTTAGGATCAAGAATTTTTGGCCAAAACATATGGACATTTATAAAAAAAATTTTACATAATGATGAAAAGACTTATTCTTTTAAGGCATAAATTATCTATAACCGGCACTTAAGCCTATATGGCAAAAGAAAAATCATTTTCGTAATCGTGGATACAACCAATGAATCAATGGAAAAGTACCATGGCTTCATTATTTTCGTCGAGCAAAATATTGGCTGCCTTAATATCACGATGGATAATACGAGGATGACCTGCATGCAGTAACAAGAAGGGAATACTTGAAATAAATAAATAAGAAATATTTTATTTAAAACATGGAAAGGGAAGTGTGAATTATTGTCGGGAAAATATTCGTACAGTCTTCATGGAGATAAGCCAGTCCTTTTGCTGATCCCAGAGCAATTTTAAGCCTTGTTCCCCAGTCCATAACTGGCCGCCCCTTGCCTACAGCAATGAATACATATATAATGCATCGTTATTCGTAAGGTATCCAGGCATATAATACACATATTAATGATATAATAGTTATATTTTACTTTAAAGAAGTTATAGAGTTTAATTTTAAACACACTATATATTTAACATTAGAGTTGCCATATACATATACATATATACATACATATATATACACACACACACACACATATATATACACATATATATATATATATGTATATTTTAAAGGAGGCTGCGCGAACGGTCATCCTCAAATTATGACATTGGCTCTCCCACTTCCCACTTCGGGAGACCATAAAAGACACTCGTTCCAAGTGCAATGAAGGTCATCTTCCCGGGTCATTGGCCTTCTTGATCACCCATTGACCCCGTCCATGTAAGTATATATATATTAAGAAGATTACAACAACATTATCACATTGCATTAGAGCACCCGCCTATGGCAAGGTACGGGATATCGAATGTACGCAACTATATCCATGTGTTAGAAACACACATAGGTTGTTTCCCGATGATTAGTAATGAAAATTGCGTTAAATTTGCCGATCAACTGCTATTTCATAATATAAGAAGAGCTACTAATTTAGTTTCATTATATTCTAAAGTTAATAGAGAGTGTTTTTAACTGCATTGGAAATGGAAACAATATTATAAAAAGATTGAGATGAGTAATTTGTATGAAGAGAAGGTGGGCTTACCATGATGAGTAATTTGTATGAAGAGAAGGTGGGCTTACCATGAAGGTGGAATTCCAAGGTCTTGTTGGGAACAAATTCATATACCAACATCCTTTGATTTTCATTGATGCAATACCCAACAAGTGACACGAGGTGACGGTGATGAACACGGCTAATAATCTCAACCTCCGCCTGAAACTCCCGCTCGCCTTGTCCGCTGCCGGATTTCAAGCTCTTAATCGCCACTTCCCGTCCATCAGGCAACACGCCTTTGTGTACAAACCCGAACCCGCCTTGCCCTAGTAGGTTTGCTTGACGAAATCCACCTGTTGCCGCCGCTAGTTCGTCGTAAGTGAACTGGAACTTGCTAAATCCTCCCATTCCTCCACCAACACCCGGTGAAATTGGTCCAATGGGTTGTTGGTGCTGGCCAGAAGTGGAACTGTACTCGCTGCTAGTGTTAGCAGCAGGTGGTGGGGGAGGTATAGCTCCCCAAATGCTTGGACCACCAGGGGTTCCTATCACCCCTGGTGTCCCCATCACCCCCGGCGGTGGAGAAATCTTAACGATATGATCTCTTGGGCTATTCCAGTTGGTTGTGGCATTGTAGTATGGATCTCCGGCTACAACAAACAAACAGTCTCCAAAAAATTAGTTAACCATGGAAATAGGGAATTTTTGTTGGATAATTTTTCCACATAGCATTAGGATTCTAATAGTTTCTAAATAGTACAAACTTTAGACAGATTTATTATTTTAATATTCTATATTATTATTTATCTATTTCAACTAGGTTTAGGATTTACATTAGACTAGTGTGTAGTCTATAAATAAGAGGCTTGGCCGGCCATACAAGCAAGAGTGCCAAGAAAAACTTTGTTTCGGTTTTTGAATGATTTTTCCGAATAATAATACAAACGATTTATGCTTTGTATGTGCACGTGTTGATTTTGTTACTTTAATTTTATAGTCAGGAGCAAAATGTAATGATGTAGAAATATATCATAGAAACATTAAGACACCTTTTGGCGGACGTCCTGGATCAATGTAGTAAGGCTGCCTCTTCTTCCTCTTGAAAAACATGATACATATTACGGCAAAAAGCAAGACCACTAATCCACCACCCACGGCGGATCCAACGATAATTCTGGTTGTTGACGAAGAATTCGGAGATGGATGCGACCCGCCGGAGCTTTGAGTTGATGGCGACTTATGAGATGAAGCTGGAGGAGGAGGAGGTGCAAGCCTTCCCACATCAGCCGCCGGAGGAGGTGGAGAAAATATAGGTACTGGTACCGAACCGTTGGTGGATGACTGCGATGTGGGCGTGCCTGTAGGTGGAGGAGGAGATGTCGATGTTGTAGGTGAATTTGTGGTTGGAGGTGGTGGGGAGAAGGGTGGGGTTTGTGAGTTACCTGGCGGAGAGGAAAATTGAGGTGGTGGAGACAAAGGTGGTGGTGAAGAAGTGTTTGGAGGAGGTGAGGATTCCGCCGGTGGAGAAGGTGGTGGGGACGATAGAGGAGGAGAATTAGGTGGTGGGCTTGGTTGGGGAGGTGGAGGAGAAGGAGAGGAAGGTGGAGGAGAGTTTGTAGGGGGTGGTGATGATGGAGGAGGGGAGCTAGGTGGTGGAGATGCTGGCGGAGACGGTATTGGAGAAGCCGGTGGAGGAGAAGCATCCGGTGGTGAGGGTGGTGACGAAATTGGTGGAGTTGTGGTTGTTCCATTGGATGTTGAATTTGATGTTGCCGGAGCAGTTGGAGCAGTTTCAGGGGCCGTTGCCATCCCGGCCAAAATTCAGCCGCTGCTGCGCCCCGACGGGGAACTCAACCCTTCCTGTTACTTCTCGTCCAAACAAATTCAATAGACCCTGTAAGAATATATAGCATAATTTTTAAGTATTTCTTCTTCTTACATTTTATACTCATAATAACTCGTATCGATTTTGTGTCATTTCCAACGTGTTGTGCATTATATCACTTGATTATTAACAAATACAGGCGTCATGATAACATATCAATCTAGCTACTATCAAACACATAAACACGAGCCAAGAGGAAGAATTTTGATATACTATAAGAGATTTTGTATGAAGAATACCTTTTTTGAATGGATAAAACATATGATATTCTTGTTACTTTTATGATTCTTTCTTACCAGAAAATCTGACACGATCTATAACAATGTAGATGTATAGTGATACAGATGATCATTTTGAAGTAATGATGATAAAGTATGGAGATGATTAAGAGATAATCAAGAAAGAAGAAAGATTGAAAACCTGATGGAGAAGAGTTGGAAGAGATCTGATAATGGAGAGAGAAGGTGTTGCATGGTAATTTTTCTATGTTAGAGAAGGCATCGCATTACCTCCTAGAAAGAAGGGCCTATCTCTTTTGCCTTCTCTCCCCTCTGAATTTTTCTGCACCTAATATTGTTTCTGTTATTCTTCAATCTAGCTCTCTTTTGCCTTGTCTTAGCCTCAAAAACTTCTCTATCCTTTATTTATTTGGTGGTTTTATAGGTAGATTACAACTGTCATCATCTAAAAGATGTGTGTATATTTCATAATACTCAACATCTTAAAAATTATTAATTTAAAATAAAATATTGATAGAGAGCGGACCTTGGAGTAACTGTTAAGGTTGCTGCTTTGTGACTTTGAGATCATGGGTTCGAACCGCAGAAACAGACTCTTGCATAAAGTGTATGGTAGTGATGCATACATTAGACCGCAGACCGGATCTTGGAGCAACTAGTAAGGTTGCTGTTTTGTGACCTTGAGGTCATGGATTCGAGATGCAGAAACATACATTTGCACAAAGTGTATGATAATGATGCATACATTAGACCCTAAAGCGGTCCCGTCTCTTTCTGCATTTTGCGCGGATTCGAGCTGCAGAAACAGACATTTGCACAAAGTGTATGATAATGATGCGTACATTAGACCGTAAAGCGGTCTAGTCTCTTTCTGGATTTTGCGCAAACGTGGGAATCTAGTGAACTGGGAACGCTATTTTTAATAAATTATTGATGAAGAACAAATGGGTCATGTTGTTTGAAGCATACCTATTTCAGTAATATGACATTATTTATGGCTTCTGCATCTAATAATTCTATCGAAAACCATTATATGTTGCACAAGTTATGAAACACAATAAGGGTATAAAGTTGTTGAGAAGTGTTCTATTTTGCGGTAAGTTTTAATATGTTAAATGAGTAATTACTATTCATTTTGTTAACCAATAAAAAACAGAATAATAGTGAACAGACATCCTGTTATGTTACCACAGAATAATAGTGAACAGACATCATGTTATGTTACCCTCATCATCCGTAGCAATAAAATTTTCTTATCTTTATGTATCTTATCAGTTAATAAATGACCATTATGATGTCTAATTATTATTTATTGACCGTGATAAAATGTATTATATATTATATTGTTCACACTAGAAGTTATGCAAGCACATATGGCGAATAATGTGTGCACATGTTTTCATTTAAAAAATAATGATCAATTTCATAGATTAGTAAACTATTTTTGAATACGTCTTGTGTCCATTAACTATCTTTTTGACCTTTTTGTTACTAATTTTGAATACGTAAGATAGAGGTCATTCTAACAATTTTATTTGATACGTGGATTTGATCCTAAAAGTATTATTAATCTTTTCAAACAATTTCTTAAATAATTGTGCAACCTCAAGAATCTCAATATTTTTTCCTTTGCCAACCACATTATGAAAGTGCGAATCAACATGTGTAGGGAGCCATTCAAATATGACGCATAATCTAATATCTATCTTGGACCCAGCTTGGCCCAGCGACACGCGGCCCAGGCCCATCCTAGATTTGTCATGCCCCAAGTTTAGTAGCATTCTCGCCAATGGAAACCATCGGAGAATTGATCCCTGATGAAACCGGATCTTCAACAAGGGTCTAGATGACCTCGATTCAACTCCGTCAGTTGTCGTAAAGAATTTGTCAATTGGAATTGAAAATGTGTAGCTGGAATAGCGTCAAATATCCTGCACAAAGTAGCACAGGTCAGAGGTCTCGAGGGGTTGGCCCCGGGAAAAACCCTCTGACGCTCAAGTCAGTTTGGGCCATATCTCACTGAGATTATAATGTAAAGGGTGAGTTAGGAATTTCTCACTGTATTTGCCGAAGAGCAGGGTGTATGTATGTGTTGTCAAGTCCCTCCCCTCCTTTGTCTTGGTCTCCTTACCTTTATAGATCTTTTTCCTAATCTAGAACTCTGGTGATAGCTTGGAGAAGACGCTTTGTTTAGGGCAGAGAGCCTAAGGCATAATAGGTCTGCTGATGTGATCAATAAGTCGACTGACGTGACCAATAAGCCGACCTGGTTGACGTAACTGATAGACTGACTATTGTGACTTTGGCGTGTTCAGGAAGATCAAACAGCTGTAGTCGATATATTGAGGAAATATCTCCGTTTGAGAGTCCCACGAAGTATTATCGTAATGGGTTCATTTTGCTGTGGTACACAGCTGTCTTTTACTGAAGTGCACGAGCTGCTGTGGTACACAGTTGAGCCTTGCCGAAGTGCGTGACTTGGCCTTACTGAAAGGCATGGCTAAGCATTGCCTGAATGAAGTAGTCCGAAGTGCAGCATTTGAACATATACTGAAGTTAATGCCGAGGTGAAAACCTTAATAGATTCTTCGATGTTATAAGAGCGTCATGTTGCCCTACTGAAGTGCTGCCGAGACCGGACAGCCATTCTTAAGCATTAACCCGCTGAACTGCAATACTGGGCTATTAGGATTAAACCGTTGACTGTTATTGACTAAGTGACGATCCGGTTATGGTTTATCATCTGCCACTGGATTTTGTGTGGCTGAGCTGAACTGCGAAGGCGGACAAATCTTGCTCTTATGACGTGGCAATTATTCATTAACTACATGATTATCCCTTTCTTTATGCCATAACTCCCGTCGTAAGCGATAGTTTCGATGCTTTGTTATTGCTTTTTCGGCGATTCCACTTCCCGAGGGTAGGAAATGCATGGACTTCTGCCTTTTCGAATTTCAAATTTTAAACAAAAAAGGAGCCTCTTTTCCTTCTTCTGCCTATAAATAGAGGTGCTTTCGTCTCCTCATTCTTCATTCTCCATTTAAGCTTCCTATCCTTGATGCCTATCTTGGTGTTTCATAACATTCCTCCTTTCCACCCAGTCCTTTATCTCTATGTAAGCATTTCCGAAATATGCCTGCCCCTTCGTGCCTCATGAATCTGGAAAATACCTGTGAGACTCAGTCCTTTCATAGAGAATTTGATTCTGATGGGAACAATCTTTCTTCATGGAGATTGTTCCTTTCCAGCAATCCTTTTTAGTCATCGTCGTATCTTTCGCTTTAGCGCCTCTGTCATTTCATGACAGGGATTCTCCTTCGACACATCCCTTTCCAGCAAAGGTTTCCCTTTGCTGTTTTGTAATCACACGAATCCCTTTTCTTCCAGTGAAGCAAGAAACAATTGCGATTATATTCTTCGCAGACCATCTTCAAGGCATGGTAGCAGTGAAGCAAGGGTGGCAACAATGCTGCAAAATTTTTTTCTGCCATGTAACCATATAGGGGACGATTGCCAAGAAGTCTACCCAGATCTGAATAAGGACCATTTGCTGCTCTTCGTAGTTCGAGTCTGAAGCTGTATCCAGATTACCGAGTTTTCGGAGCACAGGAGAAGATTCCGTAGTAGAATAGGATTTTCCCTTGTAAACAATTTGTAGTTGTAATAGATTTCATACTCAATAAAAGTCTATTTTTCAGATTTTGCTTTCTGTCTTCTTCTAGCTTTTCAATCTTTTGAAGTTCAATTTGCTCTTTTTTCCTAGATAGCGAGTGTTGACCTTCTACTCTGCGAAGTTCTTTTGTTTGCTTTCTGCAAACTTTTGTCTTCAACCTGCCCCGTGGTTTTAGTTTGCAAGTACTTGCCTTCATCCTTGCCATAAGAGTATTTCTTGTGGCACAGTTCCTTTATCCAAGTATCAAGCTCCATCTTTTATACTTGGCTTTTCAGGTTTGGCTGAGTTGGAATGCTGGCAGACTTGTCCCATTGTTAAGACTTTGCCGAAACCCCTAGTATAGGGATTTTATCTTGTTCTGCTGAGACCTGCTCAGCCTCCCAGACCTGCTGGGGTAAATATAGAGAACTTGTCTTGTTTCGCTGAGACCTGCTCAGCCCCAAGACCTGCTGGGGTAAATATGGGGAACTTGTCTTCTTCCGCTGAGACCTGCTCAACCTCCCAGACCTGTTGGGGTAAATATGGGGAACTTATCTTGTTCCTCCCAGACCTGCTCAGCCTCCCAGACCTGCTGGGGTAAATATGGGGAACTTGTCTTGTTCCGCTGAGACCTGCTCAGCCTTCCAGACCTGCTGGGGTAAATATGGGGAACTTGTCTTGTTCCACTGAGACCTACTCAGCCTCCCAGACCTGCTGGGGTAAATATGGGGAACTTGTCTTGTTCCGCTGAGACCTGCTCAACCTTCCAGACCTGCTGGGGTAAATATGCGGAACTTGTCTTGTTCCGCTGAGACCTGCTCAGCCTCTCAGACCTGCTGGGGTAAATATGGGGAACTTGTCTTGTTCCGCTGAGACCTGCTCAGCCTCCCAGACCTGTTGGGGTAAATATGGGGAACTTGTCTTGTTCCGCTGAGACCTGCTCAGCCTCCCAAACCTGCTGGGGAAAGAATATTGGGAAACCTGTCCCATCCTGCTGAGACCTGCTCAGCCTTCCAGACCTGCTGGGTAAAGATGATGTTGAGACCTGCTCAACCTTCCAGGCCTGCTGGGTAAGAATATTGGGAAACATGTCCCGTCCTGCTGAGACCTGCTCAGCCTTCCAGACCTGCTGGGTAAGAATATTGGAAACCTGTCCCATCCTGCTGAGATCTGCTCAGCCTTCCAGACCTGCTGGGTAAAGATAATGTTGAGACCTGCTCAACCTTCCGGACATGCTGGGTAAGAATATTAGGAAACCTGTCCCGTCCTGCTGAGACCTGCTCAGCCTTCCTGGCCTGCTGGGTAAAGATGATGTTGAGACCTGTTCAACCTTCCAGACCTGCTGGGTAAGAATATATATGCCCACACTTTCGTTGTAGGCATAAATTATAGCTCCATCACCATAAGGTTACTTAACTATCCTAGCTGAATGCCATATAAGAATATCCGGTTAAATATAAAAGACTGATCCCCTGATAACATAAGGCAGGGCCAAGGGATTTCGGACGATGATAGGAAGAAACAAACCGTGATTCGACGGAATCATGGATCACGGTCATTAGGTTAACCTTATATGCTCAGAAATCCGTGTCCCCCCTCATCAAAATCCGAATCTGTATCACCCAGAAAACCCTGGTAACACCTGGGTTTACAACTTTCCTCTGGAGGGGGTTTACCAAATTCTAGCCTGTTGTGAAGCCTAGATCTGGGATTATAGAAACGTTGCAGGTGACCCAGCTTAATAAGACGTCCAATCTCTTGCCCGAGCTGTCTACAATCTTCTGTATCATGACCAATATCATGATGATATAGGCAGTACAGTTGATGGTTTCTTTTCCGGATTGGTCCAGCGAGGGGCTGGGGTTCTTTTGCCAGAGATTTTTTCCTCATATAGGAAAGGATATGAGCTTTAGAAGCCAGCAGAGAATTCCTTTCCTCTCCTCGGCCTCCTAACCGAATCTTGACAGCACACCTATCCTGCAACGGTGCCTTGCCTTTATTGTTAACTTTTGTGCCATGTTTAAATGGCAAGGAGACTTTCTGGGTATACTTTAAGCTCTGGTGGCTAGACTTTTTTTTTGGCCGTCTTGCCTCGGCCATAAGCTTGGCCCGACGCCCGGGGGAATAACCAGGCCGAGTGGGAGAATACTCCAGATGTTCCAGTGGGTGAGAATTACCGGAACGGGATCCACTGGATTTCGCTGTAGAGGCCTTCCCGTTTATCTCCCTTACTACAGCTTGGAATACCTCTGGGTTTTGAGCCACATAGCAAATGGCTCGCCTGTGCTCCTCATATGTAAAAGCTATGGGAGTTGAAGATTCTTCCGGCACCGTAGAGCATTGATCAGTTTATTGTTGAGAGGATTTTTGACTCCTCTTAGATGTCATGGGTTGTTTGGTCTCTTGACTATCTCTGTTACTCATCTTTCTCTTGATAGCTTCCTAAGATGATTAGAAAGGTTTCTGAACAATCGTTGGAGAAAATTTTGAGTAGCTATTTTCTGGGTTAAGGGACTTAGGGGCCCTCCTTCTAGCGCCAAATGATGAAGCCGGATCTTCAACAAGGGTCTAGATGACCTCGATTCAACTCCGTCAGTTGTCGTACAGAATTTGTCAACTGGAATTAAAAATGTGTAGCTGGAATAGCGCCAAATATCCTGCACAAAGTAGCACAGGTTAGAGGTCCTGGGGGTTGGCCCCGGGAAAAACCCTCTGACGCTCAAGTCAGTTTGGACCATATCTCACTGAGATTATAATGTAAAGGGTGAGTTAGGAATTTCTCACTGTATTTGCCGAAGAGCAGGGTGTATGTATGTGTTGTCAAGTCCCTCCCCTCCTTTGTCTTGGTCTCCTTACCTTTATAGATCTTTTCCCAATCTAGAACTCTGGTGATAGCTTGGAGAAGACACTTTGTTTAAGGCAGAGAGCCTAAGGCATAATAGGTCTGCTGATGTGATCAATAGGTCGACTGACGTGACCAATAAGCCGACCTGGTTGACGTAACTGATAGACTGCTGTTGTGACTTTGGCGTGTTCAGGAAGATCAAACAGATGTAGTCGATATATTGAGGAAATATCTCCGTTTGAGGGTCCCACGAAGTATTATCGTAATGGGTTCATTTTGCTATGGTACACAGCTGTCTTTTACTGAAGTGCACGAGCTGCTGTGGTACACAGTTGAGCCTTGCCGAAGTGCGTGACTTGGCCTTACTGAAACGCATGGCTAAGCATTGCCTGAATGAAGTAGTCCGAAGTGCAGCATTTGAACATATACTGAAGTTAATGCCGAGGTGAAAACCTTAATAGATTCTTCGATGTTATAAGGGCGTCATGTTGCCCTACTGAAGTGCTGCCGAGACCGGACAGCCATTCTTAAGCATTAACCCGCTGAACTGCAATACTGGGCTATTAGGATTAAACCGTTGAATGTTATTGACTAACTGACGATCCGGTTATGGTTTATCAATCCCCGAGAAAGAAACCACGTAGAACATCTAAGCCAAGTTAGTTGAGAGACCCTGGTTATCCTCGAAGTCATCGACGCTCTGAAGGGGATTCCCTCATCCATTTTTTCACATTCTACGCGTCTCCGCACGACACGTAGCAGCAAGGGGGTTGGTGAGGCTAGATGAGGGTCATCCGCATCCAGCATCACCATCTCATCCTGCTGCCACGTGTCATGTGGTCATGAATGGAGTGAGGGGATTTAAGGTGAGAGCATCCCATCCCTCCTCTGAAGGCTTATCTTTGTTCGTACTAGGACCCATTTTGACACGTGTAGGTCAGTCTCAAGAGCACTTGTTGCATCTCCTAAACATTGTGCTATCACCCAGGACCACTCCATACGCTTGAAACCACTCCGTACGTGTAAACCAACAAAGCTTGCTCCCCAAGGGATTTCGTCTCTAAAAAACCATCATCACTGTATTCCACATGATCCACACATATAAATAGAGGTTCTCCTATCTGGTAAAATAATATTGACCTTCGTCTTCCTGCATCCTCTGGGGTCTTAAAAACCCGTCAAGCTTTAAATTTTTTTTTGTATTGTAGACTTGAAAAACACTTTGGTGTTACGATCTCAATCAATCTGTTAGATTGCACGCGTCATCTGTTTCATATATACACGGTTATGGCTATCTTAACCTCAGAAGCTTTCTATTTATGTTTACCAAAGTCTTTTACTAGTAGACTAGTACACCATATTTGTAGTGATCCATCCTGAGCCTTAGTAATCGAAACGACTCATCCGTCGTATTTCATTAAGAAAAATACAAGGCATCGATATAATCTACGCAAATCGATATCAGCGGAAGTCATAAAAATTAAAACCTCGAAATAAACATTCATTCATGAATTATAAAGTCTAGTGAAAACCAACGTAGTACAAAGTCAAAATGAAAGACCAGAAATACTAAGTCTCAACAATATCGTATCGAATCCATAAACATCTAAACTAATATCTCCAATGTATCTTCTCATAAAGCCTCGAGTCTCAAAATCCCCACTCCTGGTCATCCTCAACATAGAACAACTCGTAATCCTGATTATCTGCAAAAAAAACATAAGAAGGTAAAGTATGAGTGACACTTCACCCAACAAGTAACCTCAATATATTTACCATAATGTCATACATAGAGAAGCAAGCGTAATAAAGTAAATATATAGTGATATAGAAAATAACATGCTTCTCATTTGCAAATAAAATTTACCAACTTACTCCTACACCAATCAAGCAACAAGTTCACCCCCAATTAAGTCATAATCAAGCAAGTTTCAGTACACTCAAAAACGATGATGCAATTTTCAAAGCGATGCAATGCGATGCAAATAAATTTTCAAGTTTGATTTTGAAAAAAGTAAAAAGTTCGACACGATGTGATATTTGATACGATTTTTGATAACGATTTCAAATTCGATTTCGATGCAATTGCTATAACACTTGCCTTACAAGTGACTTATATCGCAAGGCTTATGAATTGGTCTTCCAATGGTCGATGTGTCCAGACGGCCTATCGATATAGTCATATGTGTCTGGACGGTCCAAATGGCGATCATATATGTCCGAGCGGCCTATCGATAATAGTCGTATGTGCTAGGACGGACCGCTTTTCGGAACCAATCCAGCTTAACAATATGTTTGTGAGAAATATATTTGGATAATTTCTAAAGTCATGATTTTAAGTGTTGAATAGTTAAAAATGTTAAACACGGTGTTATAAACGATTAAAAGTTGAAAAATTGAAGAAAAATGACATTGATCTCTCAGGTTATTGCACTTCGATCGATCGATGTACATCGAAAAACCCTCACATGGATCGATCTATGTAAGGCAGAGAAAAACCAAGACCTTACTATGAGAGATCAATCTCTAAACCTAAGACACATCGATCGATCGATCGAAGTGTACATCGAACCTTTATTTCGATCGATCGATGTAGGTCAGAGACAAACTCTGAAACTCACTGTGAGACATCGATCTCTCAATCGGAGGCACTTCGATTGATCGATGTCTAATGCTTTTAGAAATATTTTCTAAAATGTGATAAACTGATTATTTTCATTTTTACATGATTCATATATGTTTATAATGTTATTATTATGTGTTTTTGATGATTATAATTATATCTTGTGACTAATGTACATGAAGTTTCTACAACTTACCAAAAAGGGCAAAATTGGTATTTTGAGTTTTGTAGGTACTTGACATGGTGCAAATATTTCAAGGACACATTCATGTCTTATTTATCATCATAAAGTGTTATTATATCTATTTCTGACCATCGGGGTCATTTCTGGAGTTTTCTCTCACCAGAGGTATTTTGGTCATTTTACCTCCGAGGGCAGTTTCAATATTTTTACTCAAGCAATCTCTTGAGTATCTTATTTTCTTCATTCTGGAGTTCATTTATTATATTCTGAAAGATTTTTTGGTTGTTTTTTTATTATATTCTCTCATTTGATGATTTTATCGACGGTAACAGGATATGTGATGGAATTCGATGTCACATTCTATTTTTTCTTGAAGTCATTTTTATATATGTTATTGGAGAGTCTTATTCATCATGTTGCAGGGATTTTAAAGGTGTTAATGGTGTGAAATTCATCACAACATAGAAGGAGAAATTGTGTGAACTTTGATATTATATGTTGATATAATCTTGTCAACTATTATTTGTTGATTTCTCTTCCAAATATTTGAGTTGATATACATATATACAGCCTCAAGAACGCCCTCATAACAGGTGGAAAAGGTGTTTTATCCATTTTATGACTTGTGTACAAGTAGACCAACCAAAAACAAGTCAGTTGGCAAAATTGCCAACTTGGAATTTTCAATTTGAAAACCAACGGTCATAGGAACTGAGATTGGGGCTGATTTGTTTAAAGTTTGAAGCCACGTATATGCCTATTATGTTGCAAAGGAGTTAAGGTATTCTTTGAGGAATATGCCATTCTATCTTCTCCATATTATCTTCATTTTTCAAGACATTCCAAGGTGGAATTTTCGGCCAACATTATGAATGCAAGGTGGACCAATCATTCTTCTTTATGTTTCCAAGTGTACAAGATGATTATATGGCCAACCAATAATGTGAAGACAACTAAGACTTGCTGATGAAGATGGTGACACATGTGCATTTCGATCTTCAAGGCATATTTCACAATATAAATAGGAGACAAGGTGAAGAAGAGAAGACACACTTGAAAGCTAAAGTTGAAGCTCATTGTTTTGCTATCTTCTTCTCTTCATTTTTGATGCATTCTTTGTGTAGCCTAGGTGTTCTTGTGATATTTATTGTAGAGCTACACTCCTCTCTTGTTTTGTAAGATTGATTAGCCAAATCTACAAGGCTACATCAATAGGTGATAAAGGTGTTGCAACCAAGAGTTGCATAAAGGTGTTCATCCAAGTCTTGAATAGGGTCGGTGTTTAACCCAGGGATCAAGGTTGGTTCTTGTTGTATTTGTGTCCATTTCATAATAAAATCCAATGAAATGTGTTCCTTGGAACTGGAATAGGTCACATTGACCAAACCAGGATAAATCTTTGGTGTTCTTGTCTTCTTTCTACTTTTCTGTTTTCTGCCCGTTTTCACTGTATTTTTAACCTAACGTCACACTTCTTGAAAAAATAGCAAAGCACTTTAAAAATTTTTGATTTTTGGTGGAGTTATTCTTTAGACTGTGAGATTTCATTTGAAACAACAATCACTTAATTTGAGCAAATTAAAGTTAGTCTTTCAATCGTTGCAAGATAACTGCTCCATTCTGGCTGCAATATAACCAGTTTCAAGAAAACTTGGATTCTGTTTTCCTCAAGAATAGTTTCAGGTCAGGACCTTTTGAAAACATAAACTAGACATCCTAAGGAGTGTTTTCACATAAAGATCATCCTTTTTGGTTGAGTAATTCAAGAGAAACATATTTTCAAATTTCAACGCTATTCTGTCCAATTATGTCCAGATTGACCATCTAAATCTTTTTATTTGGTTGAAGGGTCAAACGATCTTATTTTTGTCTCATTTTTGGACTGGTCAAGAGATTGAAGTTAATTTCTGGAAAGTTTCATAATTTTTGGAGTTGTGTTGACTGAGTTTTGAATTTTTCAAATACGGGTACTAAATCTGAGGAAGTCTTAGATTCTGCTTTCAAAGAGGATTTTTATTCAAGGGTAATAGATTAATTTTCAGTAACCATTATTCAGCCCTCCCCCTCTAGTGGTGTTTATTGCAGATGCGCGGTCCAACAATTGGTATCAGAGGGAGGTCAACACCACTCTAAGAAGCAAGATTCAATACCATACAAAGAAGACAAGGTCAAGAAACAAAAATTCATAGTAGCCTGTTTATCTCAAATCAAAGGTACATAAAATGACTATTGTTTCTCACAAAGATGAGTTGGAAAGTATGTCTATACAGTATCCTCCTGTTTTTGATGAATATAATTTTTTTCATTGGAAACTTAGAACAAGGCTATCCTTAATGGCTATAGACATCGATTTATGGTCAGTAGTTGAAAATGGACCGTACTTTCCAATGAAAGTTGTACAAATAAATGGAGTAACATAAGAGGTAAAAAAGTATAAAAGTGAATGGTCATCTGAAGATAAAAAGAAAATGTCTATGAATGCTAAAGCTATGCAATTGCTTTTAAACGGACTTACAACTTCTGAAGCAGGATATGTTTCAAATTGCACAAGTGCACATGGCACATGGAAATATTTAGAATTAAAGCATGAAGGGACTAGCGGTGTAGAAGAGTCGAAAATAAACATGCTTATGATTGAACTTGAATCGTTTAAAATGTTGCTGAACAAATCCATAATATCTATGGATTTGAGGATTACTAATATTTTTAATGCTCTTGAAGCTTTAGGTAAATTGTTTACCAACAGTGAGAAGGTTCAAAAGGTGCTGCAAGCCTTCCTGCTGAATGGGATCCTAAAGTCACGGCAATTGAAGAAACAAAACCAATCATAAAAATGGACAAATTGATCGGCTCACTTAGAGTTTATGAGGTAAAACTGAACCATCGAAAATCCGAGCCATCTAAATCATCCGGTAAGTTTATTTCTTTCAAATCAAGTGAGTCACATATAAATAATGATGATAGTAATAGTGATAATGAATTAGACAATGATTTAATATTAATAGCTAGAAAACTTAGAATTTTTTCAAACAGCCTAATAGAAATGGAAAACAATCTTCTTCTTCTTCTTCTCAACCTAAGAAAAATAACTCTAATAACAACAAGTGGTATAATAAAGAGTTAAAATACTACGAATGTGGTCAAAGAGGACATATCTCATATGATTGCCCAACAAAGAAAATAACAACAACAAGAATAATAATAACAATAAACAAGACAAGGAGGTGCAAAAGCCTAAGGCAAAGAAGTCCCAGTTGAGAAGAGGCAAAAGAGCAATGAAGGCGAGCACGTGGAGCAACTCGTCCGACTCAGAATCCGATATTGAGGAAGCTCAAGGCTACTTCGTATCCAACGAAGTAAGTTCTTCTTCCGATGTAGATTCTGATAATGAAATGGCATTTGATGAAATGTATGAAGAATTATTAAAAATACATGCTCATTGTAAAAGGATGTCTAAAGAGAAAAAGAAACTAACTGAAGAAAATGACAAGTTGAAGACGTCCAACTTGGAATTTTCCACTCAGTTAGAATATTTTAAACAAGAGCTACTAATACTCTTGATTCTCTTAAGATTAAAAATTGAAGCATATAGAAAAAATGAACAAACATTAAAAACTGAAAATGGCCTGTTAAAATCTAAGGTAGAAAATTACGAAAAAGAAATTTCTCAACTTAAATCATCTAAACTCGACTTAGAAAAAATGTTAGAACAATTTAAATCTGGAACTAACATGCTAGATACACTTATATCGTCACAAAAATATGGAAACGATAAAACCGGATTAGGATATAAAGAAGAAAATGTCAAAGTAGATAAAAAGACTAAGTTTGTTTCATCAAATACTAAACAACCTTATAAGCCAACTGAAATAAATTCAACTTTGCCTGCTACTTTTCCTTTAACTCCTTCTAAGTTAAAAACGCAGCATATACCTGCAAAAGCAACAAGGCAAAACTTTCCATCTAGACAACCTAGAAATCATGCCTATATGTATACAAATGTGACTAGACACAACATAATGCAGCAGACTCAATATAATGTATATAGACCTAAATATAGACAACAATCATATAAGACTTATAGAAGTGCATATGAACACACATACATAGCACCATATAAGAAAACAAATCATATACCGTATACACACTATCAAAATCGACCACTTTATAATAATTATAAACCAAGGTATAACATGTATAACAATATATCTTCTTTTAAATAGAATGGTCAAGTACGTGTTAATCCGCTTTATTCAACTAATGTCAAATATGTGTCCAGAAGGTACGTCCAAGTTTGGATACCCAAAGGGTATATAAACAAGGATGGAGCCCCTAACATTCAAGGACCCAAGTAAAGGGTACCTAAAATTTTGTCTCCATTGTAGGTAAACTATAAAGAAGGCAAAAAGGAGGCAAAGTTAGAATCTAAAAAACAAGTGGTTTTTAGATAGTGGGTGTTCAAGACACATGACAAGCGACCCCAAACTATTCACCGAGATGGAGCAAATCGAGAATAGAGGAAAGGTGACATTCGGTGATAACAACAAAAGAAAATTTGTTAGAAAAGGGACAATTGGGGATCCTAACACATTTCAAATACGAAATGTGTTGTTAGTCAGTAATCTTTTGTACAATTTACTTAGTATTTAGCAAATTATCGATTGTGGGTACAATGTTTCATTTCTTCTTACTTCTTGTGATATAATAAATGATAAGGGAGAAATCGTATTAAAAGAAAATAGGGATAGTAACATTTATACCCTTTCCTTAGATAATATGTAAGATGCTAAGGTTAAGTGTTTAATATCATACGACTTAGATGTGAACTTATGACATAGACGACTAGGCCATATAAGAATTTCAACAGTAGAAAAGTTATCTAAGAAGAACCTAATTAGAGGTGTGCCTAAGTTAGACTTAGATAATTTTCAACTATGTGAAATATGTATTAAAGAAAAACATATTAAAAAAACGTTAAAACCAAAACATGAAGTGGGTACTAGTCATGTATTAGAATTGCTTCACTTAGACTTATTTGGTCCAAGTAGGACAAGAAGTCTAGGTGGACACTACTATGTTTGTTTCATAGTAGATGATTACTGACGATACACATGGATATTGTTCTTAACACACAAAGACAATGCTCCATTGAGAATCGAAACTCTTATCAAGCAACTCGAAAATCTTTACAAAGAAAATGTTAAAAGAATTAGAAGTGATAGAGGTGGAGAATTGAAAAACAAAGATGTAATCAAGTTTTGTGAATTACATGGAATATAACATGAACTCTCACCAACTAGAACATACAACTCAATGGATTTGTTGAACGTAAAAATAGAACCATAAAAGAAATACCAAGGAAAATGTTGTGTGAAACCAAAGTACCTAAATAGTTGTGGGCTGAAGCTGTTAGTTGTGCTTGTTATATTATAAATAGGCTTTCAATTAGAAAGAAGTTAAACAAAATACCATATGAATTATTAAACAATAGACAACCTAAGGTAGATTATCATAGGGTTTTTGGGTGTAAATGTTTTGTACTTAATACTAAAGATAATCTAGACAAGTTTGAACAAAAGTCTATTGAATGCATATTTGTTGGTTATTCAACTAATTCTGGAGCGTATCGATATTATAATCCTGCATCTAAAAAGATAATTGAATCCATACATGTGAAATTCAATGAGAACGTATTTTTTGAAGTTAGTGATAAAGCTCAACATATACAATAGAATAATGTTGAAAATATGTTTGATGATGATGATGTATTACTTGAGACTGTTCATGATCATCTAGAACCAACTTTCCCTGAACAAGACATGCATGAACCCTTAGGTGAAATAAATGAAGAAATTTTACAGTTGGAAGATAGTGCAACTAACTTGCAAGATGATCCAATTGTATATGATAATGTTCACACTAATAAAACATCTAAACAAGATGAGGGTGAATTTAGTCAACTTAGGAATTGGTGGCTTATAAAAGATAAACATAAATACCCTAAAGAGTTAATCATTGGGGATCCAAGTGTTGAGGTTAGAACACGTAGAAACATAAGTCAAGCTGATGGACGTAGCTTAATCTCGCACTTAGAACCTAAGAATGTTAAAGAAGCCTTAGGTGATATATTATGGACAGAAGCCATGCATGAGGAATTGAACCAATTTGCCAGGAACAACGTGTGGGATTTAATACCTAAATCAGAAAATAAATCCATTATAGGGACAAAATGGGTATTTTAAAACAAAATGGATGAATAAGGAAACATCACACGAAATAAGGCTAGGCTAGTTGCACACGGTTATAATCAACTAGAAGGAATAGATTATGAAGAAATATTTGCACCTGTTGCATGACTAGAAGCAATAAGATATTACTTGCTATTGCAAGTTTAAGCAACAGTCTTTGTCAAACAACTCCCTGGATTCGAAGATCCAAAGAATCCTAACTATGTATACAAGCTTAAGAAAGCTTTATATGGTTTGAAACAAGCTCCAAGAGCTTGGTATGATAGATTTGCAAACTTTCGTATTCCAAACAATTATCAAAGGGGGACCACAGACAACACATTATTCATAAGAAGAAAAGATAATGACTTTTTAATAGTTCAAATATATGTAGACAATATTATCTTTGGATCAACCAACCCTACCTTAGTAAAAGACTTCGAAGAGTGTATGAAGTCTGAATTCGAAATGTCAATGGTAAGAGAGTTGAATAACTTCTTAGAGCTTCAAATAAAACAAACTCCTCAAAGAATTCATATAGTTTCACACAATCTTTGCTTATCGAAAAGTACCACAAAAAATGCACTTAACGCAATTTTACACGTTTTGCATCCTATTATCAACCATTTACTGTGTGAAGAACTCCCAATAACCCATATAGGATAAAGGCAAACCATAATGCCTCTTAAGAGGATAAACGTGAATCGGCAGGGAAGAGGGCAGTGACTGCCGATTCACGTTTATCCTCTTAGGGGGCATTATGATTTGCCTTTATCCTATATGAGTTATTGGGAGTTCTTCACACAGTAAATGTTTGATAATAGGATGTAAAACATGTAAAATTGCGTTAAGTGCATTTTTTCGGCCGATTATATATAAACATCACACATCAGCATTTTCAGCATTTGTCCCATATCCTCCCAACTTTACCAACCAAAAATGATATCCATGTAACCCACACAATTTCTTCTTGGCCACACCCACGGAGAACTTGCAATTCACTTTGTAACATTCAAGCAACACATTCAGCATATATATATATATATATATATATATATATATATATATATATATATATATATATATATATAATCATGACTCATGAATCCTAAGATGGAATATTTATACAACTTCATCCCAGCGATAGGCTGGCCGACACCAACACCAAATATATACCTTATATTTTGGCTCCACCAAACAATTATCACCTTGCTTATCTCTACACATATACATGTACACGGCACACACCCTTATATACACATCGATTCATCCGCATACATATATATATATATATATATATATATATATATATTAGTGGAGGAAAATCGAAGGATGCTCTCAGGCGATCGCGAAACATGGCGGCATTAGCCGCCGCCGCCACTGCAATTCGACGTCTTCTTCAATCATTATCATCGATCACACTTCCCTTGTTCTCTGTTTCATCCCAGCTTTCATCCCTAGGCTACGATCGCAACCATGCAGCCGCATCGCAGCCTCTGCCATTTGCGGCCGTTCTTTCTGATACCGCCGCCACTGCTCCAATAGCGATTTCACCGAAGATAATCTCTAGGCATAAAGGCATCCTGCTGGTTTCATTTTCAGGTGAAGAAATTGATGCACTTGTTGTCCTGTTCCAATTTTCGCTGGTGGGTACGTTTTGGTACGGACGCCCTCCTTTGAAGGTAATATGTGAGGTCTTTGAAAAAATAGGATCCCACAATGATTTGCGCATAATGTTGATCGATCAAAAGCATATTCTGTTAAATTTTTGTCATGAGCCTGATTATATTCGCTGCTTTTATCGACGTTCATGGAGTATATATGCATGCCATATGAGGGTTACTAAATGGACAGTGGATTTTGATCCCTCTGCTGATATGCTCATTGTTCCTGTTTGGATTGCACTTCCAGGATTGCCAATTCATTTTCATCACAAGTCTGCTCTTTTTGAGATTGTTAGACCCATTGGCACGCCTATAAAATTAGACATCGCGACTGCAGATGGTTTGCGGCCTTCAGTGGCGAGGGTTTGCGTGGAGGTAGATGTGTCGCAGGAATTGCCAAAAAGGTGTATTTGCAGGCAAAGCAATGACTTCTGTTGGACCGTGCACCTGCAATAAACACCACTAGAGGGGGGTGAATAGTGGTTAGCGAAAATTACACTACTACCCTTGATTAAAAACCTCTTTGAAAACAGAATCTGAGACTACCTCAGATTCAGAACCTGTTTTTAAAAAATTCAAAAATGAGTGTATACAACTCCAAAAATTTTGAACCTTTCAAGAACTTAACTTCAATGTGTTAACAAGACTCTGTCCAAAAACCAGACAACAATAAGATCGTTTGACCCTTCAAACAAATAAAAAGATTCAGATGATCAATCTGGACAGAATTGGACAGAATGTTGCTGATTTTGAAAAACGTGTTTCTCTTTGAATACTCAACCAAAAAGGTTGATCTTTATATCAAAACACTCCTTAGGATGTGTAGTTGATGTTTCCAAAAGGTTATGACCTCAAACAATTCTTTATTAATACATAATTAAAGTTTTCTCAAAACTAGTCAGATTGCAGCCAGATTGGAGCAGTTATCTTGCAAAGACTAAAAAACTAACTTTTCCTTGCTCAAATCAAGTGATTCTTCTTGAAAATGAAATCTAGCAGTATGAAGTATGACTCCACCAAAAATCATGAATTTTGAAATTTTTTAGATATTTTTCCAAACTGTGAGAAATTGTGTGAAAACTACAGTAAAAACGGACAGAAAACAGAAAGGTAGAGAAACAAGACAAGAACACCAAGAATTTATCCTAGTTCGGTCAATGTGACCTACTCCAGTCCTAAGGAACACCTTTCCTTGGATTTCACTATGAAATGAATCACCTTATAACAAGAACCAAGCTTGATCCTTGGGTTATACACCAACCCTATTCAAGACTTGGATGAACACCTTCTATGCAACACTTAGTTGCAACACCTTTACCACCTATTGATGTAGCCTTATAAACTTGGCTAATCAATCTTACAAATGAAGCTCAAGAGGCTTTTAGCTCAACAAATACAACAAGAACACCTTTGCTACAAAGAATGAAACAAGAACAACAACAAGAAGATGATAGCTAGACAAATCAACAAATGCTTTCAAGAGAGCTTCAAGTGTGTTTCATCTTCTTCACCACTGCCTCCTATTTATAGTGTGAATTGAGCCTTGGAGATGAGAATGCACATGTGTCACTATCTTCATCATCAAGTCTTAGTTGTCTTCACATCATTGGTTGGCCACATAATCATTTTGTACACTTGGTAACATAAAGCAAAATGATTGGCCCACCTTGGAATTTCAGCATGGCCGAATTTTTCACCCTTGAAATAGTAATTTAAATGTGAAGATAAAGTAGTAGGATAATAGCCATAGCAAATCCACTATCCCCTCAACTCCTTGGCAAGATAATAGGCATGTGGGAGTTGAAAAATTCAAACCAAAACAGCTCCAAAACTCAGCCATAGCCGTTGGGTATAATCTGATTTTTCCTAGTTGGCAATTTTTGCCAACTAGCTTCTTTTTGATTGGTCCACTTGTCACCAAGCTATAAAATGATTACATCATCAATTTCACCTGTTTATACACTTTTTTGGACCAATATATATGTAACAACTCAGATTTTTGAAGAAGAAATCACCAAACAATAATTGACAAGATTATGTCAACATGTAACACCAAAATTCCCAATATGTCTTCTTGTATGTTGTGATCATTTGCACACCTCAAACACCTTTATATTCTCTGAAATATGATGATAAATATACTCCAATAACATATATAAGAGGGTCTTCAAGAAAAAAATATAATGTGACATCACAACTCGTCACATATCTCGCTATAGTCAATGATATTATCATGAAGAGAAATAATATTAAATCACCATATAATCTTCAAAATTATCATAGCTAAACTCCAGAATGATGATGATAATATACTCAGGAGATTTCTTGAGTGAAAATACCAAAAATACCCTCAGGGGTAAAATGACCAAAATGCCCCTGGTGTGAAAAAACTCCAGAAACGACCCCGATGGTCAGAAATAAATATTATAACACCTTTTTCATGATGAATAAGATAAGAATATATCCTTGAAGTATTTCCACCATACCATGTTCCTACAAAACTCAAAATACCAATTTTGCCCTTTTTGGTAAGTTGTAGAAACTTCCAAGGCACATTGGTCACAATATATTTATAATCATCAAAAATACATAATAATCACATAATGAACATGTATAAATCATGTACAAATGAAAAAAAAACCAATTTATCACATTTTAAAAAAATATTTCTAAAAACCCTAGACATCGATCGATCGAAGTGCCTCAGCTTCAGAGATCGATGTCTCACAGTAAGTTTCAGAGTTTATCTCTGACCTACATCGATCGATCGAAGTGAGGATTCGATGTATACATCGATCGATCGATGTGGCTTAGGTTTAGAGATCGATGTCTCACCGTAAGGTCTTGAACTTTCACTGCCTTACATAGATCGAGCAATGTGAGGGATCGAAGTAAATCGATCGATCGAAGTGCAACAACCTGAGAGATCGATGTCAAATTTTTCAAATTTTAATCACATATAACACCATGTATGATATTTTTAAGTATTTACCACTTAAAATCATGACTTTGAAAATTATCTAAACATATTTCTCAACATTCTCCCCTTTTGGATGATTTTCAAAATAACATAACATGATTTTAATGTCACAACTCTTTACCAATTGTTTAGCATAAATCTACCAAATACCTCACCAAGTTGTTTCACCAAGTTTGTACCAATTGTTTTAAAAACAATTACCAACTAATTACCAATTGTTTTCATCAATTCTCATGTATTTATGTGTTCCCTCTCAAATTATACTCTCCCCCTTAACCTATGCTCCAAAACTCATACCAATTGAAAAACTTAGCATATTGAAACTTAGCATACTATTAAACCAAATCATGACTTACCAACTAAAATCATGTTTTTATTCTATCTCCCCCTTTATTTTGCAAATCATGCAAAAGATAGAACTATGCAATGGTATTGTAAGTCATCATACCTAACTTGGCTCGTAAGTTTTTAAAATTGGCTTGATTAAGGGGTTTGGTGAAGATATCAGCTATTTGATGATCAGTTCTTATATGGCTTATAACTATATCCTTATTTTGAACATGATCTCGAAGGAAGTGGTATCGCACCTCAATGTGTTTGACCTTAGAATGAAGTACCGAATTCCGTGAAAGATTGATCGCACTTGGGCTATCGTAGAAAATTGGAATCTTATTCATTTAATGCTAAAATCACTGAGTTGTTGTTTAAGCCAAAGTATTTGGGTAGTGCATAATCTTAAGGCAATATACTCGGCTTCGGTGATAGAAAGAGTTACACTAGCTTTCTTTTTAGAAAACCAAGAGATCAAGTTGGTTCCTATGAATTGACACGTCCCGCTGGTGGATTTTTAATCTAACTTGTAACCACCATAATCAGTATCACTGTATGCGTATAATTCCAACTTAGCGTTTCTACATACCAAAGTCCTAAGTGAGGTGTGTGTTTAAGATATCTAAAGATCTTTTTCACTGCATTGTAATGAGATACCTTAGGACAAGATTGAAACCTAGCACACATACACACACTAAACATGATGTCAGGTCTTGATGTAGTTAAGTATAACAGTGATCCAATCATAGATCTATAAAGTGTGTCATCAAAAGGTTTACCATTTTCATCCTTGTCTAGTTTGGTGCTAAAACTCATGGGTGTAGGTGTTGGTTTCAACTCCTCAAAGCCAAACTTCTTAATCATATCATTGACATACTTATGTTGGCTAATGTGGATTTCTTGAGGGGTTTGTTTTATTTGAAGTCCTAAGAAATAATTCAACTCTTCTACCTTTGACATTTCAAATTCTGACTTCATACACTCTTCGAAGTCTTTTACTAATATAGGGTTGGTTGAACCAAAGATAATATCGTCTAAATATATTTGAACTATTAATAAGTCATTATCTTTTCTTCTTAGGAATAATGTGTTGTCTATTGTCCCCCTTTGGTAATTATTTGCAATAAGAAAGTTTGCAAATCTATCATACCAATCTCTTGGCGCTTGTTTCAACCCATATAGAGCTTTCTTAAGCTTGTAAACATGGTTAGGATTCTTTGGGTCTTCGAATCCAGGGGTTTGTTTGACATACACCTCTTCTTGGATGTATCCATTCAAGAACGCACTCTTGACATCCATTTGAAAGAGTTTGATGTTGCTTAGACTTGCAATAGCAAGTAATAATCTAATTGCTTCTAGTCGTGCAACGGGTGCAAAAGTTTCTTCATAATCTATTCCTTCTTGTTGATTATAACCTTGTGCGACTAGCCTGGACTTATCTCATGTGATGTTTCCTTGTTCATCCATTTTATTCCCAAAGACCCATTTCGTTCCTATTATAGACTTGTCTTCAGGTTTAGATACTAAGTCTCACACGTTGTTCTTGTGAATTGGTTCAATTCCTCATGCATGGCATCTATCCATGATATATCACCTAAGGCTTCTTTTACATTCTTAGGTTCTAAGTGTGAGATTAAGCTATGTATTTCAAATTGACTTATGTTTCTACGTGTTCTAACCCCAACACTGGGATCCCCAATGATTAATTCTTTAGGATGCCACCAATTTCTAGATTGACTAGGTTCACCCTCATCTTGTTCAAATGTTTCATTTGTATGAATATTATCATATGTGACTGGATCATTAGTTGCATTATCTTCCAATTGCAAAATCTCTTCATTTATTTCATCTAAAGGTTCATGCATATCTTGTTCAGGAGGAGTTAGTTTTGGATGATCAATTACAAACTCAAGTAATACATCATCATCAAACATATTTTCAACATTAGTTTCTTGTTTATGTTGATTTTTATCACTAACTTCAAAGCATGCATTTTCATTGAATTTCACAAGTATAGATTCAATTATTTTTCTAGATGCAGGATTATAACACATATATGCTCTTGAATTAGTTGAATAACCAACAAATATACATTCAATAGACTTTTGTTCAAACTTGTCTAGATTATCTTTAGTGTTCAACCCAAAACATTTACAACCAAAAACTTTAAGATAATCTATTTTAGGTTGTCTATTATCTAACAATTCATAAGGTGTTTTATTTAACTTCTTTCTAATAGAGAGTCTATTTATAATATAGCATGCACAGCTAACAGCTTCAGCCCATAAATATTTTAGTAATTTATTTTCACATAACATTGTTCTAGCAACTTCTTGAATTGTTCTATTTTTGCGTTCAACAACTTCATTGAGTTGTGGTGTTCTAGGTGGTGAGAATTCGTGTTTAATTCTATGTAATTCACAAAACTTGATTACATATTTGTTTTTAAATTCTTCACCTCTATCACTTCTAATTCTGTTAACATTTTCTTCGTATATATTTTCAAGTTGCTTAGTAAGAGTTTCGATTGCTAATGGAGCATCGTCTTTTTGTGTTAAGAACAATTTCCATGTGTATCGCGAGTAATCATCTACTATGACACACACATAGTAGTGTCCACCCAGACTTCTTGTCCTACTTGGACCAAATACGTCTAAGTGAAGCAATTCTAGTACATGACTAGTACTCACTTCATGTTTCGGTTTTAATGTTTCTTTGATGTGTTTTCCTTTAATACACGTTTCACATAGTTGAAAATTATCTAAGTCTAACTTAGGCATTCCTCTAATTAAATTCTTCTTAGATAATTTCTTAATGGTTGAAATTCATATATGACCTAATCTTCTATGCCATTAATTCACATCTAAGTCGTGTGATATTAAACACTTAACCTTAGCATCTAACATGTTATCTAAGGTAAGAGTATAAATGTTACCATCGCTATTTCCTTTTAATACACTTTCTCCTTTTTCATTTATTATATCACAAGAATTGGGAAGAAAAGAAACATTATATCCACAATCTATTAGTTGAGAAATATTTAATAAATTATAAGAAAGATTACTTACTAACAACACATTTCAAATAGGGTCCCCAATTGTTCCTTTTCCAACAACTTGTCCTTTGTTGTTGTCACCGAATTTACCTTTCCTCCATTCTTGATTTATTCCAACTCGGTGAATAGTTTGGGGTTTCCCGTCATATGCCTTGAACATCCACTATCTAAAAACAATTTGGTTTTTAGATTCTTTGACTTTGTCTCCTTCTTGCATTCCTTGCGTTTTTCCTACAATGAAGACAAAGTTTTAGGTACCCTTTATTTGGGTCCTTGAATGTTAGGAGCACCACCCTTGTTTAGATATCCCTTAGGTATCCAAACTTGGACATACCTTCTAGGCACATTTTTGACATTAGTTGAATATAAAAGATTAACATATGTTTCACCATTCCAAAAAGATATTGCATTGTCGTACATGTTATATCTTGGTTGATAAGTACTATGTCTTGGCCGATTTTGATAGTGTGTATAAGGCATGTGATTTTGTTTCTTCAATAGTGCTATGTATGTGGGTTCATATGCATTTCTATACGACTTATATGAGTTTTGCCTATACTTAGGTTCATAATAAGTTGGATGCATTTTATTATATCTAGTTGTATTTGTATACATGTAGGCATAATTTCTAGGTTGTCTAGATACAAACTTTTGCCTAGTTATACGTTTATACGTGTGTACGTTTGTGGGTGCATGTTGCATTTTTATCTTTGAATAAGTAGAAGAAGGAGTAGAAGTAGATGCAGCATGCAAAGTTGATTTTGTTGTATTATATGGCATTTTTGTACTAGATGAGACAAACTTAGTCTTTTTATCTACTTTGGCATTTTCTTCTTTATAGCCTAACCCAATTTTATCATTTCCATACTTTGGTGATGATATTAGTGTATCTAACATATTAGCACCCGATTTAAATTGTTCTAACATTTGTTCTAAGTTTAGTTTAGAAAACTTAAGTTGTCCTATCTCATTTTCACAACTTTCTAACTTAGACTTTAACATACTATTTTCCGTTTTTAACTTTTGTTCATTTTTCCTAAGTGATTCAATGTTAATCTCTAAAGAATCAAGAGTATTAGTAGACTCTTGTTTAAAAGACTCTAATTGTTCAGAAAATTCCAAGTTGGACATCTTCAACTTGTCATTTTCTTCAATTAGTTTCTTCTTTTCTCTAGAGAGCTTCTTACACTGAGCATGCATTTTTAAAAATTCTTCATACATTTCATCAAATGTCATTTTACCATCAGAATCACTATCAGAAGAAGAACTTGTCTCGTTAGATACGAAGCAGACTTGAGCTTCCTCAGTTTTGGATTCTGAGTCGGATGAGTCGCTCCATGTGCTCACCTTCATTGCTCGTTTGCCTTTCCTTGGCTTGGTCTCATTTGCCTTAGTCGTTTGTGCCTCCTTGTCCTTGGCTTATTTATGATTGTTGTTATTATTAGTTTTTTGTTGGGCAATCATATGAGATATGTCGTTTTTGACTGCATTCGTAGCACTTTAACTCTTTATTATACCATTTGTTGTTGTTAGCGTTATTTTTCTTAGGTTGAGAAAAAGAAGAAGAAGAAGAAGAATGTTGTCTATTCCTATTAGGACATTTGAAAAACTTTCTAAGTTCTCTAGCTATCAATATCAAGTCATCGTCTAATTCAGTATCCCTATTACTATCATCACTATTTGTATGTGTTTCAGTTGTTTTGAAAGCTATTGACTTACCGAATGATTTAGATGACTCGGACTTCCGTTGGTTTAGTTTTACCACGTATACTCTAAGTGAACCGATTAATTATCCATCTTAGAGATTGACTTCGTTTCTTCAATTGCCGTGACCTTAGGATCCCATTCAGCAGGAAGACTTCATAGCACCTTTTGCACCTTCTTATTGTTGGTGAATGATTTCTCTAAAGCTTCAAGGGCATTGAAAATATTAGTAATTCTCAAATCCATAGATGTTATGGATTCGTTCGGCAACATTTTGAAAGATTCTAATTCAGTCATAAGCATGTTTATTTTTGATTCTTTTATACTACTAGTACCTTCATGCTTTAATTCTAATGACTTCAGCATGTCATGTGCACTTGTGCAATTTGACACATATCCTGCTTCAGAATTCGTAAGTCCATTTAAAAGCAATTGCATGGCTTTAGCATTCATAGACATTTTCTTTTTATCTTCAGAAGATCATTCACTTTTATATTTTTCTACTTCCTGTGTGACTCCACTAACTTGTAGAATCTTCATTGGAATGTACGGTCCATCTTCAACTATAGACCATAAATCGATGTCTGTAGCCATTAAGAATAGCTTCAATCTTAGTTTCCAATGAACAAAATTATTACAATCGAAAATAGGAGGATGTTGTGTGGACATAACTTCCAACTCACCTTTGTGAGAAACTATGGTCATTGTATGTACCTTTGTTTTGAGATTAGCAGGCTACTTTAAAATATTGTTTCTTAGCCTTGTGTTGTTCGTACGATGTTAAATCTTGCTTCTTTGAGTGGTGTAGACCTCGCTCTGATACCAATTTTTGGACCGTGCACCTGCAATAAACACCACTAGAGGGGGGTGAATAGTGATTAGCGGAAATTACACTGCTACCCTTGATCAAAAACCCCTTTGAAAACAGAATCTGAGACTATCTCAGATTCCAAACCCGTTTTTGAAAAATTCAAAAATGAGTGTACAGAACTCTACAAATTATGAAAATTTCCAGAACTTAACTTCAATGTGTTAAGAAGACTATGTCCAAAAACCAGACAAAAATAAGATCGTTGGCCCTTCAAACAAATAAAAAGATTCAGATGGTCAATCTGGACAGAATGTTGCTGATTTGGAAAAACGTGTTTCTCTTTGAATACTCAACCAAAAAGGTTGATCTTTATATAAAAACACTCCTTAGGATGTGTAGTGGATGTTTCCAAAAGGCCCTGACCTAAAACAATTCTTGATTAATACATAATTCAAGTTTTCTCAAAACTGGTCAGATTGCAGCCAGATTGGAGCCGTTATATTACAAAGACTGAAAGACTAACTTTCCCTTACTCAAATCAAGTGATTCTTGTTGAAAATGAAAGATAGCAGTCTGAAGTATAATTCCACGAAAAATCACGAATTTTGAAAGTGTTTAGCTATTTTTCCAAATTGTGAGAAATTGTGTGAAAACTGCAGTAACAACGGGCAGAAAACAGAAAGGTAGAAACAAGACAAGAACACTGAGGATTTATCCTAGTTCGATCAATGTGACCTACTCCAGTCCCAAGGAACACCTTTCCTTGGATTTCACTATGAAATGAATCACCTTATAACAAGAACCAAGCTTGATCATTGGGTTATACACCAACCCTATTCAAGACTTGGATGAACACCTTCTATGCAACACTTAGTTGCAACACCTTTACCACCTATTGATGTAGCCTTATAAAATTGGCTAATCAATCTTACAAATGAAGCTCAAGAGGCTTGTAGCTCAAAAAATACAACAAGAACACCTTTGCTACAAAGAATGAAACAAGAACAACAACAAGAAGATGATAGCTAGACAAATCAACAAATGCTTTCAAGAGAGCTTCAAGTGTGTTTCATCTTCTTCACCATTGCCTCCTATTTATAGTGTGAATTGAGCCTTGGAGATAAGAATGCACATGTGTCACCATCTTCATCATCAAGTCTTAGTTGTCTTCACATCTTTGGTTGGACATATAATCATCTTGTACACTTGGCAACATAAAGCAAAATGATTGGTCCACCTTTGAATTTCATCATGGCCGAATTTTTCACCCTTGAAATAGTAATTAAAATGTGAAGATAAAATAGTAGGATAATTGTCATAACAACTCCACTATCCGTTCAACTCCTTGGCAAGTATAATAGGCATGTGGGAGTTGAAAAATTCAAACCAAAACAGCTCCAAAACTCAGCCATAGCCGTTGGGTATAATCTGATTTTTCCTAGTTGGCAATTTTTGCCAACTAGCTTCTTTTTGATTGGTCCACTTGTCACCAAGCTATAAAATGAGTACACCATCAATTCTATCTGTTTATACACGTTTTTGGACCAACATATATGTATATCAACTCAGATTTTTGAAGAAGAAAACACCAAATAATAATTGACAAGATTACGTCAACATGTAACACCAAAATTCCCAATATTTCTTCTTGTATGTTGTGATCATTTGCACACCTCGAAAACCTTTATATTCTATGAAATATGATGATAAATATGTTCCTATAACATATATAAGAGGGTCTTCAAGAAAGAAATAGAATGTGACATCACAACTCGTCACATATCCCGCTATAGTCAATAATATCATCATGTAAGAGAAATAATATTAAATCACCATATAATATTCCAAATAATCATATCTCAACTCCAGAAAGATGATAATAATATACTCAAGAGATTCCTTGAGTGAAAACACCAAAAATATCCTCAGGGGTGAAATGACCAAAATGCCCCTGGTGTGAAAAATTCCAGAAATGACCCGTTGGTCAGAAATAAATATTATAACACCTTTTTAATGATGAATAAGATAAGAATATATCCTTGAAGTATTTCCACCATACCATGTTCCTACAAAACTCAAAATACCAATTTTGCCCTTTTTCATAAGTTGTAGAAACTTCCAAGGCACATTAGTCACAATATATTTATAATCATCAAAAACACATAATAATCACATATTGAACATGTATAAATCATGTACAAATGAAAGCAACCACTTTATCACATTTTAGAAAAATATTTCTAAAAACCCTAGACATCGATCGATCGAAGTGCCTCAGCTTCAGAGATCGATGTCTCACAGTAAGTTTCAGAGTTTGTCTCTGACCTACATAGATCGATCGAAGTGAGGATTCGATGTATACATCGATCGATCGATGTTTCACAGTAAGTTTCAGAGTTTGTCGCTGACCTACATAGATCGATCGAAGTGAGGATTCAATGTATACATCGATCGATCGATGTGTCTCAGGTTTAGATATCGATGTCTCACTGTAAGGTCTTGAACTTTCACTGCCTTACATAGATCGATCGATGTGAGGGATCGAAATACATCGATCGATCGAAGTGCAACAACCTGAGAGATCGATGTCAACTTTTTTAACTTTTAATCGCATATATCACCATGTATGATATTTTGAAATATTTACCACTTAAAATCATGACTTTGAAAATTATCCAAACATATTTATCAACATCTTCTCCTACAACAGATAATATATGAGGATCTTCCATTCTTTTGCACAGTGAGTCGTTGATTAGGCCATGCGACAGGAAAATGTGATGACTCTCAACCTCCTCCAGCAAAGTCGAAACAGCCGGCAACTAGATGGACTCCAAATAAAGGTGTACCTCAGCGTGAAGAGCATGAACCGCAGTTTGAATCAATAAAAATCTTATCTCGGCAGTCAAACGTAGATCATCTGCCTGAGCAGGAACCGCAGGAAATTCAAGTTCAATATGTTGTAAACAATGATGACCCAACGTTTCTCCCAGTTTCCAATCTGCATGATATTAATTTGCTTCATGATGATAAAGAAGATGAAGTCCTAATTATGCAAAAGTTTAATGATGAGTCCGACTTTTGTCAATTTTCAGATTCAGATATGGGGGTCCTTGATAGCAACCCAGCTGACTTGGAAGCCCGTCATCAATTTCTTACCAGAATGAAAGCTGACTCAGAGCATATCAACAAGCACTTATTATCCCGCCTTACCTCATTTGATGATGCCCAAATCTTGGCAGTCTTTTTTGCGTTGAAGGATGCAGATGCTGATAGTGATGGGTTCATTTCGGTTCGCCAAAACTGTGTCATCGTGCCAGGAAGGATTTGCCACCTCTTCCGCCATCTGCAATTGAAACACGTAGTGCATCATGTAGGAGTTCTACATCCCAGGATATTTCCATAACTATTTCTCAATGAAGTCCATAACTTGGAACGTCAGCGGATTGTGCACCTCACTTAATCGTTTGTTAGTGCTGTTGCATGAGCATCGAGTTGATATCTTAGTCTTGATCGAGCCAAAGCAGCGAGATAGTAAGCTGAATTATTACCGTCTGAAGCTGGGTTTTCGACATGCTTTAGTAACTTGTTCCAGTAATATATGGATTTTCTGGCAGGCGTCCACCATTCAGTTTTTAAGTATTGATCATAGTGTGCAAGCCTCGTTATTCTGTTTCACATTGCTGCCACTTCAACAAACTATGGCATGGACTGTGGTTTACGGAAAGCATATTGTTCATGACAGGAAGCTTTTTTGGGAGACTTTGTTATCACATTATAATCGCATTTTGGATCCTTGGGTTGTAGGAGGAGACTTCAACACCTTTCTGCGGCTGGATGAGCGTCAAGGGCGTACTTCTCCATCTTTGCGCTCTTTATCAAATTTTAATGATTTTGTCCAGCAGTGCCATTTGCAGGAAGTACCCACTTCAGGACATCGGTTTACATGGTCCAGAGGGAGTGGAGCAAATCGAGTCCAGCGGCGATTGGATCTATTGTTAGGCAACATAGCTTTTCTTAATTTATTTTTGGATGTGGAGGTCAAACATTTATCTCGAGTCTCTTCAGATCATTGCCCACTTCTGCTTTGTAGCCATTTAAGTCTCGACAAGACTCCCTCCCCATTTCGTTTTTTAAATATGTGGTCAAATCATTCGGATTTTCATACTTATGTAGCTTCAAAGTGGCAGGATTATCCAACAGTAGGAGGTATGCGGGGTCTATATAATAAGTTACAAAGGCTTCAGAAACATCTTCGACATTGGAATATAGCAGTGTATGGCAATATTTTTGATAGATCAAAAGAGGCGAAGCAGGATTTTTTCGTCAAGAGGCAGCTTTTGAAGCTTTTTGATTAGGCCATGCGTCACTTCGCGCAAACACTGAACAGACAACGTAATGGGCTCAGAAGTCGCGGCTTCATTGGGAAATGGAGGGGGAGGCAAACACCGCATATTTTCATTCTCTAGTGAAGGATCGATATCGGCGTCAAAGAATACATCAAATTTCGGATAATGCTGGTGTCACGTATTCCAACTTGGATGATATGGGTCGATTGGGGGTGGAGTTTTACACACAACTGTTTGCAAATAAGGATACGCAACACGTTGATGATTTTCTACACCATATTCCCACCCGTGTTTCTTCATCTGATAATGACATCTTATTAAGCATTCCACAGTTGGAGGAGGTCAAACAAGCAGTTTGAAGTTTGAGTCCGAATAGTGCAGCGTGGCCAGATGGATATAATGGATATTTTTTTGTACCTGTTGGGACATCTTGAAGATGGATCTCCTATGTGCGGTGCAAGAATTTTTCTTAGGTATTCCAGCACTGCAGGGTATGCTTTCATCTATTATTACTTTGATACCCAAAATCTCTCACCCTCGGACATTTGCGGACTTTAGGCCATATGTCTTACGAACTTTGTCAGCAAAGTGATAACCAGGCTGATTGCTACTCGATTGTCGGCTATTTTTCCTAATTTAATTTCAGCTAAGCAAATTGGCTTTCTAAAGGGCCATGATATAAGTGAGCATGTGCTCATTGCAAATGAGATGATCCATTTTATGAATAAAGAAACCCGAGGTGGTCATGTATTGATAAAGCTAGATATGGCCAAGGCCTTTGATAGGGTGAAGTGGCATTACCTCTGCCATCTATTACAGAAGTTCGGTTTCTCTTATTTTTTTCGTTCGTCTCATTATGAATCTCTAACATTTTCAAAACTTTCGGTCTCTTTAAATGGACGGGTTTTCAGTTATTTCTCTCCTTCACGAGGGGTGAAGCAAGGAGATCCTTTGTCACCTTTGCTATTTATTTTATGTTTGAAACGGTTTAGCTAGGGTCTTAAGCGCCTGTTTGATATTTGAGTCCTTCGCGGGTTTAATATGGGACGCGTGAGTGCGGTCTCCCATCTGGCATATGCAGATGATCTATTGGTGTTTCTTAATGGTTTAACACACAACTTACAGCAATTTTAGGACTTCTTACGATCATATCAGTGTGCATCAAGTCATCTTGTGAATTATAATAAAAGCCAGTTTGTTAGTACCTATTTATCCTCTCAGCGATGTGTGGTCATTAGCCAAATTTTGGAAATGCAGACCACATCATTGCCACTCAAATATCTTGGATCATATCTGTATAGGGGAATAAACTTGGCACGCTATTGTCAGCCTCTCCTAAATCATTTTGATTCTAAGATGGAAGGTTGGGCTAGTCAGCTTTTATCTCCAGGTGGCAGGTTGGTTTTATTGAGGACGGTTTTGGTCTCTCTACCGCTGCATATAATGGCGGCTGCAAGGTTACCAAGCAGTGTCATTCATGCAATACAACGTAAAATGGCATTATTCTTCTAGGGAGGTCGATATCATTGGATTTCTTGGACAAAGACATGTAGTCCCGTACATGAGGGTGGAGTTGGAATCCGAAGTCTATTTGCGCTTCTACAAGCTTATGATTGTAAAATTTGGTTGAATTACCATCATAGTAATTCGTTATGGGCTAGGCACATGCGTCAAAGATATGAACGCAGACACGACTTTACCCCTAGAATTTATGACTCCCCGATATGGAAGCGCATATATTCCATACATTCATTTTGTACGGCTCATACCAGCCCTACTGAACCTATGATGTGGGCTTCAAGTTCGTCAAGATTATTCTCAATTCATCAATCCTATGATGATGCTCGTGAAAAAAGACCAACTTTGTTGTCACATAAATATATTTGGTGGCATTCACTTTCCAATAAAGTTAGTATATTTATGTGGAAGTTGTTTCATGGTGCGCTGCCTATCCAAGATCATCTAGTCTGATTCTTTTAGGTATGTCCATCCATGTGTCCTTTTTGTCAGAGATCATCCGCTACTGTCTCACATATATGGTCTCAGGTTGCTTTTGTTTTGAATGGTCCCCTGCCGCTGGCCTCACATATTCGGCCGTATCTATTGCAATGGTGGCTGAGTTCCACTAGTCGGTCTCTTTCTGGTCAGTTCCGAATTGTGGCACCCTCTTTCGTATTCTGGGCCATTTGGAGGACGTATACAAATATAGTTTTTGGTGACGCTGATCTTGTTTCCGGAAATATATTTGCAATGGTGCGCCAGCATTGTTACACATGGGTTGCATCTCTATCTGGCAGGAAGCTGGTGGAGAACATTCCCCTTTTAATTGAGAGTAGCTTCTCTCCGTATCTAAAGATTTCCAGGCCTATGATTCTAAAGTGGCTTCTCCTCCCCCGAGCAACCTCAAGCTTAATGTTGACGCTTCAGCAGGTAAGCGCTCGGCAGTGGCAGGAGCTATTCGTCGTCACTCGCAAGGACAAATGATTGGAGCCATTGCGTTTGCTCTCCCATGCTTCCCACCTGTACGCGTAGAGCTCCAGGCTATTCTGTATAGCCTTATATATTTTGGCTCTCATCACCATAGCATACTAGTTGAGTCAGATTGCTGGATGGTGGCTCATTCCACACGCGCCATGCTTGACTGTTACACAGAGTACTTTAACCGTTTGCATCTTTTTCTTTCTCTTACTGGCAGTTCATTCACACATATTCATAGGGAAGAAAATATGGTTGCGCATCATTTGGTGCAGTATTGTTCACTGTTTCCAGTGACATATCGGTATTTTGCAGCAAGTGAACTACCTTTTGTAGCACGAGGTTTTTTAAGGACGGATCTACAACGTCTTCGCTTCGCCCCACGTAGATGCGGTCTATCAACATCTTTCTTCCATGGACGTTTCCTGTATCTGAGAGATGCAGGCAACCCCGATATGCTATTTACATTCACTTACTAATGTTTATTTCATATGCGTCTATTGACTGTGAATTCTTTACTCTTTTACCTAAAACGTCGGTTTTCGGCGGGGATGGATTCGGAATACAACATCAACATCTCATTGGATGGCACATACTATTAGCGTCTGTATTCCATGGAATGCAGACACCATCGGTATGTTTTTTACTTCTCTTTTCCGCAAGCTTCATACAATATTTTCAAGTGCCAACTCACTTACATTTTTTGCGTGTCTTATACCATCATCGTTGGGCTGCAACAATGATGTGAGGGTTACATCGCAAGCGACTGGCTGCTAGTTAATAAACATTAGTTGCTTTTGAAGTTTCATGTTATTGACTGTAACTGGATTGTTGTTTTATTTTTCTCATTCATTTGTTTTTGGGAGAGTCTCCATAGACTTCAGGAACTAATGTAACCACGGTATTCTTCCACCACAAGTGAAGGAAACATTAATAAAATACTGGACAGTACCGCCCGTCTTTCACAATTAATATATATATATATATATATATATATATATATATATATATATGGAAAGAAGATTTTATTAATTGAAAGCCTCACTTATGGCGGAGGAATACCCTGTTACAAGAAATTGTAAATACATCATCGAAATCAAAAAAATGAAAAAGCCAACGTATAATGGCGTATCTCCAGTCGTATATGATATGCCGCATTAAAACCTTGGCAAGAAAAACCACCCTTGTGGATAAAAACTTGGTGAAGGAAAAAAGCGTACATATTTACACAACGTTCATTGATATTTAAGAGCTGAATAATATGAGGTAAATACAAGGAAACAATCGGCCCATAAGAGATGATATGATATCTTGAAGGTGGTGGAGTCTGATGTCCGTTCCAAAATGTCTAGGAATGAGCAGTTGGTGTCCAGTGTACCTCGCCAAGCAACAAAGAAGCAGATAAAACAATATGTTGTAAGTCACAGACGTAAAAGCAAAATACAGCACCACACATACCGCACCCGCCCTGGTTCGAGTGAAACCAGGGCGGTATTTTCGTATGTAGCAGTAGCACAACAACGGATGCATAAGAAGCAAAAGTCCAGGCCGCCATCTTGACCGAGACGAACTTGGATACAGGGGCCGCAACCTCATGATCACCAATGTCCATACCGAGAGAGCATGTGCGAGAAAAGATACATACATTAACACATGTAAATATGTGATTCATAAATTGTAAGGCTAAGAGAAAGTCCCACATACCCAGGCTGCCTGTATTCCGAGGAATACAGGCAGAGAGATGTAGATTTTGCCAATCCATTTGGAAGACTGAGTTAGTTGTGGCGCAAGTGAGCTGTGGAAAGATCTAATGCCAATGAGCCTTTTGCTAAAGGCGGGATGGTACTCGAGCTGTAGATATGATTTGCTGGATTCAACATTGCATCTTGCTCTAGATAATGTACCACCATATTTGCCTCGCGATATACGTGCAGAAAATCCAGTCGATGCAGGTGAATGAGCGTGTGCAATAGGCGCAAATGAAAATTACCGTTTGGCAAAATTGGGCGTTGTATCCTGGATATGAGTTCAGCACAATCCGTCTCCAGAATGATTGTTCTATACATCGGAAGAAAGAACAATAGACCAAAAACCGCCGCTTGTATTTCTGCCTGCAAAGGTGTGCAAAGTGGTAGTCGAAAGGATATCGCCCCAATGTAGGCGCCGAGATGGTCACGGAGAACAGCGCCACCCGCACTGTATACTCTTCCTACCGCAGCATCTGTGTTGAGCTTGTATTTACCCATTGGGGGCTTATGCCAACAGACTAAAATAGGCTAGGGTGGTCGTGGGACAGAAAACAAATCATACGTTGGTAGAAAGGCAGTTGTTAATTTGGATCCCGCCATCTTTTTGCTCCAAATATTGATATCCGATAAGATGGAGGCCCTCAATGTATCATGTGAGAATGATTTGTTGTCTCCGTATATTAAGGATGCATAATCTCTCCAAATATTATATGCAATAATCGAAGGAATAACCAACCTTAAAACTCCCGATAGGGTTGCGGTCGAAGATCGATACCACCAGGCAAGCAGGTACTGTCTAAGGCATAACATATTAGTTGGGAGAGGACAGTGCAGTTCACTAGCAAAATAAATCCAAATGGAGCGGATGTGGGCACAATAGAGGAAGATGTGATCCACCGCTGCTGAAGAACATTTACAAAACGGGCATTGCGTTGGCCGAGCAGTTATGTAGCTGCCAATAAAATCCTGAAAAGGCAATGCCGAATGGAAAAACCGCCATAGGAAAAGTTGAATAGTAGGAGAATGGTGTTTTGACCAAATAAAGTCCGCCGATAATAATGTTGGTCTAGCCGGACGCAATTCATCATAAGCCGATTTCAAGGTGAATTCCCTCGATGATGATGGAAGCCAAGTAAGATGATCTCCCTGCCCTGTGTGTGATCCGTGCAAAAAGGGTGGATACGACATATGGTTTTCCAAATAGGTGAATCAGTAAGCCTTGGAATATAGTCACCACGTCTGCCGTATTTTGCATGCAATAACTTACTCCATAGAGTTGTATTTTGCTGATAAGCCCACCAAAGTCGACAGTGGTATGCTTTTTGTAGTGAATTCAAATCTCTGAGGCCCAATCCTCCTTCCGCACATGGGTGAAGAAGAGCAGGCAATGAGACCCAGTGTTTTTTTGCTCCCCAGAAAAAAGATGACATTCTCCGATGAATGGCGTGTATTACTGATTTTGGTAAAGAACCCGCAGCTATGATATGTAAGGGCAACGATTGGATAACAGAGCGAAGTAAGACTAGACGACCAGCAGAAGACAGTAAACGCAAGTGCCAACCCTGAAGGCGAGCGTCTACATGCTGGAGGAAAGTTGTGCAGTATGACGAGCGATTAATACCTTTATGCAGATATGATCCAAGGTAGCGGAATGGAAGACTAGAGCAGCGCATATGTAGAATGTCCGCCAGCCTGTGCTTCTGAGGAGCCGATAATGAGGATGATGGAATTAAATCGCTTTTCTGGTAATTGACTTTTTGCCCCGAGGCATTCTCATACTGAGTTAAAAATAGATGAAAATGTCTAAGATTCCGTTGAGTGCCTTTAAGAAATATCAGTAGGTCATCCGCGTATGCTAAATGTGAAATTGTCAAAGGGATTCGGCCAAGATTGAAAGACTGTATGGTGCCTGATGCCACTTGTGCATTTAAGCCCCTGCTAAAACCCACAGAAGATAGTATAAAAAATGAAGATGTGAGCTGTCCATTAATCAAAACCGACAGTGTTGTGACTCGTAGATGATTCAGTATAAGTCGGGAGAAAAAATTAGAGAAACCAAATTTCTGCAGGACTCTTTCTAGATAATCCCAGGACACCCTATCAAAAGCCTTCATCATGTCAAGCTTCAGGCAAAGCTGTCATCCACCCCGGTCGAGTATGTGAATCATCTCACGGGCCAGTAACACCTGTGTGGAGATGTCTGTACCTGGGAGAAAACTCGTCTGTTCGGGAGATATTAACCTGGGTAGGAGCGTATTTAAACGGGAGGCGACAATGCGCGTGCAAACCTTGCTTAGAAAATTTGTTAAACAAATGGGACGAAAATCATTGAAAGTTGATGGCGATTGCTTCTTCGGAATCAAAGTGATTACTGCGCTAGCCATCACCGAAGGCTGAGGGACGCCTAGAAAAAACTCTTGCACTGCCTTATGTACATCTTGATGTATTATAAACCAGCATGCACGATAAAACATACCATGAAAACCATCTGGACCAGCTGCACTTTGTGGGTCTAAATGCCAAACCGCCTCTTTGACTTCGTCCTCCGTGGGTAACTGGGTGAGGAAAATATTATCTTCATCTGCTAAGATACATGGAATAGACTCTAGGATGGTGGCATGATTAAAGGTTGCCTCTTTAGCGAACAATGACTTGTAGAATTTAACTGCTTCTTCCTGTATTTCATCTGGCATGGTGCAGGAATGCCCGTCGGTTGAGGTTACTTGCTGAATGCGAAGGTGTAGCCTTCGACCCTTAACAACAGAATGATAGTACCGAGTATTCGCGTCACCTTCTTGTAACCATCGTACCCGTGCTTTTTGTTTCTAATAGTGTAATTCATACTTGGCAGCTTGTTGATATTCAGCCTTTGCCTGATGATATTTCATTCGACTGTCTTCCGAAGGAGAGGCATCCCAAATGCTCTCCGCTTGAGTCAGATTAATTTCTGCTTGCATGAGGTTAGTGAATATATTGCCAAAGATTTCCTTGTTCCAACGTTGAATGTCCTTCCGTAATCGAAACAGCTTGTCATAGAAACCGTACATGCCACCTGTGGTAGGATAGGATGTCCATGCATTCTTCATATATGGAAGAAAATCCGGATGCAATAGCCAAGAATCCAAAAAACGAAAAGGGCGATTGGATGGTGGTGTTTGTTTCCGACAGCTGATAAGTAGTGGAGAGTGATCAGATGGAGCACGTGTTAAATGAGAGAGCTGCATATTCTCAAATAAATCCTGAAAAGACGAGTTGATAAAGAGCCAATCTAATCTCCTGCGAACGCGCCCAAGACCGCGACCATCAACCCATGTGAAGCGTGGGACTTGGAAGGGCGGGGCCATTAAAGAACATGCCTCAATGCAGTCGTTAAAATCCTGTAACGAAACGAGTGATGGACGAGATCGTCCATCATGGTCTTCAAGAGTACGGAACGTAATAAAATCCCCACCGATAATCCAAGGGAAAGTAAGATCTGCCGAAAAATCACACAAAGAATGCCACAAGTGACGGCGTATAGCGAGAGCATGCTTGGCGTACACAACCGATAGGACGAAAGTCAGCTGTAGAGGCCGATAAAGAAGTGTAAAATGCACCACTTGCTCTTGATCTTGTACAGAAACCAAATCAAAAATTGAGTCTCTCCAGAAAAACCAAATGCGCTCTGACTGAGAGAAATAATGATGGGAGTATCCTAGGGTTAAAGCAAAGCGAGTAATATTAGATGGCGAATGCTTAGGTTCAATCAAAGCAAGTAATTGAAGATGATGTGTATGAATCAAATGTTGTAAACGCGGCATCGAGGCACGCATGCCTCGTAAATTCCATATTAAAAGATTCATTGAGTCAAGTTAGAAACACTTCCCTGGATGACACGAGATGCACTACGAGTGAGAATGGTAGAAGGAGGAAGCGGAGGCAAATCTTTTTTTGACCGACGTTTACGACGCGGAACCACAACTATAAATTCTGCCTCCGTAGTATCCTGCAATCTGGAAATGAGAGCATCCTCCTCTGGAGATGGCGGAAGGAGCTCCATCCTTAGCACCACCTCTTCTGGAATGTGCTGAACAGATGACAGTTTGACGACGTCAGGAATATCATTGTCAGAGGTGTGACCCATCTCTATGGGCTCTTCGGAGTGGTGATCCAGTTCTGTGGTATCAGCGATTACATTCAACTGAGTGTTTCTGTCATCAATAGGATCTGTAGTCTGTACATTTGTGGGCAGATCGCTAGGAGTGGGATATATATATATATATATATATATATATATATATATATATATATATATTAGTTAAGGATGGGCGGTACCTTCCAGGATTTTATTAATAATAATTGCCCTCACTTATGGCGGAGGAATACCGTGGTTACATATGTTTTGGGAGACTATCCCATGAGAATGAATGGAATAAATACAAGAGCCTGCAATTCAAATAACGCAAACATGAAATGGCAATGGAAAACAAAACCTAAACAATCTTGTGATGCTAAGAATATCCTAATAATTTTGAGGATGAAGCACTCCATATGGCTCAAATCCCTGTATAACCACGAATCATCCAGCATAATGTCATCCACCATTCACGTATGCCACATAAATGAAATGGGTAAAAGAGCATAAAAGAGACATAATAAAACCAAGAATAAATATGCCATATACATACCGATGTTGTCTGTATTCATATTAAACACAGGCTACAGAATGAATAGCCATCCAAAGGAATTCGTCTCCACCATTGGTGAAAGAAGCCATAGCAGCTCGTGGGAAAACAACAACATCCAATAACAAGCACAGGGAGAAAACACAGTTATCCTGACAGTAAATATAGTGTCGTAGACAGAATAAAGCAGGCAAACGAAAAAACGAAATGACAACATACCAACTTTGCATGTGCCAATCCATGACACAGGCAACCGTTAAGTGAGTACGCCAATCCATTGGGAGACTAAGGATCAGAGCCGCAGATTTGAAACGCATACATCCAGAGATATTGTCCCACGAACTTCACATGGCAAAGCAAGAAAGGAAGAATAGATAGTTACACCCTCCGAATGAAACCCATGACTGGATAATGTATTTGCAGCACTGTTGCCTTCGCGGGAGCAATAGTGCAGCGAAGAATCATTGAGACACAAAAAAGTGGTGGCGCGTCGTAGGTCCATAGCTAAAGTGCCTGTATACCGGGCATGATCTGAGAGATAGCATAGGAGCATGCAACAATCCATCTCAAGTATGAGATGATCATAGTACTTGGCATAAAATATTAATGCATACAAAAGTGCCATTAATTCAGCACGCAATGTAGTGGTAGCAGGTAAAGAAAAACAGATAGCCGAGACGAAATCTCCTTGTGCGTGTTGTAAAACTTCTCCAACTGCTGCTGTAAAATGACCCACTGCTACATCGACATTTAATTTGAACTTGCCTCCCATCAGACCACCTGAAGGCGGTGTGTACATAAATGTGGAGAGAAATAGCTGGCAATCAAATGTGAGATCGGCTGGGAATATTTACGACCTTGTGTGAAGGCACACCAAGTATATATGTGATATCGAATCCTCTCGAATAACCGCCTATAAGAGAATGCACGGACTCCAAATCGAATTGAGGTATATTCCTTCCAAATCACCCAGACTACTAATGAAGGAGCAATGTCCCGCAACTAGCCAATCATCGAATTTGGTGACAAAATTCTACACCAACAAAGTAAGTGTGCATGTATGATCGATTATCAGGACATCGGAGCAGAGAAACATATTTGATATTTCTTGCCAAAGTGGTTGAATCGCTGGACACCATAAGAAAATGTGATCTTGCATATCTGAATGGCTTCTGCAAAAAAACACATTAAGAGGGAAAAATGGTCTGCCGGGCATGGAAATTATCAACCAAGGGCAACGATCTCGTCCAGAGTTTCCATAGGAAAATGCATCCTCCCGGAGGAGAGCCTGGCCACCAAATATGTCGTGAACAATCAAAGGAAGGATGATCTGAGGAAAGCAGGCAATATGTTGATTTAAGTGTAAACTGGCCTGAAGAGTATGGTGTCCAATTAATTCCATCCGCACCGTACTAAACTCAAGGAAACATATAATCATGTATTCTACAAAGACACTTCCATATGGCCGAGTCATAGATATTTGAATACACTCTTTCTCTTCGACCATACTTTGCCATACAGAAAGACGCCCATAAAGAGCACGATTGTTTGCATTTCCACCATAGGAGACAATCACACGCCTGTTGGACCTTTATAAGGTTACGAATACCCAATCCACCTGCTTATATGGGGTGACAAATATGATCCCGGGACTGCCAATGATGACGGCCATTCTATAGAAAATTTGACATCTTATGATTCAAGGCATCTAGAACACTCTTCGGGATTCTTGAACTTGGCAATAATATGAAGAGGCATTGAACAGAGAACATGACAAATCAAGATCATTCGCCCAGCAGTAGATAGAAGCTTAGAAGACCACGAGTTCAGCTTGGCATCAAAATGAGCGAGTAAAGAAACATAGTAATCGGCGTGATTGACACCCTTGTATAGAAAAGATCCAAGATATTTGATAGGCAAGGCTGTCAAACGATAACTAAATCCTGATGAACCCGGATCCTAGAAACACCTGAACCAGCAACAACTTGGCTTTTATAGTAATTGACCAACTAACTCGAAGCTTGCTGATAGGAATCCAGAAAAAGTCTGAAACGCTGCATGTTCCAGATGGAACCATTCAGAAATATAACCAGATCATCTGTGAATCCCAGATGTGAAACCTGTGGCACCCGGCCTGCCTGGAAGCCACGAATGTCTCCATCAATGCTTTAATGCCACTAGAGAAACCCTTGGAGGCTACGATAAATAGTAGCGGAGACAATGGATCATCCTATTTAACCCCACGGGCTACAGGAAAATAGTCCACTGGCTTTCCATTTATTAAGATTGAACAAGTGGTTGACAAATTATTCAAAATGATCCTCACCAACCGTGGATGAAAACCCATTCGAAGCATAAGTTGACCAAGATAATTCCAGCACACCCGGTCAAAAGCTTTTTCCATATATAATTTAATAATGACATGTCCACCTCAAACCGGTCGATCTAAAACATACACCATTTCTTGGGCTAGAAGAATCTGTTCTGTAATATCACACCCTTTCACAAAACCCGCCTGCTCTGGGGAAATTAATCTGGGAAGCAATGATGAAAACCGTGTTGCTAACAATCGAGTAATCACATTTGATATAAAATTTGTAAGACACTTTTGATATCAAAAGAGTTAGAGAGAATTGCCCGCGACCGTGTAATTTGTAGAGAAATCGACTGAGGCTGTTTATTTTGGCACCACAATAATTTTGGTGGAACCCAAAAAACCCCATCATCACCTAAGACTGGGGGAGTGACAGGAGGGTTCTGAGAGTCGGTCAGATTAGGTTGCTGAGCCTCATCAAGGCAGAGTTCCTGGACTAGCTCATATATGAAAGTAACAATAACATCATCCGAAGGTGCTTGAGACAACTGTGTGTGATCACGAACAAGTTCAACCTCATTATCAGATAAGGATAAAGATTCTGGATTAGCAGGCAAATCATTGATCATACTATCATCAATTCCTTTCAATCGCAAAAGATCCTGAACATATAAAACTGAGGGAAGACGAGTCATATCGGGAGTTAGAGTAACCGATGGTTGTGCTTCTGGGATAGGGGCCTCCCAGGGTTGCTGTATATCTGTGTGCCCTGGTTGAGGCTTTTTAGGGGTTCAACGTTGAGAAGGCTCCTTTTATGCATGCTGGACTCGCTTGTTCAACAAATCTCCATCACGAGTAGGCTTCTCTATTTGTTCCGGCTTTCCACAAGTATATGCCTTATGTCCGAGGCGATAACATGATGCATGGTATAGTGGAAGATCTTCATATATTACATGCTGAGAAATTAAACGAGTGGATACCTGAATGTAAACTTGAGTTGGAAGCTCCCGTGAGATATCAACATCGACACACAATCGTGCTACTGAAGGACGTATAACCTCAGTAGTGGCTGCATCCAATTTAATCGGTGTCCCCAACATGCGGCCAATCAATGCATCCTTCTGATGAAAATGAACTAGCAATCCCGGTAATGAAATCCATATCGGAACAATCGGCACATCCACTTTAGGGTCATAATCTGGGGTCCATTTCGTAACCCTCATATATTTGCCTGCTACTGTCCATCTTTGTCGCGCAAAGCAGCGCAAATAGTCTGCTTCGTGATCAAATGCAACAATACATGTGTCGAATCAAAAAGACCAACATGAAACTGTCTTACAAATGCTATGCAATGGAGAGTAGACTGAATGGTAGCTATTGGTGGGCGGCCATACCAGAAAGTGCTTACCAACGTAAATCGATAAGGAGCCACTAGAGATGTGATCTCATCCTCTGTAAATACAATCATAGGGTTGCCTTTGTATTTCTGAATTGGCTTGTGGGCAATAGAGGTGGCGGATGACTGAGAGAAGAGTGAAGCAAACGAGCGTTTCTCTGAAGTCTGTGGAATGGCGGTCAGTTGTGGCGGCCGCTTGGCCGCGGAAAGATCCATTTGGTCGCAATCAGAAGCAGGGATGGGATAGGAGATGATCTGAGAGGAGTCGAACTAGCAGCCGCGGCCCAACGCTGCTAGCCGCCTGCAATCACCGGGGGAGGAAGAGAGCGCCTTGTGTGTGTGTGTGTGTATATATATATGTGTGTGTGTGTGTGTGTTCCCATACATAGGTCAGCACATAGGTATATGCATATACATAATACATTCTTCTACGAAGACAAATATAAACATGGACGATCCAATGTATTAGCCAAAAATATCAACACATAATTTTTGCAAAAGCCATAGTAAATATAGGTAAGGTACTTACACATCTTTAGTACTTTATACCGTAAACTAAATTGGGGTTGGGTGAAGCAAGAAACTTCTCTTCTTCCTCCTATGATATTCGGCTGATTGCTTGGGAAGAAAAGGCTGTTGTTGGCCTTTTTTCCTTTTGCTGGGTTTCGAATGGGGAGGATTGCCGGGGTAGTTTAGGTTAGTTTTAGGTTTTTGCTTCTTTTTTTCCTTTTGTTTTGTTTATGTAGACTAATTGCATATAGGTAAGTATAAATAGATAAAAGGGTAGTTGGGTTTAAGGAAACTTCCTAGTAGGTTAAGATTTGATTTCCTAAATCATATCCTAACTCAAATCAATTCAATTGTTTAGGATAGTATTTTATTGTTATCTTTATATTTTATTTATTATTATTATTATATCTTCTTTTGGCTGCCAAAATTCCCTCACAAAATGCTCCTACATATATTATATCAAAAGAAAACAAATTTGGGGCATAACATTCTCCCCTTACAAAAAGTTTCATCCTCAAAACTTATGTACCTTAGTCAAGTAGGTATGGATACTTCTGCACCTCTTCTTTGAGCTCCCAAGTCGCTCCTCGCTCAGTGTGATTCGACCACTGGACTTTGACGTAGTGAATGACTTGCCTCTTCAAAACTTGATCCTTACGATCAACAATGTGTATAGGTCTCTCTTTGTAAGTCGTGTCACTCCTTACCTTCAATTGCCGGGCTTCCAGTACATGACTTGGGACGGACATATATCTTCTCAACTGCGATACATGGAAAACTTTGTACACTTACGACAACGATGGAGGCAGCTCTAGTCGATAGACCAATGTTCCAATCCTCTTGAGCACCTCATATGTACCATTGTACCTCGGACTCAACTTTCCCTTCTAACCAAATCTCGTCACTTCTTTAGTCAGAGAAACTTTCAAGTATACTTTTTTGCCCACGATGAACTCTAATGGTCTTCTCTTGGAATCCGTCCAACTTTTGCTGCGATTCTGAGCCACCTTGAGCCTTTCTCGAATAATTTTCACCTTCTCTAATGTTTGCTCAAGTAACTCAGGTCCAATAATCATCTTCTCCCCAACTTCATCCCAATACAGTGGTGATCTACATTTTCTTTCATACAAAGCTTCAAAGGAGCATCATACAAATTACAGTATGGTGACTATTGTTGTATAAGAACTTCATCAACTTCACCACATTGTCCCAATTTCCTTTAAAGTCAATTCTCAAGCCCTTAGCATGTGCTCGAGAGTCTGAATCGTCCATTCCAACTCCCATCAGTTCGGGGTGGAAATCAGTACTCATCCTTAGCTCGGTCCCCATGACTCTCTGATATGTTGTCCAAAATCAGAAGTGAACCTTAGGTCTTTGTCTGACACAATACTCAGTGGCACTCTATATAGGCTAATGATGTTATCAACATATAAATTTACCAACTTCTCCACTGTATCTTCACTTGATACTGGTAGAAAGTGTGTGGACTTCGTCAATCGATCTACGATCACCCAAATCATATCATTACCGCTTTTTGTTTTAAGGAGCCTTGCAATACGATCCATCTTGATATGCTCTCATTTCCACTTCGAAATCTCCAACGACTATAAGTATCCCCAAGGATGTTGATGCTTAGCCTTAACCTATTGACAGACTAAACACTAGGCAACATATTCAGCAATCTCGTGCTTCATTCTGTACCATCAATAGTTCTTCTTCAAGTCTTTATACATATTTGGTGGTCCCTGGGTGTATAGAAAGTCATGTGTTGTGCGCCTCCTTCAGTAACTCTTTCTTCAAGGTTTCCTCACTAGGCACACACAATCGTCCCTAAAACCAAAGGCTTCCATCATCCAATAACTGAAATCCCTTAACTGGCTCCTTTTGGAGCCTATCTCAAATACCACAAAGACTCACATCATCTTTCTGAGCTCTTTCATTCAGTCCATCAAAGTTGGGATGATAAGCAGTCCTGCCAAAACATTCGCCGTCGAGTTAGCTATGTTCAAGTCAAACTCTTCCAGTTCTCTCTCTAATGGGGTCTGTCTTGAGTGGGTTGACTTTCGGCTCAGTGCATCCGCCACTCTGTTCACCTTCCTCGGATGATAGTTGATGGTCAAATCATAATCTTTAATCAACTCTAATCATCTTCTCTGCCTCATATTCAACTCCTTCTGCGTAAACGAATACATGAGGCACTTGTGATCCATGAAGACTTCACATTTCTCCCCACAAAAGTAATGCCGCCATATCTTTAGTGCGAGTACTACTACGGCAAGTTCCAAGCAAGCGTGGGATAATTTTGCTCGTAGGGCTTTAATTGCCTTGATGCGTAAGCGATCACCCTTTCTCCTTGCATCGATACGCATCCTACAATTCAAGGGTTCTACCACAATTTATATGTACATAATCACAATTTATGAATTTAATATACATACACCTAGTCCATTCTTCGAAGTGTCGCTGTAAATTACGAACCCTTCGGTACCGGAGGGTTGTGCCAATACCGGTGCGGTGGTCAACCTCCTCTTTAGTTCAACAAAGATTTTCTCGCACTCTGAGGTCCACTCAAACTTTGTCTTCTTTCGTGTCAATCGAACCAAAGGAACTATAATCCTCGAGAATCCTTCCACAAAGTTCCGATAATATCCAGCTAGGCCCAGAAAACTTCTCACCTCGGTGACGTTGGTAGGTCTTGGCCACTCAGTAATCGCATCAATCTTCTTTGGGTCTACTGCAATGCCCTCCTCCGAGATCACATGACCCAAGAAGTTCACACTCCTTCGCCAAAACTCCCACTTGCTAAACTTTGTGTATAACTTTTTCTTCCTTAGAATCTCTAACACCTCTCGCAGATGTTTAGCATGCGTCTCTTCATCCCGCGAATACACCGAAATATCGTTGATGAACACCACCACGAACTGGTCCAACTGCTCCCTAAACATGGTGTTCATCAAGTCTATAAATACGGCAGATGCATTCGTCAATCCAAAGGGCATCAAGAGGAACTCGTAGTGCCCATATCTTGTGCAAAATGCCGTCTTCGCAACATCATCCGCCTTTATTCTCCATTGGTGGTAACCTGATCAGAGATCAATCTTATTAAACTCCTTAACGTTATGCATACAATCGCGTTACATTCATGTTGATGATTATGGTACAAACAACTTACCGAATGGAACATGTGTTACCTTTAGCTGATCGAATAGATCACCAATCCTCGGTAGGAGATACTTATTCCTTATCGTGATTTTGTTGAGCTCATGATAGTGATGCACAGCCTCATGCTAGTATCATTCTTCTTCACGAATAAGGACGGTGATCCCCAAAGCAAAACACTGGGTCTCATAAACATTCGGTCCAGCAGCTCCTGTAATTGCTCCTTGAACTCCTTCAATTCTGCTGGTGCAATCCAGCACAGTGCTCTCGAAATCGATTCTGCTCTAGGTATCTGGTTACTTTCGAACTCTACTTCCCTCCTTGGTGGCAATCCTGGTAATTCATCAGGGAAGACATCTTTATATTCCTTCACCTCTGGAATTTCATCGATGGATGGCGTCTCTTGCTAGCGTTAAGGGCGTAGACTAAGAATCCTTCATGCCCTTTCCTTAGTGCCTTGTAGGCTCGTGCTATGGTTAGATAGATATTACGAGACAACTTTTGCAATTTTGTGTTCCCCTGAGAGGTAAACTCCTCCTTGTGGAATCCATTAACAAAACCTGTTTCTGCCGAAAATCTATGTGACCGTAATATCGGGCCAACCAATCCATTCACAATATGACGTCGAAGTCGCTCATCTGGATTGATATTAATGCATCATCAAACTCATGGTCCTCAATCTCTAATCTGCAGTTCCTGAATAGATTGTGAGAGACGATCACTTGGTCACCAGCTGCTCGCACACGGTATGTAGTGTCTAGCCATTCGGATAGCTTTGGAGGTTCTTGACAAACCTCTTAGCTACAAAAGAGTGGCTCGCACCACTATCGATTGACACGTTCACTGGGACCTTATTTATCAGTATTGCACCTAAGGTGTTAAGGGTTCAAACACAAGATTACACAGATACAGGTGTTATTATTCAAAAATGTGAAAATAAATGGACATGTGACCATGTCGTTGGAGTCCTGGACATCTGTGTCTGTCACAACATAGACCCGTGCATTAGGCCATGGCCTGTCTTTCTGGTTCTGCTGCAGAACAGGTCCTGGTGGCAGTCTCTAGGGCTCAAGGCGATCTCGGTGAATATGGTCCACCTTTCCACAATTGAAGTAGGCACCCAACTTCTTCCAACACTCACCTGCATGTGGTCGGTCGCAGATAGGACAAGGTGGAGTCACAGCTAGCTAATTGTTCGATGGTTGTTATGGCTGCTGTGGCTGCGGCCGCGGCTGGCCCATTGGTGCCCAGTGTGGCATCTTGGCCCACCTGTGAGGTCTGCCTCCTAACACCTCACGAGACCGCTTGCCCCTATTCTCTTCATATCTCCTCTGAATGTCGCTCTCTAGCGGTAGCACGCATTGAGCAACTCACCAAAATCTCGGGCATTCGAATTCACCACATGATGCAAGAGGGCGTGTGATCACTTTTCCACCTTCAACCTTCTTCTACATAATAGGGAATGGCACAAAGAAGAACCTTTCTCTTTGCTTCCTTTGGGTAGAAAACGGCTGGATTGAGCAAAGTACCAACACTATCGAATAGTTGTTGATAGGCAAACCAATAAGGCCCTCCTAGACAATATCCGTAGCTATGGCAAACACCTTCAAATTTCTCACTCTTGAAGATGATTAACCTTGATTTATGATGGAAAATCAAGAAAACAATTTCATTCTATTTGGAGAGAAAACCGAAAAACGTATTGGTTGAAGATTCAAGCTACTGTTTTCGGCCAACATGGCCTTTACTTAAGCTGAATTTCGCCTACCTAAAAGAGTCCTAGATGGATTAAACTCCATCTTAAAAGCCTATCAAAAATCTAGATAATAATAATCTATAATGAAAGATGATGTTTAATAGTTGGATAACTATAATCTAGTCATCAACTTTGAGTTGTCATGTTGATCTTTTCCTTCCTCCTTGTTCAGCCAATTTTTGGATCCCTCTCAAAAGGGTGGTTGACTTAATTTTGTATTCGGGATATGCTCAGAAGAATTTGGTTGATTTGACATTGCTTTGTCTTCGAGTTTGATTTCAAATTCATCTTCATCTTGATCAATCATTTGACCGGGCCCCTTGATTCTTGAGTTGACGATATGCTTGTTCTTATCATGTTGAAGAGTTGGCCTCCAAACAGCATCTTAAAATTGTGTGTTTGTTGGGGGAAAGGATTAGGACAAATATTCTTTAAGACAAACAACATTCTTTATGACAAACATTCTTTAGGACAAACATTCTCTTGAAACATTCTCTTCAAACATTCTTCTTTGTCTTCTAAGATATCACCATATCTTTTGTATCCTTTTTGACTTGGGCTTTTGCACGCATCAACTCTCCGATATGGCAAAGTTAAGGAAACAAACATTATTAGAAAATGAGACAAAAACAAACTAGAAAACACACGAACACACACACAAGGTGTAGCAAAGCTTCATGTGTGATCAATGAGATGAACCCAATGAACCTTAGGTTCATCTTGCACATGCTTGCACAAGAAGCTACCAACTTCATAACCAAGTTGTTTGGTCTTGCTTCTTGTGATTGAGCCGTTGACCTTATGATGGGATACTTGATCCTCATCAATAACCCCTCCTCAACAGGATTCGTCCTCGAATCAAAAGGATCAGCAGACAAAGAGGATAGGTCAGCTACGTTAAAAGTAGAGAAAATCGAACCATACTTTTCAGGAAGATCAAGAATATATGCATTATCACCAATATGTTGAAGTACTTTAAATGGTCCATCTTCTCGAGGCATCAATTTAGATTTTCTTCCATTAGAAAACCTTTCTTTTCACAATTTGTACCCAAACTAAATTACCAAGTTCCAAAGAAATGTGTTTCCTATGTTTATTTGAACGTCTGGCATAAGCTTTGTTCTTTTCATCAAGCTGGGTTTTTATTTTCTCATGGAATTTTGTGATCATTTCAGATTTTTGTTTACCATCTAGACTTGAACGTCCATGCACAGGGATGGGAATTAAATCAATAGGATATAAAGGGTTAAAGCCATACACAATCTCAAAGGGACTATACAATGTACCGTGATGAACACTCTTATTGTATGCAAATTCGACATATGGTAAACAATCTTCCCAACGCTTGAGGTGTTTTGCAAGATGGCACATAAGAGTTTAGATAGAGTACGATTGACAACCTCAGTTTAGCTATCAGTTTGTGGGTGAGCAGTGGTGGAAAACAACAATTGGGTACCAAGTTTAGCCCAAAAAACACGCCAAAAATGACTCAAAAATTTGTTATCTCTATCACTCACAATGCTACGTGTCATGCAACCTAACAATTTCTCTAAGGAATAAATCAGCAACATGTGTAGCATCGTCAACTTTCTTACAAGCAATAAAATGTGTCATTTTCAAAAATCTATCAATCGCGATATAAATGCTATCCTTACCACTTTTGGACCTAGGGAGGCCTAAAACAAAGTCCATAGAAAGGTCAATCCAAGGTGAGTCAGGGACATGTAAGGGTGTATATATGGTTGGGACTTGGATTTGTCTTTCTTGCAAGTGATGCAACTACTACACAATTTCTCTACATCTACACGCATATGGGGCCAATAAAAATGCTCCTTAAGGGTTTTTAGAGTTTTGAATACACCAAAATGTCCCGTCAATCCTCCCCATGGCTTCTCTAACTAACATTTCTCTCATAGATGATTGTGGGACACACAACTTCTGCTCCTTAAAAAGGAATCCTTCATGCATATAAAATTTCCGAAAGGTGCCCCTTGACATGATTCAAAGATGGTGCCGAAATCATGGTCATTGGGGTACAATTCCTTAAGTGATTTAAAGTCTAGGAATCAGGATGATAAGGTAGTCACTAGGTTGTATCTCCTAGAAAGGGCATTAGCAACTACGTCGTCCTTACCTTGTTTGTACTTAATCACGTATAGAAATTGTTCAATAAACCTCTACCTATGTGGCATGTCTTTTGTTCAATTTACCTTGCCCTTTAAGGTACTTTAAACTTTCATGATCATTGTGGATTAGAAACTCTTTAGGTTGGAGGTACTGTTGCCAAGTTTGTAGGGATTTCACAAGCGCATACAATTCTTTGTCCTATGTGGAATAATTTAATGAGTCTCCTTTCAACTTCTCGCTAAAATAGGCTATAGGCTTCTTTCCTTGGGTCAAGACAGCGCCAATACCCACTCCACTAGCATCACATTCAATTTCAAAGGTCTAATTAAAGTTAGATAACCTAAGAATGGGTGCAGTGGTTAACCTTTTCTTCAGCTCATCAAATGCCTGTTGTTGTGGCTCCTTCCACTGAAAAGACACATCCTTCTTGACAATTTTGTTTAGGGGTGCAGCTATAGATGAAAATTCCTTTACGAATCTCCTATAAAATCTTGCTAACCCATGAAAATTTTGAACTTCTCCTACAGTCTTTGGTGTATGCAATTCTACTATCAGCTTAATCATCTTTTCATCCACCTCTATTCCTTCGGCCGCGATTACAAAGCCTAATAAAACAGCTTGCTTTAGGCAAAAGGAACATTTCTTGAAGTTGGCGTAGAGTTGTTCTTATTTGAGTTTCTCAAAAATGGCTCTAAGGTGTTCAAGGTGGTCTTCTATGGTCTTGGAATAGATTAAGATATCATCAAAGTATACGACCATAGATCTTCCTAGGAAAGCTTTCAAGAATTCGTTCATTAATCTCATAAATGTACTTGGGGCGCTGGTTAACCCAAAAGGAATCACCAACCAACCATAAAGTCCAAACATAGTTTTGAACGCAGTCTTCCACTCATCTCCCACTTTGATCCTCACTTGGAAATAGCCTTGCCTAAGACCAATATTGGTAAAATACCTAGAACCATGTAATATATCCAACATATAATTCAGCCTAGGTATAGGGTACCTATACTTCACAGTTATCTTATTTATGGTTCAGAAATCAGTGCACATTCTCCAAGTGCCATCTTTCTTAGGGACTAGAATAACGGCAACAGCAAAGGGGCTTAAGCTTTCTCTAATTTGGCCACAAGCTAGAAGTTCTTCCACTTGTATTTGAATTTCTTTTGTTTTCTCCGGATTGGCTCTATATGCGGGTCTGTTTGGGAGGACAACTCCTGGGACGAAGTGTATTTGGTGTTCTATTCCTCTTAGTTGAGAAATATATTTGGATAATTTTCAATGTCATGATTTTAAGTGTTGAATATTTAAAAATGTCACACATGGTGTTATATGTGATTAAAAGTTGAAAAGTTGAAAAATTTGACATATATATCTCACATCGATCGATCCATGTAAGGCAGTGAAAGTTCAAGACCTTACTGTGAGACATCGATCTCTAAACCTGAGACATATCAATTGATCTATGTACATGGAACCCTCACATCGATCGATTGATGTAGGTCAGAGACAAAACCTGAACCTTACTGTGAGACATCGATCTCTCAAGCTGAGGCACTTCGATTGAACGATGTCTAGGGTTTTTAGAAATATTTTTCTAAAATGTGTTTAAATGGTTTTTTTATTTGTATATGATTTATACATGCTCATTATGTGAATATTATGTGATTTTGATGATTTTAAATATATTGTGACTAACGTGCCTTGGAAGTTTCTACAACTTACCAAAAAGGGCAAAATTGGTATTTTAAGTTTTGTAGGAACATCACATGGTGAAAATATTTCAAGGATGTATTTTTATACTATTTATCATGACAAAGGTGATATCATGATTATTTTTGACCATCCGGGTCATTTCTGGAGTTTTCTCATACTAGGGGTATTTTGGTCATTTCACCCCCGAGGGCATTTTTGGTATTTTCACTCAATGAATCTCTTGCGCATATTATTATCTTCATTTTGGAGCTGATTTATTATTAAATTGAAGATAATATGGTGATTCTTTATCTTGTTCCCTCACATGATGATATTATTGACTATAGCGGGATATGTGACGATTTGAGATGTCACATTCTATTTTTTCTTGAAGACTCTCTTATATGTGTTATAAGAGCATATTTATCATCATTTTTCATAGGTATCAAAGGTGTTAAAGGTGTCGAAATGATCACGACATATAAGAAGAAATATTGGGAATTTCGGTGTTACACGTTGACATAATCTTGTCAACTATTATCTATTAGTTTCTTCTTCAAAAATTTGAGTTGCTACACATATTTTTATGATCAAAAACGTGTATTAGCAGCTGTGTGTGAGGTGGTATTCATTTCATGAGTTGGTGACAAGTGGACAAATCAAAAAGGAGCTAGTTGGCAAAAATACCAACTTGGAAATTTTCAAATGTAGCCAAACGGCTACTTGGTGATTAATGGGTATTTTCAGCAGATTTTTTAAGTCAAATGAAGACTTCACATGTCCTATTATTTTTCTTGAAGTTGGGGATATTTTAGTGGTATTATCCTTTATTATTTTTTCAAGGAAAATCAAAATTATTTTTGGAAACATGTGAAGATAACCAACGGCTATAAGGGCTGGTTTGGAGCTGATTTTTATTTGAACTTGTCAAATACCCACATGCCTATTATTGTGCCAAGAAGTTGAGGGAATTATCTCTATTTTTCTAAGGATAGATCAAGCAAATTCCAAGTCATTTTTGGAGCTTATATTTTCGGCCAAGATGATTATAAGGTGGACCAATCATTTTGTCTTATTTTGCCAAGTGTACAAGGTCAACCAATGATGAGAAGACATTTGGACTTGATGATGAAGATGGTGACACATTGGAGTTCTTATCTCCAAGGCTCAAATCACACTATAAATAGAGACAATGGTGAAGAAGATGAAACACACTTGAAGCTCACAAGCATTTGTTGAATTGTCTAGCTATCATCTTCTTGTTGTTGTTGTTCTTGTTCCATTCTTTGTAGCTAAGGTGTTCTTGTTGTTTTTGTTGTGCTACAAGCCTCTTGAGCTGCATTTGTAAGATTGATTAGCCATTCTTATAAGGCTATATCAATAGGTTGTAGAGGTGTTGTAACTAAGTGTTGCTTAGAAGGTGATTATCCAAGTCTTGAGTAGGGTTGGTGTATAACCCCAGAATCAAGCTTGGTTCTTGTTGTAAGGTGATTCATTTCATAATAAAATCCAAGGAAAGGTGTTCCTTGGGACTGGAGTAGGTCGCATTGACCAAACCAGGATAAATCCTCGGTGTTCTTGTCTTGTTTCTTTATTTCTATTTTCTGCCCGTTTTTACTGCAGTTTTCACACAATTTCTCACGTTTTGAAAAAATAGCTAAACCTTTTCAAAATTTGTGCTTTTTGGTGGAATTATACTTCAGACTGTTAGCTTTCATTTGCAACAAGAATCACTTGATTTGAGCAAGGGAAAGTTAGTCTTTCAGTCTTTGCAAGATAACTGCTCCAATCTGGCTGTAATCTAACCAGTTTTGAGAAAACTTAAATTCTTTATTTATCAAGAATTCTTTAAGGTCAGGGTCTTTTGGAAACTTCATCTAAACATCCTAAGGAGTGTTTTGATATAAAGATCAACCTTTTTGGTTGAGTATTCAAAGAGAAATACGTTTTTCAAAATCAACAACATTCTGTCCAATTTTGTCCAGATTGATCATCTGAATCTTTTTATTTGTTTGAAGGGCCAACAATCTTATTTTTGTCTGAGTTTTGGACAGAGTCTTGTTAACATATTGAAGTTAAATTTTGGAAGGTTTCATAATTTTTGGAGTTGTGTACAATTAATTTTGGATTTTTCAAAAACGGGTTCTAAATCTGAGGTGGCCTAAGATTCTGTTTTCAAAGGGGATTTTTACAAAGGGTTGTAGTGTAATTTACGCTAACCAGTATTCACCCCTCCCCCTCTAATGGTCTTTATTGCAGGTGCACGGTCTAACAATTGGTATCAGAACGAGGTCTACACCACTCAAAGAAGCAAGATTCAACACCATACCAACATTACAAGGCCAAGAAACAACAATTCAATATATACTGCTTGTCTCAAATCCAAGGTACATACAATGGCTATTGTTTCTCACAAAGGTGAGTTGGAAGGTATGTGTACACAACGCCCTCCTCTTTTTGATGGCAATAATTTTGTTCATTAGAAACTAAGAATGAGGCTATTCTTAATGGCTATAGACATCGATTTATGGTCTATAGCTGAAGATGGGCTGTACATTCCAATGAAAGTTGTACAAGTTAGTGGAGTCACACAAGAGGTTGAAAAGTATAAAAGTGAATGGTCATCGGAAGATAAAAAGAAAATGTCCATGAATGCTAAAGCAATGCAATAACTTTTGAATGGACTTCCAACTTCTGAAGCAGGATGTCAAATTGCACAAGTGCACACGATATGTGGAAATCACTTGTATTAAATCATGAAGGTACCAGTGGTGTTAAAGAATCAAAAATAAACATGCTTATGACTAAATTAAAGTCTTTCAAAATGTTGCCAAACGAATCCATAACATCTATGGATTTGAGGATTACTGACATTTTTAATGCCCTTGAAGCTTTAAGCAAATCATTCACAAACAATGAAAAAGTTCAAAAAGTGCTACGAAGCCTTCATGCTGAATGGGATCCAAAGGTGACTGCAATCAAGGAGACAAAGTCAATCACTAAGATGGATGAATTGATCGGGTCTCTTAAAGTCTATGAGGTAAAACTAAACCAACGGAAGTCTGAGTCATCTAAATCATCAAGTAAGTCAATAGCTTTCAAAACAACTGAAACACATACAAATAATGATGATAGTAATAGTGATACTGAATTAGATGATGACTCGATATTAATAGCGAGAAAACTAAGAAAGTTTTTCAAACGTCCTAATAGGAATAGACAATGTTCTTCTTCTTCTTCTTCTTCTTCTTCTCAACATAAGAAAAATAACACTAACAAATGGTATAATAAAGAGTTAAAGTGTTATGAATGCAGTCAAAAAGGGCATATTTCATCTGATTGTCCCACAAAGAAAAATAATAATAATGACAACAATAATAAACAAGCTAAGGACAAGGAGGCACAAACGACAAAGACAAAGGAGTCTATTGTTAGTGTATGTGCCCTAGGCCATGATTTGGATATTTATGTTATGCATTTATTATTAATAAAAGAGGTTTTATTATCATTATTGTTGGTTAGTATGTTACACAATTTTGATATATGTCCCTGATTCATTATTGTTATAGAGATAAAATAATTTATAATCAGTATGAGTATTGATTTGATAATCATGAGATGATTATGTGTATGGTGATACGAATCAATCTCACAGATACTTGTTAGAGAACAGTGTATTGGATAGACCCATCATGAGATTACTACATGGATTAGCGTCATAAGTAAATCTCATGATAGTCATGTTTTAATCCTTTGACTTGAGATTGTCATAGTTTCCAACATAAGGACAATTATATTTTGACATGATCAAACGTTATTCGTAACTAGATAATAATAAAGGTCATGATTGAATGTGATAGAAATTATGTAGAGGATATTGAACAATCAAGATAGAATTTGTCCCTCTCTTTTGAGAGTGATATCTTTGGGCCCCTCGATTAGTGAGACTGTGAAATGCATGGCCGTGCTCAAATGATTTGATAGTGTGATCAATATCATTTGTTTTATCAGTCTACTTAGAGATCGAGTAATCATATGTTTGAACAATATAAGTATGACGCTGACCATGACTTATGTTCAAACTAAATATCGTGTGACAAAGGGATTATTGCATGTAGTATTATTAGGCTAGTTGGACTTTACTCTTATTAATTGGGTAGTCGTAATGCCTTGCTAGAGGCCAATTACGACTTGTTGGTTTAATAGCGATTTAATCAACTGCCAATTAATATGGGCCTATCGGGTCACACACAAGAATGCGTATGGCTGAGATTAATAATATTAATAATATTAATATTGGATATTAATTATTATTATTATTATTACTATCGTTTTTAATATTAATAATATTAATATTGGATATTAATTATTATTATTATTAATTTCTTTTTTATGTATATATTTATATCATCGGATAATAACAGAGAATCCATATTTGATATGGATTTTGATTGGTTTTATCTAATCCTAACAGAATCCGTATCTGGTACGGATTTTGATAGCGTTAACAAATCCGATCTGCAATCAGATTTTGATATCTATATATATGTATGGAGCTTGGCGTATCTCACACACCAAGCAATCAGTAAAAACGAAATAACATAAACAAAAAATCCTAGAATCGTTTTTGTGAAAAACGAGTTCTTCAACAGCGCCATTTGAAGAGCTAGCACTCCGGGCAGAAGCGTTCGTGTGGATACCGACAGAGGGTGTTCGTGATTTCGCACCTCTTCCATCTGCATACTTCGAATCTACGGAGGTAATTTTTGATTTTGTTTGTCGAATTAAACGAACAACATGGATCCTTGGTAGGAAATCAGAGATCAATTCTTGTTTTTCCGCTGCGCGTTTTGCAGTGATCGCGTATGATTACCTAACATCTAAGACAAGGAAAGGGAAACGAGCAATGAAGGTGTGCATATGGAGCGACTCATCCGACTCAGAATCCAAAACTGAGGAAGCTCAAGTCTGCTTCGTATCCAACGAGGTAAGTTCTTCTTATGATAGTGATTCTGATAGTGACATGACATTTGATGAAATATATGAAGAGTTCTTAAGAATGCATGCTCACTGTCTGAGGCTCTCTAAAGAAAAGAAGAAACTAAATGAAGAATATGACAAGTTGAAGACGTCCAACTTGGAGTTTTCCGATCAATTAGAATCTTTTAAACAAGAGTTAACTAATACTCTTGATTCTTTAGAGAATAAAATTGAATCACTTAGGAAAAATGAACAAAAGCTAAAAACGGAAAATAGTATGCTACAGTCTAAGTTAGAAAGCTGTGAAAATGAAATAGTGCAACTTAAGTCTTCTAAACTTACTTTAGAAAAAATGTTAGAACAATTTAAATCTGGTGCAAATATGTTAGATGCACTAATCTCATTACAAAAGTATGGAAATGATAAAATCGGCTTAGGCTATAAAGAAGAAAATGTAGAAGTAGATAAAAAGACTAAGTTTGTCTCATCTAGTACAAAGTTGCCATATAATACAACAAAATCAACTTTGTCTGCTACATCTTCTTCTACACCTTCTTCTACTTATATCAAGGCAAAAATACAACACATACCCACAAATATACACACGCATAAACATACATCTAGGCCAAATTTTGCATCTAGACAACCTAGAAATTATGCCTATATATATACAAATACAACTAGAAAGAATAAAATGCATCAAACTTATTATGAACCTAAGTATAGGCAACACTCAAATAAGTCTTATAGAAATGCCTATGAACACACTTATATAGCGCCAGTCAAGAAACAAAATCGCATGCCTTATACACATTATAAAATTCGGCCATCATATAATAATTATCAACCATGGCTCAACATGTATAACAATACATCTTCACTTATGTGGAATGATCATGTATATGCTAATTCTTCTTATTTTCTAAATTATAACAATGCTAAAAATGTGCCTAAAAGGCATGTTCAAGTTTGGATACCTAAGGGACATTTAAACAAGAATAGTGCCCCTAACATTCAAGGACCCAAATAAAGGGTACCTAAAAGTTTGTCTCCATTGTAGGAAAAACGCAAGGAATGCAAGAAGGAGGCAAAGTCAAAGAATCTGAAAACCAAATGGTTTTTAGATAGTGGGTGTTCGAGGCATATGACGGGCAACCCCAAACTATTCATCAAATTGGAATATATCAAGAATGGAGGAAAAGTAACATTCGGTGACAACAACAAAGGACAAGTTGTTGGAAAAGGAACAATTGGGGACCCTAACACATTTCAAATATGAAATGTGTTGTTGGTAAGCAATCTCTCTTATAATTTACTTAGTATTTCTCAACTTATAGATTGTGGTTATAATGTCTCTTTTCTTCCCAATTCTTGTGATATAATAAATGAAAAAGGAGAAACGGTTTTAAAAGGAAATAGAGATGGTAATATTTATACTCTTACCTTAGATAACATGTTAGATGCTAAGGTTAAGTGTCTAATATCACATGACTTAGATGTGAATTTATGGCATAGAAGATTAGGCCATATAGGAATTTCAACCATTAAGAAATTATCTAAGAAGAATTTAATTAGAGGAATGCCTAAGTTAGACTTAGATAATTTTCAAATGTGTGAAACATGTATTAAAGGAAAACACACTAAAGAAACATTAAAACCGAAACATGAAGTGAGTACTAGTCATGTACTAGAATTGCTTCACTTAGACTTATTTGGTCCAAGTAGGACAAGAAGTCTAGGTGGACACTACTATGTGTGTATCATAGTAGATGATTACTCATGCTACACATGGACATTGTTCTTAACACACAAAGACGATGCTCCATTAGCAATGGAAACTCTTATTAAGCAACTTGAAAACATTTACGAAAAAAATGTTAAAAGGATTAGAAGTGATAGAGGTGGAGAATTTAAAAACAAAGATGTAATCAAATTTTGTGAACTACATGGAATTAAACATGAATTCTCACTACCTAGAACACCACAACTCAATGGAGTTGTTGAACGTAAAAATAGAACAATTCAAGAAGTTGCTAGGACAATGCTTTGTGAAAATAAATTACCTAAATATTTATGGGCTGAAGCTGTTAGTTGTGCATGCTACATAATAAATAGGCTTACTATTAGAAAGAAATTAAATAAAACGCCTTATGAATTTCTAAACAATAGACAACCTAAGATAGATTATCTTAAAGTATTTGGATGTAAATGTTTTGTGCTGAACACTAAGGATGATCTAGATAAATTTGAACAAAAGTCTATTGAATGCATATTTGTTGGGTATTCAACTAACTCAAAAGTATAAAGGTGTTATAATCCTGCATCTAGAAAGATAATTGAATCCATACATGTAAAATTCAATGAAAATGCATGCTTTGAAGTTAGTGATAAAACTCAACATAAACCTGAGAATAATGTTGAAAATATGTTTGATGATGATGTATTACTTGAGCCTGTACTTGATCATCTAGAACCAACTCCCCCTGAACAAGACATGCATGAACCTTTAGATGAAATAAATGAAGAGACTTTGCAATTGAAAGATAATACAACTAATGATCCAATTACATATGATAATGTTCATACTAATGAAACATTTGAACAAGATGAGGGTGAACCTAGTCAATCTAGGAATTGGTGGCATCCTAGAGAACTAATCATTGAAGATCCAAGTGTTGGGGTTAGAACACGTAGAAATATAAGTCAATTTGAAGGACATAGCTTAATCTCACAATTAGAACCTAAGAATGTTAATGAAGCCTTAGGTGATATATCTTGGACAGATGCTATGCATGAGGAATTGAACCAATTCACAAGGAACAACGTATGGGACTTAGTACCTAAACATGAAGACAAGTCTATCATAGGAACTAAATGGGTCTTTAGGAATAAAATGGACGAACAAGGAAATGTTACAAGAATAAGGCTAGGCTAGTCGCACAAGGTTATAATCAACAAGAAGGAATAGATTATGAAGAAACCTTTGCACCCGTTGCACGACTAGAAGCAATTAGATTGTTACTTGCAATTACAAGTCTAAGCAACATTAAACTCTTCCAAATGGATGTCAAGAGTGCATTCTTGAATGGATACATCCAAGAAGAGGTGTTTGTCAAACAACCCCCTGGATTCGAAGATCCAAAGAATCCTAACCATGTTTACAAACTTAAGAAAGCTCTATATGGTTTGAAACAAGCTCCAAGAGCTTGGTATGATAGATTTGCAAACTTTCTTATTGCAAATAATTATCAAAGGAGGACCATCGACAACACATTATTTCTAAGAAGAAAAGATAATGACTTGTTAATAGTTCAAATATATGTAGACGATATTATCTTTGGTTCCTTAGTAAAAGACTTCGAAGAGTGTATGAAGTCAGAATTTGAAATGTCAATGGTGGGAGAATTGAACTACTTCTTAGGCCTTCAAATCAAACAAACCCCCAAGGAATTCACATAAGCCAACTTAAGTATGTCAATGATATGATTAAGAAGTTTGGCTTTGAAGAGTTGAAACCTACAACTACCCTCATGAGTGTTAGCACCAAACTAGATAAGGATGAAAATGGTAAACCTTTTGATGACACACTTTATAGGTCTATGATTGGATCACTGTTATACTTAACTGCATCAAGACCTGATATCATGTTTAGTGTGTGTGTGTGTGCTAGGTTTCAATCTTGTCCTAAGGTATCATATTACAATATAGTGAAAAAGATCTTTAGATATCTTAAGCACACACCTCACTTAGGACTTTGGTATGATAGAAACGCTAAGTTGGAATTACACGCATATAGTGATGCTGATTACGATGGTTGCAAATTAGATAGAAAATCCACTATCGGTACTTGTCAATTCATAGGAACCAACTTGATCTCTTGGTTTTCTAAAAAGCAAGCTAGTGTAGCACTTTCTACCACCGAAGCTGAGTATATAGCATTGAGTTTGTGTACTACTCAAATACTCTGGCTTAAACAGCAACTCAGTGATTTTGGCATTAAAGTGAATAAGATTCCAATTTTCTACGATAGCACAAGTGCAATCAATCTTTCTCGGAATCCAGTGCTTCATTCTAAGGCCAAACACATTGAGATGCGATACCACTTCCTTCGAGATCATGTTCAAAATGAGGATATAGTTATAAACTATATAAGAACTGATCATCAGATAGATGACATCTTTACCAAACCCCTTAATCAAGCCACTTTTGAAAACTTACGAGCCAAGCTAGGTATGATGACTTACGACACCATTGCGTAGTTCTATCTTTTGCATGATTTGCAAAATAAAGGGGGGGATAGAATAAGAACATGATTTGAGTTGGTAAGTCATGCTAAGTTTCAAATGGTATAAGTGAGGGGGAGTGTACTATTTAAAAGTTTGTTAAAATCAAAGTTTGATAAACAATTGGTTATAAGTTGTGACATTAAAATCATGTTAGGTTATTTTGAAAATCATCCAAAATGGGGAGAATGTTGAGAAATATGTTTGGATAATTTTCAAAGTCGTGATTTTAAGTGGTGAATACTTAAAAATGTCACACATTGTGTTATATGTGATTAAAAGTTGAAAAAGTTCAAAAAAGTTGACATAGATCTCTCACATCGATCGATCCATGTAAGGCAGTGAAAGTTCAAGAGCTTACTGTGAGACATTGATCTCTAAACCTGAGACACATCGATCGATCTATGTACATGGAACCCTCACATCGATCGATCGATGTAGGTCAGAGACAAAACCTGAACTTTACTGTGAGACATCGATCTCTCAAGCTAAGGCACTTCGATCGATCGATGTCTAGGGTTTTTAGAAATATTTTTCTAAAATGTGTTAAAATGGTTGTTTTTATTTGTATATGATTTATACATGCTCATTATGTGAATCTTATGTGATTTTGATGATTTTAAATATATTGTGACTAACGTGCCTTGGAAGTTTCTACAACTTACCAAAGAGGGCAAAATTGGTATTTTGAGTTTTTTAGGAGCATCATATGGTGAAAATATTTCAAGGATGTATTTTTATACTATTTATCATGACAAAGGTGATATGATGATTATTTCTGACCATCCAGGTCATTTCTGGAGTTTTCTCATACCAGAGGTATTTTGTTCATTTCACCCCCGAGGGCATTTTTGGTATTTTCACTCAATGAATCTCTTGCGCATATTATTATCTTCATTCTGGAGCCGATTTATTATTAAATTGAAGATAATATGGTGATTATTTATCTTATTCTCTTACATGATGATATTATTGACTATAGCGGGATATGTGACGATTTGAGATGTCACATTCTATTTTTTCTTGAAGACTCTCTTATGTGTGTTATAAGAGCATATTTATCATCATTTTTCATAGGTATCAAAGGTGTTAAAGGTGTCGAAATGATCACGACATATAAGAAGAAATATTGGGAATTTCGGTGTTACACGTTGACATAATCTTGTCAACTATTATCTATTAATTTCTTCTTCAATAATTTGAGTTGCTACACATATTTGTATGATCAAAAACGTGTATTAGCAGCTGTGTTTGAGGTGGTATTCATTTTATGAGTTGGTGAAAAGTGGACAAATCAAAAAGGAGCTAGTTGGCAAAAATGCCAACTTGGAAATTTTCAAATGTAGCCAAACGGCTACTTGGTGATTAATGGGTGTTTTCAGAAGATTTTTTAAGTCAAATGAAGAGTTCACATGTCCTATTATTTTTCTTGAAGTTGGGGATATTTTTGTGGTATTATCCTTTATTATTTTTTCAAGGAAAATCAAAATTATTTTTGGAAAAATGTGAAGATAACCAACGGCTATAAGGGCTGGTTTGGAGCTGATTTTTATTTGAACTTGTCAAATGCCCACATGCCTATTATTGTGCCAAGAAGTTGAGGGAATTATCTCTATTTTTCTAAGGATAAATCAAGCCAATTCCAAGTCATTTTTGGAGCTTATATTTTCGACCAAGATGGTTATAAGGTGGACCAATCATTTTGTCTTATTTTGCCAAGTGTACAAGGTCAACCAATGATGAGAAGACATTTGGACTTGATGATGAAGATGGTGACACATTGGAGTTCTTATCTCCAAGGCTCAAATCACACTATAGATAGAGACAATGGTGAAGAAGATGAAACACACTTGAAGCTCACAAGCATTTGTTGAATTGTCTAGCTATCATCTTCTTGTTGTTGTTGTTCTTGTTCCATTCTTTGTAGCTAAGGTGTTCTTGGTTTTTTTGTTGAGCTACAAGCCTCTTGAGCTTTATTTGTAAGATTGATTAACAATTCTTGTAAGGCTATATCAATAGGTTGTAGAGGTGTTGCAACTAAGTGTTGCTTAGAAGGTGATTATCCAAATCTTGAGTAGGGTTGGTGTATAACCCAAGGATCAAGCTTGGTTCTTGTTGTAAGGTGATTCATTTCATATTAAAATCCAAGGAAAGGTGTTCCTTATGACTGGAGTAGGTCACATTGACCGAACCAGGATAAATCCTCGGTGTTCTTGTCATGTTTCTTTATTTTTGTTTTCTGCCTGTTTTTACTGCAGTTTTCACACAACTTCTCACGTTTTGAAAAAATAGCTAAACATTTTCAAAATTCATGATTTTTGGTGGAGTTATACTTTAGACTGTTATCTTTCATTTGCGACAAGAATCACTTGATTTGAGCAAGGGAAAGTTAGTCTTTCAGTCTTTGCAATATAATTGCTCCAATCTGGCTGCAATCTGACCAGTTTTGAGAAAACTTAAATTCTGTATTTATCAAGAATTGTTTAAGGTCAGGGCTTTTTGGAAACTTCATCTACACATCCTAAGGAGTTTTTTGATATAAATATCAACCTTTTTGGTTGAGTATTCAAAGATAAATATGTTTTTCAAAATCAGTAACATTCTGTCCAATTATGTCCAGATTGATCATCTGAATCTTTTTTATTTGTTTGAAGGATCTTATTTTTGTCTGATTTTTTGACAGAGTCTTGTTAACACATTGAAGTTAAATTCTGGAAGGTTTCATAATTTTTGGAGGTGTGTACAATTTGTTTTGAATTTTTTAAAAACGGGTTCTGAATCTGAGGTGGTCTCAGATTCTGTTTTCAAAGGGTATTTTTACAAAGGGTTGTAGTGTAATTTCCATTAACCACTATTCACCCCTCCCCCTCTAGTGGTATTTATTGCAGGTGCACGGTCCAACACTCTTAAGGGTGGTAATTCTGATGGCGGGTCAATGGGGAATAGATCATCATACTCTCGAATAAGGGATACCACATAGGTAGGTAGAGTAGAGGGTAAATCATCACTAAAGAGGAGGCACTACTTGTAGACTAGGATTAGGACAGTTTGGTTGTTATGAAGGGCATGTGTCACCTCTCGTTGTTTGGCAAAATACCCACATTTCTTCCTATGTTCTGTCATACCTGAGGGCACTTCTACCTTTTTCTTATGCTCTTGAGTTTTGGCATCATATTTCATGCAATCCACAAATTTCTTTTCAGCTTCTTTTTCCTTAGGGTTGGCCCTAGACTTAGACATAGATTTTTTATCTTTATGGATTTTATGTAGTGGAAGTGCATGCATTTTAAACAACTTACCATTCAATTTGAAAGAATATTTATTCAGATAACCATCATATGTCACATGTCTATCAAATTGTCATGGCTTACCAAGTAGAGATGACTAGCATGCATTGGTGCAACATCACAGAGAATATCATCTTTATAACAACCAATGCTTAAAGAAATCAAAACTTGTTTACTGACGCTAACCTCTCCATGGTTATTTAGACATACAAGTTTATAGGATCAGGATGGTTAGTCATAGGTAAATTCAGTTTTCTTACTACCTCAACACTAGCCACGTTTGCGCAAGAACCAGAATCAATTGTCATAGTGCATGCTTTACCATTTATCATGCAATGAATATGGAAAATGTTCTCCCTATGTTGTTCGTGATCATCTATACTTTGATATGCATTTAGAGACCTTCTGACAACAAGAAATTCTTCAGTGTCGTAGTTGTCTTCTTCTCCTAAATTTTCTTCTGGTTCAAGTTCATTATCATTTTCAGATTCAATGTCATGCTTAGATTCGGTTACATATTCATTTGTCTCTTCAATTGGCATGATTCGTTTGTTATTAGGGCTCTTCCTGTGTGACCACGTCCTTGACATTTAAAATACTTGATATCTCTGTAGCCACTGGAGGGTTTAGAAGAACTCTCTGTAAAAGCATTTTGTTTGTCTCTTTCATCCGGCTTTTGTGTTCTCTGTATAGGCATTTCAATTGATTAGGACGAAAACCAAAACTAAAATTAGCAGAGCTACATATCTTTAATTGTTGTTCAATCTTTTCAGCCATATGCACCATGGATGTCAAATCAAGGTAGGGTTGGAGTTCAACCCTTTGGGCTATGTATGTGTTCAATCCATGCAGAAAACATGCTTTGGTTGATTCCTCAAATTCCTATAGGTTGATCTTTCCAATAAAATAAAAACTGGAACTTTCGTAGTTGTTCGGGATGAATATATGCCTTAATTTGTATTTCATTTCTTCCCGTGTTAGGACTTGTGGTTGTCTTGTTTTTGTCCTAATTCTACAAAGATTAATCCACCAATTTAATACGTATCCTAAATATTCTCTCACCTTTTGCAACTCACTGTAATTGGTGCACAAAAAAATAAAATTCATTTTAGTTTCCCACTCTAAGTATTCCTCCGCGTTGCTATTACCATAAAACGTTGGAATGCTTATTTTACTTTTTAAAAAATCATCTTATTATGGATAAAGGGGATTTTGTCGTCTATGATAACCACGGCGTTGAAATTCACCATAATCTCTTTCATGATGTTTAAATGGGTTTTGTTCATCGGTATACCTGCGTGGTTGATGCCTTCTCAAAGCTTGTGGACGTACAAATCTTTTTGCCTCAACGGTGGGTCGCCTTTGGCTTTCTCCTTCAAGTTCTTCGTGTGTAGGCCTTCTCGTTGGAATTCTAGTGGTTGCCCTACTAGTGCCTTGTCCATCACATGCGTCTAGCCTTTGGTTGAGTTCATCCAACTCAGCCCGGTGCAAGGCTTGATTGTTCCTAATATTCCGTAGCATTTCAGTGTTTTGTTGCATCGACGGGTCATGAATTTCAAAGCCCTTGGATTTGTTATCTGAACCTTGGGAGTTATGTTCCATTTTACATTTGAAATGATGATCAAAAGAATATAAAACTAAGAAAATGCAAAACTAACATAAAGACAAGCAAAGTGAGCGGATTAGTGAAAACAAAGTATTGAACACTCCTATGACTTTCTTTCCACTCTCTTACCAACTTATTTATTGACCAATTTGAGGTTGATAAGGTTCAAGAGCAAGTAAGATAGGTGCATGCCAAACCTTTTCCAACAAAAACCCATGTACTTGTTTATTGCCCTTTTTGGCTTCAATTTAACCCAAGCTCCTTGGACTGCGAGAAAAGCTTCGCTGAATTGAAGAGGAGGTTGACTGCCGCACTAGTGTTGGCACAACCCTCCGGTACTGAAGTGTTTGTAATATACAACGACGCCTCAAAGAATAGCCTAGGTATATGTATGTTAAATTCATAAATTGTGATTATGTACATATAAAATCTGGCTTGACCCTTTGATTGTAGGATGCGTATTGATGCAAGGAGAAAGGGTGATCACTTACGCATCAAGGAAATTGAAGCCCTACGAGCAGAATTATCCCATGCACAACTTGGAACTTGCTGCAATGGCATTTGCATTGAAGATATGGCGACACTATTTATATGGGGAAAACTGTTAGGGCTTCACGGATCATAAGAGCCTCAAATACTAGTTCATGCAGAAGGAGTTGAATATGATGCAGAGAATATGGTTGGAGCTGATAAAAGATTATGATTTAACCATCAGCTATCATCCAGGGAAGGCGAACAGAGTGACGGATGTATTGAGCCGAAAGTCGAGCCACTCAAGACAGACTCCATTGGAGAGGGAAATGGAAGAATTTGACTTGGATATCGTTGACTCGGCGAATACTTTGGTAGCATTGGTTATCGCGCCGACTTTGATAGACCGACAAAAAGATGCTCAAAAAGGTGATCCGAATCTGTGTGGTATTCGAGATGACTCCAGAATAGGCAAGTTGAGGGATTTCAACTAGCGGATGATGGAAGCATGTGGTTTCAAGGACGTTTGTGTGTGACAAATGAGGAAGCCTTAAAGATAGAGTTATTAAAGGAGGCGCACAGTACACGACTTTTCATACACCTAAGGACCACTAAGATATACAAAGACTTGAAGAAGAATTATTGGTGGTATGGCATGAAGCGCAAAATTGCAGAGTATGCTGCCCGGTGTCTAGTATGTCAACAGGTAAATGCCAAGCATCAATGTCCTGGAGGATATCTAAAGCCGTTGGAGATTCCAGAATGAAAATGGGAGCATATCACGATAGATTTTATTGCAGGCCCTAAAACAAGAAGCGGCAATGATGTGATTTGGGTAATCGTAGATCGGTTGACGAAGTCTGCACACTTTCTACCAGTATCAAGTAAGGCGATGATGGAGAAGTTGATGACTCTTTATGTTGATAACATCGTCACCTTACATAGAATTCCAGTGAGTATTGTGTCGGATCGAGACCCAAGGTTCACTTCTAGATTTTAAACAGCATATCAGAGAGTCATGGGGACTGAGCTAAGGATGAACACTGCTTTTTATCTCCAAACTGATGGACAAACAGAAAGGACAAGTTAGACTCTCGAGGACATGCTAAGATCTTGCGCGTTGGATTTCAAGGGAAATTGGGACACTATGGTGAAATTAATGGAGTTCTTGTACAAAAATAGCCACCATAGCGCAATTGGCGTCGCGCCCTTCGAAAATCTTTATGGAAGGAAATGCAGATAGCCGCTGTATTTGGATGAATTTGGGGAGAGGACTATTACTGGACCATGTTGGTTGAGCAAACGTTAGAAAATGTGAATATTATTCGTGAAAGGCTCAAAGTGGCTCAGAATCGCAGCAGAAGTTGGACGGATTCCAAGAGACCATTGGACTTTGCCGTGGATAAAAAAGTGTACTTGAAAGTTTCCCCAACTAAAAGAATTATGCAATTCGGCGAGTAGGGCAAGTTGAGTCTGAGATACATTGGTCCATATGAGGTGCTCGAATGGATTGGAACATTGGCCTATCGACTAGCGCTACCTCTAGCATTGTCTCAAGTGCATAATATTTTCCACGTATCGTAGTTGAGGCGCTTTGTATCTGACCCAAGTCATGTATTAGAAGCTCGACCATTGAAAGTGATGAGTGATGCAACTTACGAGAAGACACCTATACGCATTGTTGATCGAAATGATCAAATCTTGAGGAGGCGAGTCATTTACTATGCCAAAGTCTAGTGGTCGAGTCAGACCGAGCAAGAGGCGACTTGAGAGTTCGAGGAGGAGATGCGGAAGAAGTATCCACACCTAATTGACTAAGGTACGTAAGTTTCGAAGACGAAACATTTTGTAAAGGGGGATATTATGCCCCAAAGTTTGTTTTTCTTTTAAATTATAAGATATGTAGGGGGACAATGGCAGTGATGGAAAAATAATAATAAATCCTAATTAGATTAAATAAATAGGTAGTTAGAAATCAAATTTTAAAAAGGGATTAACCTTACCTAAACTAAACTACATCTCTTAAGAAGATTCCTAATATCCCATCTACGCCTGTCTATTTATAAACCTAACTAATCAAATAAACCTTACACTATCCAAATCAAATTAAACGACACTTTTTCCCCTTTAGCATCCCAATCGGTCGGCAACAGAAGAGAGAAAAAAATTCCAAACCCTTCACCCACCACCAGCAGTCAGCCTAATACCTAGGAGGAAGACGAGGAGTTTTTCTTGCTTCAACCCAACCCCAATTCAAGTATGGTACAATATATACAAATTGAGGTAAGTAACCTAATTGTATTTGGTATGATTTTATGAAATATATGATGGTATTTTCGGTATTAACCTTGGATCATGCATGCTTAAATTTTTCTGTATAGATGTTCGAATTTATGTATATGAATAGATGTATGTGCCTATTTTTTTATGTTCGTTGTTGATGTTTTAATTGCTAGGGCCTTGCCTTAAACACAAGATCCTGGGCGAATGTGTTGAAATATGTGATCTTATATATGAGTATGAATATGTATTTATGCATGTGTCCTTGTAGATGGAAGTATATATTTGTATATATGTATTTTGTGGTGTTGTATACACACACACAAAAACACACACACATACACACACATATATATGTGTGTGTGTGTGTATTTTTTAAAAATTAGGGAGAAGAATCGAACTCGAGACCCAGAGTTGGGATAAATGCTACTCAACCGCTAGAACTAAATTCTGGTGTGTGCCGAGGTTGAGGGCAGCGCCTGATGTGTGGACAGGGGTTGATGGATTATGAGTTTTATGAGAATATAATTAATATGTTGTGTTGTATGTGGGATTTTATGTGATTTAATTTAGGGGTTTTGGATTGGAGATTGGACAAATTGAATTCGGAAAAATGGGAATTTGTACAGTTTGAGTGTGGAATAAGGTTGGAAATGAGAATATGTGAATTCTGGTGGCCGAAGGTGCTGGACAATGGCGGTGTGTGAAGCTCACGCCGGTGAGTGGTTGCGCGTGGTCACGTGTGACAGTGATTTTTGGGCCAGTATGTTAGGCATGAATTGTGCTTTCTGTCTAAAGGTTAGATGTAAGAAAATATGAGTAGTGTGAAAAATAGGTGGACGACGAGTCGTGTTGAGGGAGGGAGAAGTGAAATTCAGGTTTGTGGAGTGGGGAGAGGCTAGACCGAGGGATTAGGGGTGGGGGTGGGGGTGGACACATGTCAGGTGGATAGTAGGGGTCGAGGGGGTAGGAGCTAAGGTGAGGTGAGTTAGGTGGTGGGTTGGAGGAAAAGTGGATCGACGAAGGCACGTGTAGGTATATATGTGTATATGCACATGTATGTTATATGTATATACGTACACGTAGTTGGAGGTTAATAGGATATCGTATATCGAAAAGTTAATAATTGCGTGATCATAATTGATATTTGATTATGTGTAAGTATGTAGATCGAAATGGATTGTTGGAAAATATTTAGAAAATCGATATTTGAAAATTGTTTTAAAATCGTACATTGTATAATTCGAAAATCACCCTTACAAGGGAACTATATTGTTAAGCTGAATTGATTACAAACAAACAGGCCATCCGAGCATATATGACTATATCGATAGGCCGCTCGGACACATATGACCGTCAATTGGACCATCAAGGCACATATATCGATAGACCGCCTGGACACATCGCCTATTGGGAGACCAATTCGTAAGTCTTACGATATAAGTCACTTGTTTGGCAAGTACTATAGCCATCGCATCAAAATCGAATTTGAAATCATTATCGAAAATCGTATCGAATATCGCATCACATCGAACTTGTTATTTTTGGAAATCGGACTTGGAAATTTATTTGCATTGCATCACATTGATTTGAAAATTGCATCATCGCTTTTGATTTTTCTAACACTCGCTTGATTATGGTCTAGTTACGCATGACTTTGTTGCTTGATTGGTATAAGTGTAAATTGGTAATTTTATTTACGAATGGGAAGCATGTTATTTCCTATAACGTTGTTTATTTTATAACACTTGCTTCTTCATGTATGATCCCATAGTACATATAGTAAGGTTACTTGCTGGACGAAGTGTCGCTCATACTATACTTTATCGTGACTTTGCAGATAATCAGGATTGCAAGCTAGTCTATGTTGAAGATGACCAAGGATGGGGATTCTGAGGATCAAGGCCATATGAGGAAACTTTGGGGATTTTAGTTGAGATGTTTACGGATTTGATATGATACTTTTGAGACTTAGTATTTCCGATATCCATTATGATTTTGTATTACATTGGATTTTCCTAGACTTAACATTTTATGGATAAATGTTTATTTCGAGGTTTTAACTTCTATGACTCCTATGACATCGATTTGCGTCATTTTGCTGACGTGGAATTGATCGTATCGAGCCTTGTATTTTTCTTAGCGAAATACAGCGGGTGAGTCATTTCGAGTAATAGGGCTTGAGATGGGTCGCTACATAATCCTTCCATGTTCTCATACTCACAACTTGGAGAGTACAAATCAGCCTTATTCAGATTTCTTCGTCATGTAAAGTTGTCTCTTGTGATATAATGGTTATATGATTTACAATTAAATCCTAATTGGTCATTTGTGAAGAGTTATCTTGAAGGATTACGTCTTTTAAGTCTAAGATACACAATTCTTCATTAAAAGAACATATCCATTTATAAAGGATGATATACCAAAGGTTATGATAGACATACCTCATGGTTACATATAAACATGGATAAAGGTAATCTTTTCACCCTTGACGATTGGTCTTACTTATCCATTTAAGTAAATATTAAAATGAGTGTTAGTGGAGAGAAACTTACATTCATGGTTGGTATTGTATACGTCAAAGCTGGTGCTTCCGTTCATCAAAGACACTTCCGCTCATCGAACCATAGAGAAAGATACACTTTCTCTAATTATCATTTTTGAGTCATTATGAAATGATTGTGTGTGTGAAGTATAGATTTCTAGATTCTAAAAAATTATTACTTCGATATCACCCATACTGCAACTAGCTATTCAGTTCAATTTAAAATGCAGAAAAGTCCCTATGACTTCCAAACCAAGTTCCTCCTTCCATATTCATACTGCAACTAGCTATATTATTTTTCACTTTTTCTAATAGATATGTAGTATCATGTATGACATTTTTAATTTTTTAATATTTTGCCACCTTGTATGTTTTCGGCCACAATTTTCGCAACGTTACGTATTTTGTGACGGTTGGCAGAGTATTATCATTGTGAGTCACAAAACATGGTAGCAAATCTGCTACTTTCTGAGTTTCATACCCCCAAAAAAAGAAGTATGTTTTGACAACTGCCCTATTTTTCCTCAATGAGTCTCTTTCCATCATTAAAAGACATTCTCGGTGTACTAGACTATCGCATTTACGTAAAGCCAGAAGAGGGACCGGAACGCTTCGCGATCTGACGTACATTGTCTTACCCGACATTTTGTGCAAAAGGCTGTTTCTGCCACTCGAACTCGTAACCTCAAGGTTGTGGAGCAGCAATATCACCAACTGCTCCAAAACATGCCTCCTGATCATTAAAATGTATGTGAAAGTATATTTAATTACCCCGTCATGCACTAAAAATCTTATGATCTTTGTTTAATCAATAATTAAGTTATATCTGCTGTCTGGCTATAATAATTGTATCCATCTTTCTTCATTGTTCTTACCCAAACTTATGAAATTATTTAAATAAATCTATATTTAAAAAAAAGACCCCTTGATTTGGCTTCTCTAACTAGCTTTCTGTTTAATTTCTTTACAAAGTTTGTGTTTCGAAATTTCTTCATTCCTAAAAGCCTGAAAAATCTCGTAAGTAGTCCTCTTATATCTATATGTCTTTCCTCTTCTCCTACCAATTTTCTTTATATTTACTGATTCATTTCCAATCCTCTTATATGACAATCTTATCACCGTGCAAATCTCATGTCACTTTTGAAATCAATCCAAAATCTTCCTTCCGTTTCCACTATCGTTTTTCTTATATTGTATGCTTCTCTCTTCTATACTTCTATCCTTAGAGTGAGCATCCAGCGCCACAAACTTGTATTGCATTGTTGCACTTTCACGTATGTTGTATTGTTAAACTTTCACCTGGTTTACGATCCTTACATGCCTTTCATTCACCTGGGTCATGAAATAATCAAGCTATAACTTACTCCCTTTCTTTTTGGGTAATAACAACAACAAAGTTACTCTATTACTTTAGAGGCTCCCGTCTCTGACGGGGTATGAGAAGTCGGATGTACACAACCATAACGATATGTTATAAACACACAGAATTTGTTTCCCAATGACCTACAATGAATAGCTTATAGCTTATTGAGTAATAAGCTATAAGTTATAATAAGCAATAAGTTATTCGGTGACCTTTACAAAGAAGTGATTGTCTTTACTCGATAGAGTATTGACTAATAATATGAGTTCTGAGCACCATGCAAGAGTTTTCTTACAATATTTTTTCCCCTAAAACACACACCCTCTCACCTAGTAAAATTTATCTCGGTAATTTAAATCTTTCCAAATTTGTACATTGATAACATCATTTTTAGAACATTGACCTCTCCTTCCCTATAACCTAGTTACAATTTGATCCTTTGTTTTTTCTAATAATGCCAAGTAATGGCATGGAAACATCTAAGCTAATCTCGACTCTCATTCTAGTTTTGAATTCCTCTCAACTTAAAACCAGGCAAGTCTCAAATATTTTAGCTACTGTAAGCTATACATAATATGTTTGTTGCTTGAATAAAACATGTCTTCTACATAATCATCATCAACAACAACATTACCTCATTGCCATAAAGACTCGCATATGGCAGGGTAATAAGGATCGGATGTATACAACTATACATGTGTTAAAAACACACAGACGTTGTTTTCGATGACCCATTTGTGTCAAACTGTGTCGATCAATTGATACTTCACAATATAAAAAGCACGGCCAATTTAGTGAGTCATTTTGCTTTATTCCATCATATTCCAAAGTCAAAAAAGAATGTGTTATTGACTCTATTGATTTTGAATTATATCGTCTATATCATCAATCTTACTAATATGTTTGTTCTTGTTGTTGAGAGTTTCTTTGTTGTGCGGTGCCCATCTATCCTAGAAATCGTTCTGTTACTAGCTTACCCATAATTTGATCTTTTATACTCCTACTCTACAACATGAAAGCTCTTGCCTTTTCTGACTGCAATTTACAAAACTCTTAAGAGATTTAGAGGCCTTTCACATTTGGAAGATTGTGTGGACATCCATGTATATTTAAAGCTACAACCCAACTTCCCAGATATTATTCGGACAACCTCTTGGTCAATGTGGAGCATTTCAGATAAATATTATGATCAAGCTCATAATAACAAGAGAAACTAACAGCATGAAACATAACAGCGTTCCACATTTAACCAGTCAAACCTTCTCATAAGGTTTAAGATTTGAAGTAAAAAATTCTTTTTTCGTTAACACATGCAAAACCACATGTCTTGCATTTACTCTTTGCTACTAGAGATTCATACCAACATTTTTGAAGTATGAACTCCATTCCACCAATTCAGAGTGACTTCCTATCTATTACGTAGTAGTTTACCAAGTTATTGTAATCCAAAGAACTTTCTTTCCGCCCCAACAAACCGGAAGTACTTTCTTTCTGCCATTAATCATGCAAGAACTTTAGGCGATAACGATAAATGGTGTGCTGTCACAGCATGTCTAAGCGATAGCTCTGTAAGATTCAACCTTATCCAAGACAAGTCCTACTTGATGGATGTGAAAAGCAAGGAAGAATTTGTTCCTCCAAAGCCAAAAGAGTTGGACATGGCTGCTTTAATACTCATTTCCTTAGAAACTGTCAGCGGCATGAAGTTGTCGCAGAAAACCGGATCTGGTTCCTTCAAATTAAGCGTTAAAGGAGCAATCCCCTGCAAGAAAGTTTGTATAGCCATCATGTCAGAAATCTAAAACGCAAGTCTTAACTGAAAACATAATAAGGATAGAAGCAAAGGGTTCTTAACCGAATGAAAAGAGACTTGGTACGATGCCAACAACCTTGCACCGAATAATGATTTCTGAAGGACGTATCAGCATATCCAAGATGAAACTACGATGTATCAAACTCTTATGTTGTAATTAATCACGTGACAGAAGTAAAGAGATGCATGTATGGAATGTTAACCCATCAACCTGTGTCCAGTTACAGATTCAATCCATCAAATTGCAACTGAGAAATCCTGACGTTGTTCTACGAGTATGAAGAATATTAAATAGATAAAACTGTATCTGCTCCTAGACACAAGCATAAAAAGCAGGGTAGCTTGGTCCTTTATAGGAAAAGCCCAAAAGACAACCGAATTTAGGATGTATAATGGAAGGAATAAAGTAATGCCATTTCAACATGTGAAATAGCAAACTTGTACATTTGAAGTCATGTCGTTAATATAGGCTTGAAAATAATCAGACTGAAAACCAGGTGCTGCACTAGGAGGCTCAAACCCGTTCTCCTTTCCCTCCACATAGCACATAACCTCCAATATGGAGTGAAAAGGCTGCCTGATAGCCATATTTTATAAACTCTCCATATGGGTAACCAAACTTCCAGCAGGTACACGTATGCACACCTTAAATGTAACTTCAGATTCTCATGTTCATGTACCAATCTCACATTATCTAATGCAAAACCACAAACAAAGTTCCCTACAAATACCAGTAAAGCTCCTCAGCCTTTGAAATCCGTCAGCTTTGAAGCTAGGTAGGGAATTTGGGAGAATAAGCCAATTCTAGCCTAAAAGGTGTTTTTCTATTCTTTAAGTACCGAAATCAGAAAGTCGTCCAAAGAAATGGCTGAGCCCCAAAATTTGAACCAGTTCACCTGATTTGCAGGTCGAATTCGCAGGTGTCCTGATGTACTCGTTTTTATACACAAGTGAATATAATCACTTTCTTCAACTCTTTAATCTATTTACTTCTTATCTACTAAGAACATTTTGCAGTATGCATTCGACAGTCCTTGTGTTTCACTTTCACCATGAATACTATTATTCTAGAAAATCATGTAACTATTCTGCTTACTTTTGCATTAATCTGCTTACCATAAATACTTTTGCACAGTAGCAGATACAAATAAAAGGAAGCTCAACAAAAATTTTAAAACCCTATATTTCATGGATTACCTCAATTTGCAGACTGAATTTTCAAAAGTTCCTGATTGCCTAAATGACAACTCCATGTGTTCTTTGCAATATGCATAGAGAATTGTGAATATATTATTCATCGAGTTAAGTGTAGAATGTACAAGTATTGCCTTTCATATAGACAGTTTCCAAAGTCATCAAGTGACTATAAGATTCTAAACTATATGCGTATATACAGTGTATTCTGTTGTGTATGTATATACATTTTAAGGTATGTATTTCTACAATATGTATTGGACTTAAACAGCATCTTTTTTCCTAATTCTTGGCCATAGTCAAGAGTTTCATGTAATGGCTCTGTTTAAGATCTTGCTACCTTAATACTTACTACAATAAGAGATCCCATTGCCACTTGCTCAGAATAATGTCGCAGTAATTCAACTTTCACTAAATTCACCTTTGATCCCCAAGGCGCACATTGATCGATGAGATTGGCTTGACAAATTCAGTCAAGCCAATGACGAAAAATGGAGATTTCAACAAACACCACTCAATTGCTATCAAACTGCAAGTAGCCACCAGTAGCCAAGAAAAACCATCTTCCACTCTCTCCCCTAACCCCTCCTCCTAGAATAAACAAATAACAGTCAATCCAATACCCACTTCAGGTGACACATAACAGCAATCACAAGATAAACAAAACCCCAAAAGTTCCTGTCGACAAAATCAAGGACTTCAGTCTCGAAATTTTGATAATAATACTGAATTCTGAATGTTCTAATGTCTCATGCATCACCAGAGTTTTCTCGTTAAATTGTTAAAGATGACTCAAATGAAACAGTAGATCAGGAGAGACTGAAGAAGATCAAATTAAAATAGTCTTACATTGTGTAAGGCCAAGACACAGAAAATTGCCTCAACGGCACCTGCGGCTCCAAGGAGATGACCTACGGCACCCTGTTACCATGTCACGTGGCATTTACATATCAGAACCTGGGGAACTAAAAGAACAATTTAAAAATGTTGAATCGAGATTATAAAGCGTCACATTTATTTTATATTATTTTATTGCTGTGATATACGTTCAAACTGACTAAAGATTTCATTTTAGTACAAGAACACTCATATTCGGACTAAGGTATGGACAAAGGACACATGCATTACTTTTTATCCTGTGATATAAAATAAACAAGGAGATGCCACATGCAGTTACCAGTAAACATTATATTTGTCCCTGCAAACTATGAACAAGAGAAAGAAAACACACACCCTCACTAAGTGACACTTATTCAAAAGTTGAATAAACTACTCACCTTTGTGGAGGAAAAAGCTAAACCACCTGATGTTGCATGCTTCGAGAATACTGCCTTTACTGCATTAGCTTCCACAGTATCACCTGAACTTAGGGCAGCGCACCACATATATCACCATCCAGTCAACCATTTTAAACATCAGTTAGCTAATTAGTGCATACATCACTAACCCAAAGGTGTAGACGTGGCGTGGGCATTGATGTAGTCGACTTGATTTGCATGAAGACCAGACTGCCATAACGTTAAACCTAATCAGATCAATTATTCAGAGAACCATAACTACAGGATGGACTAAAAGCTTCTGTCAAAAAATGACATTTTTTGGCATGGCAACCTACCCAGTTCCCTCTCCTTCCTCACCCCCCCCCCCCCAAAACAAAAAAAAAAAGACCTACAACTCTCTTAAAGTGAAACAAAAAAAAAGAACAAAAAGAAAACAAATAAAAAGGACGACCATTTAGTTGAAACAGCGGGAATATTATGAAAAGACGAATCCACAAAGTAAGTCCTAGGAAGCTAACAAATACCACCTCAAGGAATTCATAGAACAGGAATAGCACTATTGGAAAAATACAAGTCTTATGGGACAACAAGATGTATAGTATGCAGAAGAAAAAAAACTGTCGTATTCTTCTTCACATGCTAAAAAAGGCAACAAAAGGGAACAACATAGACAAGGTCCCGTAAGTCTTCTAAGTTAAGTATAGTTGATAACCATGCTACTATTGTGAATTAAACATAGTAGTGCAACATATATGCATCTATTCCCTATGTGCCATGACACAGGATCAAACAGAGATACTATCTTAAACAATGAAATTCTGAGCTGCACCCAGATAACTACAATGTCAGGTCATCCTTATGACTGCAAAGGACAGCATAAAGAAAAGACAGCAAAACACATACATTTTGTTCACTTGTTTTTGAACAGAGAAGAGGAGGGGGAAAAGGGATAGATACAGAATTGAGTATAATGTGCTTCAGGACATCCATTGGGATATACATGCATCCACGCTCATCAAGGATGAGAAGACCATCATAGAATGCTGACCTGCTCTAAAGCGCGCGTCATAGCCAAAATGGCACCTCTTCCATCTATGTGCGGTTGAGTAATGTGGTATGCATCACCTGGAAAGTGCAACCATGCAATGACTAAAAATATATATATAGCAGTGTCATATGGTTGGTTCAGTGAGAGTATAGTTGTCTTTCCCTTTCAACCTTGCTATCTCCTGAATGTTTCAGAGTTCAAATAGCATAGGTTACCAGTTTAGGTTTGTGAGGTTACTAAATTAGTTCATGGAATGAAACAGAAGAAGGTTATGGCAAAAGGATTCATCAAACATATGTACAAAAATAAAGCGGCAGGTGGAAGGACAGTAGGATTGGACCAAGATTTTCTTATCACAGTGGACTTACAGCCTTACACAGATAAAGATTGTAGAGCATCTATCTTTTCTCTTTGGTTATGGATAAAGTTAACAGAGTATACTTAGGAGATAACCTCATGCATACAACAAGGTAAGTAAATCAACGCAAAACTTGATGGCAAGCTAAATTAATGCAAAAAAAAACAAACAAACAAACATTGAGTAAAACAGAAACAAAGCAATCTGGCATGTTGAGTAACAAACAAGGAGTGAGCTCTCTATTAAGGTCTGGCTAAATCAAATTCAAGTTAGCAATAAAATGAGAACACTTGGGTCTTTTGTCAAGTATAGATCGACCGGCACCCTCAACAATGGCCTTAGGTATGTAAAATAAATACTTGCAAGAGAAAACATGAGAATGTAAATATGTCAAAGATAGGATTCCAGTAAGCTGTTGAACGGGAGATTGGAACCAGTGTATTGTGAACACTAAGGTCTCCATAGATCCTACAGAAAATTTGACAGGAGGTTCACAAGACCTCTAAATGCTCTACAGGTCTGAATGTGAGGCTATAAACATTGAAAAAGAAAGAAAGATGAGGCTAGTTAATGTTAAGATAGACACAGGGAGACATAGAGATGTATACATTTAGAAAAGTAATAAATTTAATAGAGAGAAAATGAGGCATGGAACTTAGATGCTTTCTGCATTTAAGAGGCAATGTTCAAATGAGTCTTTTAGGCATACCACAATCTAAAAATGACTCATGCTCATCAAGAGAATGTCAGCCAAAAACATCTGAAGGCAACCATTAAGAATAATACATCAAACTTCTGGGGAGGATAAATCACACAATAGAGCACTTCAAATAGCCGAGTCTGTCCAGCCGGAAGAAGGTTTGAGCATTATTGTTCATTAAAAAGGAAATCCTGCATTTGTACCTCAATACCATCTTCCACTTTAGTATCATTAATATCCATCTTCTAACGCCTCAAACCAAATCAAGAACAGTTTGTTGCTACTTTCACAGACAAGAATCATCTTTCCCCTCTTAAAGCTCGACTACTTAAGGAGAACTTTTACCATAACAAAAATGACCACAACATTCATGCCATATGTCTTAATAGCACTCCTCCATCTGGTCTTAGCAGCCCATTCTTTGTAAAGACAAAATGAAAGAGAAATTCGAAAGAAAACCTATAATTGTTCTAATGGATAAAACACTGAACAAACACCCAAACCTGACATGCCGTAACCTCGAAGTTCAGCATAGATTTTGGCTCCACGCCTCTGAGCATGTCCGAGTTCCTTAAGTAATTAAAAGGTAACTGGTTCAGAATAGCCACAATTAGATCTAATATAAAAAATAAACGGATGCAACAAATGAAAGTAAATACACTTGTCAAAAGTAATCCAACATTTCACATGAGCTGTTGAAGATGCTCTCGAAAAGTTGGCTAGTTATGGGCCTATTGTGGGACTTGGTGCGCAAGAAGATGCTTAAAAATTATGATGCTGCTACATCTTATTATGTCTATATAAGCAAAGAGACACAGCATGACAACAAGGTTCCTACAAGTAATCCTGTATACCACAGAATTGTAGGCTCAAGTCAGATGAAAACTTTGGAGGACCAGTCTTCAACAAAAGCAGGCCATATAATATGGGGAGGACAGCCTAACATTTTTCACCAGTAAGTAAATATCAAAGTCCAAATATAATTGTGGAAGAGGGAAGCTCAGCATGTCTTTCACTTCTATCTTGTCCTATTATTCTTTATTTTATCTTTCCTCTCTTTCATTCATCATGTCAATCATGTGAAAAGATCTTCTAAGTATATTACTGTAGCAACGATCAATCAACCTTCTAGTTCCTTTTCTTAGTAGTAAGACTACAGTGCTATTCAATTATCATTTACATAGTTACATCTTTACCAATTTATGTATGACACTAGCAAGATAAGTGTTAAGACTACAGTGTTGTTCACTTATCATTTACAAACATGGCATACAACCGTGGATGGCAAAATCTATTCATCACTATTATGAGCTGTTAGAAGATGCTCTACAAGAGAAATCGACATCAGAAACTAGCGCATGCTCAACTCATTCACAAATTCATCCAAAAACTCAAACTAATAGATAGGCGAGTGAACAAATGGACTGCACCATAACACCACTGCCAATCTTTATGTATTTTGACCAGCACAACCAGCTTGAATCATATATGTGGAGCTAAAACAGAAAAGTGTTTCATAGTCCAATCACTAACTCACCTCCAACACCATGATACCAGAACCTTCACCAATCCTGCACAAAACAGAAACTTTCAGATTCAAAAGCCAGCATATTCAAGCATGAAAATTGTTAATGATAATAATAACAATAGCAGCAGCAACAACAATAAAACTTACACAAAACCATCACGTCCGCAGTCAAATGGCCTGGAAGCTTCTTGTGGAACAACATTGTACTTAGTCGTCAAAGCCCTTGACCTGCATTGGCATGTGTCACTTGTATTTAACGATTCCGCGAAAAATGGAATACTATGCTTACTTGGCTCATTCAGCATAACTTTCCTCTTGAAATAGTGATAAGATCAATTGCTATATAGCTTATAAGCAACACTAATCATCAGCTGCAGTTTGAATTAAATCACATAGAAACTTGCATAACAAGGAAGAAACAAGAAGTTACAGCAGAGCCAGTAATAAATGCCTTCGAAGGAACCCATTGTAGAAATTACTTTTCAATCAAAACTTGAAAAATAGAAAATAAAATCTTAAGTAATTTGCATTAGAAACTTCAGAAATGAAACCAAAACAGGGTAATTACTCAAGTACTCAACAAAGGAGCACATGAAGGTTGCGGCAGACACATAGCTAAAACTTCTTCCATAAATGTTGAAAGAGAATAAAGAATAATAAAATCATGAATGTGCTTATCTTAAAGCTCAAATAGCAAATAGAGGACAGTTAATGAACTAGAACGATCTGTACAATAGAGAGAGTCTACAAATGTGTTTCTTCTTTTCTTTTCTTTTTTGTCTGTGTGGTGTGGGGGCGGGGGTTGTAGGCCATGCGGCGCACAACATTCATCAGGCAACTTGAACCCAAACTATCCAAAAAAAAAGTTAGGTAAACACCAAGAATGCTGAACAAAAACACATTGGCTTCAGTGTAAGTTTTCAAATCACTTTGAATAGGGTCCTGTTCAGTGTAGTAATCAGAATTACTTCCCCAGAACTTAGCAATGCTTGTTACCTACAAAATCCTGCGATTGACAAAGCATCAATGCTGGCTTCTGTTCCTCCTGCAACCATGACATCAGCATCTCCATATTGAATCATCCGAGTAGCATCACCAATAGAATGCGCCCCAGTCGCACAAGCAGTTACGGCAGCATGATTTGGCCCCTATATTCAAAACCAAGACTAGGAAATGCTCACTGCCTCTGATATTTTTTAGGTGAAAAATGAATACAAATAGGTTTGGCCGCTATTTGTATTCATTTTTATACTAAGGAAGAAAAAATAAGCTTTTTATACTAAAATTCTCACCTGGAATCCGTGCATCATGCTAACATGCCCAGAAGCCATATTTATCAGTATCCTTGGGATGAAAAATGGGCTAAGCCGTCGTAGACGCTGCACTTAAAGGAAGCCTTAATTTATAATCTTATCTCATGTAGTAGATTATCATGGCCTTAATGGCCTTAATTGAATTATGTCGCAGAAATGATTTCGGATCACCAAAGTAAAACCCTATTCAAATATTAAACGCAACACTAGAAAAGCTAACTAACCTTTTCACATATTAACCTTGACGCATCCAAAATGTCACAGATGCTTCCAGTTCCTGCACCAATAGAGACACCCTGGTGGTCTTGTTATAATAAACTAACGCAGCATGCCACTGGACAATACAAAGACTATGAAATTAAGAAAACTTCATTACCGTCCTCTCCTTCTCAGTTAGCTCAGTAGGTGACCAATTTGCGTCTTTAAGAGCCTCGTTTGCAGCACATAGGGCATACCCTATGAACTTTGCAACTGATCTATGATCCTGAAATATCCACTATTCAGATTACTCCCCATACCTTTTTTGGATGATATTGGTTTAGGAAATAGGACCGGAATGGAGAGTCAAAAGTACAGATATGTAGAAATGAGGTATAAATACACTTGTACATGCATATAGACATACATATTATAGACATACTCCATACACATACACACACATAGATGGTACGCTCTTATATACGAATTAATCAACCAACTACACTGGGAAAATACACTTGTACATGCATATAGACATACATATTATACACATACTCCATACACATACACACACATAGACAGTACGCTCTTATATACGAATTAATCAACCAACTACACTGGGAAAGATGTGCCCTGACAAACATAGCCATGTTCACATAAAAAAACACAGCTGTAATACAAGTCTCTAGGCCACTAAGCAATAGGGCAAATTCCGTGTCTAATTATCACTTCAAATAGCATCACCAGATTTAGAACAGAGAATCAAGGACTCACATTTCTATATTGTCTCTGTCCCTTCCAGTTTGGAGGACATAAAATGACATATTAAATAAAATCTTCAACAACCCAAGCTTTCTCAATTATCTATAAACTAGGATGTCATTATATAACTTCAAGTCGCAGTACCCCAGAAAAGGAAAAAAAAGGGAACGTGGGGTGAAGGCTACAAATTCTGCAGTATGGGATACTCTAACAGATGCTTGTGCTTCCTCTTAACAATTGTCAATCCCTGTCAGCATTTCCTATTCTTTCCCGGAGAAGAGACTCATCCTTTTGTTCTAACCAAGAAAATAAGTAAAGGACAACAAGAACATGGTTACAAACTTCAAGTGCAATTATTTATGGGGCATAGGAGTTTACAGTAACTCTTTGATGCCAGTTAAAGTTAAGCTACAGTATACACACTGAAACATACCTTCTTTTATCATTCTTTCCCATCTCAAAGCAGGAAAAAAAAATTTAAAATTAAAAATAAAAAAAAAAACAGAATACAGGACAAGAACAGTAGCTTAATTCCTTAACTCAGAAAGGTAAAGGAAGATAAAATAAGCACAGAAAAGTTCTAGAGCTAACTACTAAATATGGTTTAACAGGTGGACCATTTGACTAAGTTTACTCGGTAGAAAGCTGTGCTTTAACAGGCCCTTCATATTTACAAAGTTTGTTGGCAAAAAGGATCAAGAGAAAAATTTAGAGCATCCATCCGAACTAAGTAACATAAAAGAGACATCATATTTAGTTCGGCAACAGTAATTGAAAATGCATATACAGCTCAATAACGAACGGAACTACCTTAGACTCAAGCCACAAAGTGTCATTGAATTCACCAGGATTTGATCCACAAGGAACAAACGCAGCAACTTTTGATGCCAACTGATCAAATGTATGTATTTGAGTTTCCTTTTCAAATGCATTCATCTTAAGATCATCAAGGGTGAGCGCCCTCACGCCAGATTTACCCTCTATTAACCGCTTCCAAGTTGTCTCCACACCACAGCCCAAAGGTGTCACCATCCCTAATCCTGCACCATGAGACCATAAAGAATCAAATTGAACACCAACCAACAACTACATCCTTGCGACCCCTAAGTAACAAGAAGAAAGTTTTATTTGTTCTATATCCCCTATCATTATGAGAAATTCTCCTTAACACCAAAAGCAAGTAAAGACCCCAAAAAAGAAAAAAAAAAGAAAAAAAGAAATCAAAACTGCCAATTGCGAGGGTGCATAAGCACAAAAGTGAACAAAACATGAATCTAAAATAACAAAATAAAAGTATCCGTTCCCATATGTAAATGCTTATGCTCTTTCCACATAGAGAAGACGGCAGAGACCAAATTTAAAAGATTGGTTAACAATTTAAAAAAAAAACTTGAAATTTATACCAAAAGCATGTCAATCCCGTATTTAATAGGAAGTAAAAAAAACCAAAGAAATGAAAGGAAGAATCTTGGTGGTAGTTGAATTAGAAAAAAAAATATATTACCAGTGACGACAACTCTTCGAAAGGGTCGAGGGGGAGGAGGAGGAAATGGTCCAGAAGAGGAGGAGAAGAATCGGGAAAGTAGCTGTGGTCGAAAGGCATGAGAAGCAGGAGGAAGAGATGGGATAAGGAGAAGGGTACGTAGCCTCTTCATTTGTTTCTCAGAGATTTTGAAAAGGGGCTGTTCCCACCATTAACTGTTTGAACTTCGGCTGTTCATTGCCAGGCCGCCGGGAATGTGATGGGAGCGAAACTCTTGATATCAATCTGATGTCACTAGGACATACCCAATTAGTTCAAGAGTTATGGAAAGGAAGGTCAGGGATTCAATTCTTGCCAAAGGCAAAAAAGCCCTTTCCAAGCAAGTGCATAGTGTGGGAGTTTCCTTGGCCTGTAGGCTTGGCTGCAGTGCTGGGGGTCCTTATGCAGACTACTGTGTATATGACCAAGCTCCTGCTAACGGGCCGTTGGGTACCTGATTTACATTCCTACTGCAACAGTATATTTCAATAAGAGAAAAACTAAAGTTATTGTTAGAATCTGGAGAGGTTAAAAGAAATAAAAACAATGCTTCTATTCTTTGTTTGTTTCCAGTTAGACCTCCGTCTATATACATAGATGACATAATAATATGAATATAGTGTGTAATTATGTTAGTGAAGGAGTTAAGTAAATACAAATAAACAGTTTTCGATTAAATAGTCATAACCGTGTATTTGTACAAATAATGAAAGAGAAATATAAAAACAAAAAAAAAAAATCTGCTACTGTATAGTTTTCTGTTCCTCCAAACATCCATGAGATTACATGATCATTCCATGTGTTGTTTTCTAAATCTTTTTTTACTTTCTTTTTACTCGTGAATGAATCTTTTGGCAAACACAAAATTTTAGAGTGAATTTTATCAATCAAGGACGATTGGGGTTAGGATCTCCTCATTCCAAATCTCTCACCTCATGTAGCTTCAACATTTGCCTTTCCTGCCAAGTGTCGCGCGATGACGCGTGATGTGAGGGGAAAGTGGGTGAAGTGATCTTATCCCGGACGATTGAGGAGCGAATCTCATTTCGCTAGTACTAGCTACTTAAGTTCAAGTAGAGCTGTCAATCAAGCTTTGTGAGTCGAGTTTTGACAAACCTAATTCGGACATATAGAAAATATTAGGCTCACTCCTAAGCTCGACCGTATAAACTTAAATGTAACTCAAGATTGGTCCAATGAGCTTCCAGATGAGTTCAATCGGACTAAGCTCACATACTGTAAAAATAGACAGCAACCATTTGATTTTAAATTTAAACTTATTTATTCCATCAAACTTACATCAATCAAAAAGGTAGCCAAATTTTCATCATATATATACACACACACACACATACATATATATATATATACATATACATATATATGTACATATATATATACATATATCTATATCTGTATACATGTATATATTGCATAATAGGTATGTGTGTATATATGTGTGTATACATATACATTATATATGTATGTGGGCTAAGCTTAGAACGGACTGTCTTGTCAAATCTATGATCAGCTCACTTTTAATTTGGGTTGTAAATCTTGTCCGATTCGGCGCAACTTACAACATCGAAAGCTTGGCCTGTTATTTTTCGATCTGAACAATCCGAGCTCCAGCGCAGCCCTATTGACAGACCTAATTTCAAGTAGAATAATTGAACGGCCTTTTATCGCTATACTTATAATCGTGGGATTATTTTATTATCCTATACATAAAGTAACCTACAATTCCAATTGATGAGGCCGAGATCCTCACCGGGTGGATCAGAGGTGATCCTTGTGGTATGCCGTTAACTTTTCATCTGGATTCGTCAAAAGAACCTGAGAAGGAAGAGAAACGTTAGAGGCACAGGGCGCTGTCCTAGGAAAACCCTCCGACGCTCAAGTCAGTTATGAGAGTATTTGTAGGCATTTTATACTGGAATAAAGGTTTAGAATAAACCTGATTCAAGATCTCCTTCAAAATAAGGCCATTTGAAGGTTGGCCGAGATGTGTTGTAGGATTTCTCTCAGTGAGACTTAGGAAAATGGAATTCAGTTGGCTGAAGTTGGATCTCCTTCTTTCGTGTGGAAAGAGGTATTTTATAGGCGAGTTTGATAAAGTATGTCCCTCTGCCCGATGATGTGATTGTGACGTATCTGATATAGCGGTCTTGTCTGTTGCAAATATGCAGTCTGATGGGACATGTGCCTGTGACTGCAGCCGTGTTAGTGGTTGACTCTATGTCATGTAGGTCGGCCAGCAATGATGATCTTGTACTAAACCGGTCAATGCTTGACACCTGGAAAGTAACTCTGTAGAATTGTCTTGGTGGGTCCCAGATGGCAGTTGATAATATCTTTTCTGATCTTATCCGAGATACTTGGGTGGATCAGTGTTTATGAGAGCAAGACCGAGGCTAGAGCTCGGTGCTAATATAAAGCTGATGCCGAAGTTGATCCGAGGCCGAGCTGAATATACTTCCTTTAGAAGTGTACTGTTGATTCCTTTTATTTGCTGAGGTTGACTATAAACGGTTGCTTTGACTAAAGCATCGCCAAGCCGAAGTGTAATATGTCAAATTGTCCTTATAGGACTAAATTTCCAACCATTCTCGGTCATATTGAACAAGTGTCGACCTGACTCAGGCATGCGGCCGAGTTGACCAAGGCTTGAATTTGCCTTAACCACTTTAATAGACTTGCTTCAGCTAAAGTGAAGTATGGTCGAGCAGAAGTGCATTTCCTGTCGAACTGCAGGAGTTGATCATCCCAAACCTGGATTCGCCGTTGACTGTTTGTTGACTAACTGACGACTTGAGTCTTTCCTAAGCAGGTCGGATTTTGGCTCATCATTGTCCCCTAGATTAGTTTGGCCGAGCTGACTAGGAAGGACAGGCTAATCGATTCAGAGCTTTTAATGCGCTGTCCTTTCCAATATGACGTGTTGCCTCTGATTAGGCCGTACTACGCATTTACTGTCTGCGCAGAGTACGAGACGTCAATTATGCACCTTTTCATATCCGGCGGTTGCAGGAATTGAGAGCGAAAGCTTCGAGATGTCCCTTGAGATGCCAAGATGAAGGTCTATAAATAGGGCTTTCAGAGTTGCAATTCATTTCTTCTACCTTTTGCTCTCTCGCGCTTTTCTTCTCTGCCGTTACCCTTCCAGACTCCTCCCGCGATCTCAGTCTCCTCTGGTCCTCTTCCCTATTTTTCTCAGCTTTACTGTAAGTCTTCCTTTCTAGTTCATCATGTCTACTTCTTCTCATGATTCCCAAAACTTCTCCGAAGGCGATAGAGGAAGCTCTAATTCCCCATCTCCGTCTGGTAGGTCGGTCTCTGATGACCGTCCGATTGTGAGGTTGCATCAGACCACTGATGACGCTGCTCAGTCCAGCAGAGCCATCACCGTGGCTGATTCCTCGCCGGGGCGAGCAGAGATTGCTCCTGCTACGGCATCTGTAAACCCCCTAGTTCTGCAAAGGGCCCCATCCCTATTCACGGAGATACTTGAAAGAGGTCCGCCCTCTTCTTTATTCAAGAGTCTTTTTGTTCTTTGTCCGAGGCCGATCTAAACCGGATCTGTAAGACGTATAGAATTGACCGGGATCGGTTCGGCCCGGTTCTGCCTCTGCCAGGTCAGACTGCTTATAATCCTCCAAAGGATTATGAAGCAGTCTACGAAGAATACTTTAGGTCGGGGTTCAACCTTCCCATTCCTGAACCCTTTGTCCGAATTCTGCGTGCTTATAGTCTCAGAATTCCTCAAATCCAGCCAAATGGTTTGGAACTCATCCTTTGTTATCTTCTTTTTCTTAGAATAGACAAGTCTCCTTTCAATACGAATGTATTTAGAGCTCTTTTTTCTTGTCGGGTCTCGCATAGCTGGTATTACTTCAGCAAACGAGCTCCCACTAGCGAGTTCAATCTTGCTATTAACATCCCCACCTTTACCAAAAACTAGAAAGGTAAATTTTTTTATGTTAAGAAAGCTGAGCTGCCGAAGGAGAATATCTGGAAGTCTGGCAAGGCGAAAAACCTGAGGCCGAGCTCTGAATACTGCGATGAAGCAGCCAGACTTCGGAGCCTGCCCATCGTAATTGACTGGCAGAAGGTGGACTACGACATTTTAGCGGCACCTGACCTGAGCCATTTGGCTGTGGGTCAGAACTATCTGCCCATTTCTCCTGATAATTTGATCATTGTCAGAGGTTGGTCTTGAAACGCCTTAACTTTTGTATTTTTCTTACTTTCAGTTGATAGCTATTTCGTTCTTGATGCATGCTCAATGGATTCTGGCAACAATGACTATGCCAGTAAAATGGCCGAGGCGGCTGCGAGGAAAAGAGCTCGTCAAGCCAGATGGGTTGCCGCACTTTCTGCTGGGGGAACATCTGCGCCAGCTCTGCCCCCACCTGCGACCATTCCTATGGCCGAGCCCATATCTTAGCCAGTTAGGAATGAACCTGTTGGAGCGGCTGAACTTGAATCAGGTACTTTATTTTCTTTAATTTTCATCTTTTGTAGTGTTTAAAATTTCAACACTTGTCTTTTGATACACTTTTTTGCAGCTCTGCCGATTGTGGAAATCATGGATGAAGATGCAGAGACCCCTATTCAAACTCAGGTCTCCGCTGAATCTGATCCACTGGCCAAAGGGGTTGAAGGTTCCAGCCTTCGCCAACGAAAGAGGCAGAGGGGAGAAGGATCCTCGCAGATCCCGGACGCTGGCCCCTTCAGACTTCCTGAGGTAATCTTGCCTCAGACATCCGAGCTGCCTCCACCTCAACCTTCTGAGGCACCAAGGTTAATCCTTGGAGAATTCTCTGCTGAAGACTCTGCTGTGGAACTTCCCACAGCTAGACGTCTCAATCAAAGGATGGTCCTGCCTTTAGATCATAAAAGGTTCAGGGCCCCGTCATAAGAAGAGATGCTCAACGCCTTCCACATAAACCTGGCCCTGGTGAGCACCTCTTCTTTGAATATTTGTATTGTGTGATAACACTTAGAAAATTTTCTAACTTTGTTGCTTTAACAGATCCGAGCTCAAGAAATAGAAATCTGCGAGCGGGGCCAACAATTCGATGAGGAGCTCCAGACCAAAATGAAGGAGCTTGAAGAATCCAATCAACTAAGAGCTGAGCAGGCCAGGAGAATATCTGCTCTGGAGGCCGAGGTCACTACTCTCCGACAAGGTTAAGAAGAGGTTGGCATGATGTTGGCCACTTCCAACTCCAAGGTGGGCGAGTTGGAACACCAAGTGGCCAACTTAGAGTTTTCCTTCAACCAATCCTCCACCGAGAATGAGACTCTGACAAAGGAGCTGGCTGAGCTGCTACAACAGAAAGAAATCTTCGAAGAAAAATTGGGTCATCTGCCCCAACAATTGGCCGGAGCTGAGGCTAGAGCAGTGTCATATTCAGAAGGTCCCAGCTCTTTGAAGAAAATATGATATTACTACAGAGCTCGGCTATGGAGGTCGGCCAAACGAAGGCTATTAATGTCTGCTCAGAGATTTATCCCGAGTTAAACAAGAAAGATCCTCAGCTGGCTGATCTTTACAATTCAACTACTGCCCAAGAATTCAATACTCAATTCCAGCAATTATTGGAGGGGGCTGACTTGAGAGAAGACGAAGACTAGTCTTAGGATCTTTCTCTGTAACATTGCTGAGCAGACATTAGTGTACTATGTACTTGATTACTTTTATCAATGGAAAAGTTTTCTAATTATTTGTAACTTGTAGCTTTTCTTTATGTTCTGCTCTTTATTTCCGAATTTTCTGCTGTCTTTGTCTTTTAAACTTATTGTGACCGAGATCCAGTGTCGGCCTTAGCAAATAACTTTGCAATTAGTTTAACTGAAAATAGACTAAGTTACCAAGCTTTGTAGAATAAATCTGTTATTCTGCCGAGCTGAGCCAAGAGTTAGATGAAAATGAATCTTGCTTGAGATAATAAACTTGCTCTGCTTTAGTTGAGATTCAAGCTGAATGATGCTTAGTTATAATCTGTCTTTATTCTGACCTAGCCGAGGCACTTAGGCTGAGATAAGATTTTACGGCCTAGGTTTCTTTGAATGATGCTTAGTTATAATCTGTCTTTATTCTGACCTAGCCAAGGCACTTAGGCTGAGATAAGATTTTACGGCCTAGGTTTCTTTGTAGCGGATGAGATAATTCTGTTCAGCAATTTTTTTAAACTGAACGTTGTAGGACCGATCTGGACTCCAAGATCTGCTCTGCTGAATACTTCTTGGATTCTTCCAAGTATTTGAGCTGACTTCGTAAGTCTTTGAGCTGAGGAAACCATTTAGGTCGTTTGAAATAATGTGACCTTTTAGGTCATTTTCTCAAAAGTGCGAAACCTGTCGCTTTTTATGTGAAACCTGTCACATTTAGAATTCCCTTAAAACCATTAGGCAGAGAACATAAATGACCACCTGGGTCATTATTCAGAAGTGCGAATCCTGGCGCATTTCAGTCGAGACGTGAAACCTGTCATGTTCTTGTTGAGATGTGAAAACCTGTCACATTCTTGCCGAGATGTGAAACCTGTCACATTCGGAGGTCTCTTAAAACCATTAGGCAGAGAACAGAGATGACCTCCTGGGCCATTATTCAGAAGTGTGAATCCTGTCGCATTTCTGCCGAGACGTGAAACCTACCGAGATGTGAAACCTGTCACACTCGGAGTTCCCTTAAATCCATTAGGCAGAGAACATAAATGGCCACCTGGGTCATTATTCAAAAGTGCAAATCCTGTCGCATTTCTGTCGAGACGTGAAACCTGTCACGTTCTTGCTGAGATGTGAAAACATGTCACATTATTGCCGAGATGTGAAACCTGTCACATTCGGAGTTTCCTTAAAACCATTAGACAGAGAACAGAGATGACCTCTTGGGCCATTATTTAGAAGTGCGAATCCTGTCGCATTTCTGCCGAGACGTGAAACCTGTCACGCATTTCTGCTGAGATGTGAAACCTGTCACATTCTTGCCGAGATGTGAAAACCTGTCACATTCTTGCCGAGATGTGAAACATGTCACATTCGGAGTTCCCTTAAAACCATTAGGCAGAGAACAAAGATGACCTCCTGGGCCATTTTTCAGAAGTGCAAATGCTGTAGAATTTATGCCGAGACGTGAAACCTGTCACGCTCTTGCTGAGATGTGAAACCTGTCATATTCTTGCCGAGATGTGAAATCTGTCACATTCGGAGTCCCTTAAAACCATTAGGCAGAAAACATATAGTTGAACCCCCAACATGGGAGGGCATTTTATCAAAGCCTGGATGATGAATTAGCGGGGCTGAGCCGGACAAGAATATATACTGATCTTCTGATATCATAAGGCTGAGCTGAGCTGGACCAGAGATTTGATTAAAGATAGGCCCTTAGATAATATAAGGCCGAGCTGGGGAATATCTCTGCCCCCATTAATCAAGGTAAAGCTTTTCATATTCTATAAGGAAATAGGTCTTCTAGGCAATTTTACTGCCGCTTAGAAGAAGGTGCCGGGTTGAACTGTGTAAGAAACTTGAATAAGATATGATGGGGACTTCTAATACCATTTGTCGAGAAAAGCTCTGCTTAATATCTGGACAACTATGAGGATGCTAGAAGGATGAATCGTGATGCTTTCTTGGGCCTATGCTTTTAGGTCAGCAGTATACTTTCGGAGACCCTTCAATCTCTGCCCACCCAAATCTGAATCCTCATCTCTTGGCGACCTATGCTGATGCTCAGGTCGGTAACTTTCATCCGGAGGAGGTCTGTCAAAATCCAGCCTGTTATGCAGCCTTGACCTCGGATTGTAGAACCGTTGTAGGTGGCCGAGCTCGATTAGACGTCCAATCTCCTGGCCAAGCTACCTGCAATCTTCTGTATCATGCCCGATACCATGATGATAGAGGTAGTACAGTTGATGATTCTTTTTGTGGATTGGTCCTGTCAGAGGTTGAGGCTCTCTTGATAGACTTTTCTTCCTCATGTAGGAGAGAATATGGGCCTTTGAAGCTAGCAGAGAATTTCTTTCTTTTCCTCGGCCTCCCAACCAAATCTTGACAGAGCGCCTTTCTTGCAGCAGAGTTCTATTGAAAAATATGCTTGGATAATTTTCAAATTCATGATTTTAAGTGATGAATACATAAAAATATCATACATGGTGTTGTATGTGATTAAAAGTTAAAAAAGTTGAAAAATTTGACATCGATCTCTCAGGTTGTTGCACATCGATCGATCTATGTAAGGCAGTGAAAGTTCAAGACCTTACTGTGAGACATCGATCTCTAAACCTGAGACACATCAATATATGTAAGGCAGTGAAAGTTCAAAACCTTACTGTGAGACATCGATCTCTAAACCTGAGACACATCGATTGATCGATGTACATGGAACCCTCACTTCGATCGATCGATGTAGGTCAGAGACAAAACCTGAACCTTCCGGTGAGACATCGATCTCTCAAGCTAAGGCACTTCGATCGATCAATGTCTAGGGTTTTTAAAAATATTTTTGTAAAATATGTTAAAATGGTTGTTTTCATTTGTACATGATTTATATATGTTTATTATGTGATTATTATGTGTTTTTGATGGTTATAAATATATTGTGAACTAACGTGCCTTGGAAGTTTCTACAACTAACCAAAAAGGGCAAAATTGGTATTTTGAGTTTTGTAAGGCATGATATGGTGGAAATACTTCAAGGATATCTTCTTGTCTTATTCATTATGACAAAGATGATATTATGATTATTTCTGACCATCGGGGTCATTTCTGGAGTTTTCTCACACCAGGGGTATTTTGGTCATTTCACCCCTGAGGGTATTTTTGGTATTTTCACTCAAGGAATCCCTTGAGAATATTATTATCTTCATTCTGGAGCTGAATTATTATTAATTTGAAGATAATATGGTGATTCTCTATTTTATCCTCTCACATGATGATATTATTGACTATAGCTGGATATGTGACGATTTGAGATGTCACATTCTATTTTTTCTTGAAGACTCTATTTTATATGTTATTGGAGGTTATTATTCATCATTTTTCAGAGGATATCAAGGTCTTAAAGGTGTGGAAATGATCACGACATATAAGAAGAAATATCGGGGATTTTGGTGTTACACGTTGACATAATCTTGTCAACTATTATCTATTGATTTCTTCTTCGAAAATTTGAACTGCTACACATATATGTATGATCAAAAACGTGTATTACCAGCTGTGTATGAGGTGTTATTCATTTTATGAGTTGGTGACAAGTGGACCAATCAAAAAAGAGCTAGTTGGCAAAAGTTGCCAACTTGGAAAAATTGAAAACAATTGAATTATAGCCAACGGTCATGGCTATTCTTGGAAGATTTTTTGAGTCAAAATGGAGCTCTCACATGTCCTATTCTTGAGCTTGGAGTTGAGGATATTTTGGTGGTATTATCCTTTATTATTTTCTTCATTTTATAAAGGATAATCAAAAGTTATTTTTTTTTTGGAAAATCAAGAAGTAGCCAACGGATACTTGGTGGCTCTTGGAGATAATTTTTCATTTGAAATGTTCAAAGCCTCACATGCCTATGTTTATACCAAGAAGTTGAGGTATTATCTTCTTCATATTATCTACATTTTGTAAAGGATAAATGAGACATGCCAAGGTGGAAAAATCAGCCAACAAGGTGATATCCAAGGTGAACCAATTATGTTGTCTTATTTTGCCAAGTGTACAAGGCCAACAATTGATGAGAAGACATTTGGACTTGATGATGAAGATGGTGACACATTGGAAGTCTTATCTCCAAGGCTCAAGTCACACTATAAATAGAGGCAATGAAGAAGAAGATGAAACACACTTGAAGCTCACAAGCATTTGTTGAATTGTCTAGCTATCATCTTCTTTTTGTTGTTGTTCTTGTTCCATTCTTTGTAGCTAAGGTGTTCTTGTTGTTTTTGTTGAGCTACAAGCCTCTTGAGCTTCATTTGTAAGATTGATTAACCATTCTTATAAGGCTATATCAATAGGTTGTAGAGGTGTTGCAACTAAGTGTTGCTTAGAAGGTGATTATCCAAGTCTTGAGTAGGGTTGGTATATAACCCAAGGATCAAGCTTGGTTCTTATTGTAAGGTGATTCATTTCATAGTAAAATCTAAGGAAAGGTGTTCCTTGGGACTGGAGTAGGTCACATTGACCGAACCAGGATAAATACTCGGTGTTCTTGTCTTGTTTCTTCATTTCTATTTTCTGCCTGTTTTTACTGCAGTTTTCACATAACTTCTCACAATTTGAAAAAAAAATAGCCAAACACTTTCAAAATTCATGATTTTGGTGGAGTTATACTTCTGACTGTTAGCTTTCATTTTCAACAAGAATCACTTGATTAGAGCAAGGGAAAGTTAGTCTTTCAATCTCTGCAAGATAACTGCTCCAATCTGGTTGCAATCTGACTAGTTTTGAGAAAACTTAAATTCAGTATTTATCAAGAATTGTTTAAGGTTATAACCTTTTGGAAACATCATCTACACATCTTAAGGAGTGTTTTGATATAAAGATCAACCTTTTTGGTTGAGTATTCAAAGAGAAACGCGTTTTGCAAAATCAGCAACATTCTGTCCAATTCTGTCCAATTAACCATCTGAATCTTTTTATTTGTTTGAAGGGCTAAACGATCTTATTTTTGTCTGATTTTTGGACAGAGTCTTGTCAACACATTGAAGTTAAATTCTGGAAAGTTCCATAATTTTTGGAGTTGTGTACATTTATTTTTGAATTTTTCAAATACAGGTTCTTAATCTGAGGTGGTCTCAGATTCTGTTTTTAAAGGGGACTTTTACAAAGGGTAGTAGTGTAATTTCCGCTAACCACTATTCACCCCCCTCTAGTGGTGTTTATCGCAGGTGCATGGTCCAACAATTGGTATCAGAGCAAGGTCTACACCACTCAAAGAAGCAAGATTCAACACCATACGAATAATACAAGGCCAAGAAACAACAATTCATTATATACTGCTTGTCTCAAATCAAAGGTACATACAATGGCTATTGTTTCTCACAAAGGTGAGTTGGAAGGTATGTCTACACAACGCCCTCCTCTTTTTGATGGCGATAATTTTGTTCATTGGAAACTAAGAATGAGACTATTCTTAATGGCTATAGACATCGATTTTATGGTCTATTGTTGAAGATGGGCCGTACATTCCAATGAAAGTTGTACAAGTTAGTGGAGTCACACAAGAGGTTGAAAAATGTAAAAGTGAATGGTCATCGGAAGATAAAAAGAAAATGTCCATGAATGCTAAAGCTATGCAATTACTTTTGAATGGACTTACAACTTCTGAAGCAGGATATGTGTCAAATTGCACAAGTACACACGATATGTGGAAATCACTTGTATTAAAGCATGAAGGTGCTAGTGGTGTAAAAGTGTCAAAAATAAATATGCTTATGACTGAATTAGAGTCTTTCAACATGTTGCCGAACGAATCCATAACATCTATGGATTTGAAGATTACTAATATTTTCAATGCCCTTGAAGCTTTAGGGAAACCATTCTCGAACAATGAAAATGTTCAAAAGGTGTTGCGAAGCCTTCCTGCTGAATGAGATCCAAAGGTCACAGCAATTGAAGAGACGAAATTAATCACAAAAATGGACAAATTGATAGGCTCACTAAGAGTATATGAGGTAAAATTAAACCAACGAAAGTTTGAATCATCTAAGTCATCCGGTAAGTCAATAGCTTTCAAAACAACTGAAACACATGCTAGTAATGATGATAGTAATAGTGATGCTGAATTAGACGATGACTTGATATTGATAGCGAGAAAACTTAGAAAGTGTTTCAAACGTCCTAATAGGAATAGACAACGCTCTTCTTCTTTTTCTTCTCAACTTAGGAAAAATAACACAAACAAATGGTATAATAAAGAATTAAAGTGTTATGAATGCGGTCAAAAGGGACATATTTCATATGATTGTCCAACAAAGAAAAATAATAATAATAATAACAACAATAATAAACAAGCCAAGGAGAAGGAGGCACAAACTATAAAGACAAAGGAGTCTAAGGCAAGGAAAGAGAAACGAGCAATGAAGGTGAGCACATGGGGCGACTCATACGACTCAGAATCCGAAACTGAGGAAGCTCAAGTCTGCTTCGTATCCAACGAGGTAAGTTCTTCTTATGATAATGATTCTGATAGTGACATGGCATTTGATGAAATGTATGAAGAGTTATTAAGAATGCATGCTCACTGTTGTAGCGCCCCAGCCCGATACTGTCATCGGAACCAGTGCACCCGCCGTAGTCTACTATGAGAACTACGAAGCGTCAAAGCGGATCAAGCATTCATCATCTATGACGTAAGATAAATCAGCGGAAACATTGATAAATTTAAAACTTCATCGTCATTAAAACCAGAAAATGCAGCGGAATTAAAAAGTGTTTGGTCTTCTAGCTAACACAAATGTCAGAACAACATAATAACATTGAGTTTCCAATCTCAAGAAAATAATCTAGCATCTATCTATTCCCATGTCTGTCTTCCCACTGAGCCCACTCGCCATCGTCCTCGATAAATATCAACTCATATTCACACACGGCGAGTCACCAGTGTATAAATCATTGCCCAAAATATAGGTGCTCGGGTTAACCAATAGCATCTCAATAAGAATTTCTCAAAACAGATAAAGCACATATATGGTACACGGGTACGAGAACAAGCATGTATTAAAACAACGTATCACATAAGCAAGTCATAAACTAACCACGTTTCTTGCATATCAAGTCTCATGCTTCGTGTATCATGATGCATGTACTTCTTTAAAATCACACACAACACCCATGCATATGTCTTCTTTCATAAACATGTCATGCGTGTCATTTCACAAAACATTTCATCACTTAACATATCATATTCTTCGCGTAGCAGAACTTTATACCGCGTGGGTGATCAGTCCACAGCAAATAGAACTTTATACCCCGTGCTGAAAGGTCCACGGCCCCATAACATATAACTTTATACCCCGTGCTGAAAGGTCCACGGCCCCATTACACATATCATATATCCGTGCTGAAAGGTCCACGGCCCCATTACATATATCATATATTCATGCTGAAAGGTCCACGGCCCCATAAAATAACTTTATTTTCCGTGCTGATAGGTCCACGGCCCCATAAAATACTTTATACCCTGCTGTTGATTCACAGATCACGCTTTTATACCCTGCTTTCGCAGGCGTGACTTTTATACCCTGCGATCAACCAGCAGCCATTTTGTCTTTCGAAAACTTTACATCTTTCTTGTAAACACATATTCTTTTGCAAAGCAAATCTCAAATCAATGCAAATGCCCATGTCATGATGCAGGATGCACATGTACCTTCGTATCAAACATGTAACACACACACACACATACATCATACATATCAAGTATACAGTTTTGCACCTCAAACACTCCATGTTCGTATCTTTCCAAGCCCATTCATCTTACTAATTCACTCGGGATTCAATCTTATTCTTACTTAATCAAACTTACCATCTACACCTCAATTACACCTCAAATACCTTTGCGTTTCATGTTCAAAAGAAGTGTATAAGGTTACTACACGTACATAGGGCGCCTAAAGGGTCAAAAGACTTCCAGTATACTTGGAACGCCACATGAGGCGCCTAAAGTGACATAAAGCGCCTATACTAGGCGTTCAAAGTGTTCGGGGATGTGCCGTAGACATTGAACGCCTACATGAAGCGCCTAATGTGACATCGAACGCTACATTAGGCGCCTAATGTGACATGAAGCGCCTAATGTAGGTGTTCGAAGTGTTCGGGGATGCTTCAGGACACATTGAACGCTACATTAGGCGCCTAATGTGACATAGAGCGCCTAATGTAGGTGTTCGAAGTGTTCTGACGGTTCTAAACTGCAGTTTTCCTGCAGTAACTTCCTCCCATCATCTCCCTCCTTCAACCCTTTCATGTTAGGCCTCTCAAGATCCATCTTACCATCTAGATTCATCGTTCTTAACACACATCTAATCATGAATTGATGCTTAGTTATGTCTAACAATATCCACTCTTAACCTTCAATCATTCACCACCTTCAAAAGTTATCATCAACATTCCCAACACAACAAGTCTACAACAATGACATCACTCATCCTTCAATTCCCTGCACTTACTCTCAAACGTCTAAGTGTAGACAATCAACACAAGAATAGAACAAGACAATAAGCACATCAAAATATACACTTTCATGGGCATGCTTGACAAACAACAAAGCACCACACAACTATCTTCAGAAATATGGCCCAAAGAACAAGACTTTACGCAACTAGAAACAAAACTTACATATAATAAAGCTTTTAACATAGACAGGACAAGATTACTAATGTGTGATTCAAGTTTTCTCTTTGTAAGAACATAGGGCCTAAAGTATCAAAATTTGCGTAAAGCGTATAGAAAGATTACTTGCCTTGGTTTCTAGTTAACCTTACGGATTTACTGCAGAATTTCAGCAAAGATCGCACCTAGATTGGCCTTCTTCCTTCCTTTTCCTTCTTCTCTTCTTCTTCTTCCTCTCCTTTCTCCTTCTCTTTTCTCCTGCAGTTTTTCTCTCCTTTTTCTCTGTTTTAACCGCCCCTATAGGCTGAGATGGGGAGTTATACTAAAAGTGGTGTAACTCCCTATCTCTTAGTAGGGACTATTTTAATAATTTCCCTTAATTACCCTTAATTCTACTTTTAACCCCTTTTTTCTTGTTTTCCTATATTTTATGTAACTAAGTCCCATAACCTACAAAATTAATTAAATTGCACTTAAAATTGACTTTTAAGTATTGATAGCCGTACTTAAGAGTCACGGGGTATGACAACTGTAAGAGGCTCTCTAAAGAAAAGAAGAAACTAATTGAAGAAAATGACAAGTTGAAGACGTCCAACTTGGAGTTTTCCGATCAATTAGAACCTTTTAAACAAGAGTCTACTAATACTCTTGATTCTTTAGAGAATAAAATTGAATCATATAGGAAAGATGAACAAAAGTTAAAAACAGAAAATAATATGTTAAAGTCTAAGTTGGAAAGTTGCGAACATGAGATAGTATAACTTAAGTCTTCTAAACTTAACTTAGAAAAAATGTTAGAAAAATTTAAATAGGTTGCTAATATGTTAGAACACTAATATCATCATAAAAGTATGGAAATGATAAAACCGGGTTAGGATATAAAGAAGAAAATGTGAAAGTAGATAAAAAGACTAAGTTTGTCTCATCTAGCACAAAGTTGCCATATAATACAACAAAATCAACTTTGCCTTCTGCTTTTTCTTCTACACCTTCTTTTACTAATATCAAGGCAAAAATACAACACGCACCCACACATATACACACGTATAAACATACATCTAGGCCTAATTTTTCATCTAGACAACCTAGAAATTATGCATATATATATATATATATATATATATATATATATATATATATATATATATATACGAATACAACTAGAAAGAACAAAATGCACCCAACTTATTATGAACTTAAGTATAGGCAACACTCATATAAGTCCTATAGAAATGCCTATGAACACACTTATATAGCGCCATTCAAGAAACAAAATCACATGCCTTATACACATTATAAAAATCGGCCATCATATAATGATTATCAACCATGGCGCAACATGTACAATAATGCATCTTCACGTATGTGGAACGATCATCTATATACTAATTCTTCTTATTTTACAAATTATAAAAACGCTAAAAATGTGCCTAGAAGGTATGTTCAAGTTTGGATACCTAAGGGATATCTAAACAAGAAAAGTGCCCCTAACATTCAAGGACCCAAATAAAGGGTACCTAAAACTTTGTCTCCGTTGTAGGACAAACGCAAGAAATGCAAGAATGAGGCAAAGTCAATGAATCTAAAAATCAAATGGTTTTTAGATAGTGGATGTTCAAGACATATGACGGGAAATCCCAAACTATTCACCGAACTTGAACATATTGATGGTGGAAAGGTGACATTCGGTGACACCAACAAAGGAAAAATTGTTGGAAAATGAACAATCGGGGACCCTAACACATTTCAAATATGAAATGTGTTGTTAGTAAGCAATCTCTCTTATAATTTACTTAGTATTTCTCAACTTATAGATTGCGGTTATAATGTCTCTTTTCTTCCCACTTCGTTTGATATAATAAATGAAAAAGGAGAAATAGTTTTAAAAGGAAATAGGGATGGTAACATTTATACTCTTACCTTAGATAATATGTTAGATGCTAAGGTTAAGTGTTTGATATCACATAACTAAGATGTGAATTTATGGCATAGAAGATTAGGCCATATAGGAATTTCAACCATTAGGAAATTATCTAAAAAGAATTTAATTAGAGGTATGCCTAAGTTAGACTTAGATAATTTTTAAATGTTTAAAACATGTATTAAAGGAAAACACATTAAAGAAACATTAAAACCAAAACATGAAGTGAGTACTAGTCATGTGCTAGAATTACTTCACTTAGACTTATTTGGTCCAAGTAGGACAAGAAGTCCAGGTGGACACTACTATGTGTGTGTCATAGTAAATGAGTACTCACGCTACACATGGACATTGTTCTTAACACACAAAGACGATGCTCTATTGGTAATCGAAACTCTTATCCAGCAACTTGAAAATATATACGAAGAAAATGTCAAAAGAATTAGAAGTGGTAGAGGTGGAGAATTTAAAAACAAAGATATAATAAATTTTTGTGAATTACATGGAATAAAACATGAATTCTCACCACCTAAAACACCACAACTCAATGGAGTTGTTGAATGCAAAAATAGAAGAATTCAAGAAGTTGCTAGCACTATGCTATGTGAAAATAAATTAACTAAATATTTATGGGCGGAAGCTGTTAGTTGTGCATGTTATATAATAAATAGGCTTTATATTAAAAAAATTAAATAAAACACCTTATGAGTTGTTAAACAATAGACAGCCTAAAATAGATTATCTCAGAGTATTTGGATGTAAGTGTTTTGTGTTGAACACCAAGGATAATATAGACAAATTTGAACCAAAGTCTATTGAATGTATATTTGTTGGTTATTCAACTAATTCTAGAGCGTTTAGGTGTTATAATCCTGCATCTAGAAAAATAATTGAATCTATACATGTGAAATTCAATGAAAATGCATGCTTTGAAATTAGTGATAAAAATCAACATACACAAAAAACTAATATTGAAAATATGTTTGATGATGATGTATTAATTGAGCCTGTAATTGATCATCTATATCCAACTACCCCTGAACAAGACATGCATGAACCCTTAGATGTAATAAATGAAGAAACTTTGTAATTAGAAGATAATACAACTAATGATCAAATTACATATGATAATGTTCACACTAATGAAACATTTGAACAAAATGAGGGTGAACCTAGTCAATCTAGGAATTGGTGACATCCTAGAGAACTAATGATCAAGGATCCAAGTGTTGGGGTTAGAACACGTAGAAATATAAGTCAACTTGAAGGACATATCTTAATCTCACAATTAGAACCTAAGAATGTAAAGGAAGCCTTAGGTGATATATCTTGGATAGATGCTATGCATGAGGAATTAAATCAATTCACAAGGAACGATGTGTGGGACTTAGTACCTAAACCCGAAAACAAATCTATAATAGGAACGAAATGGGTGTTTAAGAATAAAATGGATGAACAAGGAAAAATTGCAAGAAATAAGCCTAGACTAGTCGCACAAGGTTATAATAAACAAGAAAAAATAGATTATGAACAAACCTTTACACCAGTTGCACGACTAGAAACAATTAGATTGTTGTAGGACCTGTAAGGCACCACTAGAAGGGGGTTGAATAGTGGGTGCGGAAAATTTGTGTTTTAAAATATTTTTACCCAAAAACCAAACTTCTGAAAACAGTTTCTGTTTTCAGATCCTGTTTTGAAACGTTTGAAAAACTAGGTTACATGCCTTTAAAAATTCTGAAATTTGGAGAGATTCTAATCTTAGATGTTCTGAGTATCTTCTAAAAATTTCAGATTAAAACTCAACCTCTAACCCCTTGAAAAATCGTTTGTGGCCAGATTGCTCAAATCTGCCAAAAACAGTAGTCTGATTTGAAAATTTTATTCCGATTAATCCGTAACTCCAAATGGTCTGAGAATTTAATGGAAAACCCCTTAAGATATTTATTTTAATGGGTTGAAAAGTTTTGAAAAATTCCTTTAGGAAGTATGTCAAATACGTTCAAGTTCTCAACCTTTGGAAGTCTGAAAATTAGATTGCACTAGTCTAAGAACTATTAACGTTTGATTGACTTATAGTTATCCAAATGGGTTGAAACTTATGTAAAATGAAACTTAAGAGGTGTGGCTATGTTTCTGCAAAGTTTGGTAATTTTTGAAATTTGTTTGATATTTTTACTAATGCAATGAAGAAGATGCAAAGTACTGGAAACTGAAAGTAAAGTGCTAAAAGTAATAACACCAAGAATTTTATACTGGTTCGGTTAACACAACCTACTTCAGTCTTCGAGGACACCTTCCTCGGTTGTCACTAATCACAAAATAACACCTTACCACAAGGGTTGCTGGAGTTACACACCAACTCCAACCCTTTACACAAACGTTATAAGCAATCACACCTTTCACAAACACCACCACCGAATGGATGAATGATTGATCACACTTTGATCAACCTTGTACAACAATGAGCGTGTATGGTGGTCTATACAAAGCCCATTCAATATATTTGAATATAAGAACAATAGGCTTGAGAGAGAAGAAGAAAGAAAGGTAGAAGAAGAAAGTAGAAGACACTTTTTTCACTTGAGAGAATATGAGAATTGTCTTGCTTTTGTTTGGCTCTCTTCTATTCTTTTTATGACAACATGGCCGCCTCCCCAGGGCTTTTCTTCACCTTGAGAATTCTCTTTTATGTCCTTGGAAGAATTTCTTGTGTACATGTGACACCATCTTGCTTACTTGGCACAACTTGATTGGATGAATGTCTTGACCTTGCTTACTTGTCACTTGATGATTGGTCCAACTTGTCATCATTTAGTGTGCTGTAAAAATCTGATTAAAACTCATAAAACATGTGGCAATTAGTAGTCAAAAGGTTACCAAACAATCACACATTAATCCCCCTTCAATTTTGGAAGACAATTGAAGACAAATACATGCTAAATTCGTCCATAACAAGGAACATGTGCTGAAATTTCAGCATGTGTTGTATTTTGAATTGTTTCCTTGTGTATTGCACTCTTCAATGTCACCAATCATGTGTGGCTTATTTTTCACCAATCAAAGTGCAAAACAAGTGTCAAATAAGCTCCACCTGAGCTCCATCATGGCTGAAGTGGCGTGTGATATGGCTTGTACATGTGCTGAATTTCACTTTTGTCAACTATGTCAAATATTACACAATAATTACACATATATGGTATATTCCAATCAGCCATAATTTGAATATTCTAGAACACTTTAATATGTCTTGAATATGTAAAAAGTGTCTAGATACATGTTACATGTCATGCCAAAAACGTTCCATGTGTTGTGTTTGTAGAAAACTGAATTTTCGACTTTTGTCGAGTACGCGGATTTTTTCCGATTAAATTCAAACTTTTTGCACATGTTATATATATATTATGTCACACATAATATACATAAAATAACTTGAATATTCAGCTCTAATGGCTGAGTAAAGTGGCATCTCACGTGCTTAAAAAGATGAATTTGGAATCTCCACAATTTGGCCTTAATTGAGGGTGATTTGTGTGTACCAATATGGAATGATTTTATGGCTGAATATACCATGTAGGCCACGAAATTTCTGGCCATTTTGGAAGTGTAGGGGCTGGCCATCTATATATGGCAAGTACGTGACACGTTGGCGAAGTTTCGGTAGTCACACGATACGACAATTTTTGGTTTACAACCTTGTAACATGTCGTAATAATTTTGTCATCACCATGAATTATATCATATGATGTAAGACCTAAATATACTCATAAATATGAGGTAAGTATAGTGGTGTGACGTTGACGTACGTTCGTAATACATATAACGTGTCGGTAGTACGTTGGAATATATACTTATTGTGCCTTTTAAAAAAAATCTAAATAGATATATAAATATATATAAAAACGTGTGAAGAGGTGGGAGGAGACTTTCCATTCATCAATTTGTTGCCTTCATGTCTTTTCCAAATATATCTCAATTTAATGAACTACTTAGTTAATTTAACTAAAGTATTTCACTTAATGAACTAGTTTAGTTCATTAATGGTGGCACCTGAAAATAGTTCAAACACAACAAATGTTTGTCATTTGATGTAAGATTTAAAGCTTCATGACTTGTTAGTACGGCAACATTATATATAAAGTATATAAGGCAAATTTTGTCGCAAAAACGTGTCAAGTAATAAATTGTGTCATGTATTTCTTTAACACACGTTATTTAAATCATGCATTTTGTGAATCACTCAGACTCTTTTTCTCAACAATTGTTACTTGCAATTGCAAGTCTAAGCAATATTAAACTCTTCCAAATGGATGTCAAGAGTGCATTCTTGAGTGGATACATCCAAGAAGAGGTGTTTGTGAAACAACCCCCTGGATTCGAAGATCCAAAGAATCCTAACCATGTTTACAAGCTTAAGAAAGCTTTATATGGTTTGAAACAAGCTCTAAGAGCTTGGTATGATAGATTTGCGAACTTTCTTATTGCAAATAATTATCTAAGGGGAACCATAGATAACACATTATTCCTAAGAAGAAAAGATAATGACTTATTAATAGTTCAAATCTATGTAGATGATATAATCTTTGGTTCAACCAACCCTACCTTAGTAAAAGGCTTCGAAGAATGTATGAAGTCAGATTTTGAAATGTCAATGGTAGGAGAATTGAACTATTTCTTAGGACTCCAAATCAAACAAACCCCTCAAGAAATTCACATTAGCCAACTTAAGTATGTTAATGATATGATTAAGAAGTTTGGCTTTGAAGAGTTGAAACCAACAACTACCCCCATGAGTGTCAGCACCAAACTTGATAAGGATGAAAATGGTAAACCTTTTGATGACACACTCTATAGGTCTATGATTGGATCACTGTTATACTTAACCGCATCAAGACCTGACATCATGTTTAGTGTGTGTATGTGTGCTAGGTTTCAATCTTGTCCTAAGGTATCTCATTACAATGCAGTGAAAAAGATCTTTAGATATCTTAAACACACACCTCACTTAGGACTTTGGTATGATAGAAACACTAAGTTGGAATTACACCCATATAGTGATGCTGATTATAGTGGTTGCAAATTAGATAGAAAATTCACTAGTGGTACGTGTCAATTCATAGGAACCAACTTGATTTCTTGGTTTTCTAAAAAGCAAGCTACTGTAGCTCTTTCTACCACCGAAGCCGAGTATATAGCATTGAGTTTGTGTACTATCCAAATACTTTGGCTTAAACAGTAACTTAGTGATTTTGGCATTAAAATGAATAAGATTCCAATTTTCTGCGATAGCACAAGTGCAATCAATCTTTTTCAAAATCTGGTGCTTCATTCTCAGGCCAAACACATTGAGGTGAGATACCACTTTCTTCGAGATCATGTTCAAAATGAGGATATAGTAATAAACCATATAAGAACTGTTACGACCCGAGGTTCCGGGCTAGTGGAAATGATGAAAATAGAACGCAAATACGATGTTGATGAAATTACAGTGGAATTTTAAATTTCTATTTAGAATTAATAAAGACATCGACATTAAATATCGGGGTTAGAAACACACATAAAATAACCTTAAGGTAAGTTAACGGATATAACGAGACTGGTTGGAACTAGACAATGACTGTATCGGACATACAAGGTATTTAAATAAATTAGTCGGTAGCAACATAAGTCGATAGAGATAAATCAAACCGAATAAAAATACCTGATACGATAACTATAATACACACTAGTATCATATTTTTTTTCACTTCATCCTACATGGCAATAAAAGACAAAACCCTTCCCATATTTCCCTACATGGCTGCCCACCCCTTATCCAAGTGGGGGAATCTCTACTTTCTTCACATGGCAAACAACTACCACTTACTTTACACACTTTTACACCCATTACTCACTTTCTTCTATTCTATTTCACATGCCACAAAACAATAATTTATCTCCTTCTTCCTCACCATTCACGTCAACTACACCACAAAAAGGAAGACAACTCTTTTTATTTTAACTATTACCACCTCCTTTTTCTTTATAAAATTATAATACACCACTATCTATTCACTTTCTTACACCAAACAATTAATTTTTTCCTTTTTCCTCTCCAACTTTCGGTTGAGGGTAAACAAGAGGACAACCCTCTTTCTTTTCTTCACTTCACCCATTTTACATTTCTTACACTACACAAAACACTCCCTCCTCTCTCCTCCAAGCAAACAAAGTCTCCAACTCCTTCATTTCCTTCTTGGCCGAAAGTTTCTCCTTCAACAAGGAGAAGATTTTCTTCTCCTTTCTTCACACCAACCTCACTCAAATCAAGTACCATAAACACTCCATCAACTAAGAAAGATTCAAGAAGGTTGTAGCATGTAGAATCAAAAGCAAGTAAGGTAAGAATTTTATGAAGTTAAGTTTGATTCTTCCATATAATTAGTTTCATAAGTTGTACACTAACTCTCCTTTTTGGGCATCATAACCGTATACACCAAGGAGAAGGAGGAGAAGTATGTTCTTCAAATCCAAGTGAAGGAATCACCATCTAAGAGTAAGAAAGTAAATCAAGGCAAGTATTCTTCCTAGATCCTACATGGTTTTACAAATACTAAGTATTTATGCTCATATCAAAGTTGGATCATCATGTAGTATGTTCAATATTTCTTCTCAAGCAAGTATAGATCTAAGTTTAGAGGAAATATACAATGATGTATATTTGATATTTTCAAACATGGTTATGTTAAAGTATGCATAGTATGAAATATATATGTTGATATATATATATGTATAAGTGTATAGATCTATATATATACATCCACGGATCTACACATATATGTCTATATATATATGTATAAACGTGTAGAGGTATACATATATGTATACGGTTTTGGTATTAATACATATGTGTATATACGGTTTTGAATGTATTAATGTGTATATATATACGGTTGTAGATGCATATATATACACATAGATTTTATATATAAGTATGTGTAGTTGTATAGATAAATATATATATGGTTCTATATATATATGTTTATAGATGTTTAGATTGCATATATGTATATACGTTTGGGAGTATGAATAATTGTATATACATATGGCTATTGTATAATATATCATAAAATGATTTTATACATGTATAAACATATATTTATTTTGGATAGTTTTTAAATATATATATATATATATATAATATATATATATATATATATTTCGGCCATAAGGCCATTTTTAAGTTAAAATATGTTGTTACATATTTTATGTATACATATATGTATAATATATATGATAAGATATGAAAATGAATAAGTTTTGGATATTACATAATATATCACAAAATGACTTATATATGTATATATTATATACATATAGGTTCGGCCTTTAGGCCTTAGTAACAAAGATGATTTCATCATATTTTTATAAGTATATATGTATATATGATGAATATGTTAAGATATGAAAATGAATAAGTTTTGGATATTACATAATATATCACAAAATGACTTATATATGTATATATTATGTACATATATGTTCGGCCTTTAAGCCTTAGCGACAAAGATGATTTCATCATATTTTTATAAGTATATATATGTATATATGATGATTATGTTAAGATATGAAAATGAATAAGTTTTGGATATTACATAATATATCACAAAATGACTTATTTATATATACTATGTACATATAGGTTCGGCCTTTAGGCCTTATTGACAAAGGTAATTTCATCATATTTTTATAAGTATATATGTATATATGATGAATATGTAAAGTTATGAAAGTAGGCTAAGTATGTAATTTATGTATTATGTTATGAAAAGTAGGAAACATAAATAGTTCATATTTATGTGTGCGTAAGTATAAGATTACTAACTTTTATAGTGTATGTGTATGATATGTTACATGTTATGTATACTAACATAATAGGTTATGATAAGATGTAAGTTATGAAATCTAAGACGAAATGTTAAGGTAATTAGAAATTTCATGATGTAGGCGTTTAAATTATGAATTATGATATGCATGTATGGAATAGACGCTACCAAATTATTGTGTTTGATAATAGAAAAAGGGGGCTGTTTTAGTATGATGGTCGAATGGTATTTATTTGTAGGTGAAAATGGTATTTTGTTTAAGTTGTGATATGTAGAAGGAAATTAAGTGAATGATGTTACTAGTGGTGGTATGACAAGATACCCGTATTTGACCGAGTCTCACGTTGCATGAAAACAAGATTTGCAAAGTTATGTTGTCACATCTCATGTTTTTAAAAGTTCATATGCATAGGAATAATAAACACGAGACGAATGATTCCAATGAGACACGATATGTTATGTTATGTTCATGATCATGATTATGTTATGTTACGTTGAAGCGCTGTCCTGACATCGGGACCGGAGTGGTAGATGTCAGGGGCCCATGTTTACGTTACGGTTGAGTGTAACACCGGGTCTGGGACACGGGATCTCAGTCATAATGCGTCACCGTTAGCACATGTGCATATGATTCATGATGTTATGTCGCACATGTACAAATACGGGGAATCATTCGGTATGTCGTGCGTTATTATTCTTATGAAAAGTGCTATAACCAATGATGTAAATATTATGTCTTCATGTTATGAAAAAGTCATGTTATGCAAGTTATGAATATGTCATGTTATGCAAGTTATGAAAATCATGTCAAGTTATGAAAAGTCACGTTTATGAAAAGTCATGTTTTATGCATCACGTCATGACCATGTCACCTTAGGGTTATGATTAAGAATTCTTTAAGTATATGATAGCACTACAGTGGACAATGTAGTGTTAAACATGAGAATGTAGTACATATAAGATATGCAAAGATGGTATAAGTTATGGATTAGAAGTTAAGTATGGATATAGTATAATGTTTTGGATTAAGCAGAATGAGATGCTGTTATGCTATGTATGCTTTGAAATCTTCCTAATTTATCTGCTTTCAGTTTACAGCAGTTTACAGATATGATATGATACTTTACTTGATAGAAAGGAGACGTGCTTATTATATTCAAAATTTATGATTATTATGATTTGTCACCCCGTCTCCCCATGTATGATCCACATGTCGTATCTGGTAAGACTACTTGCTGAGCGATTAAAAGTCGGTGGCTATCGCTCATACTTGCCTCATTTATAATTTTCCAGATAACAGGTATCAATATACAGGCTCGTTGAAGACATGCTAGATAGACCATTGATAACGAAGAGCATACTGAGAGATTATTTCGAAGGAATTAAGTTTCGGATAATGATGTATGATATATGATTTCAGTATTCTATATATGATGATTGTACAGTTTATGATGTAGTACAGTGCATGTCGATGAAGATTTGTTTATGTTATGTTGCTTCCGCTTATTGATTCATTATTCACGTCGACATGTACATGTATAGTATCGACGCTTTGTACTCTATGGGGTAGAGTACGGCGGGTGCACTGAGCCGGAACTCTGGTTTCGGGCGGGGCGCTACAAGAACTGATCACCAAATAGCTGATATCTTTACCAAACCCCTTAATCAAGCAACTTTTGAAAACTTACAAGCCAAGTTAGGTATGATGACTTACGATGCCATTGCGTAGTTCTATCTTTTGCATGATTTGCAAAATAAAGGGGTAGATAGAATAAGAACATGATTTTAGTTGGTAAGTCATAATTTGGTCGGTTGATGCTAAGTTTCAATTGGTATAAGTTGAGCATAGGTTAAGGGGGAGAGTATAATTTGAGGGGGAGCATATGAATATATGAGAGTTGAAACTTTAAAAACAATGTGAAAACAATTGGTAATTGGTTGGAGATTAGTTTCTAAAACAATTGGTACAAATTTGGTGAAACAATTGATAGATTTATGATAAACAATTGGTTATAAGTTGTGACATGAAAATCATGTTAGGTTATTTTGAAAATCATCCAAAAGGGGGAGAATGTTGAAAAATATGTTTGGATAATTTTCAAAGTCATGATTTTAAGTGATGAATACATAAAAATATCATACATGGTGTTGTATGTGATTAAAAGTTAAAAAAGTTAAAAAAGTTGACATCGATATCTCAGGTTGTTGCACATCGATCGATCTATGTAAGGTAGTGAAAGTTCAAGACCTTACTGTGAGACATCGATCTCTAAACTTGAGACACATCAATCTATGTAAGGCAGTGAAAGTTCAAGACCTTACTGTGAGACATCGATCTCTAAACCTGAGACACGTCGATCGATCGATGTACATGGAACCCTCACTTCGATCGATCGATGTAGGTCAGAGACAAAACCTGAACCTTTCGGTGAGACATCGACCTCTCAAGCTAAGGCACTTCAATCGATCGATGTCTAGAGTTTTTAGAAATTTTTTTCTAAAATGTGTTAAAATGGTTGTTTTCATTTGTACATGATTTATATATGTTTATTATGTGATTATTATGTGTTTTGATAGTTATAAATATATTCTGAACTAACGTGCCTTAGAAGTTTCTACAACTAACCAAAAAGGGCAAAATTGGTGTTTTGAGTTTTGTAGGGCATGATAAGGTGGAAATACTTGAAGGACATCTTTTTGTCTTATTCATCATGACAAAGATGATATTATGATTATTTCTGACCATCGGGTTCATTTCTAGAGTTTTCTCACACCAGGGGTATTTTGGTCATTTCACTCCTGAGGGTATTTTTGGTATTTTCACTCAAGCAATCTCTTGAGTATATTATTATCTTCATTCTGGAGCTGAGTTATTATTAATTTGAAGATAATATGGTGATTCTCTATTTTATTCTCTCACATGATGATATTATTGACTATAGCTGGATATGTGACGATTTGAGATGTCACATTCTATTTTTTCTTGAAGACTCTATTTTATATGTTATTGGAGGTTATTATTCATCATTTTTCAGAGGATATCAAGGTATTAAAGGTGTGGAAATGATCACGACATATAAGAAGAAATATCGGGGATTTTGGTCTTACACGTTGACATAATCTTGTCAACTATTATCTTTTGATTTCTTCTTCAAAAATTTGAGTTGCTACACATATATGTATGATCAAAAACATGTATTAGCAGCTGTGTATGAGGTGTTATTCATTTTATGAGTTGGTGACAAGTGGACCAATCAAAAAGGAGTTAGTTGGCAAAAGTTGCCAACTTGGAAAAATTGAAAACATGTGAATTATAGCCAACTGTCATGGCTATTCTTGGCAGATTTTTTGAGTCAAAATGGAGCTCTCACATGTCCTATTCTTGTGCTTGGAGTTGAGGATATTTTGGTGGTATTATCATTTCTTATTTTCTTCATTTTATAAAGGATAATCAAAAGTTATTTTTTTTGGAAAATCAAGAAGTAGCCAACGGATACTTGGTGGCTCTTGGAGATAATTTTTTATTTGAAATGTTCAAAGCCTCACATGCTTATGTTTATGCCAAGAAGTTGAGGTATTATATTCTTCATACTATCTATATTTTGCAAAGGATAAATGAGACATGCCAAGGTGGAAAAATCAGCCAACAAGGTGATATCCAAGGTGGACCAATTATGTTGTCTTATTTTGCCAAGTGTACAAGGCCAACCAATGATGAGAAGACATTTGGACTTGATGATGAAGATGGTGACACATTGGAAGTCTTATCTCCAAGGCTCAAATCACACTATAAATAGAGGCAATGGTGAAGAAGATGAAACACACTTGAAGCTCACAAGCATTTGTTGAATTGTCTAGCTATCATCTTCTTCTTGTTGTTGTTCTTGTTCCATTCTTTGTAGCAAAGGTGTTCTTGTTGTTTTTGTTGAGCTACAAGACTCTTTAGCTTCATTTGTAATATTGATTAGCCATTTCTATAAGGCTATATCAATAGGTGGTAGAGGTGTTGCAACTAAGTGTTGCATAGAAAGTGATTATCCAAGTCTTGAATAGGGTTGGTGTATAACCCAAGGATCAAGCTTGGTTCTTGTTGTAAGGTGATTCATTTCATAGTGAAATCCAAGGAAAGATGTTCCTTGGGACCGGAGTAGGTCACATTGACCGAACCAGGATAAATCCTCGGTGTTCTTGTCTTGTTTCTTCATTTCTATTTTCTGCCCTTTTTACTACAGTTTTCACACAACTTCTCATAATTTGAAAAAAATAGCTAAACACTTTCAAAATTCATGATTTTTGGTGGAGATATACTTCAGACTGTTAGCTTTCATTTGCAACAAGAATCACTTGATTTGAGCAATGGAAAGTTAGTATTTCAGTCTCTGCAAGATAACTGCTCCAATCTGGTTGCAATCTGACTAGTTTTGAGAAAACTTAAATTCTGTATTTATCAAGAATTGTTTAAGGTCATGTCCTTTTGGAAACATCATCTAAACATCCTAAGGAGTGTTTTGATATAAAGATCAACCTTTTTGGTTGAGTATTCAAAGAAAAATACGTTTTGCAAAATCAGCAACATTCTGTCCAATTCTGTCCAGATTGACCATCTGAATCTTTTTATTTGTTTGAAGGGTCAAACAATCTTATTTTTGCCTGATTTTTGGATAAAGTCTTGTTAACACATTGAAGTTCAATTTTGAAAAGTTTCATAATTTTTGGAGTTGTTTACATTTATTTTTGAATTTTTCAAAACGGGTTCTCAATGTGACGTGGTCTCAGATTTTGTTTTCAAAGGGGATTTTTATAAAGCGTAGTAGTGTAATTTCCGCTAACCACTATTCACCGCCCTCCTCTAGTGGTGTTTATCGCAGGTGCACGGTCCAACAAGTTCTGCCTTTCTGCTGATGACCAGAACTTTTTCCTGAACATCTAGCCTCAGCCATAAATCCACTATAAAGCCTGGGGTGATAATCAAGCCGAGTTGGAGAGTATTCCAGGAATTCTTTTTGCAGAATAAGATCACTGTGTTGGAACCTATTGGGTCCTGTCATGGAGGCTTTTCCCTTCATCTCTTTTACCACGGCCTGGAATACACCAGGATTCTGAGCCACATAGCGAATGGCTCGTGTATGTTCTTCATAGGTGAAGGCACCAGGATCTGAAGATCCTGCTGGTCCCATAGAACATTGTTCCGGTTGTTGAGAAGATCTTTGACGTCTCCTGGGGGTCATAGGTCGCTTGGACCCTTTCCTTGCTTTTTTATCCATTCTTTCAATGATGGTTTTGCAGGTTAGTTGCCCAAAAAGTCTTTGGAAGACTTTTTTTTAAGGAATACGGAGGTTCATGCCCTCCTTCTAGCGTCAAATGATGAGGCCGAGATCCTCACCGGGTGGATCAGAGGAGATCCTTGTGGTATGCCGTTAACTTTTCGTCTGGATTCGTCAAAAGAACCTGAGAAGGAAGAGAAACGTTAGAGGCCCATGGTGTTATGACCGCATAAAAAAAGGAATTTGATAGTAAATAAAACATTTCGTGTGTGTGCTGTGTGATAAACATGTGGGAGGAAAAAGAAAAAAAATAAACTAATTAACTAAATTCTATCCCAAACTATTAATCAAACCTTATCCTTAATTTCCCTCACTTATCATCCAACCCTTATTCCCCAATCTCTTATTAATATATATCAAACCTTAATCCCCTCCCCCTCTCTCAAAAAACAACGACAGTCCTCTCCCCTTCCTCCATCAAAACTTGCGACACCCAAAAAAAAGTTCTTTGATCCAAGACATCAAGAGGAGTGGGAATCACAACCATATCATCACTATCACCGTGCCTACATCGTCTCTCATATATAAATTCTTGCTAGGATCGAAGTAGGTGCATACTATTTATTCCCTCAAAATGGTATGAAGATTGCATGCTCAAAATGGTATTTTATATGTTTATTGTCGTTCTTTTATCTTTGTTTCATTTATGATCCTATTGATGTATCACAAAGTGTTTATTTTTGTTCTTTTGTTCTTGATTCGAATATGATCCCATTGATGTATTCTCCTTGTGATGATATGAAGCCTATATGTATAGAAATATATATGTGGGTGTTAATTTGCAAAATTGGTGGTGTACCGAGGGGGCCGAAACCTGCCCATCAATTGTTTGTTGTAATAATGATTGTTGGTTGGGTTTCGGCAGGCTATAAAAAAATATAAAAAAAATGAATTAAGAAAAAGGGGGGGGTTGGCGTGCTGTGGTGAAGAAAAAAATAATAATAATAAAATAATAATAAAATTGATAACAATAAAGGGGCCGATGTGTGCTGTGGGAAAAAAAATATTATAAAAATAATTTTGAATGCAAAGGGGGGGCCGAATCATGTTCTTCTTTTTAACTTAATTTGTTGTGTTTCTTTTTTTTCTTTTGCATATGTAAAAAAGGAAATAAAATAATAACAAAAAAAGGGGTTGGCCTTTTTCGGCAACCCAATTTGATAAAAAATAATAATAATAATAAAATAATTAAAAGGGCAAAGGGTTTGGCCAGTTCGGTTGAACCCAATTTTTTTAAAAAAAGGGGTAAATAAAATAGAATAATAGAATAAGTAGACTAAGTAATGGGAGACAGACGTGGTACAGAGGGAAATAATGGGGGCAGCTGTGTGGTGCATTGCATTCATGGCACGTGCATTGCATGAGGTATACTGCGTCTATAGGGCGTGTGTATCGGAATGACTTACCGTGTCTATAGGGCACCGGGGTCATGAGACATACTGCGTCTATAGGGCGTGGGTGTCCAAACGGCAAGTGGTGGCTTGAGACCACGACGCTGGATTTAGGACCCGGGGGCATGCATTGCATATAGGTCTAGGAGCATATCGCATGACATGATTCTCGTTGCGTGTGACACGTTAATTGAGCATGCATCACGTACTTGCGCATTTTGTGTGGAGTGCTTTACCTTTCCGTATAAGCCATGCTATCATGTTTTATATGTTATGTGTTGATATCTTTTTGGGTATGTACTCTTTGTATTGTTTTGAGAGGCATCTACTGGGTGATTACCATCACTCACCCCCTACTATTCCAGGTGAGACCGATAATGCCTATGATTATATTTTCCTCGAGGATGGTGCCGATGTCGTGGAGTGGGCCGAGTGACCAGTAGATATGATTGCGGCGAGGGCAGAGACGGGCTGTTTATGATATTTTTGGGGTGACATTGAGAATTATATTTTTACGTTAGTACGTTGAGACATTTCTTTTAGACTTTTAATTCAGACATTTGACTTTGACTTGTAGGGCCTGGTCAACCTAATAATGATGTTTTTATTTTTATTGAGATTCATTAAATTCTAGGTAGTGTTGTGTTTAACCGTTTTCGTGAAAAGAAAAAAATTTATATGTCAACACTGACGTGTAACAGGTTGATGCGACGCTTTGTATTCTCCTTAGTGAGATACGGCGGGTGCACTGCTACCGAGGCTAGGGCTCGGGAGCGGGGCACCACAGGTGGTATCAGAGCCCAGGCTTCAGATACGCCTCGGGAACGTGAAATTAGTTAATCACCCCTAGAAATAAGTGACGATCTGTTTCCAAATGATATTTTAACTCAAATAAAATGAAGTAGACATAAGCTATGATTAGGTTTCGGGTGGTGTGTGCCGTTAGTGAGTATACGTTATAGGCTACCGTTTTGCCCTCCAATTTTTATCTCTTTACGACACTCTTAAACTTAAATTTCCTATAACATGTTTCGACCTATCTACAGACGATGCCACCACGACGTGAACCACCAGGGAATGGAGGACATAACGGAGACGAGCATCATGGGCAAGGGGCTGATGAGGATCAAGGGTCCGATGAGGATCAAGGGCCCCATCAAGAGGTCAAAGGTCCTATGACAAGAAGGAGGGCAAAGGAACTTTGTCATCAAGTTGCCACCTTCTTGTACAAGCATGTTCAACATGAACCTAAGACTCCTTGGGTTCATTTCATTGAACCTTCAACTTGAGCATGTATCACATGCACGTCTACATTCTTTGTTTTTTTTGGATTTTATTTTGTATCGTGTGATCTTAGTTTTATGTATTTGCTTTGTAGGTAAATTAGGTTCAAGAGAATGTTTCAAAAGAATGTTTCAAGAGAATGTTTCAAGAGAATGTTTGAAGAGAATGTTGAAGAGAATGTTTCAAGAGAATGTTTCAAGAGAATATTCGAAGAGAATGTTTGTCTACGCTAAGACAAATTCAAAGGTGTCCAAGATAGAATCTCTTGTTCAAATTGAAATCAAAATCATCTACAACATATCACAAGGGGCGGCCACTTTAAGCTAAAGGATGACATCTTACTTGAATTTAAACTTGAAGATAAACTTGAATTTAAATTCAACCTTGATTTTCAACCAGATTAAGCCTTCAAATTCAAGATGAGTTCAGCCAAGTCTCACAAGCCAATCCACACGCCATGAAGAGAGAGAAGGAGATAAAATCCATCCAAGTTTGAATTCAAATTCAAACTTAATTTAAATTCAAACTTCAACCATCTTTTGCATTGAACATCTCAACCATTTGAAGACATCTCACATGCCTTGCTATCCTTCCACACGCCAACTTGGAGATAAGAAAAGGATGGGATCATAATTCAAAGATTGAATTCAAGTTTGAAGTCAAATAAAATCCAATCTTCAGCTAGCCTTTGAATTCAAGATTCAACCACTTCATCTACATATCCAACGCCAACTTCATCACCAAACATGACCAGATTCATTGAAGATAATGTCTTGCAAGATTTGAAGTTTTAGCTAGGATTTGTTTTAGCTTTGAATTTAAATAGTTTTCAATTTTTAAACATTGTTAGCTAGCTTTATTTTGAATTATCTCTAGCCATTTCAAGTTGAAGGGGGACGCTTCTTAGGCCTATAAATAGACCCCTTTGGCTGATTGTAAACTCACCCTTTTGATGAATAACAATTCTTGATATTTCATTCACTTTGTGTGATACTTTGTTTTCTTGGTTTTGCATTAAAAACCTAGGTTAAGATCCTTCAAAGTTGAGCATATTGAAGGTGTTGCCATTTCTTAAAGGTGCCGTCCAGGAGGGCCGTTTTGGTTTGCATGATCAACGACCATCTTGAAGTGTTGGTCTTGCTCATTCGTTTAATCCACACGTTTTTAATCACTAAGGAAGCAAGGGGAAGTCTTCTTCCTTGTGCCTAACCCTTTGTGAAGGACGTTTGGAAGGTGGAATCGTTGGAGCCCACGAGTTGCACGCATCAAATTGGTATCAGAGCCCAGGTTACTCTATTTCACCATCTATCATTTCCTTTTCGTTTGAGTCTAGTCATTTCAATTGCAGTTGAGTCCTTCTTCTACCCCTCACTCTGCACGCCATTATCTTGCATTTCATTCAAAAAAAAAAGTCACTTCCTTTGAGTCTTTGCAAGTTGCTGCATTTTGCTTTTCGTCACTCAAGTGTCATTTCCTTTATTGCCTTTCACATCACAATCTGATTTTGAGTCGTTCAAACTTGAACACATTAGGGTTCGTTGCATTTTAGGTTACATTCAGCTTTCTTTAAAATAGTCCAACCATCAGCCTATAAAGCTACCTCGGGTTCAAATCATCTTGTTGCTACCGAAGCTTTTAGTTGGTGATGATTGTATGCATCTTGTGATTCGCATTGTGATTGATTTCATGCCACAGATCTAGTAGTCCTACGTGTGCTTGTCTTCCCAACCTACTTGCAACACCAACCAACCCCTAAAAACAGCCCCACACCCCACGGCCAACCAACTCCACCCCCCTAACCCAACCCTAAAACTCACCAACCTGATCCCAAATAACCCTATTTACACCCCACACAAAAAGCCCCAAACCAATTTTACCAAATACAACCAGATTCTAAAGATCCCAATTCATTCAAATAAACCCTAACCCTAGAATTTGAATTTTGTTCAAATTCTGTCATAAACTAGCCAATACCCAAATTGACCACACCAATCATCAATTACCAACCCAAATAGCCCATCTACAACGCCCATTCCGTTCCTACAACCCATTCCGCAAATTCCCAAACCGTTCAAAAAAACCCTAAATCAAAAAAAAAACCCTACCCCTACCCCAATCGGCCTTACCCAATTTCCCTCACCTTCCAAGGTCAATTTTGTTGCAAGTCCAAGATACAAATTGCATTTTAAATACATTGCACTATTCTGTCCAAAAACGCAAGTGCTAAGCGCAAAACAAGTGAAATTCCAATTCTGCCCTTAGTCAAAAAAAAAGGAGAATCTGAACCTTGCTCAATTGAAATAGCAAGGAAGAAAAAGAAAAACATAAGAACAAGAGCAAAGAAAAAGGGCAGAACGTTTGTGCACTGCGTGGAAAATTTTTTGGTACGACTTGCAAACCTTGGATACCATATTATCCACATTGCCGTCCCCTATACCCAATTCTCCAACTCTTGATCTTCTTGAACCAATCACACACTTGGTTGCTCGATTGTTGCATGACTTGAACCATTTTGTGGATAGTAAGTGCATAGAATCAAAATTGACTAAAGATTGCCCACGGAAACCCTTAGTTTATCTTTGGTTCAGCCTTATACATCAACTTTGGTTGCTTATTTTCTTTGAATCTTAGTAGAAAGTTCAAGTTTGAGTTCATTTCAATTGATTCTACTTTGATACTAATTGGTGCAACTTGAAAGCAAAAAAGAAGAAACAAGCGGAGAACATTGTGAATCGAGAAAGCCTTGGCAATACACTTCCTTATTGATCACTTTGAGACTTCTTAACTTCAGGTTATCCAAGAACCAAAGTGGTAAGAGAGTGGAAAGAATCAAAAGCGGAGTGTTCATAGCTTATTTTTTTACTAATCCCTTAATATTTGTTTGTCTTTGTGTTAGTTTGCTTCTTTCTTTTTCCCTTTGTTTTCGTTCAATTCCTTAGGTACAATGGCCAGCAGCAATTCCGCATCTAGCAAGTCTAAAGAAGCCGAAACTGTTGACAATACTCAACAACAAATGCTGGAGATGCTTAAGAAACTCATGCATGACAATGAGATAATCAAGCATCGCTTGGAAGACGTGGAGAGAAGCTACAAAATGAGTGATGGCCAAGGAACAAGCAGGACCGTACCCCTACCACAACCACGGCGCCATCCCCCTGAAGAAGTTGAGGATGACAACCTTAGACCACCACACACCGAAGCAAGAAGGTTTGCTCCTCCTACACAAGCAAGAAGGTACGCTCCAAGAAGGTACAATGATGATTACATTCCCTTTGAGCATGATGACTATGACTTTGATGACCACCATCCCCGTGGTTACCAAAGACGCCAAAATCTCCTTTTCCCGCAAGATGACGATTTTCTCAAAACCAAAATAAATATTCTCATGTTTTATGGTAAAAGTATTGCGGAGGAATATTTAGAATGGGAAACGAAAGTGGATTTGATCTTTTCTTGTACCAATTATAGTGAATTGCAAAAAGTAAGGTATGCTTCCATTGAATTTTCTGGTTATGCACTTAATTGGTGGACGAATTTGTGTCGAAATAGAACTAAGACGAGACAACCCCCAATCGCCACTTGGGAAGAAATGAAGTTTGAAATGCGAAAACGTTTTATTCCAAAAAATTATGAGAGTTCTATTTTCACGAGTTTGCATAACTTACGACAAGGTTCCAAAAGTGTAGACGAGTATTATAAAGAGTTAGAAAAACCTGAAGAAGCCACCAAGGCTCGATTCTTACATGGTTTAAACAGGGAGATTGTGCAAAGGGTTGACCTTCAACCTTACCTCGACCTCACAACCATGGTCCATATGGCTGAAAAGATTGAAGCACAATTAAAAGTACGTAACTCCTCTAATTTCAATTCCAATTATCGTACTAATCAATCTTCGTCAAGATTTCACAGCAAGCCTTCAGGAATAGGAAGTTCACGGCCTACAGGAGGCCAAACGCGTGACCAAGGAGCGTCGCAAAGGATGGACAATTGTGTGCAATCCACACAAAGGAAAGATGAACGCACCCAACAAAAGGCTCCTACCAGCAATTCTTCGGATCCCTCAAACAGGTTTAGAGACATTAAATGTTATAAATGTCAAGGACGTGGTCACATAGGAAAAGAATGTCCTAATGCAAAAAGAATCATGTTAATTGAAGAGACAAACGAATATGTGTCCGAGTCCGAGCATGAAAACGAGTCTGAGCATGATAATGAAATTGAACCTGAAGAGGATCTAGGCGCATTAGATGATTTTGACACTAAGGAGTTTCTTGTTGTGCGTAGAGCTTTAAATGCATATCCGAAATTAGATGATCACGAACAACATAGAGAAAACATTTTCCATATTCATTGCATGATTAATGGTAAAGTGTGCACCATGATCATTGATTCCGGTTCTTGTGCAAATGTGGCTAGCATCGAATTAGTAAGAAAACTGAATTTGCCTATGACTAATCATCCGCATCCTTACAAACTTGCATGGCTAAATGACTGCGATGAAGTTAGCGTAAGTAAACAAGTTTTGATTTCTCTTAGCATTGGTAGTTACAAAGATGATGTTTTATGTGATGTCGCACCAATGCATGCTAGTCATATCTTACTTGGTAGGCCATGGCAATTTGATAGACATGTGACATATGATGGTTATTTGAATTGTTATTCTTTCAAATTGAATGGCAAGTTATACAAACTGCATGCACTTCCACCACACAAAGTCCACGAGGATCACCAACGCATGTCCAAGTCTAGAGCCGATCCTCAGGAAAAAGAAGCCGAGAGAAAATTCGTGGAGTGTATGAAAAGTGAGAACAAAAAACACGAGAGTAAGGGAAAAGAGGTAGTGCCCCTAAGTGTCAACGAGTCAAAAAAGAAGTGTGGGTATTTCGCAAAGAAAAGAGAGGTTATGCGCGCACTTTATAACAACCAAATTGTCCTCATCATCATCCCAAAGTCGTGTCAACTTGCCCTTGAAGAACTCCCCCCAAACTTACCTACCTCAGTTGCGTCCCTTATCCAAGAATATGAAGCTCTATTTCCCTCCGAACCACCATCCGGATTACCACCCATTAGAGGGATAGAACACCAAATCGACTTTGTCCCAGGAGCCGTGTTACCCAATCGCCCAGCCTATCGAGCAAACCCCGACGAAACCAAAGAATTCCAAAGTCAGGTAGAGGAGCTCATAGCTAGTGGACAAATTCGAGAGAGCCTAAGCCCATCTGCCGTCCCAGTCATTTTAGTACCCAAAAAGGATGGAACGTGGAGAATGTGTACCGATTGCCGAGCCATAAACAAGATTACCGTCAAGTGTAGGTACCCCATACCTAGGCTAGACGATATGTTAGACATGTTGCACGGATCCAAATTCTTCACCGAAATCGACCTTAAGCAAGGGTACTTCCAGGTACGCATTAGAGAAGGGGACGAATGGAAGACTGCATTCAAAACCAAGTTTGGGCTCTATGAGTGGTTAGTGATGCCCTTCGGGCTCACCAACACCCCTAGTACCTTTATGAGGCTAATGAATGAAGTCTTACGTGCGTTCATAGGACGCTTTGTCGTTGTCTATTTCGATGATATCCTAATCTATTCCCATACCATAGAAGATCATCTTGACCACATTAGAGCCGTTTTTGAAAAGCTTAAGCAAGAAAAACTTTATGCCAACTTTAAGAAGTGCTCCTTTTGTTTAGAACGCGTGGTTTTTCTAGGCTTTGTCATTTCGGCTGAGGGAGTAGAGATGGATGAGGAAAAGGTTAGGTCAATTGTGGAGTGACCTATACCTAAGAATGTAGGGGCAGTTCGCAGTTTTCATGGACTAGCAAGCTTTTATAGGCGCTTTGTCAAAGATTCTTCTACCATAGTTGCACCCCTAAACGAAATTGTCAAAAAAGATGTGCCTTTTAGGTGGGAAGAGCCACAACAACAGGCATTTGATGAACTTAAGCGTAGGCTGACCACTGCACCCATACTTAGGCTACCAAATTTTGACGAGACCTTTGAAATCGAGTGTGATGCAAGTGGAGTGGGTATATGCGCAGTTTTGACCTAAAGTAAGAAACTCATAGCCTATTTTAGCGAAAAGTTGAAAGGAGCAGCATTGAATTACTCTACCTACGATAAGGAACTTTATGCCCTTGTGAGATCCCTACAAACTTGGCAACACTACCTTCAACCTAAAGAGTTTGTGATCCACACTGACCACGAAAGCCTTAAGTATCTTAAAGGGCAGGGAAAGTTGAACAAAAGACATGCCAAATGGGTAGAGTTCATAGAACAATTCCCTTACATGATTAAGTACAAACAAGGAAAAGATAATATAGTTGCCGATGCCCTCTCTAGGAGATACACATTAGTGACTACATTATCTTCACGCTTCTTAGGATTCCAATCACTTAAGGACTTGTACCCCAGTGACCATGACTTTGGCATCATTTTCGAGGCATGTAAAGGAGTACCATTTGGGAAATTTTACATACATGAGGGTTACCTTTTCAAAGAACAAAAATTGTGCGTTCCCCAATCATCCCTACGACAAGCATTGACTAGAGAAGCCCATGGGGGAGGTTTAATGGGTCATTTCGGAGTGTTCAAAACCCTTGAGACTCTTAAGGAACATTTCTATTGGCCCCACATGAGAGTAGACGTCGAGAGGTTGTGCGGTAGTTGCATCACTTGCAAACAAGCCAAATCCAAGTCCCAACCACATGGCCTTTACACGCCTTTACCCGTCCCTGATGCCCCTTGGATTGACATTTCCATGGACTTTGTGCTCGGACTTCCTAGGTCTCGGGGAGGACGCGATAGCATTTATGTTGTGGTTGATCGATTTTCAAAAATGGCACATTTCATTGCATGTAGGAAAGTTGATGATGCCACACATGTTGCTGATTTGTTCTTCAAAGAAATTGTTAGATTGCATGGCATGCCACGTACAATTGTAAGTGATAGAGATACGAAATTTTTGAGTCATTTTTGGCGTGTTTTGTGGGCTAAACTTGGTACACAATTGTTGTTTTCCACCACCGCACACCCACAAACTGATGGACAAACTGAAGTCGTTAATCGTACTCTTTCTCAACTTTTGCATGCCATTTTGCAAAAACACATTAAACATTGGGAAGATTGTTTACCATATATCGAATTTGCATATAATAGGAGTGTCCATCACGGTACTTTGCATAGTCCATTTGAAATCGTGTATGGCTTTAATCCCTTGTCTCCCATTGATTTGATTCCTATTCCCGTGCATGAACGATCTAGTCTTGATGGTAAACAAAAAGCGGACAACATAAAGAAACTGCATGAACAAGTTAAAACACAACTATAAAAGAAAAACAAAGCTTATGAAACACGAGCTAACAAACATCGGAAAAGAGTTGTGTTCAAACCTGGAGATTTAGTGTGGTTACATTTGCGCAAAGAAAGATTTCCCAATGAAAGAAAGTCAAAATTGTTGCCTTGAGGAGATGGACCCTTTAAAGTATTGAAACGCATAGGTGACAATGCATACATCCTCGATCTTCCCGACAGGTATGGTTCAGTTTCACCTACTTTTAATGTTGCTGATCTCACCCCTTTCAACGATGACCTTTTTGATTCGAGGACAAATCCTTTTGAGGAGGGGGGGGGATTGATGAGGATCAAGGGTCCGATGAGGATCAAGGGCCCCATCAAGAGGTCAAAGGTCCTATGACAAGAAGGAGGGCAAAGGAACTTTGTTATCAAGTTGCCACCTTCTTGTACAAGCATGTTCAACATGAACCTAAGACTCCTTGGGTTCATTTCATTGAACCTTCAACTTGAGCATGTATCACATGCACGTCTACATTCTTTGTTTTTTTTGGATTTTATTTTGTGTCGTGTGATCTTAGTTTTATGTATTTACTTTGTAGGTAAATTAGGTTCAAGAGAATGTTTCAAAAGAATGTTTCAAGAGAATGTTTCAAGAGAATGTTTGAAGAGAATGTTGAAGAGAATGTTTCAAGAGAATGTTTCAAGAGAATATTCGAAGAGAATGTTTGTCTACGCTAAGACAAATTCAAAGGTGTCCAAGATAGAATCTCTTGTTCAAATTGAAATCAAACATCATCTACAACATATCACAAGGGGCGGCCACTTTAAGCTAAAGGATGACATCTTACTTGAATTTAAACTTGAAGATAAACTTGAATTTAAATTCAACCTTGATTTGAATTCAAGTTTCAACTAGATTAAGCCTTCAAATTCAAGATGAGTTCAGCCAAGTCTCACAAGCCAATCCACACGCCATGAAGAGAGAGAAGGAGATAAAATCCATCCAAGTTTGAATTCAAATTCAAACTTAATTTAAATTCAAACTTCAACCATCTTTTGCATTGAACATCTCAACCATTTGAAGACATCTCACATGCCTTGCTATCCTTCCACACGCCAACTTGGAGATAAGAAAAGGATGGGATCATAATTCAAAGATTGAATTCAAGTTTGAAGTCAAATTAAATCCAATCTTCAACTAGCCTTTGAATTCAAGATTCAACCACTTCATCTACATATCCAACGCTAACTTCATCACCAAACATGACCAGATTCATTGAAGATAATGTCTTGCAAGATTTGAAGTTTTAGCTAGGATTTGTTTTAGCTTTGAATTTAAATAGTTTTCAATTTTTAAACATTGTTAGCTAGCTTTATTTTGAATTATCTCTAGCCATTTCAAGTTGAAGGGGGACGCTTCTTAGGCCTATAAATAGACCCCTTTGGCTGATTGTAAACTCACCCTTTTGATGAATAACAATTCTTGATATTTTATTCACTTTGTGTGATACTTTGTTTTCTTGGTTTTGCATTAAAAACCTAGGTTAAGATCCTTCAAAGTTGAGCATATTGAAGGTGTTGCCATTGCTTAAAGGTGCCGTCCAGGAGGGCCGTTTTGGTTTGCCTGATCAACGACCATCTTGAAGTGTTGGTCTTGCTCATTCGTTTAATCCACACGTTTTTAATCACTAAGGAAGCAAGGGGAAGTCTTCTTCCTTGTGCCTAACCCTTTGTGAAGGACGTTTGGAAGGTGGAATCGTTGGAGCCCACGAGTTGCACGCATCAGGGGCGATCCCCCAAAACCTTGCTGATACGCTGGCCAATCTGACGGCCTTGATAGCTAATCAGCAGACACAGATGGCGCAACAGTACACGCAGATGGCACAGCAACAGGCGCAGATCGCTCAGATACTTCAGCAAACTCAGCTGCAACAGCAACAACAACCACCACCACCACCGCAGCAAGGCTTGCGGTTGTACTACAGGGAGATGCAGAACTCCCGGATACCGATGTTCAGAGGTACCACTCGGCCTGAGGAAGCCGAGATCTGGCTCAAAAATGTGACCGAACAGATAAGGCTTGTACAGGTACCTGCGGATCTGAAAGTGGAGATAACGACCCCGTTTCTGGAAGGGGAAGTTGAAAGATGGTGGAATGGAGTAAAGCGTAGATTGACTCCACCGGTGACTTGGGAGCAGTTTGTGGAGGAGTATAAGAAGCACTATGTTCCGAGCAGCGCTATTCAGAGAAGGATGGCAGAGTTCCAGATGCTGACACAGGGGTCCATGACAGTCGATCAGTATTCTGAGAAGTTTCACGAGCTGGGTCAGTACATGTCATGTATCATGGACAATGAGGAGGCCAAGATGCTGAAGTTCCAGACCGGTTTGAGTTTTCGCATCCAGCAGGCTATTGTTTGTGCAGAGCCCACGACATTTGAGGGACTACTGGAGGTATGCAGACGTGTTGAGAGGAACTTGGACAGGGCTGCTGCATTGGATAGACTTAAGAGACCCCGTGAGGATTTGCATGCTGGCAGATCGGGGAGATGGCTGAAGGTGCCCCGACGCCCTCAGTCCGGGCAACCTTTCCGACCAGAGCGACAGCAGGGTACAGTGAGTCAGACACCGATTATTGAAGGACCAGTACCGACCGATGCGCAGCCAGTGAGGGCTGTGGCACCTGCCTCACAGTGCACATTGTGCGGACGTTCTCATCTGGGGCAATGTTGGAAGGCTCAGAGGGCTTGCTATAAATGTGGGAAGCAACGACATCTAGCTAGGGAATGCTCTGCACCAGCTCAAGTAAATCCGCAGACTCAGGCACAGCAGGGAGGTCGAGGCCAGACCAATGCTCGGGTTCATGCGATGACAGATGCAGAGGTCGAGGAGTCAGGCGACGTGGTTACAGGTATATTTATTTAAGTATTTAAATTCGAAGTTAAATTAAATTCTATGTGTTGTTATTGCATGTTGTGTGTTAAACCTTGAATGTGTTAGGTGTGATTTTAATTAACAAAGTGCCAGCCAATGTTCTGTTCGATAGTGGGGCGAGTCACTCGTTTATGGCAAAGAGGTTTGCCAAGAATCTGGATGTTCTCCCTGAATGGCTTGAGACTCCCTACCGTATACAAGCCGCTGGCGACCAAGTACTCGTGTCCCATCATCATTACAAGGGATGTGAATTAGAGATTAACGATCTGCAGTTCTCTGCGACCTTGATACCGATCCGGATGCACGACTTTGACATTATTTTGGGCATGGATTTTTTGGCAAAGTATCATGTCAATATTGATTGCTGGCGACTCCAGGTAAGCATGAAGACGCCTGAGTTGTGGGAAACTACTTTTCAAGGGAACTCTAAATTGAAGAAGGCACACCAGAAGATTTATCTGACTGCGGCTCAGGCTTTTTGAGCACTAAGGAAAGGAAGAGAGGGATTTCTAATTTTCTCCATGGGTGTCGAGCAGGAGGTTCTGCAGATTGACCAAATCCCCGTAGTGAAGGAATTCACAGACGTTTTCCCTGAGGAGTTACCAGGACTACCCCCAGAAAGAGAAGTAGAGTTCGAGATTAATCTTGTACCCGGTGTTGAACCCATTTCCAGGGCACCCTACCGCATGGCACCAGCAGAGCTGAAGGAGTTGAAGGAGCAGTTACAGGAGCTGCTGGACCGTAAATTTATTCGACCCAGTGTATCACCTTGGGGTGCTCCAGTCCTGTTTGTGAAAAAGAAAGATGGAAGCATGAGATTATGCATAGATTACCGGGAGCTCAATAAGATCACCATCAAGAACAAGTATCTATTACCTCGAATCGAGGATCTCTTTGATCAGCTACGGGTAATGATAAATTTGGAGTTATAATTTAAACTTTTCGGTTACTCGTTAAATTGCACCACTAACAAAATTTCTTTCAGGGGGCTAGAGTATTTTCCAAAATTGATTTGCGATCCGGTTACCATCAGTTAAGGATCAAATCAGGGGATACAGCAAAGACCGCTTTCCGAACATGTTATGGCCACTACGAATTCTTGGTTATGCCTTTTGGACTAACCAACGCCCCATCCGCCTTTATGGATCTAATGAACACAGTATTTCGGAAACAGCTGGATAAGTTCGTTGTAGTGTTCATTGATGATATCCTGATATACTCCCCTGACGAAGAGACTCACGCTGAGCATTTGAGGGAGGTTCTAGAGACCCTTCGGAAAAGCAAATTGTACGCCAAGTTCAGTAAATGTGAGTTTTGGTTGAAGAGCGTAGCCTTTTTGGGTCATGTGGTCTCTGAAGTGGGAATTTTGGTGGATCCAAAGAAAGTAGAGGCAATCACCGAGTGACCTAGGCCCACTAACGTGACTGAAGTAAGGAGTTTTCTTGGTCTGGCTGGATACTACAGGAAGTTTGTCGAGGGTTTCTCATCTATTGCATTTCCTCTGAGCCGTTTGACGCAGAAGAAGTCGAAGTTTGAATGGACCGCTGAGTGCGAGCAGAGCTTCGCTGAATTAAAAAGGAGACTGACCACAGCCCCTATTCTTGCTCAGCCCTCCGCGTCAGAAGGGTTTGTCATTTATAGTGACGCTTCTAAGAATGGGCTAGGTAAATGTATATAATTTCAATTGATTTTGTATACAATTAAAGATGTGGTCTAACTCTTATATTTCAGGATGCGTGTTGATGCAAAACGACAGGGTCATTGCGTATGCTTCACGACAGCTAAAGCCCTATGAGCAGAACTATCCGACTCATGATCTGGAGCTAGCAGCGGTGGTGTTCGCACTGAAAATCTGGAGCCACTATTTATATGGAGTGAAGTGCGAGGTGTTCACTGATCATAAAAGCCTTAAGTATCTGTTCACGCAAAAGGAGTTGAACATGCGCCAAAGGAGATGATTAGAGTTATTGAAAGACTATGATTTGACCATCAGCTATCATCCAGGGAAGGCCAATCGAGTTGCTGATGCCTTAAGTAGGAAATCGAGCCATGCTCAGCAGGCGACTCTAGAAAAGGAAATGGCAGAGTTTGACTTGGACCTTGTGGATTCCACTGCAGATGTTCTGGCAACACTGATTATCACTCCAACTCTGGTGGATCAGATTAAGGAAGCACAGCAAGATGACGCTGCAATTAGGGATATCCGAGAAAGAATGCTGACCAGCCGGTAGATGGATTTCAGGTTCATGATGACAGCAGTATCTGGTACCAAGGAAGGTTGTGCGTGCCGGATGTTGAGGACCTCAGGAGGGAATTGTTGAAAGAAGCACATAATTCGAAATTGTCTATCCATCCTGGTGCTACGAAAATGTATAATGATTTGAAGAAACATTATTGGTGGAATGGCATGAAGAGGCACATCGCTGAGTTTGTGGAAAGGTGTCTTGTTTGCCAGCAAGTTAAGGTAGAACATCAGAGGCCGGGTGAACTGATGCGACCATTGGAGATACCCGAATGGAAGTGGGAGCATGTGACCATGGACTTTGTGGTTGGACTTCCGAAGACAAGAAATGGAAATGATGTGATATGGGTAATCGTGGATCGATTGACAAAGTATGCTCATTTCTTACCTATCCCTACCGGACTTACTATGGAGAGGTTGGTGACTATGTACATCGACAATATTGTCTGCCTTCATGGAGTGCCAGTCAGCATAGTATCTGATTGTGATCCGAAGTTTACTTCTCAGTTCTGGGTAGCCTGTCAGAAGAGAATGGGGACTGAGCTACGATTGAGCACTGCCTTCCATCCTCAGACTGATGGTCAGTCTGAGAGGACCATACAGACCCTGGAGGACATGTTGAGGGCGTGTGCGTTGGATTTCAAGGGGAACTGGGACAGCATGCTTAAGTTGATTGAGTTCTCCTATAATAACAGCCATCACAGTGCCATAGGCATGGCACCATTGAGGCCTTGTATGGATGTAAGTGTAGGTCACCTGTTCACTGGGACGAGGTTGCCGAGCGTGTGTTGACGGCCCCTGAGATAATTGAGCAAACTAAAGAAAAGGTGAAACTGATTCGTGAACGTCTTAAGACGGCTCAGGATAGAAGCAAGAGTTGGGCTGACATGAAGAGACGACCTTTGGAGTTCGAGGAGGGAGAAAAAGTCTATCTCAAGGTGTCACCCATGAAGGGTGTGACACGTTTTGGAGTTAAAGGGAAGTTGAAGCCTCGTTTTATTGGACCTTATGAGATACTCGAGAAGGTTGGAGACTTGGCCTACAGACTGGCGCTACCCCCGATACCAGCTCAGGTGCACAACGTATTTCACGTCTCACAGTTGAGGAGGTACGTATCCGACACAAGTCATGTGTTGGATGCTCAGCCACTTAAGATCAGGCCAGATGCTTCCTATGAAGAGGTACCGATCAGAATTCTTGACCGGAAGGATCAGGAGCTAAGAAGAAGGATTATTTCTTATGTCAAAGTTCAATGGAGCAACCACCGGGAGAATGAAGCGACATGGGAACTAGAAGAGCAAATGCGCGACCGCTATCCCCACCTCTTTGAGTAAGGTACGGCAAGTTTCGGGGTCGAAACTTTTTGTAAGGGGGTAGGATGTTATGGCCGCATAAAAAAAAGGAATTTGATAGTAAATAAAACATTTAGTGTGTGTGCTGTGTGATAAACATGTGAGAGGAAAAAGAAAAAAAAAATAATAAACTAATTAACTAAATTCTATCCCAAACCATTAATCAAACATTATCCTTAATTTCCCTCACTTATCATCCAACCCTTATTCCCCAATCTCTTATTAATATATATCAAACTCTAATCCCCTCCCCCTCTCTCAAAAAACACCGACAGTCCTCTCCTCTTCCTCCATCAAAACTTGCGACACCCAAAAAAAAGATCTTTGATCCAAGACATCAAGAGGAGTGGGAATCACAACCATATCATCACCATCACCGTGCCTACATCGTCTCTCATATATAAATTCTTGCTAGGATCGAAGTAGGTGCATACTATTTATTCCCTCAAAATGGTATGAAGATTGCATGCTCAAAACGGTATTTTATATGTTTATTGTCGTTCTTTTATCTTTGTTTCATTTATGATCCTATTGATGTATCATAAAGTGTTTATTTTTGTTCTTTTGTTCTTGATTCGAATATGATCCCATTGATGTATTCTCCTTGTGATGATATGAAGCCTATATGTATAGAAATATATGTGTGGGTGTTAATTTGCAAAATTGGTGGTGTAACTAGGGGGCCGAAACCTGCCCATCAATTGTTTGTTGTAATAATGATTGTTGGTTGGGTTTCGGCAGGCTACAAAAAATATAAAAAAATGAATTAAGAAAAGGGGGGGGGGTTGGCGTGCTGTGGTGAAGAAAAAAATAATAATAATAACATAATAATAAAATTGATAACAATAAAGGGGGGCCGATGTGTGCTGTGGGAAAAAAAATATTATAAAAATAATTTTGAATGCAAAGGGGGGGGGGCCAATCATGTTCTTCTTTTTAAATTAATTTGTTGTGTTTCTTTTTTTTCTTTTGCATATGTAAAAAAAGAAAATAAAATAATAACAAAAAAAGGGTTGGCCTTTTTCGGCAACACAATTTGATAAAAAATAATAATAATAATAATAATAATAATAATAATAATAATAATAATAATAATAATAAAATAATTAAAAGGGCAAAGGGTTTGGCCAGTTCAGTTGAACCCAATTTTTTTTTAAAAAAGGGGTAAATAAAATAGAATAATAGAATAAGTAGACTAAGTAATGGGAGACAGACGTGGTACAGAGAGAAATAATGGGGGCAGCTGTGTGGTGCATTGCATTCATGGCACGTGCATTGCATGAGGTATACTGCGTCTATAGGGCGTGTGTATCGGGATGACTTACCGTGTCTATAGGGCACCGGGGTCATGAGACATACTGCGTCTATAGGGCGTGGGTGTCCAAACGGCAAGTGGTGGCTTGAGACCACGACGCTGGATTTAGGACCCGGGGGCATGCATTGCATATAGGTCTAGGAGCATATCGCATGACATGATTCTCGTTGCGTGTGACACGTTAATTGAGCATGCATCACGTACTTGCGCATTTTGTGTGGAGTGCTTTACCTTTCCGTATAAGCCATGCTATCATATTTTATATGTTATGTGTTGATATCTTTTTGAGTATGTACTCTTTGTATTGTTTTGAGAGGCACCTACTGGGTGATTACCATCACTCACCCCCTACTATTCCAGGTGAGACCGATAATGCCTATGATTATATTTTCCTCGAGGATGGTGCCGATGTCATGGAGTGGACCGAGTGACCAATAGATATGATTGCAGCGAGGGCAGAGACGGGCTGTTTATGATATTTTTGGGGTGATATTGAGAATTATATTTTTACGTTAGTACGTTGAGACATTTCTTTTAGACTTTTAATTCAGACATTTGACTTTGACTTGTAGGGCCTGGTCAACCTAATAATTATGTTTTTATTTTTATTGAGGTTCATTAAATTCTAGGTAGTGTTGTGTTTAACCGTTTCCGCGAAAAGAAAAAAAATTTCTATGTCAACACTGACGTGTAACAGGTTGATGCGACGCTTTGTATTCTCCTTAGTGAGATACGACGGGTGCACTGCTACCGAGGCTAGGGCTCAGGAGCGGGGCGCCACACAGGGTGCTGCCCTGGGAAAACCCTCCGACGCTCAAGTCAGTTATGTGAGTATTTGTATGCATTTTATGCTGGAATAAAGGCTTAGAATAAACCTGGTTCAAGATCTCCTTCAAAATAAGGCCATTTGAAGGTTAGCCGAGATGTGTTGTAGGATATCTCTCACTGAGAGTTAGGAAAATGGAATTTAGTTGGCTGAAGTTGGATCCCCTTCTTTTGTGTGGAAAGAGGTATTTTATAGGCGAGTTTGATGAGGTCTGTCTCTCTGCCCGATGATTTGATTGTGACGTATCTGAGATAGCGGTCTTGTCTGCTGCAAATGCACAGTCTGATGGGACAAGTGCCTGTGACCGTGTCAGTGGCTGGTTCTATGTCATGTAGGTCGGCCTGCAATGATGACCTTGTACTAAACCGGTCAATGCTTGACACCTGGAAAGTAACTCTGCAGAAGTGTCTTGGTGGGTCCCAGATGGCAGTTGATAATATCTTTTCTGATCTTATCTGAAATACTTGGGTAGATCAGTGTTTATGAGAGCAGGACCGAGGCTAGAGCTCGGTGCTAATATAAAGCTGAGGCCGAGCTGAATATGCTTCCTTTAGAAGTGTACTGTTGATTCCTTTTATTTGTTGAGGTTGACTATAAGCAGAAGCTTTGACTAAAGTATTACCGAGCCGAGGTGTAGTATGTCGAATTGTCCTTATAGTACTAAATTTCCAACCATTCTCGGTCATATTGAACAAGTGCCGACCTGACTCAGGCATACGGCCGAGTTGACCAAGTATTGAATTTGCCTTAACCACTTTAATAGACTTGCTTCAGCTAAAGTGAAGTATGGCCGAGCAGAAGTGCATTCCTGCCGAGCTGAAGGAGTTGATCGTCCCAAACCTGGATTCGTCGTTGACTGTTTGTTGACTAACTGACGACTTGAGTCTTTTCTGAGCAGGTCGGATTTTGGCTCATCGCCAATGTTTGCTGCTTGATTTCCCATCCTTTTTTTTTCTTTTTTTTCAATTTTTTAACCTGGCAAAACGACGGCGTTGGTATCGCTAAGTTGATAACATGTAGGGGAAAAAAGTTATTTTTGTTCTTTAGTAAATGCTTAACTGTACAAATTATGGTTTGAATCAAATCAAGTTTACAAATGTTACAAAATTGAGGCTATCGTGAGTTAGTAAATGTTTCAATCAATTGATTATTATTGTTTTCTTAAATGCTAATCAAGTTGACCAACATAAAAATTTAAATATATTGTATAAGAAAAAAATATAACACAAGGTGTGACTTGGATTTAAGGAGGATAAGACAATGTTTATTAGAAATAAGAAGAAAATTAGGAGGAAAAAGAAAAAAATAGTTAGGTGATATAATGGCTTCGTATCTATTTCTTATGATACAGTATGATTTATAGGTATGGAAGAAAAATATACACTTTTACATGGTAACCTTTAATTCTACAGGGTTACGTATTTGTTATTTGTGGCGAAACGTTAAGCCTCGGTATTAACCTACACTTTTGCAGGTCACATACAACGACACACACTTGTTATATCCCAACGACATCAAAAACTATCGCTAGGAATCAGAGAGAGTGAGAGGCAGACAAACAATTCCTTTATTCCAAATGATAGAGAGTTTGCTTCCAGAAAGACCCATTCTATATGTACATGCATAGATGACACAATAATAAAAATATGGTATGATAGCATGTTCAAGACAATCGAAAATATCTTTGAGCATTCATGTTATAATCTCCTAATTGTTAAGTTATACTTTGCGCTACTATGTTATTGTACGTTCATATGAGAAAAATACTTTTGCATTCCAACCATAAGGTACATGTTATTTTTTTAATTCAATTTAATTATGCTTAAGTTTCTAAAAACAATATTTTAACACTTGGTATTTCCAATAAATGTCCTCTGACGAGGTCGGATTGTCTCGCCAAGATAATAGTCGAAATATCCGGAGCTTCACGCCGTCAACCCTCCGTCACTTTGTCCTCCTAGGAAGCCTGAGAAAAGAAAGAACGTGTTAGGGGTCCCAGGGCGCTGCCCCGGGGAAACCCTCCGACGCTCAAGTCAGTTACGGGCATTATAGCGTATGGCTTTTAAGTAAAGGTTTGCTGAGAACCTGCTTGAGGTCGGCCACAATACAAGCCGAGCTGAGGTGAGAACAGCGGGGTGTTCTTTGTGATTTGGACTTGTAATTTAGGTCTGGAATCTAGATTTCCAATGTGGACTTCGAATTTTCACCTCCACCTTCTTACTGTTGGAGAAGCCCTTTTATAGCTGGCGAAGCTGGGAGCTGCGTGTCTCAGATGGATGAGATGAGGACGTCTGGCCCGCTTGCATGATGGCCGTGCAGCTGCTAAGGATTGCTGTGCTGGCACCTTCCCTCCGTATGATTGACAGCTGGAGAAATGAGGCTGTATGAAGGGCACGTAGCAAGGAGTATTGTGGCTGAGCTATGATCTGGCTGAGATCAAGTCATAGACCCATGGCCGAGATCTCCTGAGGCCGAGGCGGACCCTTAGGCCGAGATGGTAGTTTGGCCGAGGTGACCAATCTGCCGAGGTGAAACCTTAGGCCGAGGTGGAAACCTTAGGCCGAGGTGGACCCTTGGGCCGAGGCGGACCCTTAGGCCGAGGTGGAAACCTTAGTTCCAGTAGGGTGCTGACCATGTAGCCGAGATGACCAGGGGCCTCCGTGGCCGAGACGGAATATTCGTCTGCGTAGGACTTGGTCAGTCTTCTTCAGGCCGACCTGCGGCACTTAGTCTTAATGAACGTTGACCGTTATTGAGTAACGGGTGATTCTTCTGGTATCATCATTTGCCCCCCAGATTAGTTTGGCCGAGCTGAGCTCAGCTGAGGGCAGGCTAATCTGTTGATATTGTTGCCTTCAACCGAGGTGTCTCTTGATGCCAATTACTCCGTTAGCTGTCAAACGCAGTGTACGATGCATCAGTTTGTAGCTGTACTGATTGGATCAAACTGACCAGACGGATGATCTTTCACGACACGTGTCTGTCTCTGATTAGTTTGTCCTGCACCATTATGGCCTACGCAGACTGAGGTGACGGCGGTTCAGGATTCAATGCTAATCAGCCTTAATGGTGGCCCGGGAATCGAGGTCAGCCTAACCCGAGGTGACCTTTGAAATGGCTGAGACTTCTGCCTATAAATAAGGCTTCGTTCCTCATTTTTCCCCCTTTTGCATTCTAATTACTCATTCTTACTCTTCATCGGTGTCAGCTCTTCCGGCGTTTCCCTTTGCTCCGACGTCATTTGCCCCCCAGATTAGTTTGGCCGAGCTGAGCTGATGTCAGGCTAATCTGATGATATCGGTCTCCAGCCGAGGTGTCACTCTTGAAGCCAATTACCCCATACCTATCAAGCGTGGTACGTAATGTATCGTATCCTTAATCCCATGAGCCATAAGAAAAGTCATAAAGATGGGAAAGTTTGTGTTGCGAGTCCTTTTATGAGCCATAATGCAGAGATCGGCTAGGCGCGAATCCTGTCGGGCCCCGATTCTGTTATGAACCATAAAGAGAACGTCAGGTATGCACAGAACTTTTCTCGCAGTCTCCATGAATCCTCTCATGAACCATTAGGTGAAGGACTGATAATTAAGCGTTCCACACAGGCTGAGATGGAGCGGTTGGTTGCAGAGCAGACCTTTGATTGTCTTCTCTGCTCATCTTTCTCTCGATAGCTTCTGAGGTCAGCTAAGAGGAGTTGGAAATGACTTGATATTTCGAGAGTCAAGGGACCCGGAGGTTCAGGCCCTTCCTCTAGCGCCAAAATGACGAGGTCGGATTGTCTCGCCAAGGTAAAAGTCGAAATATCCGGGGTCTAAAGCCGTCACCCCTTCGTCACTTGTCCTCCTAGGAAGCCTGAGAAAGGAAAGAGAGCGTTAAGGGTCCCAGGGCGCTGCCCCGGGGAAACCCTCCGATGCTCAAGTCAGTTGTGGGCATTTTAGCGTAGAGCTTTAGTTGAGAGCACCAGAGGAACGAAGCCTTATTTATAGGCAGAAGTCTCAGCCATTTCAAAGGTCACCTCGGGTTAGGCTGACCTCGATACCAGAAGAATCACCCGTTACTCAATAACGGTCAACGTTCATTAAGACTAAGTGCCGCAGGTCGGCCTGAAGAAGACTGACCAAGTCCTACGCAGACGAATATTCCGTCTCGGCCACGGAGGCCCCTGGTCATCTCGGCTACATGGTCAGCACCCTACTGGAACTAAGGTTTCCACCTCGGCCTAAGGGTCCGCCTCGGCCCAAGGGTCCACCTCGGCCTAAGGTTTCCACCTCGGCCTAAGGTTTCACCTCGGCAGATTGGTCACCTCGGCCAAACTACCATCTCGGCCTAAGGGTCCGCCTCGGCCTCAGGAGATCTCGGCCATGGGTCTATGACTTGATCTCAGCCAGATCATAGCTCAGCCACAATACTCCTTGCTACATGCCCTTCATACAGCCTCATTTCTCCAGCTGTCAATCATACGGAGGGAAGGTGCCAGCACAGCAATCCTTAGCAGCTGCACGGCCATCATGCAAGCGGGCCAGACGTCCTCATCTCATCCATCTGAGACACGCAGCTCCCAGCTTCGCCAGCTATAAAAGGGCTTCTCCAACAGTAAGAAGGTGGAGGTGAAAATTCGAAGTCCACATTGGAAATCTAGATTCCAGACCTAAATTACAAGTCCAAATCACAAAGAACACCCCGCTGTTCTCACCTCAGCTCGGCTTGTATTGTGGCCGACCTCAAGCAGGTTCTCAGCAAACCTTTACTTAAAAGCCATACGCTATAATGCCCGTAACTGACTTGAGCGTCGGAGGGTTTCCCCAGGGCAGCGCCCTGGGACCCCTAACACGTTCTTTCTTTTCTCAGGCTTCCTAGGAGGACAAAGTGACGGAGGGTTGACGGCGTGAAGCTCCGGATATTTCGACTATTACCTTGGCGAGACAATCCGACCTCGTCATTTTGACGCTAGAGGAAGGGCCTGAACCTCCGGGTCCCTTGACTCTCGAAATATCAAGTCATTTCCAACTCCTCTTAGCTGACCTCAGAAGCTATCGAGAGAAAGATGAGCAGAGAAGACAATCAAAGGTCTGCTCTGCAACCAACCGCTCTATCTCAGCCTGTGTGGAACGCTTAATTATCAGTCCTTCACCTAATGGTTCATGAGAGGATTCATGGAGACTGCGAGAAAAGTTCTGTGCATACCTGACGTTCTCTTTATGGTTCATAACAGAATCGGGGCCCGACAGGATTCGCGCCTAGCCGATCTCTGCATTATGGCTCATAAAAGGACTCGCAACACAAACTTTCCCATCTTTATGACTTTTCTTATGGCTCATGGGATTAAGGATACGATACATTACGTACCACGCTTGATAGGTATGGGGTAATTGGCTTCAAGAGTGACACCTCGGCTGGAGACCGATATCATCAGATTAGCCTGACATCAGCTCAGCTCGGCCAAACTAATCTGGGGGGCAAATGATGATACCAGAAGAATCACCCGTTACTCAATAACGGTCAACGTTCATTAAGACTAAGTGCCGCAGGTCGGCCTGAAGAAGACTGACCAAGTCCTACGCAGACGAATATTCCGTCTCGGCCACGGAGGCCCCTGGTCATCTCGGCTACATGGTCAGCACCCTACTGGAACTAAGGTTTCCACCTCGGCCTAAGGGTCCGCCTCGGCCCAAGGGTCCACCTCGGCCTAAGGTTTCCACCTCGGCCTAAGGTTTCACCTCGGCAGATTGGTCACCTCGGCCAAACTACCATCTCGGCCTAAGAGTCCGCCTCGGCCTCAGGAGATCTCGGCCATGGGTCTATGACTTGATCTCAACCAGATCATAGCTCAGCCACAATACTCCTTGCTACGTGCCCTTCATACAGCCTCATTTCTCCAGCTGTCAATCATACGGAGGGAAGGTGCCAGCACAGCAATCCTTAGCAGCTGCACGGCCATCATGCAAGCGGGCCAGACGTCCTCATCTCATCCATCTGAGACACGCAGCTCCCAGCTTCGCCAGCTATAAAAGGGCTTCTCCAACAGTAAGAAGGTGGAGGTGAAAATTCGAAGTCCACATTGGAAATCTAGATTCCAGACCTAAATTACAAGTCCAAATCACAAAGAACACCCCGCTGTTCTCACCTCAGCTCGGCTTGTATTGTGGCCGACCTCAAGCAGGTTCTCAGCAAACCTTTACTTAAAAGCCATACGCTATAATGCCCGTAACTGACTTGAGCGTCGGAGGGTTTCCCCGGGGCAGCGCCCTGGGACCCCTAACACGTTCTTTCTTTTCTCAGGCTTCCTAGGAGGACAAAGTGACGGAGGGTTGACGGCGTGAAGCTCCGGATATTTCGACTTTTACCTTGGCGAGACAATCCGACCTCGTCATTTTGGAGACCGATATCATCAGATTAGCCTGACATCAGCTCAGCTCGGCCAAACTAATCTGGGGGGCAAATGACGTCGGAGCAAAGGGAAACGCCGGAAGAGCTGACACCGATGAAGAGTAAGAATGAGTAATTAGAATGCAAAAGGGGGAAAAATGAGGAACGAAGCCTTATTTATAGGCAGAAGTCTCAGCCATTTCAAAGGTCACCTCGGGTTAGGCTGACCTCGATACCAGAAGAATCACCCGTTACTCAATAACGGTCAACGTTCATTAAGACTAAGTGCCGCAGGTCGGCCTGAAGAAGACTGACCAAGTCCTACGCAGACGAATATTCCGTCTCGGCCACGGAGGCCCCTGGTCATCTCGGCTACATGGTCAGCACCCTACTGGAACTAAGGTTTCCACCTCGGCCTAAGGGTCCGCCTCGGCCCAAGGGTCCACCTCGGCCTAAGGTTTCCACCTCGGCCTAAGGTTTCACCTCGGCAGATTGGTCACCTCGGCCAAACTACCATCTCGGCCTAAGGGTCCGCCTCGGCCTCAGGAGATCTCGGCCATGGGTCTATGACTTGATCTCAGCCAGATCATAGCTCAGCCACAATACTCCTTGCTACGTGCCCTTCATACAGCCTCATTTCTCCAGCTGTCAATCATACGGAGGGAAGGTGCCAGCACAGCAATCCTTAGCAGCTGCACGGCCATCATGCAAGCGGGCCAGACGTCCTCATCTCATCCATCTGAGACACGCAGCTCCCAGCTTCGCCAGCTATAAAAGGGCTTCTCCAACAGTAAGAAGGTGAAGGTGAAAATTCAAAGTCCACATTGGAAATCTAGATTCCAGACCTAAATTACAAGTCCAAATCACAAAGAACACCCCGCTGTTCTCACCTCAGCTCGGCTTGTATTGTGGCCGACCTCAAGCAGGTTCTCAGCAAACCTTTACTTAAAAGCCATACGCTATAATGCCCGTAACTGACTTGAGCGTCGGAGGGTTTCCCCGGGGCAGCGCCCTGGGACCCCTAACACGTTCTTTCTTTTCTCAGGCTTCCTAGGAGGACAAAGTGACGGAGGGTTGACGGCGTGAAGCTCCGGATATTTCGACTATTATCTTGGCGAGACAATCCGACCTCGTCATCCTCTAATCATGTAGAAATGAATTATAATTACGATATGGACTAGCTGCTTTATTTATGTTATGAGTTTGACTTATGTTTCTTTTGAAATGTTAAAATTTACTTCGATATCATTTTATTTTCAAGTAAGCCATATCTCAATCCAAACACGAATAAAATTTTTTTATGTCATTTTTCGATCTAAATACGATTTTTTTTTTCTTTTCCAAATGAGTCATTTCTCGACCCAAACACGTACAACTTTTGAACTGGTAGGTGAGTCATTTCTCGATCCAAACACGTTTGTTTTATTTTCAAGAGAGTTTTTTTTTTCTCCTTTTTAAAGACCTCCCCTCTTTTAGTTTCGTTCACCAATATATGCAATTTTCTTTAGGTTTTGTGGAGCTAATTTTTACAAGAAATCTGCATCAATGTCGCTGCATTTGAAGCCCCTATTTCGATTCTTTTATAGCTTCAGAGGGCTGTAAAAATAATCATCCAAATTCCACTGCTGCTCCCGTCTGCTGCAAGCGAAGGAGAAAGAAGAGAGTGGAGTAGGCGTGAACACCCAAATACTGTGTATTCTTGCAGGTGAGATGAATTATATCTTTGTTTCTTCATTACATTTCCGGAGGATTAAATATGGTGATTTGGTACTCAAACGAGCTGCGAGATGTTCGTCATTACTGGGAAATTGGCGACATTTTAGAGAATTATGGTCACAATGTGAAAATCTAATTGTCCAGATTGCTTATCATTTGGCTCCGAAGAAAAGGTTTTTGAGGGGCATGGAAGGAAGGCTGTATAAAGCGAGTATTTTGTTTCTGGGTGATAAAATTCCTCATAGTCAGTTCCAGTATGACAGTGGAAATCACAGTAGTTATAGTGGCCTTGGCTCCTGTATTACTCGTTCTGTTTTGCTGCTTATCCCATTAGGCTTGATATATGAATTATAGGTTGTGTTCTTCGGCATTGGATTCAAATATAGAGGAATATGTGTATTTTATAGCCTGTAATTCATGCTGTGGATGAAGCAGAAGTATATGACTTGGGTTTTAAGAGTTTTAGTATTTTTAGATACAGAGGGATGTCATACCTGGATGACATATCAAACGTAGTGAATTTTAACACTGATTGTTTCAAAAATTACTTTTACTTCAATATACTCTATTCCTTGAGCACATGCTGACTACCTACCTGGATCAGTTATCATGTTCCAATTTGACACAGATCCATATTTGATGTTCTCAAGCAAGTATGTCGTTGATTTTTTTTCAGTATATCTTTAAAATTTTCTGGTGAACAATGAGTTCTAGGGATGTTGAGTTTTGGAAAGAAAATCAGCAAATGGAGTTGCCTTCGATTGTTTCTTTGTAATTGTTATCTGTATTTCCGTGTAGTCAGTATTTTATCTTTACTGCATGGTGAAGGGTCAGATAAAAACTTCTCCATGTCTTATGCATCTTTGGATTCCAAATATTTTACTGGAACATCATTAGGCCTTTCTCTTGTATGCTTCGGACATATATCTTTTTCTTCTTGTATAAATATATCTGTGTTTATGTTTGACATTCAAAAATGGTCTCAGTGACACTTCTGTTTTCTATGTAAGCTAAATTTGTTTTCATAATCGAAAATTTTGTTTTCCGACTTATTGACACCTGATTCATTTTCTATCATCCCATGAATATTTATCAATCCAGCTTCCGAACTAGTAAGCTTTTCTTTGGTTGTTCCTTAATCTGTTTAATTTTCTTTTCAATACGATATTTTACCTGTTCAGATGTAAGTCTTGCATGATCAAGTTTTCTACTTTCGCAAAGGACATACCTTTGAACTGGGAGAAGAAATGAGGAATTATTTAAATCTTGTTGCTTATTGACTGATATAGTTTTTTTTTTTTCTCTTTTTGTATCTAGGTCTTGAATGATCAAAATTTGGTTATCGTGATACTATACCTACCCAAGACATGAAACCAAAAGCTAACGGGATGTCCAGAAGTCAAAATTCTAGGAGTCTGCCAGGTGAAGGTCCAAACTGGATACTAATTGCTGGCGGTGCTTTATTGAGCACGCTATCGATTCGCCTGGGTTATAAGCTGAAACAGCTCCAGGACACAAAACAGATGAACAGTAACAGGAATGAACTGAAAGGTTCCATATTTGACTATGTTTTTTTGTTTCTCTTCAAGTAATTTATTTTTGCATGAACTCAAATACCTTGCTTATTGCAGAAAATGGAAAAGGTACTGGAACAAACAAGTCAGGCTGCTGTCATTTCCATTCACGCGCATACCCTTGTGTCCAAGAAGAAGCTGCTTGCTTCAGTTCTATTCCAGGTTCGTAGTTAATAATGCTCTTGATGCCCTGGAGGCCTTAACTATTTATGCTTGGCAATGATAGTTGATGCATGTGAGGTTCGTTATATCTTTTAGATTCTTAGGTTATTTGGATGGACATATTTGTACTATCAAAGGTGTTGGGCAGCAACCGGTTTGCTGGCCATGCGTATTGTGAAACTGTTAGTTAGTAGCTGATATTTTCTTTTTTCTTTTTAATTAGTTAGTAGCTAATATAAGCACTGAGAATTTCGTAAAGATAAAACACACCAATAGCGTTCAGGTTTTTCTCCCTCAATGACTGCTCCGCTTGCTCCCTTCTGTTTCCTGATGTTGATATCGTGTCAATCTTCCGTATTGCCATGGTAGTGGGCTTGTTGATTCCATTAATTTACTTTTCCTGATCACCCTTCTTAATTCAGATATGTATCCTTTCCTTTGCATGAAATTTTGGGCTATGAAACTAGAACTTACTGTTTGATTTTTGTAGATGGACCAAGCGATAATATGTTCTGGAAAGGTAAATATCTCAAAATAGTCTTATTTACAAAGAGAGAAAGACTTGAAAAGAAATACATATTCTACTCAATTTATTCTTTGTCCCATGCCTCTTAGCTAATTAAATGGATTGGTTTTGCTTCGATGACCTCCGTGTCTCTCCTTACCTCTCACTAAATATGTACTTTTGCTCCTTCAATCCTTTAAGCATACTTGCACATTATTTTTTAGGGACGCCTAATGGAGTTGAGAGTCCTAAACCTGTAGATGCTAGGGCCCTATTAGGGAGAAATTGTCAGCTGTTGCTATTTACAGTGTCGCATCTGAAACCTGGGATCTGATGATTTCATAAATTATAGATCTGATATGGGATGTGAAAGATGAATTGTTTTTGAGGTAGTATGTTCTTGTGTATCTTAATCCCCTATGGTTCACTGTGCTCAATTTGAATTACCTGCCTGCCTTTTGGATGCCCTGCAGCCTGTTATTTCCTTAATTTTTATAGTTTCAAATTGAACTTTTCATGTCTGACTCATTTAATCCGCTTGCTCGATTTTTATAAAGAAGTAAAGATCTGGATTGTTGGCTTGTGCTTAAGATGTTAGAAGGTAATGTGTTTTTATCTAGTTTTGTGGCTTTTGAGAAGTTTAGGAAATATTTATTTGCTTCTGAGTAATAGATTCAACCTTGTCAGTTGTATTAAGACTGGCAAGTCAAGCAATTTGAGCGACTGGGATTCTGTGTATAATACTGAAAGTTGGAGTATTCACAATACCATCCTCTGATTTTCATTCATGTTCATCTCTGTCAATGTTCATAACTTTTTCACTTTGTTAGTCTTGGGTATCAATGGCTTACCTGCTTCTCTGGTAATTAGTTGGAAATTGTTTGATATTAGTTGGTTTCCCAGTTGGCTATGGTTGTGCTCATGCAATATGTTCTTTTCATGCAATTTTGAATTATGATTTTCTGCCTCAGATTCTAATGGGATGCTGGGTGTCAAACAGCAATGTACCGACACAAGACTTGCTGAAGGCAAGATGGTACTCCCTCTCGTGAGGATTCCTGCTCCAGAGTTTGGCAAAGAAAATGGCGTTGTCTGGTCTTCATCACCTCAACTTCTTGAGTTGCCGCAGAAGCCGTTTAACAAATCAAACGGTTCCGACTCGCCAAGTATCTCTGAAGCTGGTTCGGATCTTTTTACCAACCGTGAAGTGATACAAAAGCTGAGACAACAGTTAAAGAGACGAGATGAAATGATAATGGAGATGCAGGATCAGATCTCTGAGCTGCAGAATGCTCTGAATTCTCAGCTCTCCCATTCTACTCATTTACAGACCCTTCTAGATACAGCTAACAGAGATCTGTTTGACTCAGAGAGAGAAATACAAAGATTGAGGAAAGCAATCGCAGATTATTGTGTTGCACAAGATGGCTCTGCTGAAAAACAACCTATGATTCCTGTATGGCCAGGTGAAGGGAGAAACAGCCATGGAAATGGGTATCTTGAAGTGGAGAACAATCTGGAGCCATCAGAAAAAGCACGGGACGCCGAAAGGGTGGAGATGCTAAAAACAGAAGTGAATGAGCTGAAGGAAGTTATAGAAGGGAAGGAGTACCTTCTGCAGAGCTACAAGGAGCAAAAGCTTGAACTTTCAACCAAGATCAAAGAGTTGCAGCAAAGGTTGGACTCGCAGCTGCCCAATTATTTGTAGAGAATTAGTGTGTCGCCTGTGTATTCTTTTTTTGCCTTCCACCTTTTTCTTTTTCATTTTCTTCTCATTGGTGGCTTTCTTTTTTCTTTTTTCTTTTCCTTCCGTTGGGATTTGCAGTTAATCTTAAGTTTGGCCTTGTTTTCTTGTTCTCTTGTCACTCATTTGCGTTCAAAAGTTCAGAGTTTGTAGGGGGTTGACATTAGCTGACGCAGATCCTAGAGTTGGTGTTTATGGAGTTTTCTAACATCCAAAAAGAATAAAAGTGTATGTTAAATTTTTATGAAACCCACTCCAGTTTATAGGATTGTCAATTACGCTGAAAAGGCGCCAATGTCGGCGACTAGTAGGGATTTCAATTCCAGTTTAGGCATGCCCCTTGTGCCCTGGACGACACACGTGCTATAATGGCCGGGACAAAGGGCCGCTAGCGAAGCAAGAAGAATCCGTTGTTGGAAGAATACGCGATGTTAGAATGGCTCTTTCTTGTTGGGCTAATACCAATTACAAAACTTCTTTTTTTGTTAATCACCTTTTGCCCCTGTAATATAGGTAATTAACCATTTGCCCCCATGAGGTTTGATATCACACTGTTAACCCCCTGAACTATTAGACTGATTTGGACAAGGCCATTTCAGGCAAAAATTTGCCGGAAAGAGTGACATGGCAATTGACCATGCCACGTGTATTAAAAAAATTGCCACGTGGAGTCAAAATACCACATGGAGTTAAAAATACTATTCATCTTCTTCTTCCACCCATTAACTTCTTTCTTTTTTCTTCATTTCCAACATTCAAATTTCAACCTTCCAACAAATTGTAAAAAATGTTGAAATTATTACAATCTGATACTACTTTCCAAGGTTATGAAACTTTCAAGCATTATTAGTTGTACATCATTTTGGGATGTCCTGCAAATTGGTCAACCGCAAGCCTTCGCTTCTCGATTTTGCTTCTTCTCCCTTCCCTACTTTCACATATTCATAAAGACCGGTTGGCAGCAGCTACATTTAGTATTAGTACCCCCTCGAATGGGCTTGGATTGAACCTGGCAGATAAATCACCATTTCTTAAAAGAAGAAAGTGAAATACGCGAGAATATGAGAAGAAAGAAGCTAATGGGTGGAAGAATAAGATGAATAGTATTTTTGACTCCACGTGGCAAATTTTTTTAAAATATTATTCATCTTCTTCTTCCACCCATTAACTTCTTTTTTTTTCTTCATTCCCAGCACTCAAATTTCAACCTTTGTAAAAAATGTTGAAATTATTACAATCTGATACTATTTTCTAGGTTTCTGAAACTTTCAAGCATTATTAGTTGTATAAGGCAGAGAGAGTGGGGGGGGGGGGGAGCCAAAATGGAGCAGGAGCAGGCAATTACTGTTGAATGAATGGTCCACCTGTAAGGCTTAAAAGATTGATTGAATCCTTGCCTTTCCATTTCCTCAAACTTCCATACAAATACAAGATCGTCCTACCATTATGGATAGTATCCTATACATTGATGATTGCTATCTATGGTATGTGCTATTTAGTATAGTAAATATTACACAATAAATGCTTTCAATGAATACTGAATATTACACAATAAATGCTATCAATGAATACCGAATATACTGCAATGAATGCAGTATATTCGGTCATTAAGTCGGCCATTACACCCCCGCAGTCGAAGCGGGAGGCTCGCGAACGTTGAGACTGGTTCGAAAATCATCAAACAAGATTCGTGGAAGACCTTTGGTGAAGATATCTGCGAGTCGATGGCGAGATGGAACGTGATGAACTCGTATGTGACCTTGGGAGACTTTTTCGCGTACAAAATGTATATCCATCTCAATGTGTTTAGTGCGTTGATGTTGTACCGGATTGCTGGATAGATAAACAGCACTTACGTTGTCGCAATAAACAAGTGTAGCTTTAGTAATAGGACAGCGAAGTTCAAGAAGTAAGTTACGTAGCCAACAAGATTCAGCAACGACATTGGCTACGCCTCTATATTCGGCCTTGGCACTGGAGCGTGATAATGTTGGTTGTCGTTTAGAGGACCAAGAGATAAGATTATCACCAAAGAAAATATAGTAGCCGGAAGTAGATCGGCGTGTGTCGGGGCAACCTCCCCAATCCGCGTCAGTATAACAAATGAGATTAGAGTGAGTGGACTTAGTAAGGTGAAGGCCGAAATTTAGAGTACATTTGAGGTAGCGTAGGACTCTTTGAGGGCAGTCATATGAATGTCATGAGGAGCATGCATATGAAGACAAATCTGTTGAACCGCATAAGTGATGTCGGGACGCGTAAAAGTGAGATATTGGAGAGCACCTGCGAGACGGCGATATAGGGTCGGGTCGGCATAGGGAACGCCGGAAGTGCTACTGAGTTTAGTAGCTGTGTCAATGGGGGTAGAAATAGGTTTACAGTTAGACATACCCGCGTGTTGGAGAAGCTCCGTAGTGTATTTTTGTTGGTGTAGAAAGAGGTTGTCCGAGCAGCGTTGAACAGAAATACCGAGAAAATAACTTAAAGGGCCAAAATCCTTCATGGCAAATTCTGAAGCAAGAAGGGCCATGAGATGACGACGTAGTGTGTCAGATGAAGTAGTGAGGATAATGTCGTCCACATAGAGAAGAAGATAAGTCATGTCGGTACCATGATGATAGATAAAAAGAGAGTGATCGCAGCGACTATGAACAAATCCAATAGAGGAGGCGTAGTCGGCAAAACGTTGATACCAAGCACGAGGGGCTTGTTTTAAACCATAAAGAGATTTCTTGAGCAAACAAACATGATTCGGATAGTTTGGATCTCGAAAACCCATCGGTTGATGCATATAAACTGTCTCCTGAAGATGGCCATGTAAGAAGGCGTTTTTGACATCAAGTTGATGAATTGGCCAAGATTGAGAAAAAGCCAAATGGAGAACTGTGCGAATAGTAGCAGGTTTTACGACAGGACTGAATGTCTCAGTACAATCAATGCCCTGTTGTTGAGATCTGCCATCACCTACAAGACGAGCTTTATGACACTCAAAAGAACCATCAGAACGAGTTTTATGACGGAAAATCTACATAGAGCGTAAAATGTTAACATGGGATGGACGGGGGACTAATACCCACGTCTTATTTTTAATAAGGGCATCAAATTCATCATGCATGGCAGCGTACCAGTTCGGATCTCGAAGGGCATCAGTGGGATTTCGCGGGATAGGAGATGGAGTAAAGACGACATTAAGGTTGAGAGGGCGTTTAGGCTTGACAATGCCGTGCATACTGCGAGTTGTGATTGTCCGGGTTGAGGGGGCGGTGGACACGGTGGACGCCGATGGTGGGAGGGGCGGCGAGTGGGTCGGAGGACGAGGCGGAGATGGAGTGGTTGGGGCGGTTGTTGATGTTGGGTGAAGTAGAGGATTGTGGTATAGCGGAGACAAATCGTCATTAAGAAAGGTGTATGGATCGGTGGAGGTGGAAGAGAGCGTGGAAAAAGGAAATGTGTTTTCATCAAAGATGGCATGACGAGAGATGATGATTTTGCACGTAGATAAGTCATAGCATTTGTAACCCCGATGATTAGGTGGATATCCCAGAAAAACGCAAGGCATGGAGCGTGCATCGAGTTTGTGAATGGTAGTGGAGGGTATGAGAGGATAGCAGAGGCATCTGAAAACGCACAGGTGGGAGTATGATGGTTCTTTGTTATAGAGCATTTGAGTAGGTGAAAGATGAGATAGGTGTTTGATAGGCAGAACATTCAGTAGGTAAGTAGCCATTGTAAGTGCGTGGTGCCAAAATGTTGGTGGTAGACATGAGTGGATGAGAAGAGTGCGGATGATATTATTAATTGTGCGAATGGTACGTTCGGCTTTGCCATTTTGAGATGATGTGTGAGGACAAGATAAGCAAAGAGTCATACCATTTTGTTGACAGAAACTGTGGAATTGTGAGTTGATGTATTCACAGCCATTATCGCACTGCAAACATTTAACAGGAATACCGAATTGAGTTTGAATATAGTTGTGAAGATTGATAAAATGAGAATAGACCTGTGATTTGTGACCCATAGGGAATGTCCACAAAAAATTAGTGTAGTCATCGATAAATAAAACATAATATTTATGACCAGTTGAACTCAGTATTGGAGAAGTCCATACATCACTGTGTAAAATATCAAACGGCATATTTGTGACATTGAGAGAATCATAAAATGGTAACTTGATATGTTTGCCAAGTACACATGAAGAACAAGGAGATTTATTACATTGTGTATTGCAACTGATAATATTTTTATTGCATAAAAACTGAAAGACTGAACGACTCGGGTGGCCGAGCCGGTTATGCCAGATATCTGCGGAAAGAGCAGTGAACGCAGGAGGGGGGGCGGACGGTGGGGTGAGTGGGTATAGGTCGCCCACACTATTGCATCTCAGAATTTGTTTGCCCGTATGACGATCCTTCACAGAGAAACCAGAAGCATCAAACTCAATGGTAACATTATTATCAGTGGTAAAACGACGAACAGAAATGAGGTTTTTGACAATTTGAGGGGAATGGAGAATATTTGATAAGTGAAGAGGGGAAAGGGGATGTGGAAGATGTGCATGACCAGAGCCATGAACAGGAATAGAATGACCACTGCCAACCATAATAGAATTTGAATGCGGCTTATTATAATAAGACGAGAGCATACCTGAGTTGGAGGTCATATGAGAGGTGGCGCCAGTGTCCATGTACCAGGTGGGGTCTGGGGCATTCAGAGTTAATGTGTGCATGGCTTGGTCAATATCAGTGGGTGTGTAGGGAGATGGAAAATGGGTGGCAGTATGAGCTTGAGGTGGTCGAGGGCCCAGAAGGCCGGGCTGGGTGGGAGGATGGTGGGCGGTTGACGTAGTGGGATAGGGACAGGGAGGTGTGAACCATTGTTGTTGGGGCCATCGCCATGGTGGGTAGGATGGCCAGGAGGGAAAAGAAGGTGGCCACGGGGGCGGTTGGAGCGGCCACGGCCGCGTCCGTGCCCGCGCCCGAGATGAAAGGAGACGCGGTAGGATGGGCGGGGAGAAGAGTGATGGGAGGGCAGTTGGGTGTCTGGCGCGGGATTGGGAGTGGTGGTGGTGTTCAGTGCGGTGTCGGCAATTTTGGCAGCGGATGCAGTTTGTTTGGCTTTGCGGGTTTCTTCGAGGATGAGGCGTGAGCGGCTTCATAGAAGGTTGGTAAGGAATTGCTCTGTTGGATAATAGTGGCAACGCCGTTATAGTTTTCATTTAATCCACTGACAAGTTGAAGAACAAGGCGTTGGTCCGAGACAGAAGAATCAACGTTAGATAACTGATCTGCAAGAGACTTCAATTCTTGACAATAAGAAGAGATGTTAGAAAAGGCATCGAGACGAGTATTTGAAAATTGATTTTCAAGATATACAGCACGAGAGTGTTTGTTATCCTGAAATATGTTCTTCAGATTATCCCAAGCGTTCTTAGCGGTTAAGTCAGGAGCAAGAATTGTGTGAAGTAAATCAGTAGAGATGGTACCATATATCCATTGTAAGACAATGGCATCCAGACGACTCCAGAGGTCGGCATCCTGAGAGGATGATTTATCTTTTGATGTAGAGGTATCAGATGAAGGGGAAATGATGTGATCAAGAACTTGATACGCACGGCAGTGAATTTTGAATAGTTCAGACCAAGATGAGTATTAACTTTTCTCCATTTCCAAGGTGATAGGAATGAAGTTTTTGATGTTGGTGACAGCAAGTGCAGGATGAAATTTGTTATCAGCCATTGTTGATTAGAAAAGAGAAAGAGTGGTGGTGGAGGAGGAGGGCGGCGGATGTGGTGGCCGGCGAGAGAGAGGGAGTTTGAGAGGGTTAGAGGATTTGCTCTGATACCATAAAAGATTGATTGAATCCTTGCCTTTCCATTTCCTCAAACTTCCATACAAATACAAGATCGTCCTACCATTATGGATAGTATCCTATACATTGATGATTGCTATCTATGGTATGTGCTATTTGTTGGATTTTACCATTAAGAACGAAGAACATCCATTGAAATCAAAGGAAAATAGTTTGGAAGAAAATAATTAAACAAGGGAAGAAGGAATTTCGAAATAGACTCAGTACTTTTCATTAATATTCCTCCTTGTGTATACAAACTGATTCATTGATGTATATATAGAAGCAGGCTACTTCTATTCTAATATTACCGTTGGTATTACTTGGGAAGCAGCTGAAAAACTGATACTCCTTGTCAGGTGCTGCAACGGTCGAAATAGGAGAAAAGCAGGGAATCCTGCTGTTTTACCGTAGGAGGAATAATCATCCCCACTTTCCAAGAGTTCACTAGTGTGAACTATATGTATGTACCTATTATGCATATATATATATATATATATATATATATATATATATATATATATATATATATATATATATATATTTACATTTCATGTTTTGATTTATGTTATAATTATATACACAAGTGGTACAATACGATCTTCGAGTCTATGTACAATATTGATCTGAACCCGTACAGACTGTGTATATCTCAATACTCCTCCTCAAACTTAGTGCACATGTATCAGCAACTAAGTTTGTCATATGCAATAAGGGAAGCCTTCAACAGGTCTTAAGCAATACATCTTTATCATGCACCAAGCCTTGCTGGATTAACGCCTTTAGGATTATACCTGTACAGTAAAATGCACCATAAGTTGTTGTATAAGATATTTATGATTTGATTTACCTGTTTTTCATGTTGTTTTTGAGTTCCTGGGATCCGCATATGCTCCTGCAGAATACTGTTAGTAAAACCAATCCTTACTTATGAGTCACCTGCAAGAAAATATCTTTTCGTCCTGCAAAACAAATTCAAAATTGGGCTCCTGTTTTTTCCCAGCACAATAAACATTAGTGTATGATTCCTGTTTCTGCAGCTTAAAGATTAGTTGGTCATCCAGTTCCTGCAATCGAAAGTTAGTATATATAATTCTGGAGGATTAAGCTTAGTTGGTCCATCCAGTTCCTGCAATCGAAAGTTAGTATATATAATTCTGGAGTCCTCTTGTGCTCTAAAAAAAAACAACCTGCAACAAATCAAGAATACCTACAGTCCAGAAGTCGTTCTTTGAAAAAACTTGGAAGTTTTGTGAGTAACAAAAATAACTTGCTGAATGAGACAATAATACCAAGAGACTGAATAGAGTTGACACAAAGTACTACACGTGACACAAGAATATTTAATATTTTTAACAATTTTTTTCAGTGAAGACTCAGACCTTGAACAATAGAAAAAACACTTGGCAATTAGATACTCAACAACAGACATAATTTCAGATTGGGCCATTTCACATGAGTATGCGCAATTATAGTGTGAACATATATACGAGTGACTTCAAAGATAAACCAGTTGGTAGATAAAGAGAATATTTCCCCTGAACAAATTCAACACATTAATGGGATCATGACAACATTAAGCAGACAGGATCATGCCATTTTCACAAATGATGCCTTACCAACAATACACCATTATCTCAGCAGCTATAAGGGAAATGACTCTACATTTTAGGACATATGTTTCAGAGTATTTAATGACAAAATCTACATCTGCTTCATGAGGGCCGCTCCTGTACCAGAAAATTAAAGCTTATAAAGAACCTATGCATCTACATCAGATGTCTAATACAAGACAAAATACACCACTCCCCTGAGGTATATGTCACAGCATTTCAAGTATTACTTAAAATTTTTACAGATAGACTACAATAGAAAAAACATGAAAGGAAAAATTACACACGATCTTAGATGCATAAGGACAACGATGAAATCTAACTAATTGAACTTTTAAAGTACAAGGGAAAGACATGCATCATACTATGGGCATAATTATATGTCAAGGAAAAGAAAAAACTTCTATTTTTCCATAAGATTATAATGGGCACAAATCTGTCATGGAGGAAATGAGACATCCAATTAAAACTAACCTTTGTTTAGTAACACCAAATTTAGTTAGAAAAAAAAACACAACAGCTTTCTCAAGGCAACTAGGCCAATGCTAGGAATATCATCTAGAAAACATATTAATTTCAAACCATTTAGGAAGCAAATATCTTACAAGTGATACTAAGACATGTATGACAACAAATAATACTGGCAACTCAGCCCTGCTGGGAAAACACATCCAGCTCAGTAATGATGACAACTATGGCCACAACAATAAACGAAATGGCTCAGAGGAGTTCATGTCTATGACTCAGAGGAATAATTCTAGATTATTCGTGTCCATAGCTCAGAGGAACCCTTGTCCATTCAAACAATAATGGAATGGCTCAGCGGAGTCCATGTCTATGACTCAGAGGAATAATTCTAGATTATTCTTGTTCATACCTCAGAGGGACTCTTGTCCATTCAAACAACAATGGCAACAATGGCCACAATAATAATGGCAACTAAGGCCTCAATAATGCTGGAAAAACATATCCAGCTCAACAAACATGCTAGGAATGAACATCCAACTTAATAATCACGGCATATGCCAGAGAAAGAGGGGCGCAACTAAGGCCAACAATAAATAAGATGCTATAACAAATGCCTTAAGTATCAACTATAAGGTGCTCTCCCTTTCCAATCACTGATAAATACACGGAAACTTTTTTCTTCTTCTTCACGGCTATATGCCTTTCATCACTTACTCTTCTCTGTTTCGCAATTTTATCAAAGCTGTAACCATCATATTAGGTTAAAAATTAGCTAACCTTTAATTTCGCCAATTTATAAGTTTAATATTTGTGCACGAAGATGGTAGGCTAAACATGCTGATTTAAACTTCAGTTATTCAGTGATGAATAAAGTTCACCAAGGGAGAGTATTTTCACATACACGATATAAGAGTGCATTTAGGCAACAGTTAGAAGACAAAGAAAGAGATAAATCAGCATACTTCACATTCCACAACTTTCCATAGATATGATACCTCTACTCAACCTACTTAATTTCATAATAATATTATCAACATATCAACATACCACCCAAGAATGACCAAATATCACTTGATAAGGAATCACTTGCCCACAACATGATGTTGATCATAACACATGCTTTCCCCTCAAATGATAAATTGGGTATTGATTAACAGGTAATGACATAAGATAGACAATAACATATCACATTGGATGAACATATGTTTAACTGTTTTGAGACCCACGGAGATATGGTCATTTAATTTCTCAGCCACAGAGAAGAGAAATATACTAATATTCAAACCATTTCCAAACATGAGGACACATGCATGTAATAAGTTAACTTCTAACGTATTCCCTTTCAAACAATCAGTGGATATGACTCAAACATTACTGCTTTCCCACATAAATGAATTCATGTAGAAATAACTCATTCATATATGTGTATATAAGGAGAAGAATAGAAGTATCCTACACTTGAGCTCTCAAGATGTAAATCCAGCAGTCTATGTAGTGAAACCTGTTCTTACTTCCAGGATCATTGGCTGGCCATAGATTTTGGCTGGATGTTGTCAGAAAGGAGGCTGAAAATTGTGCTTGCCTGCAAGAGTTTCAGGTGTGTCATTCATTGGGAGGAGGAACTGGATGAAAATTGATCCGGGATGGGAACATTGATTCTCATGAGTGAACTCTCCCAGAAGATTTCTTTTGGCTCTCTGGCCTTTGGCTCTTCATAGCCCATCCAAATAAAGATTTCGGCTATCAAAGATTTCTCTCTATAGCCAAGACTCTTTATAGCCCATTCATACAAACATTTCGGCCCTATCCAAGGCTCTTTATAGCCTATCGAAAAAGATTCCGGCACTAAGCCAAGGCTCTTCATAGCCTCTTAAATGAGAAGATTTCGGTTTATGATCAAGGCTCTTTACAGCCTCCTGAAAGTTTATAGACATAATGGTCTTTGAAAGAAGTTCATAGACTTGATGGCCACAGTTGAATTGACATATACTTTCCCTAGCACATACTTAATGAGACACAGTTATGATACCACGTTGATAAGCATCCCAACAACATATGCATGTTGGGAAATTCTATCAAACAGGTTATGTGCAACGCGAATGGTATGGATTCCTTAAAATAAATTACACTCTTGTCTTTGCAACTTATCCAGAGAAGAAAAATAATGTCTTGTACAAAGAGTACAGAGGAAAGACGATATTAGACATGAATAATTTTGATAAAATACCAACAGAAGAAGCTAATAAGAAACAACTGATTTTTGGTTAACCGAAGACATGGAATATGAACTTAAGCTCCCTTAGCTCTGAAATCGTGACATGCACCAAAGGGAAAAAAACACTCAATCGAAGAAAGGAAAGATGTTACGGTTCCAATTTCAACAGCCCTCAGATCTATTAAACTTTAGCCTCCTGGACATTTTATCAAATGGCAGCTACTTCAGAACATCCAACTTCCAACGATTCATGTCAGATGTTGAGGTGAAGCGAAAAACACAACAAATCAGTAGAAAATGGTTGGAAAGATGGTGAATTCAAGCAATCGAAGCTGAAGAATGAAAAGACATGCAACATTGACTGGAACACGAAATGAATTTCACCGATTCAAGCACACAACTTAGACAAAGGCCAAGAAGGTGAAGATTTACAATCGGCCAACATGCAATATGCAAAATCAACCCTAATCAACCTATGGCTCTGATACCATGTTGGATTTTACCATTAAGAACGAAGAACATCCATTGAAATCAAAGGAAAATAGTTTGGAAGAAAATAATTAAACAAGGGAAGAAGGAATTTCGAAATAGACTCAGTACTTTTCATTAATATTCCTCCTTGTGTATACAAACTGATTCATCGATGTATATATAGAAGCAGGCTACTTCTATTCTAATATTACCGTTGGTATTACTTGGGAAGCAGCTGAAAAACTGATACTATATAGTATAGTAAATATTACACAATAAATGCTATCAATGAATACTGAATATTACACAATAAATGCTATCAATGAATACCGAATATACTGCAATGAATGCAGTATATTCGGTCATTAAGTCGGCCATTAAGGCTAAACAAATTGAGTGCATGTCTCATGCTCAAGAATGCAAGTTTGATTTGGTCACTTGATGTGAGGCATTTCTTTGCTTTGCAGGGGTGACGACTGGGGGGCTGCACCAGGGGAAAACTGCTATGGTGAAACAGAGCCAATTATGGCAGATGACTTCTGGGGAAGATGCGCCGAACGCGGGCTGATGCAAGCAACAGAAGCAGCAATAGAGGAGCTTGAAGTCAAAAGGGGTCTGAAAATCATGTACCTCAACATTACCCAAACGTCTGATCGCAGAAAGGATGCTCATCCCTCTATATACAGGAAGCATTTTTCGCTGCCAACTAAAGAGCAACTGTTAGAACCAAAAAGTTTTGACTCCACGTGGCATTTTTGACTCCACGTGGCATGGACAATTGCCATGTCACGCTTTTCCGAAGAATTTTTGCCTGAAATGGCATTGTCCAAATCAGCCCAATAGTTCAGGGAGTTTAAGGGTGTGATATCAAACCTCAGGGTGACAAATGATTAATTACGTATACTACAAGAGACAAAAGGTGATTAACCGTTTTTTTAAAGGTACACTCTCGCTTTCTGTGATTCCACCTTTAGCTAGCCTAATTTTGAAATTTACTGAATCAACATTAAGATACGTAGGTTTAATAGAGTAATAAAGGAAGTGTGTGGATTCAAGATACGATGGGTACACGAAAGTGACGAAGTTGCTTTGACTACAGAACCATGTCTGTCTGTTGGAGCGAATTGGATGATGAAAGAGCGTCATTAGTCTAGCGCGTCCTGACTCAATCATGGTCTTAGGCAGAATTGGTCCTGGCCCGGAAGCTAGTTTATTTGCTTTCTCCTTCCTTCTTCCCAGCACTAGGAGATGAGTATTAAACGAATTATTCGAGTTTCACTCATTTAGTGCTCGATTAGAATTTGTATATACTAGTTGAATAACATTAAACTGAATATTGGTTTAGGCTCGGGATTTAGATAAAGCAACTTGAATAACATAAAATTCTTTTCTGCTTGTAAGTTTGTTCTTTTGTATTTTTTTAACAAATTAAATACTCTTCTATTAAAAAAATAAAAATTAAATCCTCACTCCGTCTCAAAAGGTCGCAGCTAATTTGTCAATATAGTATAAGTTATATTGTGTTCATAAGTCAACTGTGACAATATTTTTGAGATATGAAAAGTATTTGACTTATTGCTTAACTTAAATTAATAATTGTTGTTGTTGTTTTAATCTTGATGGGTTTCATGGAGCTTTACTATATATTAGTTTGCCTATAGTAAATCGTTTCATGAATATGAATTCGGACCTTTCCTGCAAGTTTAATTCAAACTTGAATTAGTACTTGAAGAAATAATATAAACAAACTTGAACTACACTAGAGCTGGACGATATTAGTTAATATTCGGCTTGTTCATGCCCAAGTGCCGAACCTCTTCTTTCACTTTTGCCGTGTACTTTTCTGTTTTCTTTCTTTTTTGAGAAAAGGGTTGAACGTTTGACTTGAAAGTTTGTACATGTGATGTAATAAGAAAAAGGTTGGATACTGCTTAGAAAATCTGGTGGGGTTCTTAGGCCTTGCGAGCTGGAAGGAAAATAATCGTAGAAAGAGGTTGGATACCGCCTAGAAAATCTGGTGGGGTTCTTAGGCCTTGCCAGTTGGAAGGAAAATAATCGTGTGTCTGAGACGGTGGGATCTTAGCCTCGTTCAAGGTAGAAAGAATATATATATATATATATATATATATATATATATATATATATATATTATAAAAGGAGCAGTGTCTCCTTAATTTTATTAATATGCCCCCACTTATGGCGGAGGAATACCATTATTACAAAGAAAAACATGATATAATAGAACGAAAGAAGATAATGGTCGAAAAACAACGCAATTACATCGACCATAACAAAGACAATGTTCAAAAGGTGTATGATATGTCTCATTAAAACATTGGCAGGCAAAACCATCCTTGTGGATAAAATCCTGCACGAATAAAAAGAGTACATATTTACACCCTTTGAAACAGTAAATGTGTCCTGTATGCGTTTGCCAAGCTCATAGAGTCGAGGAAGTGTCTTGCGATCCGCCGCATGGATGTCAAGAAACATACATGCAAAACCAAGCATAAAAGTCGTAAGTAATGAAACTATTAAAACTGTGGAATATCGATGAAAAAGAAACATACCCAGTCTGCCTGAATCCTACATAAGGCAGGCAGTAGACGAGATAACTAGTCAATCCATATGTAAAACTGCAATGAAGCCACCAGAGATTTACTCATGTCTGAGATGTCCAGTGGTGACATCCAGCGTGATGCAACTGCGAACCAAAGATGGAAGAGTGGTGGCAGTAAAATATGACGTTGTTGGTGTAGATAAACCATGTTGTGCCAAATAGTGTGCCGCCATGTTGGTTTCACGAAATATGTGCTGAACCATGAAGCCGGTGTGCGTAAACAGCGAATGAAGTAAGCAGCAGTGAAACTGGCTCGTCAGTTGGGTATGCTGACTTATTGCGCGAATGACCTAGATGTAGTCGAAATAATATTGCGATGTAAAGGCAAAAAATATAAGAGCGCAAAGACTGCAGCTTGTAGCTCAGCCTGTAGTGGAGTACTAGCCGGTAAACGAAAAGATAATGCGCCCATGCAGACACCTTCACTATCACGTAAGATAGCGCCGCCCGCAACAAAAGATCTGCCCACTGCAGCATCCGTATTCAGCTTGAATCTACCTGTTGGAGTTAATATCCATCTCACTACCTGCATCCTTCGGACCCGAAGAGGAGGGAGAATACCCAAAGCCTGTACCACACTATAACCAGAAGCCAGCTTAGTATTATCGATTGTTTTTGCCCACAAATAAATGTCGGATCACACATCTGCCATAAGAGAAGCTGTAGTGAAGGAGACTGCATCTCCATATATAAGTGAAGCATAAACACGCCAAACATTGAATATGATAATGCCAGGAATGACGATGCGCAATACACCTACAACTGTAGATGATGAGCCGCAAAAAAACCAAGATAACAAATAAGGCCATATATGCAGTACAACCAGATTTGGACCATCCACCATGGTTGAGTAAAACGTCCAGAGTGGTCTAATGATAGGGCAATGAAGGAAAATGTGATCCACCATTGCTGACGCCTGCTTACAGAAGGGGCATATCGTGGGACAAGAGGCGGCGTATTGGCCGATATAGTCTTCCAACGGAAGAGCACGATGATAAAGTCGCCATAGAAAATTAGAGATAACTGGACGATGTCGCTTATGCTAAATAAACTGAGCCGATAATGTTGTTGGACGTGAATTGCGACACAAATCATATGCTGAACCTAGTGTAAACTCTCCCAACTGAGTTGGTTTCCATATCACAAGGGCTCCGTCATAATCACAATACTCCTCACAAAATGCATGAGTCCGGTAAAGAAGTTTCCAGGTAGGAGAATCTGGTAATCTAGGGCGATAGTCACCCCGTATTCCATATTTGGCATGCATAAACCTGCTCCAGAGAGTTTGATCCTGCTAATATTGCCACCATATTCGACAGTGATATGCATCATGTAAGGCGCTAAGATCACGAATACTCAAACCTCCCTCCAAACAAGGCTGCTGAATTTTAGACCAAAAAACCCAATGTCGTCTGTGACCCCAATAAAAACGAGACATTTTCTGCTCTATAATTTTAAAAACTGACTTTGGCAGGCCTCCAACAGTCATAATATGTAATGGCAAAAAAGAAATAACATACCGTAGTATGACGAGCCTTCCTGCCTGTGAGAGTAACTTGTTATGCCATCCATATAGTCGTGTGTCAATATGTTCTAGAAGTGCCGTACAATGACCATTTCGAGTTATTCCTTTATGTAGCATAGATCCAAGATAACAGACAGGGAGATGAGTCGGAAGCATACCCAGAATATCTGAAAAAGCCGCTTGTCGATGCGATGAGATATTGGTAGACAGGATAAATCGGCTCTTATTATAATTAACCTTTTGGCCAGAAGTTTTCTCATATGAAGATAAAAAGTCCTGAAATCGGCGTAAAGTTCGTTTTGTTCCCCAAAGAAAGATAAGTAAATCATCTGCATATGCGAGATGTGTGACATGAAAAGACATACGGCCTATACGAAAAGGTTGCAATGTATTTGCTGCCACCAGAGCTTTTAGACCACGACTAAAACCTTCAGACGATAAGATGAATAATAGTGGAGAAAGAGGATCACCTTGCTTCACACCTCTATAAGGCCAAAAATAGGCAGAAGGATTACCGTTAATCAATATAGACAATCTCGTACTGCTCAAATGATTGATGATGATCCGGATAAAGAAAGCAGAAAAGCCAAATTTCGAAAGTAGCAACTCCAAATATTCCCAACTGACACGATCAAAAGCCTTCATCATATCCAGTTTAAGACATAACTGACTGCCTCCCTTGTCTAAATGATATATCATTTCCTGTGCTAACAAGACTTGGGATGATATATCATGGCCTTTCAAGAATTCAGTTTGTTCGGGGGAGATTAATTTAGGAAGTAAAGTGCTCAAGCGTGTGGCGATTATACAAGTGTAGACCTTGCTAATAAAGTTTGTCAAACATATAGGTCTAAAATCACTGAATGTATGTGGCACTGTCACTTTCAGAAGAAGTGTTAGCAACGCTCCTGCCATGATCGAAGGTTGTGGCACTCCAAGAAAAACTCCTGCACTGCAATGACCACATCCGTATGTATTATAGACCAACAAGAACGAAAAAAATTACCGTGATAACCATTTGGTCCTGCAGCACTATGGGGATCAAGCTGCCAAACCGCATCCTTAATCTCCGTCGCTTGTGGGATTTAGTTCATGTAAAGATTATCAGTGGCGGTTATCAGGTGTGGTATATGTTGCAAAATATGATCATATGCGCCCGTTGGCTCCTTAGCAAATTAGGATGTATAAAAAGAAACTGCCTCATTCTGAATAGATTCCTGTGTATCACATAGGAGCCCCTCCGACGTATGTATTTGTTGAATGCGCAGATGCGAACGACGACCTTTAACAACAGAATGTAAATACTTTGTATTGGCATCCCCATCACGAAGCCAGCGAATCCTTGCTTTTTTGCTTCCAAAACTGAAACTCGTATTTTGTAGCCTAAAGATATTCAGCCTTCTCACGATGATAGCACGTGCGATTGGCTTCTGTTGGGTCAAGATCCCATGCGGCGTCTGCACGGCGAACTTCAGATTCTGCATGTTCCACCTGGCTGAAAATGTTCCCAAATATGTTCTTATTCCAGATTTGTATGTCCTTCGTCAGACGAGATAACTTGATATAAAAACCGTGCATACCCCCTGGTGTGGGATATGGATTCTATGCCTCCGAAACATAAGAATGAAAATCAGGATGAGTGAGCCAAGCATCTAGAAATCGAAAGGGACGGTGTCCTGTGTCTCGTGCCTTACCATAGATTAGTAGTAAAGGAGTGTGATCAGAAGAAATACGAGGTAGATGCGTAAGGCGTAGAGCATCAAATACATCCTGGAAATGAGAGTTTATGAAGACCCAATCAATCCGTCGTTTTACCAAGCCTAAGCCTCGCCCATCTACCCAAGTATACCGAGGTCCATAAAACGAAGGACTTATCAACGGGCAATCCTCAATACAATCATTAACATCCTGTAAAGAAGATAATGAGGGCTGAGAGCGACCCTGCTGATCATCCAGAGAACAAAAAGTATTAAAGTCACCACATATCAACCAAGGAGTGTTTATTTGCTGTGAATAAGCACGTACAGACTCCCATAGGTGATGTTGAAGAATAACAGTGTGACGAGCATAGACCACAGAGCAAGCAAATACCAACTTTAGCGAAATATGACAAAACAGCTGATGAATAATTTGGTCATCATCTTGGATGGACAATAATCGCAATGTATGGGGTTGCCAATAGACCCACATTTTTCTGGACGCAGATGCATGTGAATTAGAGAAACCCAGATCCAATCCATATCGAGTGATAGTATCTGAAGGGTGTTTAGGCTCAAGTAACGCAAAAATGTGTAATTTATGCACATGTACCAAGTGATTTAAACGAGCAAAAGAGGTTCGAAGACCCTTGATATTCCATGCCATGATATTAATTGAGAAAGATAAGAGTCACACCCGTGTGAATAACGAACCACACTATGTGTGAGAATTGTTGAGGGCGGTAGCGGAGGGAGATCCTTGCGAGCCCGACGGCGACGACGAGAAACCACTGGAATAAAACCACAAGCATACGAGGACTCTACCATACGAGATATCAAAATTTCTTCAGGTGGAGACGGTGGCAGCAACCTGATTTTACGTATTAGATCATCAGAAACCGGTGGCAGATTGGGAGGAAGATCAGCTACATTTATCTCGGTGTCCGATAAATGCCCTATGTCCACAACATCTGTATCCGCATGCACAGGGGGGTATTCAGTATCTGAGCCTAACCTAGAGATATCATGTACATCATCTGGAACTGATAAAGGCACCTCTGGGGGAATGGATTCCGGCGGCCTCTGGAATGGGGGAATGCGACATAATAATCGGTGGGTCCTCTGCAGTTTCAATGGTTGGACGAGAGTCAGTTTTCTTCGGTGTCCATCGAGTCTACGGATGTTGTATAGGAGGCGGAGGCAGAGATGATTTCTCACAATCACCTGTTGCATGACCTAGATGTCGATAAGTCGTGCAGAATAATGGCAAATCCTCGTAAACTGCTTGTTGCAGAATCATTTTTTTGCTTAGCCTGCAGATATATTTTCTTTGGTAGTTCCCGTGAGACATCAACTTCAACGCAAACTCGAGCCACTGAAGGTCGTAAACCATCCGCTGTAGCAATATCCAACTTGATTTGGGTACCTATTGGACGAACAATCCCAATAAGGGCTGCTTTATGATGAAGATGAATGGGAAGACCCAGGAAAGCCACCCAAACCGGTACAATGGACACATCCGCTGATGGATCAAAGTCTATGGTCCATTTAGTAATCCTCATATGACACCCAGAAATACTCCATGGACGAGGATAAAAACAGCGTAGATAATCAGGTTCACGGCGGAAATTTAGAAGGACATGGGATTGATCAATCAGGGTTATACGCAAATCATTACGAAAGCCAATGCGTTCAAGCACATCGTGAATAACTTTCAATGATGGACGTCCATACCAAAAAGTGACCACAAGTGAAAAACGATATGGAACTGCTAATGCATCAATTTCTTCATCCGAGAAAGATATCATGGGAATACCTTTATATCGTGAAACTATTTTGGGTAGGGGTGAACAAAAATTATGAAAACCGGACCCAAAAACTGAACCGGGCTGGTCCAAACCGTTTAAAACCAAACCATAGTTTTACAGCCGGTTTACTTATTAAAGAAAAACCGGACTGTCTGTTACGGTTCGGTTTCGGTTTTGAAATTATAAAACCGTAAAACCGGACCGGACCGGTTTAGTATAATAAATATTAAATATTATATATAATATATTAATATTTCAGGAAAAAAAACTAGAAAAACCTATTTAAAAAAAACTAAGGAAATAAGGAATAGAATGCTATAGAATATTCTAGGCTATTCCCTTTTCTTCACCCCTAATTTCGATCAGCAGTTCACACTTGACACTTCACCCCTAACCCTAATTCCCATTGCAGGTTCCAGCCGCAGCCAGCCACCGCAGTGACGCAGTCCGCAGCCAGCCAGCCTCCATCACCATTGTCCAAGACTACAATCTGAAACTGAATCTCCAGTCTCCACAGACAGGTTAGTCTTCTATCCTCTCTCTATCTCCGAGTAATTCCCATTTCCCCCATTTCGTTTTCGTCGTCACTTCTAGCTGGCAGCCGCATCCCGCAGGTTCCACCATTCCAGCCACCGCAGTCTCCACTTTTAGTCCTAGTCAGGTTAGTCTTCTTTCCTCTCTCTATCTCTATCTTTTTTTCCTCGTGTTTTTGCTCCCCTGCTCCACCCCATCATCCCCCCTTCCCCCTGTGGCGACTCCTCGAGAATGAGAGAGTTTATAATCTGTTATGTGGGCAACTAATTCCTGCTTCTTCAGCAATGGGAAACGAGAAGTCAAACAATTATTGGGAAGCAGAACTACCACCAAATTATGATAGAGTAGGGATTGAAAATTTCATTCGTGCCAAGTATGTCTAGTGTATCTGTCATCTTTGTTGTAATCTTAAAATCTTCTTTTCGCATTTGTTTTGATAATTCCATATCATGATGAAGGTATAAGGACAAAACATGGGTCCCAATGGATGGGAAATCTATATCACCTGCTGGGGAACAGGATGAGAGGCCTACAGTGCAGTGGCCAAGGACTACTGAAAAGAATTCTCACGGATACAGTAGAAACTCTGAAAATTTATCTGATGGAAGAAGGAACTTTCAGCAAAGTGCAAAGGATAATTCGGCGACCAGAATGTTTAGGTAAAAAAATTTTGCAAACCGGTAAAAACCGGAACCGACCCAAACCAAACTGGACCGGTCAAACAGTTTGTTGACCAGTCCCGGTCCAGTTTCGGTTTTACAATTTCAAAACCATTACATACAGTTTGGTGTGTCACACGTTCCAAAACCGGCCGAACCCCCTAATTTTGGGAGAGATGGCCACAGTAGTAGCATTGGCGACTACCGCGACAAAGGATGGAGATGGGGCGATCGGGGCTGAAGGTGGCGCGTCCGACATGGCTGCGATCGCAGAATAGATAGAATACACACACACACACACGTATACATACATATATATGTGTGTGTGTGTGGCTTCAAAACATGTTTGGTGTAAGGAGTTCTGCAACACATGGCTGACAAAAGTTGATAAAATTTGTAATATATAAATTATTCAATATGATCATTATTTTAAACCTTGTGACGAGTTTTTCAATATGATGTAATCAATTATTGCAAATAGTGTCACTATTTCGAACAAAATGTCTTTCTTTTACATGGTGACAATTGTAAAGGAGAAGATGATGAGTTCAAAGATATGTTGGAGAACGTGCATGCTGACAAACAAGAGAAAATCAAGGGAAAGAATAATTGGAAAAAATCAAGGGAAATCACACAATCACATAAGTACAATGTTCACACAGTTATTGTAGTAATTCATTGTATACTAAAAATAGAGATTCTCTTTGTATTATAGATAGGCCTCATGTACATGATTGTAAATCAATAAAAAATCATTTTTTATTCCAAATTAACATGGTACCAGAATAGGCTCAGAAAAAAATTCATTATTGTCTGATAACGCTTCTCGATATTCCGGCTAAGCTGAGCAAGTATTCCCAAGCCAAAATCTCAGCCACGTTCCACCAGTGGACAACCCTACTGAATCATCTTATAGCAACCAAACTCTGCCTAATGGAAAAGAATCTCACAATAAATCATCCGTCTAGAACAAACATCACCATTCTCAATCAAATTAAACCACAATCATCATCTCAGAAGGAGAACCAAGCAATCCCAAACCAAACACACAAACCATGACTCACAAGCGAACTTGGCAAGTAGTCAATCAACCAAATACAGACCCATCTTACATGAGATGGGAGAATGAGACCAGAAAGTATTTACATAGATTACATAGAATATTGAGCCATCACTAGTCAATAGTGTTCCTCAATATCATGTTGCCAAAGCTTTATGGAATGGGCTTGACGTAATATATAGTAGCTATTAGACCCACGTTTCCGGGTCAATAGAAAAGGAAATAAGATGATAGAAAATAAAACAAAAGTGCGATGTTGATAAAATTTTGTTGGAAATTAAATTTTGATTCAGGATTTAATACGACATCGGTAGTATATATCGGGTTAGAAACGCTCGGAAAAATAACCGATCGATAAGGTAACGGATATAAGGATATACGACGAAACTAGGTAATGAACATTTTTGAACATATGATAGGGTTTAAATAAATATCATCAAACGATTTAAGTAATAGACTAAATTAAATCAACTAGAAAATACATGACACAATACTTTTAATCACTTAAAACAAAAGAAAAAGAATGTAGGACATAATAACTATCTTAGAAAAGAAGAAAAAGGAAAGTGAATATATAAATGTACATACATGTACATACATACATATACATATACATATACATATACATATACATATACATATACATATACATATACATATACATATACATATACATATACATATACATATACATATACATATACATATACATATACACACACACACACATAGATATAGATATAGTGTTTGGCGCCATTTAGGGCAGGAAAAAGAAGAAGAAATTGTAGTTAAAAATACCCCCAACAAAACACCAAGTGCAGGAAGTTGTGTAGAAACCAAATGATGATATTTTGTTCCATTCTACCCACCCAAAAAGCCCTCTTGACCGCCTCCTCCATGTAAGTGGAAGAAAAGTTTTCTTCCATTTTGCCTTCCACTACACAACAAAACCCTACACACTTTTACTCCAATTATCACATTTTATCTCACTTATCCTAAATGGCAAACAAGACAAGCCACCCTCTCCCTTTTTTCTTCCATAGGCCGGCCAAACCCCCATCACCCACAAGTCAATCACCTTTTCTTACTCTCCTCTCTTTCATCATTACCCTACACTCTAAAGCCACCCACTCCTCCATTATTAACATAAGAAAAATCTTCATTTCCCCCCAAACCCTCATTTCGCCGAGTACTCTCAAGAAAGGGGGCAACCCATTCTTTTCTTCACATTCACACTCCAAACATTTCTTCCATTTCACCCATACACTCTTCTCTCTCTTCAACAACAACAACAACATTACCCCATTGCCTTAGAGGTTCCCACCTATGGTAGGGTATGGAGGGTCATGTAAGACCTGTATAGAACCACTAGAAGGGGGAGGGGTTGAATAGTGGGTGCGAAAACTTTGGTTTTTAAAAACTTTTGAACCAAAAACCTCACTTCTGAAAATAGTTTTTTTAGACCCTGTTTTGGATTAATTTAATGACCAGGTTATAGACCTCTAAAAATCGTGAAATTTGGTGACAAAGTACTTTCAGATGTTACATATGTGTCATAAACATTTCAGATCAAAATTCAAAGTATAAGGCCTTGAAAAACCATTTTCACTGAGATTGTGTAAATCTGCCAAAAAGTGTTCTTCAAAATGAAAAATTTATTCCTATTAATTTACAACTCCAAATGATCTGAAAATATTATTGAATGACCCTTAGGATATTTACTTTAAAGGTCTGAAACAGGTTTTCAAAATTCCTTTGGTAAGTATGTCAAATATGTTGATGTTCTCAACCTCTGCAAGTCTGAAAATCAGATTGCAATAGTCTCAAAACTATTAATGTTGGACTGACTTATACTAATCCAAATGAGGTGAAACTTGTGCCAAATGAAAGCTAGGACATGTGGCTATGTTTCTGAAAAATTTTGTGATTTTTGAAAATCGTTTACCATTTTTTTTGTTTCAATAAGAATGATGCAAAAACTGAAAACTGAAAGTAAAGTGCTGGAAAGTAAGAACACCAAGAATTTCATACTGGTTCGGTTAACACAACCTACTCCAGTCTTCGAGGACACCTTTCTCGGTTATCACTAAATACAATAAACACCTTACCACAAGGGTGACTAGAGTTAAACATTAACTCCACCCTTTTACAAACAATACAATCAAGCAAATGAATCACGGACACCGCCACCGATCGAATGAAGGTTTGATCACACCTTGATCAATCTTTTACATTAATGAACGAGTGTGGGCGGTATATTCAAAGCCTATACAATATGTAGGATATATGAACAATAGGATTGAGAGAAGAAGAAGAAGAAAGTAGTAGATCTTTTTGCCCTTGAGAGAAATGTGTTGTAGCCTTTGTTTGCACTACTCCTCTTCTTTTATGTATGCTTGGCCGCCCCTTAGGGCTTCTTCCTTCTTGAGATTTCTCTTTAATGTCTTTAGAATATTGCCTTGTGTAGAGATGATACCATCTTGCTTACTTGGCATACTATGATTGGAAGGATGACTTGACCTTGCTTACTTGTCACTTGATTATTGGTCTAACTTGGCTTCCTTTAATGAGTTGTAAAATCTAAAAGAAAAAACCTACAAAACATGTGCCAAAAAGTAGTCAAAATATTGCCATACTATCACCTTTCAATCCATTGAATTTTGAGAAGCAAATTAGGGTGCATTAAGGACCAAAAAAGGCCAACTATAGTAGCATGCGCTGAATTTTCAGCATGTGGCTATTTTGAATTCCTTCCATATGTAGTGCCCTCTTTTATATCACTAACCTTATGTGGCATATTCTTCACCAATTAAGGTGCTAAACAGGCTCCATCATGGCTGCAAATGGCGAGTAGAATGGCTTGCCCATGGGCTGAAATTTCACTTTAGTAAGCTTTATCAAATAACGCACAATATTTACACATATATGGTAAATTCCAATCAGCCCTAATTTGAATTTTCTAAACACTTTAACATGTATTTAATGTGTAAAAAGTGTCTAGATACATGTTACATCTCATGCCAAAAAACGTTCCATGTATTGTGTTCGTAGAAAACCGAATTCACGATTTTCTCTGATTAAATTTAAACTTCTTACACATGTCATATATGTTATGTCACACACAATAATCATAAAATAAAGTGTATATTCAGCTCTAATGGCTGATGGTATAGGCCCCCCACGTGCTTTAAAAATTTGAATTTGAAATCTCCACAATTTGGCTTAAATTATGGGTGATTTGTGTGTGCTAACATAGAATGATTTAGTGGCTGAATTTAACATTTGAGCCACGAAATTTTTGGCTATTTTTAAAGTATACGGGCTTGCCATCTTTATATGGCAAGTACGTGACACGTCAGTGAAGTTTCGGCAGTCACCCGATACGACAATTTTCGGTTTATGACCTTGTAACGTGTCGTTATAATTTTGTCATCACCATGACTTATATCATATGATATAAGATCTGAATATACTCATAAATATGAGGTGTATATAGTGGTGTGACGTCGATATACATTTGCAACATATGTAACGTGTCGGTAGTACGTCAGAATATATGTGTATTGTGCCTTTTTAATAAATCTACACGCCATTTGCAGTCATGATGGAGCCTAGGTGGAGCTTGTTTGGTATCTTAATTGGTGAAGAATATGCCACATAAGGTTAGTGACATAAAAGAGGGCACTACATATGGAAGGAATTCAAAATAGCCACATGCTAAAAATTCACTTTAGTAAGCTTTGTCAAATAATGCACAATATTTACACATATATGGTAAAAATCAGCCCTAATTTGAATTTTCTAGAAAAATTTAACATGTCTTGAATGTGTAAAAAGTGTCTGAAATACATGTTACATCCCATGCCAAAAAAATGTGCCATGTGTTGTGCTCGTAGAAAATCGAATTTTCGACTTTCGTCGATTACGTGATTTTTCTCCGATTAAATTCAAACTTCTTACACATGTCATATATGTTATGCCACACACAATAATAATAAAATAAAGTGTATATGCAGCTCTAATGGCTGATGGTATAGGCGCCCCATGTGCTTTAAAAATTTGAATTAAAAATCTCCACAATTTGGTCTAAATTGTGGGTGATTTGGGTGTGCCAACATGGAATGATTTAGTGGCTGAATTTAACATGTGAGCCACGAAAGTTTGGCAATTTTTGAAGTATATGGGCTTGCCATCTTTATATGGCAAGTACGTGACACATTGGTGAAGTTTCGGTGTCACCCGGTACGAAAATTTTTGGTTTATGACCTTGTAACGTGTCATTATAATTTTGTCATCACCATGACTTATATCGTATGATATAAGACCTGAATATACTCGTAAATATGAGGTGTATATAGTGGTGTGACATCGATGTACATTTGTAATATATATAACGTGTCGGTAATACGTCGGAATATATGCGTATTGTGCCTTTTTAATAAAAATATGAATATATGTATAATATATATATATATATATATATATATATATATATATATATATATATATATATTATGGCGTGTGAAGAAGACTAGGGAGGGGACTTTTCATTTCCAAATTTGTTGCCATAAAGCTTGTCCAAAGACAATAAATGTTTGCCATATGATGTAAGCTTTAACGCTTCATGGCTTGTTAGTACGGCAACAATATATATAAACATATGAAGCATGTATATCACATAAACTTGTCAAGTAATAACTTTGTCATGCATTTCGTAAACTGGTACTATTTAAATCATGCATTTGTAAATCATTCAAACACTTTTTCTCAACAATCTCCCCTTTTTGATGATTTACAAAATAACATTGGTTCATGATTTTAATATAATTCCTCCCCCTCCAATTATGCACAAATTTGAATTTCATATCGTTGCGCCCCCCTTAAATCATGCAATCATGCTATCTCCCCCTTAAATCATATATATAAATATATGAAGCATGTATATCATATAAACATGTCAAGTAATAACTTTGTCATGCATTTTGTAAACTCGTACTATTTAAATCATGCATTTTTAAATCATTCAAACACTTTTTCTCAACAAGTCGGATGTATAAAACCATACCCATGTGTTAGAAACACATAGATGTTATTTCCCGATGATCTATAATGAAAATTGTCTGTCGATCATAACCAAAATCCCTAAACTTCTTATTCCACTTAGTTGGCCGAGAATTCCTAAGAAGAACAAAGGAGAGGAATTCTTCTTCTACATTCCACATTTCAACATCTCATCTCTCAAACAAAATACCCTCTCTTCCTTCTCCAAAACAACAAATCTTCCAACTCCTTCCCCATTCTTCAGTTGTCCGAGAACACCAGGAAATCAAAGAGGGAAAGACATCGTTCTCTTCCTTCATTCAATCCTTAAACACTTCTCTATTCTCAACCCAACATTTTCTCTTCCCTCTCCAAAATAAGCAAAGTCCTCCAACCCCTCTTTCTTCTCATGTGCCCGTGAGTTTTATAAGGACAAAAAGGGAGAATTTTTCTTCTTTTCGACTTATTTATACACACCCAAGACTAGACTTCAACACCTACATCATCCGAGCAGTGATTCAAGAAGATTGTAGAAATAAGAACCAAGCAAAGACAAGGTAAGAACTTTAAGTACTACAAGTTAAATTCTTCCATTTATCTACCTTTGAAAGTTGTGCACTAACTTCTCCATTTTTACCTAAAAACCATGGTCACCATGGAGACAACGAGAAGAGTTTCTCTTCCAAGCTAAGTGAAGAAACCTTCACTTTAGGTGGTAAGAAAAGTGGAAAAGGCAAGTACTATTCCTAGATCCTTCATGGATTTTCAAAGCACTATGTATATATGTTGATATCAGATTTGGATCATTCATGTAGTATTTTCAAGTTTTAATAACAAGAACATGAAAAATATATGTTTTATGTTATGTATATATATGGTATAAATAAAAATATATAGGTGTATATACATATAGGTACACACGGCCATAATACACTTTTAGGAATAAAGATAGCTTTATTATATATATTGACCACTTATATGTATATTGTATAAAATATGTATGTATATATACATATATATATATGTATGTATGTATGCATGTATGTAAGCACATGTATATAAACGGCCATAAAGGCCTTTTTGTAATAAAAATGGTTTTATTTAGCAATAGGAAAATATATATGTAGAAGTATGAAAATAGATACATATATGTATAATATATACATTAAAATATGAAATATGATTAAGTTATATATCATTATGTGACATGTTATGAAAAATATATTCAAATATACACATATGTACTACACGGTCTAAAAGTCATTTTTGAGTATAAATGATTTTTTCATATGTTTATGAATACATATATGCATAAGGTTATGAAAATATATATGTATAGTATTTGAATATACATACACATGGCTATAAAGGCCATTTTTATAATAAAAAAGGTTTTATTTAGTGTTATTAATACATATATGTACAATGTGTAAAAATCTATATATGTAGATATTTACATATATATAAACGGCCATAAGGCCTTTTCATGACAAAAATAGCTTTATTATATATTATGCACACTTATATATATATTGAATACAAAAGTATATATATCAGTACACATATACATATATACGGCCTAAATCCATTTTTATGACATTGATGACTTTATTTGATGTTATTTATATTGATATGTATAATATGTAATAAGATGTAAATTATAGATATATAAATACATATATTTTGGCCAAATAATCAAAAGGTGGAAAATAAACCTTGTTACATGTTATAAAAATAAATATATACATGATATAAAGATTGGACCATAAGACCAAAAAATAGAATAGAGAAGTATGTTAAATAAAGGAAATATAAAATGCATATATATATGTATGTGTGTAAGTATATATATATATATATATATATATATATATATATATATATATATATATATATATATATATATATGAATATTCGGCCATGAATAGAAAATGAAGGAAAACAATAAATATTTATGACATACTATGAATATGAACATGTATGCTATGAAAGGATATGGTTATAATATAAAATATGAAATGAAGAAGAGCTAAAATATGAAAAAGGAATAATAGATATATATATAAAATCGGCCAAAGGGCCTTTTTGACACCTATATTTACAACCAAAACCGTGTACCTGCAATAAATACTACTAGAGGGGAGGGGATGAATAGTGGTTAATGGAAATTACACTATTACCTTTGATTAAAATCCCCTTTGAAGACAGAATCTGAGACCACCTCAGATTCAGAACCGGTTTTTGAAAAATTCAAAAATCAATGTACACAACTCTAAAAATTATGAAAATTTCCAAAACTTCAATGTCTTAAAAAGACTCTGCCCTAAAATCTGATAAAAATAAGATCGTTGGCCCTTCAAACAAATAATAAGATTCAGATAGTCAATCTGGACAGAATTGGACAGAATGTTGCTGATTTTTGAAAACGTGTTTCTCTTTGAATAATTAACCGAAAAGGTCGATATTTATGCCAAAAAACTCCTTAGGGTGTCTAGTTTTTGTTTCTAAAAGACCCTAACCTCAAAAAATTCTTGATTAAAACAGAATTTAAGTTTTCTCAAAACTGGTCAGTTTGCAGCCAGATTGGAGCAGTTATCTTGCAATGACTGAAAGACTAACGTTCCCTTGTTCAAATCAAGTGATTCTTGTTGCAAATGAAAGATAACAGTCAGAAATATAACTCCAGCAAAAATCACGAATTTTGAAATTGTTTAGCTTTTTTTCCAAAACGTAAGAATTTGTGTGAAATCTACAGTGAAAAACGGACAGATAACAGTAAAATGTAAAGAAGATAAGAAAACCAAAGATTTATCCTGATTCGGCCAATATGGCCTAATCCGGTCCCAAGGAACACATTTCCTTGGATTTCACTATGGTATGAACCAAATTATGACAAGAACTAAGCTTGATCCTTTGGTTAAACACCAACCCTATTTAAGACTTGGATGAACACCTCTATGCAACTCTTGGTTGCAACACCTCTATCACCTATTGATGTAGCCTTATAGATTTAGCTAATCAATCTTACAAATGAGACACAAGAAGGCGTGTGTAGTGTATCTCAACAACAACAAGAAATGAAACACCTTAGCTACATAAAGAAAGAATCAAGAAGAAGAAAAGAGCAAGAATGATCTTCAAGTTTGCTTGAAAGTTGTGTGTTCTTCTTCTTCACCTTTGTCTTCTATTTATAGGGTGAAATGAGCCTTGTAGATAAGAACTCCAATGTTTCACCATCTTCATCATCAATGCTTAAGTGTCTTCACACCATTGGTTGGCTACATAATCACCTTGAACACTTGGCAAAATAAAACAACACAATTGGTCCACCTTGGAATCACATATGGCCGAAATTTTTTTCTTCAAAATGACTTGGAAAATGTGAAGATAATATAGTAGGATAAGATGTCATAACTTCTCCACTATCCCCTCAACTTCTTGCCATGAGAATAGGCATGTGAGAGCTGAACAATTCAAACAAAAATCAGCTCCTACTAAGTCCAAGTAGCCATTGGTTTTGAAGTTTGAATTTCCAAGTTGGCAATTTTGCCAACTAGCATCTTTTTGGTTGGTTCACTTGACATAAAGTTATAAAATAGATAAACCACCTTTGGTACCTGTATATGCACGTTCTTGGCCCCACATATATGTGTACAAACTCAGATTTAATGAAGCAAAATCAATAAATAATAGTTGACAAGATTATGTCAACATATAACACCGAAATTTCCATATTTTTCTCCTTGTATATGGTGGTGAATTTTGGACCAATAAAATCCTCATATTCTCTGCAAAAATATAGATGATAACCTCCAATAATATAATCATACAATTCTTCACCAAGAAAATAGAATGTGACATCAATATCCGTCACATGTCTCGCTACTATCGATAATATCATCAATTGAGAGAAATAATAGAAAACCACCAAACAATTTTCAAGATAATCTTTAATGAGCTCAATAATATACTCAACAGATTCCTTGAGCAAAAATACCGAAGCTGCCCTCAGGGGTAAAATAACCAAAATACCCCTGGTGAGAGAAAACTCCAGAAATGACCACGATGGTCAGAAATAGATATAATAACACCTTTGTGATGATAAATATGTTATGAATGTGTCCTTGAAAAATTTTCACCATGTCATGTTCCTACAAAACTCAAAATGCCAATTTTGCCTTTTTTTGGTAAGTTGCAGAAACTTCTAAGGTACATTAGTCACAAGACATTTATAATCATCAAAAGCACATAATATCAACATAATGAACATATATACATCATGTACAAATGAAAACAACCAATTTATCACATTTTAGAAAAAAATTTCTGAACACCCTAGAGATCGATCGATCGAAGTGCATCTGCTTGAGAGATTGATGTCTCACAGTGAGTTTTGTTTTTGATTCTGTGAGACGTGGCTCGATCCATGTGAGGGGTTGACGTACGTTGATCGATCCATGTGAGGGGCTGATGTACGTTCATCGATCCACGTGAGAGATCGACGTCTCACAGTAGTTTTTGGTTCTATTCTGTCCAACATCGACTGATCCACGTGTCTCTACCTGAGAGATCGACGTCATTTTTCTTCACTTTTTCAGCTTTTAATCATTTATAACACCATGTATGACATTTTTAAGTATTCATCACTTATAATCATGACCTTGAAAATTATCCAAACATATTTCTCAATATTCTCCCCCTTTTGGATGATTTTCAAAATAACTTAACATGATTTTAATGTCACAACTCTTTAACAATTATTTATCATATATCTACCAATTTTATACCAATTGAATTGTTTTGAAAACCTCACCGATTACCAATTGTTTCACCAATTCTATATCAATTATTTTCAAACTTTCAAATCTCATGTTTTTGACATATATGCTCATATGCTCCCCCTGAACTCATACTCTCCCCCTTAACCTAAGCTTCAAGCCGATTTAAAACTAATTAAAACTTATACCAATTGAAACGTAACATATTATTCAACTCAAATCCAAATCATGACTTAATAACTAAAATCATGTTCTTATTCTATCTCCCCCTTTATTTTGAAAATCATACAAAAGATAAAACTATGCAATTGTATCGTAGGTCATCATACCTAACTTGGCTCGTAAAGTTTCAAAAGTTGCTTGATTAAGGGGTTTGGTGAAAATATCAACTATTTGATGATCAGTTCTTACATGATCTATGGTTATGTCCCCATTTTGAACCTGATCTCGAAGGAAATGGTATCTTACCTCAATGTGTTTGGCCTTAGAATGAAGTACTAGATTCCGAGAAAGACTGATCGCACTTGTGCTATTGTAGAAAATTGGAATCTTATTCATTTTAATGCCAAAATCACTAAGTTGTTGTTTAAGCCAAAGTATTTGGGTAGTGCATAAGCTTAAGGCTATATACTCGGCTTCGGTGGTAGAGAGTGCTACACTAGCTTGTTTCTTAGAAAACCAAGAGATCAAGTTGGTTCCTATGAATTGACATGTACCGTTAGTAGATTTTCTATCTAATTTGCAACCACCATAATCAGCATCACTATAATCATACAGTTCCAACTTAGCGTTTCTATCATACCAGTCATAAGTGAGGTGTGTGTTTAAGATATCTAAATATCTTTTTCACTGCATTGTAACAAGATACCTTAGGACAAGATTGAAACCTAGAAAACATACAAACACTAAACATTATATCAGATCTTGATGCATTTAAATACATAAATGATCCAATCATAGACCTATATAGTGTGTCATTAAAAGGTTTACTATTTTCATCTTTGTCTAGTTTGGTGCTAACGCTCTAGGTGTAGGTGTTGGTTTCAACTGTTCAAAGCCAAACTTCTTAATCATATCATTGACATACTTAAGTTGGCTAATGTGAATTACTTGAGGGGTTTGTTTAATTTGTAGCCTTAACTCCTACCATCGACATTTCAAATTCTGACTCCATCACTCATCGAAGTCTTTAACTAAGGTAGGGTTGGTTGATCCAAAGATTATGTCATCTACATATATTTGAACTATTAACAAGTCGTTATCTTTTCTTCTTAGAAATAACGTGTTGTCTATGGCCCTCCTTTGATAATTATTTGCAATAAGAAAGTTTGCAAATCTAACTTACCAGGATCTTGGAGCTTGTTTCAAACCATATAGTGCTTTCTTAAGCTTATACACATGGTTAGAATTCTTTGGATCTTCGAATCCATGGGGTTGCTTGACAAAAACTTATTCTTGGATGTATCCATTCAAGAATGCACTCTTGACATCCATTTGGAAGAGTTTAATATTGCTTAGACTTGCAACCGCAAGTAACAATCTAATTGCTCTAGTCGTGCAACGGGTGCAAAGGTTTCTTCATAATCTATTCCTTCTTGTTGATTATAACCTTGTGCGACTAGCCTAGCTTTATTTCGTGTGATGTTTCCTTGTTCATCCATTTTATTCTTAAAGACCCATTTAGTTCCTATTATAGACTTATTTTCGGATTTAAGTACTAAGTCCCACACGTTGTTCTTGGTGAATTAGTTCCACTTCTCATGCATGTCATCTATCCATGATATATCACCTAAGGCTTCTTTAACATTCTTAGGTCCTAAGTGTGAGATTAAGATATGTCCTTCAGATTGACTTATATTTCTACGTGTTCTAACCCTAACACTTGGATCCCCAATGATTAACTTTTTAGGGTGTTTATGTTTATCTTTTGTAAGCCACCAATTCCTAGGTTGACTAGGTTCACCCTCATCTTGTTCAAATGATTCATTTGTGTGAACATTATCGTACACAATTGGATCATTTTGCAAGTTAGTTGTATTATCTTCCAATTGCAAAATTTCTTCATTGTTTCATCTAAGGGTCCATGCATGTTTTGTTCATGCGGAGTTGGTTCTAGATGATCACATACTTGCTCAAGTAATACATCATCATCATCAAACATATTTTAAACATTATTTTCTTGTTTATGTTGAGTTCTATCACCAACTTCAAAATATGTATTCTCATTAAATTTCACATGTATGGATTCAATTATCTTTCTAGATACAGAATTATAACACATATATTCTCTAGAATTAGTTGAATAACCAACAAATATGTATTCAATAGACTTTTGTTCAAACTTGTCTAGATTATCCTTAGTGTTCAACACAAAACACTTACAACCAAAAACTCTAAGATAATCTACCTTAGGTTGTCTATTGTTTAATAATTCGTAAGGTGTTTTATTTAGTTTCTTTCTAATGGAAAGCCTATTTATTATATAACATGCACAACTAATAGCTTCAGCCCATATATATTTAGGTACTTTGTTTTCACACAATATTGTCCTTTCTATTTCTTGTATAGTTCTATTTTTACGTTCAACAACTCTATTGAGTTTTGGTGTTCTAGGTGGTGAGAATTCATGTTTTATTCCATGTAATTCACAAAACTCGATTATATTTTTGTTTTTAAATTCTCCACCTCTATCACTCCTAATTCGTTTAACATTTTCTTTGTAAAGATTTTCGAGTTGCTTGATAAGAGTTTCGATTGCCAATGGGACATTGTCTTTGTGTTCAGAACAATGTCCATGTGTATTGTGAGTAATCATCTACTATGACACACACATAGTAGTGTCCACCTAGACTTCTTGTCCTACTTGGACCAAATAAGTCTATGTGATGCAATTCTAGTACATGACTAGTGCTCACTTCATGTTTTGGATTTAATGTTTATTCAATATGTTTTCCTTTAATACATATTTCACACATTTGAAAATTATCTAAGTCTAACTTAGGCATGCCTCTAATTAAATTCTTCTTAGATAACTTTTCAATAGTTAAAATTCCTATATGGTCTAGTCGTTTATGCCATAAATTTACATCTAAGTTATGTGATATTAAACACTTAACCTTAGCATCTATCATATTATTTAGTGATAGTGTGTAGATGTTACCATCCATATTTCCTTTTAATACAATTTTTCTTTTTTCATTTGTTATATCACAAGAATCAGGGAGAAAAGAATCATAATAACCGGAATCTATAAGTTGCAAAATGCTTAATAAACTATAAGAAAGATTTCTTACTAACAACACATTTCGTATTTGAAATGTGTTAGGGTCCCTGATTGTTTCTTTTCCAACAACTTTTCTTTTGTTGTTGTCACCGAATGTCCCCTTTCCTCCATTCTCAATATGTTCCAACTCGGTGAATAGTTTGGTGTTTCCCCTCATATGCCTTGAACATCCACTGTCTAAAAACTATTTGGTTTTTAGCTTCTTTGACTTTGCCTACTTCTTGCATTCCTTGAGATTTTCCTACATAGACAAAGTTTTAGGTATCCTTTACTTGGGTCCTTGAATGTTAGGGGCACCACCCTTGTTTATATACTCGTTGGGTATCCAAACTTGGATGTACCTTCTGGGTGCATATTTGACATTATTACAAGTTGAATAATACAAAGGATTTTCATGTACTTGTCTATTCAATTTAAAAGATGATGCATGGTTATACATGTTATACCTTGGTTGATAATTATTATAAAGTGGCCGATTTTCATAGTGTGTATATCTTATACGGTGCTATGTATGTGTGTTCATATGCATTTCTATAAGTCTAATATGAATGTTTCCTATAATTATGTTTATATTCATTATAATAAGTTGGTTGTGGTTTATTTTGATTAGACACATTTGTATACATATAGACATACTTTCTAGGTGGTCTAGATGCAAAGTTTTGCCTAGTTGCACGTTTATATATGTGTGCTTTTATGGGTGCATGTTGCATTTTTGCCTTGGAATATGCAGAAGAAGGAGTAGAAGAAGGTGTAGCGGCAAACTTGATTTTGTTGTATTGTACGGCAACTTAGACTTAGATGATACAAAGTTAGTCTTTTTGCCTAACTTGTCATTTTCTTCTATATACCCTAAACCCTTCTCATCATTTCCATATTTTTGTGACAATATAAGTGGGTCAAGCATTGTCGTGCCAGATTTCAATTGTTCTAACATTTTTTCTAAGTTTAGTTTAGAAGATTTAAGTTGAACTATCTCATTTTCACAACTTTCTAACTTAGATTTCAACATACTATTTGCAGTTTTTAATGCATGTCCATTTTTCCTATATGATTCAATCTTAATCTCTAAAGAATTAAGAGTATTAGTAGACTCTTGTTTAAAAGATTCTAATCGATCGGAAAATTCCAAGTTGGACGTCTTCAACTTGTCATTTTCTTCAATTAGTTTCTTCTTTTCTTTAGACATCCTTTTACACTGAGCATGCATCCTTAGAAATTCTTCATACATTTCATCAAATGACATTTCATTATCAGAATCTTCATCAGATGAAGAACTTACCTCATTGGATACGAAGCAGACTTGAGCTTTCTCAGTGTCGGATTCTGAGTGGGACAAGTCGCTCCACTTGCTTGCCTTCATTACTCGTTTGCCTCTTCTTGACTTGGACTCCTTTGTCTTAGTCTTTTGCGCCTCCTTGTCCTTAGCTTGTTTATTATTTTTGTTATTATTATTAGTTTTGTTTGTTGGGCAATCATATGAAATATGTCCTTTTTAACTACATTCGTAGCATTTTAACTCTTTATTATACCACTTGTTATTAGAGTTTTTCTTAGGTTGAGAAGAAGCAGAAGAAGATTGTTTTCCATTTCTATATGATCGTTTGAAAAACTTTCTAAGTTTTCTAGCTATTATATTAGATCATCGTCTAATTTATTATCACTATTACTATCATCATTATTTGTATGTGACTCAGTTGATTTGAAAGCAATAGACTTACCGGATGATTTAGATGATTCAGACTTTTGTTGGTTCAGTTTTACCTCGTAAACTCTAAGTGAACCGATCAATTCATCAATTTTAGTGATTTATTTTGTTTCTTCAATTGCTGTGACTTTAGGATCCCATTCAGCAGAAAGGCTTCGCATCACCTTTTGAACCTTCTCGTTGTTGGTAAATGATTTTCCTGAAGCTTCAAGGGCATTAAAAATGTTAGTAATCCTCAAATCCATAGATGTTATAGATTCATTTGGTAACATTTTGAAAGATTCAAGCTCAGACATACGCATGTTTATTTTTGACTCTTTTACACCGCTAGTACCTTCATGCTGTAATTCTAAAGATTTCCACATGTCGTGTGCACTTGTGCAATTTGAAACATATCTTGCTTCAGAAGTTGTTAGTCCGTTTAACAATAATTACATAGCCTTAGCATTCATGTACATTTTCTTTTTATATTCGGAAGACCATTCACTTCTATATTTTTCTACTTCTTGTGTGACTCCACTAACTTGTACAATTTTCATTGGAATGTACGACCCATCTTCAACTATAGACCAATCGATGTCTATAGCCATTAAGAATAACCTCATTCTAAGTTTCTGATGAACGAAATTATTTCCATCGAAAAGAGGAGGACATTGTGTAGACATACCTTCCAACTCACCTTTGTGAGAAACTATAGCCATAATATGTACCTTTAATTTGAGATGTGCAGGCTACAAAGAATTGTTGTTTCTTGGCCTTATCTTGCTTGTATGGTGTTGAATCTTGCTTCTTTCAGTGGTGTTGGCTTCGCTTTGATACCGATTGTTAGACCGTGCACCTACAATAAACACCACTAGAGGGGGTTGAATAGTGGTTAGCGGAAATAACACTACTACCTTTGATTAAAATCCCCTTTGAAAACAGAATCTCAGACCACCTCAGATTCAGAACCCATTTTTGAAAAATTCTGAAATCAATCTACACAATTCTAAAAATTATGAAAATTTTCAGAACTTAAATTCAATGTATTAAAAAGACTCTTTCCAAAAATCAGATAAAAATAAGATCGTTGGTCCTTCAAACAAATAAAAAGATTCAGATAGGTAATCTGGACAGAATTGGACAGAATGTTGCTGATTTTTGAAAACGTTTTTCTCTTTGAATACTTAACCAAAAAAGTTGACCTTTATGCCAAAACACTCTTAGGATGTCTAGTTTGTGTTTCCAAAAGGTTCGGACCTTAAAAAAAATTCTTGATTACAATAGAATTCAAGTTTTCTCAAAACTAGTCAGGTTGTAGCCAGATTGGAGCAATTATCTTGCAATGACTGAAAGACTAAGTTTCCCTTGCTCAAATCAAGTGATTCTTGTTGCAAATGAAATCTAACGGTCTGTCGTATAACTCCACCAAAAATCACGAATTTTGAAATTGTTCAGATATTTTTTCAAAATGTGAGAAATTGTGTGAAATCTGCAATGAAAAACAGGCAGAAAAAAGAAAAATGTAAAGGAGATAAGAACACCAAAGATTTATTCTGGTTAGGTCAATGTGACCTACTCCAATCCCAAGGAACACCTTTCCTTTTATTTCACTATGGTATGAACCAAATTAAAACAAGAACCAAACTTGATCCTTAGGTTAAACACCAACCCTATTGAAGACTTGGATGAACACCTCTATGCAACTCTTGGTTGCAACACCTCTATTACCTATTGATGTAGCCTTATAGATTTGACTAATCAATCTTACAAATGAGACACAAGGAGGCGTGTGTAGTGTCGCTCAACAACAACAAGAAATGAAACAGCTTACCTACACAAAAAAAGAATCAAGAAGAAGAGAATAGCAGGAATGATCTCAAGTTTGCTTGAAAGTTGTGTGTTCTTCTTCTTCACCTTTGTCTTCTATTTATAGGGTGAAATGAGCCTTGTAGATAAGAACTCCAATGTTTCACCATCTTCATCATCAATGCTTAAGTGTCTTCACACCATTGGTTGGCTACATAATCACCTTGAACACTTGGCAAAATAAAACAACACAATTGGTCCACCTTGGAATCACATATGGCCGAAATTTTTGTCTTCAAAATGACTTGGAAGACGTGAAGATAATATAGTAGGATAAGGTGACATAACTTCTCCACTATACCCTCAACTTCTTGCCATGAGAATAGGCATGTGAAAGCTGAACAATTCAAACAAAAACCAGATCCTACTAAGTCCAAGTAGCTGTTGGTTTTGAAGTTTGAATTTCCAAGTTGGCAATTTTGCCAACTAGCTTCTTTTTGGTTGGTCCACTTGGCATAAAGTCATAAAATAGATAAACCACCTTTGGCACCTGCATATGCACGTTCTTGGCCCCATATGTATGTGTACAAACTCATATTTAATGGAGAGAAATCAATAAATAATAGTTGACAAGGTTATGTCAACATATAACACCAAAATTCTCACATTTTTCTCCTTGTATGTTGTGGTGAATTTTGCACCAATAAAATCCTCAGATTCTCTGCAAAAATATAGATGATAACCTCCAATAATATAATCATAAGAGTCTTCACCAAGAAAATAGAATGTGATATCAATATCCGTCACATATCCCGCTACTGTCGATAATATCATCAATTGAGAGAAATAATAGAAAACCACCAAATAATCTTCAAGATAATTTTTAATGAGTTTCAGAATGAAGATAATAATATACTCAACAGATTCCTTGAGCAAAAATACCAAAACTGCCCTCAGTGGTAAAATGACCAAAATACCCCTGGTGAGAGAAGACTCCAGTAATGACCCCGATGGTCAGAAATAGATATAATACCACCTTTGTGATGATAAATATGATATGAATGTGTCCTTGAAACATATTCACCATGTCATGTTCCTACAAAACTCAAAATGCCAATTTTGCCTTTTTTGATAAGTTGTAGAAACTTGCGAGGCACATTAGTCACAAGACATTTATAATCATCAAAAGCACATAATATCAACATAATGAACATATATAAATCATGTACAAATGAAAACAACTACTTTATCACATTTTAGAAAAAAATTTCTAAAAACCCTAGAGATCGATCGATCGAAGTGCCTCTGCTTGAGAGATCGATGCATCACAGTGAGTTTTGTTTTTGATTCTATGAGACATGGCTCGATCCATGTGAGGGGCTGACGTACGTCAATCGATCTACGTGAGGACATGACGTACATCGACCGATCCACGTGAGAGATCGACGTCTCACAGTAAGTTTTTGGTTCCATTCTGTCCAACATCGATCGATCCACGTGTCTGTTCCTGAGAGATCGACGTCACTTTTTCAACTTTTAATCACTTATAACACCATGTATGACATTTTTAAGTATTCATCACTTAAAATCATGACCTTAAAATTATCCAAACATGTTTCTCAACAATTTATATGTATTTTGACATGAAATAAATCACTTGGTACATATATATGATATAAATATGCACAAAACGAAGAATGATATAAATTATAGTTAGTTTATTTATATTTTTATGGAATAAAAGTATATGGTATAAATAGTAAATTAGTGTTTTTGATCCTTTTAAATAGGTAAAAGATTTAAAATTATAGTGAAATGTTGATGGATAAATTTGTGTGATAAAAGGGTGTTTAGCCGAGTATGACAGGAAGGAAAAGAAAGTGGGATTTCATGACTTAAGACGTAATTATGTACATATATGTTAGGTTTAAGAATATGAGGATATGAGGATTATTGGAGTAGTATATATACGTTATATAAAATAGAAATAGAAGCATTTGCGTACATGTTTGCGTAAGTTTTAAAAGTGTTCATACGTAACGAACCATACTGGCGAGACGATCGATTCCATTGACACATGTTTACATGATATGATATGATATCATATGTTTTGAAGCGTTGTACTGATACCGACTGACGTTGGTGGTGTTCAAGGGGTATACATGATGTTATTATTGGAGCGACGCATGACACTGGAACCTAGGAGAGACTGGTGTCATGGGCATATAGGATCCTACCATTACAGTTACAGTCACATTTATAGTTGGTTGAGTGTAACACATTGTCTAGGGCAAGGGATCTCCGTTTTATTGACGTCACCATTAGAGGTCATGTACATATAATGTAACACCATGTGGACTCATCGGGATTCATAATGTAAATGATGACTATATGGAGAATCATTCGGTATATCGTGCTGTATCGTTCTTACGTATGATAAGTGCTATAGCCATCATATGACATGCGTATAGATGTTTTCTGAAATGATATGTACAGATAGATTACAAAATATGAGTATTACAGGATGTTTTATCGTATAGTACATGGAAAGTTTTATGACATTGTTTTAAAGGTATCGGATCGTAGGGATATGATGTTTGCATGACTGGTATAGATACTTGATAGTATAGAATGTTTACTTGATAAAGATAAACATGTATACATGTTATTTACTTATCTTTATGTTATGCACCTTATTATTAAATTAGAGACGCGATTAATTATGTTCTTATTCATGAAGTATTATTTTCTTACCCTGTCTTCCCAATGCATGATCCACATGACGTATCTAGTAGGACTACTTGATGGGCGATTAGTGTTATCGCTCATACTTGCCTTTTCACTAATTACAGAGAACAGATATCGCTTACATGTTTATTGACGATGGTCCGGATAGATTACCACTAGAGACGAAGAATACCGAAAGATTATCTTTGAAGATGTTAGTCATTTGATTATCATGTATTCAGAGGATTTCCGGTTGTGGTATAGTATGATTTGTTCAAAATTGTAATGTAAAGTAATGCATGTCGATTGTACTTTGTTTATGTTATGTTGCTTTTGCTTATTGATTCATTATTTATGTTGACATGCACATTTATGGTATCGACGCCTTGTACTTCTTGTAGTAGAGTACATCGGGTGCACCGGGCCGAAACCTTAGTTTCAGACGGGGCGCTACAGTAGCGACACCGGTTCCTTTCAAGCGTACCAATTGCACAGGAAGATTTGCACAATAAGGAAAGGAGGAGAGACTTTGGAGAGTCTATGGAATCGACTACATAGTATTTGGATGGCTATTGACAAACGAGAATTGAATTCGATGAGAGATGCAGAAAATATATCAATCTTCAACCAAATCACATCTGAACAAAGATTATTCCACTTTTTGACATCAATCGATGAAAAATACGAGGGGTTTGAAGGGATATACTGAAACATGACCCTCTCCCCTTAGTAGTATTAACCTATTCCTTGGTGCGAAGGGAGGCCGTCCGCAGGGGCGGAGGGAAGGGGGGTCCTGGGGGGCACGTGCCCCCCCAACGTCGACGGAAAAAGTCCTATAGATAGGTGAGTGTAGTTGTATTTTTGGTCATTCAGTTCAAAGTGTGCCCATGCTTGACAGAACATTAACTCTCTGTTATGTGGTTACATGGTGTTTAACTTACACAATTCTCTGCTAAGTGACTAAAATGTGTCTAAAACTTACCGGAACACATTTGGCATTTTAAGATATTATAAATTACACTATATGTTAAGATATAATGGCTAAAAAAATATTCATAAACAGAGGGGTATATTGTAATAACTAACAAACGAAAAGTAATAAAATGAAAGAAGGGTTTAATTGTTTAAAGAAAGCTGCCGCTAGCAACCCTTATTTTCACACTTTCAGTTTTCACTTTTAGAAAACAAATTCCAGCGGCCGCGCGGGACGCCAGTAGCCTCACAACAAAAGATTTTTCTGTCTAATCCCTACGCTAAATCACATCAACTGTTTGACTGTTTTTGTTTGTGGAATTTCCTCTTCTACAAGTTGGTAGTTTTCTCTATTTTTGTTGATTTCAACGGCGGTGGCGACTGGCGGGTCTGGCGGTGACACAGGTGACATCCAAACCGACAGAACAGGTTGCTGATGTTTCCTCTGTTTTTGTTCTTGTGATGTTTCTGATGATTCTTTTGCTGTTGTTTAATTGTTTTTGCTGCAATACCTTATACCTGTGACTTGTGAGTGATAAAAAGAAAGTTTTTTGTGAATGAAAATGGTTTAATTTAACACACTCTTCCAATTGAAAGATGACTAAATTGATTATTGCATTATGCAGCAGCCTCTTGATTCTTGAAAACAGAACAGGCTAGGACCGCTAGGCAGTGGCGGAGCCAATAGCCAAGAAGGCGAGAAGAGATTAAAAGGGGGAAAAGAGCTTTTGTGATTCTTTGTCGGTGAGTCTCCCTTGATTTTAATGTTAAGATTGCTGGTTTCCCTATTCTTTAAGCATGGTGAGCTTAAGCATGTAATTTAGGATTTAATGCTGATGTGAGAGTTAATGCCAAATGTGTATTTGAATACGTGTTACTTATCTTCTTGTATGCACTTGTTTTGGTTGATTTTTCAGAATACAGAGGTTTTGAGGTTTTGTTTAACAATACTGAATACATTATGGACAAGTTCGTTATCAGGCAACCGAAAAATTTCAAATCTTCAACTTCACAAGGAATGAAAAAAAGAGATTTTGTTGATAAAGAATGTGCAATTTCGGATGATGATGTTATTGATATATATTACTATATTCATTTAATAATTACGATTCTCATATTGTTTGTTGTGTATTGTTTATTTCTTGTTTGTACATTGGTTCGTAGATGTGTTTTCTTCTACATATTTTATGTTATAATACAAAAATATGTCTAGAATATTTTGTCAGTTTTCCTGGTCTGAAACGGTGACCGGTGGTATTTATGTGGCGAAGCCTGTCTGTACCCCCAAGAAGGGACTCCTGGCTTCGCCACTGGCCGTACGGCTCCAAACTTTGAAACCGTCAATCACCCACTATAAGGATATCTCATCATCGGGGGAAATATGAGCTAGGCTACAGATAGGTTCTGGTGAAAGGAGTCAAACCCGCTCAGATTCTACCAGAAATTTCAAGAAAATATCACCACGGAATCACAAAGACAGGAACAAGCTCTATTTTACTCACTACCGAATGCATAAACATACCCAAAAAATTGCTACAAGCTGATTGGCTATCACCGGCGTCCCGAGGCCACCAGAGATGTGGCAGTGATGAGGAGAAAATTGGCAGCGGCGGCAAGATGAAAGCTTGGACCGAGAGCAACAATGGAGGAGTGGACAACGTGAACAAAGAGAGAGAAGAAAGGAATGGGAGGTAAAAGGGAAGGGCGGATGAGATCTGAGGAGGTAAAATATGAGGTTAAATATGAGGTCTTCAATCACGCAACGCCACGTGTATAAAAGGGTCCGCTGTTTACATTTTTTCTTTTTTTAAAAAAAGACTCTTTTATACACGTGGCGTCGCGTGATTGGAGGTCTCATATTTAGCCTCATATTTCACCTCTCCTGATCTCATCAGAAGGGAAAGAGCCAGGCTCTGTAGGTACTCTGCAAGCCGAGTATGAATTAGTCTTACCAAAATAATGGAGATATTGGACGTCCTATAGGGGCGAACAGTAATTTTATTAGAGTGATTATAAGTTGTCTATAAAAAGGTTTAAAACAAAGTTGCCAAAATACATTGCACGAAAATTTTTATGTAGATTTTCTGCTCTTGTTTGCTTTTTCTCTCTAGTTCTATGCACTTCTATATACAAGTTTAAATCTTCTTCTTGCAATGCAAATGAAAGGTAGACGTCATTGTATAATAGAAAAATAGAAAACATTTGTCATGTAGTATATATTGTACATTCCGGATGGAATTTTTTTTTGAAGGCAGTTGCTACGCTTTGGCCTTGATTTTCTCTCTAAATTTATTGATCTCAATTTTTTTTTTCTTAAGTTTGATTTTTCATCTTCAGTTCTCAAATTTTCAACAGGACACACTTTTGCGTACAACGTGTTCCTTGGGACTAGAGTTACTTTCTGCCCCTTTTTACTGCGTTTTTCATTCAATTTTACACAACTGAGAAAAATAGCAAAACGTTTTCGAAATTATTGATTTTTGGTGGAGCTAAATTTCAGAATTTTAGCTTTCATTTGCAATAAAAATCACTTGATTTGAGCAAAGGAAAGTTAGTCTTTCAGTCTTTGAAAGATTACTGCTCTATTCTGGCAACAATCTGACCAGTTTCAATGAGACGTACTTTTTCACTTTATCAAGCACATTTTCTTGTCATGACCTTTTTAAAACTTACTAGACATTGTAAAGAGTATTGTGACATAAAAATGAACCTTTTTGGCCAAGTAAACAAAAAGTTATAATCTTTCAAAATTTGATAAACATTTTGTCCAAAATTGTTCATCTGAATCTTTTTATTTTTTTGAAGGGTCAAAAGGTTTTTTTTAGCTCATTTTAGGCAGAGTAAACTTAATACTTTGAAATTTATTTCTGAAAAATTTCATAACTTTTTGAGTTGTGTACTGAGACTTTTAAATTTCACAAAAATAGATACTGGTTCTGAAAATTTTCAGAATCTGTTTTGAGGGGAATTTTCAAAGAGTTTAAAATAGTGTAATTTATGCTAACCACTATTCACCCTCTCTAGTGATGTTTTGTGCAGGTATTACGGTCCAAAAATATCACAAAAGTCTTCAGAATATTTTAAGAGACCAAGGCACATAGATTTGCTCCGCGTTCAATTAGATGCAAAAAAATCATACTTTCACTCTGATGACCTCCATCGTCATAGTTCTTAGGAGTTTCATAGAAGATATAAGTTAGGCCATTTAACAGTCTCTTAAATAGAAGGCGTACAACGTGGTGCTCACAATCTGTATGAACTCAAACTCGTTAGGTATAAAAAACTGATGGAAGGACCATCAACGTATTTAGTATTCACACAAACTAGCCAATGAACGTATATGGCTTCCATAAGCCTACAATATGCATCCAAATTGAGCTCGTTACAACTCTCACCGTCTTCATGCTGAAACTAGCATGACTTACTTTTATTCCGTACAAAATGCATTCTACATGTTGGAAAATTTGAATCGATATGATACCAACTAAGAACAAGAGATATTCAAATGAAGTAATTCTGTGATATGAATTTAATGTTCAATAAGATGACTAAGAATATCATACAAAGGAGGTCTAGTATGTGAAGAATTCGATTGACATTGGTGACAATAAATATATGCAACCAACAACTTATAACAGTCAAAGATGCTGGAATGAAGAAATCAACAATATTATAACGCTTGACAGAAGGACAAGTAGAAGAATAAAGCTGAGACGAGATTTGAGATGTCTCTGAACTTAAAGCAATTTTGCCTTCACCATTGAGCAATGTGAACTTCAGGCAAATGCTTCACAATATATAACCGCTTACTTTCTTTTGGTTGCTCTCCAAGAGAAAGTTTGAACTTGTCCGTAGAAGTGTTTGTTGTTAGAGAAAAGAAAAGAAGAAGAAGAGAGGATAAATTTCCTGCACAAATTATCTAAGATTTCATCAAACTTCAAGTGTTTTTCCAAGTCTATCTTTAACAAGCCAAAACCTTCTTTATATACACTTCAAATAGTTAATGACAACCTTAAGACACTTTTCTGCAGAGAATTTAACTTCCAAGTTGGTTGGTTATCATTCAAATTGAAAGGGGAGGTATTATGATGAAGAGTTGCAACTTTATATGAACAGACAGGCACATGAAGAGCTTCATGTAGCATGCGAAGTGAATCCAGATATTTCTAGAATGACATAGCTCTCTTGTTGAAGCACTTTATGTCACTTGAAGGGCTTCAAGTAGCGTTCGATGTCCATCAAGAAGTTTCTGGATCGACATTGCACGTTACATGAAGCGCTTCATCCCTTTTTAAACGCTTCAACCTTCATTTCAAGTTCATATATTATTCCAAACTTCAACCAACCTTCAACCAAACCTTTATATACTCTTATACAAGCTTGGAGCACATGATTTAAAGTATTTTTAAGTATTTTTCCAACCCTACATGCATTAACCAGTTCCAGTTCGACCAAACACATGACATAAATTTATCAATTTAGAAAGATATTAATTCATGAATAATTAATAATTTGTCAATTAAAAGATATCGTATATATATATCCAATGAACTTATTATAATATTCTTTCAACATGTCCATATTATTATCATTTATATGTAAATAATGTTATATCTTTGTAATTTATCTGTAATTATCGTAGTATCTTTTATATTAGGAAGGTTCTCTTTTTGCTTTAGTATGTAATTAGCAAGTAGCCTAAACTTGGTTCATGACAAATT
>AP025052.1:21434427-21481605 GCA_036186865.1 Eustoma russellianum | reverse complement strand
AGTATGTAATTAGCAAGTAGCCTAAACTTGGTTCATGACAAATTTTGCATTCTTCTATTCACGAGCATGTACGTCACAACCGGAAAGAGCTATCATCTTAGAGAAGTTATTAATTTATCAAGCATTAATTTAATAAGGTTGTACTTTATGATGCATTTTCTTTTTTTTCAAAACAATTTTTTCAGAACAATTTTTTAAACAATTATTATATCTTATCTATATTTAAAGATGCAGTTTTAGAATCACAAGTAACGGAATTATTCAATGCATTTGATTATTCTTTGGACGATAATAAATTATTTTATCGACATTTATTATAGACAAAAATGAACCGCGTATTTTATAGTACTTTGTGACCGTTTCATGCGGTGAAGAGCCATATGACAAGGGTATTATTTTTTTTCGTAAACACCGATGGTATTATTTTAATTCAGCAAGGGAGATGAGAATTCTTTTTATATTACGAGTCATTATATGCTTTTAAATCTTTTATTTATTTACCCATTATTCTGTATTTTTGTCCTCATTAATTGAAAATTCTAAAAAGAACAAAAAACAGAATAACGAGGAAAAATATAACAAAATGATATATAAAAAATATACGAACTGAATAGAAGTTTCTTGCGAAAATTAAAGACTCCCATCTCGCCGGCCGATATCTAAAAATTCTTTTATCAGTTTCATCTTCATATGTCCATGTCTAAGCAAACAAAATGTTGGAAAAGTACTTAAAAGTACTTTAAATGTTGTGATCCAACCTTGTATAATGTTATGTGACATATTGATAGAAGATTGTGTGAAGTTTGGAGTGTTTTATGAACAATGGGTAGAAATAGGAGCGTTCCAAACACATGAAGCGCCTAATGTAGGCGTTCGAAGTGTTCTGGAACACTTTCAGAACACTTTGAACGCCTTGTATAGGCGTTCGATGTCACATGAAGCGCCTGATGTAGGCGTTCAAAGTGACATAAAGCTCCTGATGTAGGCGTTCGAAGTGTTCAAGCTTCCAGAACACTTCGAACGCCTGCATAAGGCGCCTGAAGTGTCCCAAATGTTCATAAAAGATGCAACTTCTGCATTAAATGACATCTCTTTTCATATTGAACGTACATAACTGATCAAAGGGGGAAAAATCTGCAGAGAAAGGGTATTTTGAATTTGTAGTTTGTGAACTCAGCCTATACATAGTAGGCTTTGCTATCTTCAACATATACTTGAAAACTTCTTCAATTCTTGTGAAAATTTTGCAGCATTCTTATCTCATTCTTCACTATCATTCTCTTCTACTAAACAAGTTCAATACTTTCTCTCTATGAGCAATAGAAAGAAAGTAAGCCGTTATATCCTGAGAAGCATTTGCTAGAATTATACATTGCTCTTCGGTATATGCAAAATTGCTTTAAAGACAGTAACAATCTGTCACGTCTCGGCTATTCTATATTTCTGAGTTGCCACTATTCTCTGTAATTTTCCAACAATCTTAAAGCAATTTTGTGATTGAATATGGCAACTAGACAAGCACCAGTTCCTGACATGTCAAAAATGGAGTCATTTGATGGCAAGTTCTTCAAGTGATGGGCGGCCAAGGTGCTTTTCTTCCTTGAGATGCTCTCAGTTTCATATGTGCTAACCAAAGAGAAACCAACGGATGAAACTGAAAGTATCAAATATGATGCTGACAATACAACTTGTAGAGGACACATCTTGCACTTCCTCTCCAATTCTCTATTTGACATTTATGTCAAATTCTCGTCAGCAAAGGAGATATGGACAGCACTTTAGAACAAATATGGTTCTGAAGATGTTGGCAAAAGAAAGTTTGTGGCCATCGAATTTCTTAAATTTCAAATGATGGACCACATACCAATAAATGATCAAATTCACCAATATCAACAATTGGTAGATAATCTGGAGCAAGAAGGCATCAAAATAGACGAAACTTTCCAAGCAGCCTCTTTGCTAGAGAAGCTTCCATCTTCTTGAAATAAATACAAGAAGAAAGGGAAGCATGATGATGCCATACTCACAAATGTGTTATAATCCTTTTTTTAATAAGGGTAAAAGGGTCAATTGGGCTAAATTAATTAGAAAACCTAATTTGATTAGGAAAATTTTCCCTAAACCCTAATCAAATATCTATTTAAATCACATATAGGTTTCTCCCTTCCCTCATTAAACGTGCGCCGCATAGATTGAGAGAAGCAGCGACACTTTCTTGCTTCCAAACCAGGCCGCCACTTTTAGGAGAAATACCACCACTCGATCACGCTCCTCAACGCGTATCAATTACCAGGTAGGCGCCTCCTTAACATCCGTTGAATGTAAAAAAGCAATAATCTAGGTAGGTGCCTCCTTAACATCCGTTGAATGTAAAAAAAGCAATAATCTTTAATTTCTCTATGAAAACGAGATCGTGCATTAGTATTTACGATTGCATAGATGCTTGGTTATTATATTATATGTATATGTGATGAATTGTATGTCCGTATATATGATCTTATATGTATATATATATGTATGAGGCTATTTTCGTATGGAAACTCGAAAAAAGATTTGATTTTTTTGATGTGCGTGTGAATACCAGAATCGTAGGAAGAAGTGTTTGTGCCGGCGATGCGTGGCCGGTGGTGGTGGGCTATGACCACGTGCTGCCGGATGGAGGAATAAGGGTTGGGGGCGGCTGAGAGGGTGTGTTGGGGGGAGGGTGCGGCTGGTCAGGGGGTCAAATTGGAGGGAGTGGGGCTGAAGGGGGTGCGGCGGCTGGGAGAGCGGGGGCTGACGTCGGGAGCTGGTCAGGCGGGTGCACCTGACTGGGGGGGTCGAGGGGGAGGGGCTTGCGGCTGGGGGTGAGGGGGAGGGGCGGGCTGAGAGGGGTGAGGGGCGGTTGAGTGGACGAAGGTTGCTGAGGGAGGTGTCGGCGTTGAGGGGGAGGGGATTTTGGTTGACAATCAAAGAGGGGGGGCGAAAGACCAGGAAGCGCAGGAAAGGAGCTGAGAACGAAGGTAAGAAAAAGAAAAAAGAAAAAAGAAAAAGAAAAGAAAAATAAAAAGAAAAGAAAAGGAAAAAAGAAAAGGAAAAGGAAAAATAGGAAAGGGAAAATGTATGGGACGAATACTAAGAGTGAAAGAAGAAAAAAAGGAAAAAGGAAAAATAAAGCAAAAGAAGGATTCCGTGTATGATTTCTGTGCATTCATGCATCACGACATTGCATATATGATATGTTCTGTTCTGTTCCATTCTGTTCTGTTAGGATATGCGAGACGTAAGTCGCATATCTGATCTGTTCTGTTTCGTTCTGTCCGTTATGTTAGGACCCGGGGTCATGCATTGCACGATTAGATGAATGTTTCTTAGAATGTAGGGTTATCATGCATCACGTATGTGGCATTGCATTTCATGCTCATTTCACACGATTACGTGTTTTGATTGTTTTAAGAAGTTATGGCCGTTATACGTATTTGTGAAAACGTGGACAGTCTATTTTCATATTACCGTACTTATATGTATTTTACTACTGCCCTAGCATGTATGATCTCACAGGGTCGATGCAGGCAGGGTACCTACTGAGTGACGTTTTTGTCGCTCACACCGTTCGTTTTTTTTCTTGCAGACGATTCAGGGTATGATTACATATGGGTTGGAGAAGATTCAGAGTGGGCTCAGTGGGACTCGTAAAGACTATTTGGAGATTGAGGATCAAGAATTGAGGGAGTTTATTTTATTTATTATCTCATTTGAGGACATAGCTTAGGGATTTCTTATTTAGTTATTTTACGACATCGTTTAAGGGATTTTGACTTGATTTTGACTATATATGATTTCGAGGATTTTACTTTTGATTTAAGGTTTTGAATTGATTTATTTCGCTTCCGCAATCGAATACTCTGTCGTTTTGATAAGTGCAGGAATTCGTACAGACGCCTTGTATATACCTTAGTGGAATACGGCGGGCGTACCGGTTCTGACCCTAGGGTTCAGGACGGGACGCTACAAGTGGTATCAGAGCCGAGGCTTTAGATGTACTGCAGAAAATGTAGAATTAAGAAATGATTTTAGACGTAAGAGATGACTATATATTTAAGTTCTGATCATAGATTTAAGTACGATCTTATACTAAGTTTGATTGTAGACATAAGCTATGATCTAAGACTAAGTTTGACCTTATAATAAATTTGATTTAGACTAAGTGATGATCGGTCTGGGGCACGGTTGGGTTTTATTTCTGCTTTATTTGTCTGTATTTGACAGTTTTCTATTTCTTAAGTTTATTTATATATTTCTTGAAATGCCCTTGACTAAAATTGAAAATTTCCTTGTAGTAGCAAAATGCCGCCAAGAAGGGAGAATGGTGGAAACGGCAAAGGAAATCGCTCTGACGACGGGGCTCCACCACAGGTTGTACTCCCCTAGGCCCTGACTGATGCACTACTGGTCATGGCCCAAGCTGTGGCCCAGCAGCAGCAGCAGCAGCCACAGGCTCCACCTCCTCCGCCACCACCACAACATGGGATCCGATTTTACTATGGCGAGATGAAGAAGGTACATGCTCCGACATTTGCAGGTAGTTCAGATCCGGAGGATGCTGAACATTGGCTAGCGAAGATGGAGAAATGCTTCAGGCTGACTCAGGTGCCTGAAGAGATCCGTGTTGATGTGGCCACACCACTGCTTAGTGGCAAGGCCAGTGAGTGGTGGGACGGCATCGTTCCTCGAATGCAGCTGCCCATTACTTGGGCTCAGTTCCTGGAGGCTTTCCGGAAGTATTATGTGCCCGAGACTGCTGTGTTAAAAAAGATGAGGGCCTTCAGTAGATTGCAACAGGGAAGATGACAGTAAAGGAGTATGCCGACACATTTCATGCTTTGGGGATGTTTGTGCCTTCGGTTATGTCTGATAACCGAATGAAGATGCTCAAGTTTGAGGAAGGTCTAGACTCTCGTATCCAGTCCGCGATTGTGAATGCGGGCATGAGGACATTTGAGGAGATGCTTGACGCATGCTACAGGGTTGAGAGCGACTTCAGGAGAGTCGCAGCGCAGGACAGAAACAAGAGACCTCGAGAGGAGGTCAATGGGAGTAGTACGGGCAGATGGGTGAAGATTGCTCGGAGACCTTCTTTTGGATAGCCAGTTAGACCACCACTGCCACTGAGGGATGATCAGCAGTATGTACGCCCTCCACAAGCTACCCCGATGTGCCAAGAATGCAATAAGCCCCACTATGGGGAATGTCATAAGTAGGCTAGAACCTGCTTCAGATGCGGAAAAGTGGGCCATGTTATCAGAGATTGCCCAGATATGAAGCCAGCGCCACAGCCTGAGGCGAGACCGCCACCGCCCAACAAGCCCCGGATGAATGCTCGAGTTCACTCCATGACTGATGCAGACGTGCAGGGTTCAAATGAAGTAGTGACAGGTATATTTAAGATTCACGCATTTCAGTTGTATCTCCCTTTTTATATGTGATTATACTTGCATATGTTATACCTGTGTGACTCTGTGAATTTTAGGTGTAATTCTTGTAAACAAAGTCCCAACAAACGTCTTATTTGATAGCGGCGCAAGCCATTCATTTGTCGCTAGGAAATTCATGAAGAATCTTAATAAATGCCCTGAACGATTAGAGACTCCTTATCGGGTATTAGCCGCCGGAGACCAAGTAATTGTTTCCCATCATCAGTATCCAGGTTGCGCACTAGAGATGGAAGATCAAATTTTTGACGCGACTCTTATACCTATCCAGATGAGCGACTTCGATATAATTCTTGGGATGGATTGGTTGGCTCGTTATCATGCCAACATCGATTGTCGTCAGAAGCAGGTTATTATCAAGGACCCAGCTAGAAAGGAGCTTGTTTTCCAGGGAAGTCCCAAGTTCAAGAAGGCGCCACAAAAGATCTACCTAACAGCGGCTCAGGCTTATAAGGCTCTACGAAAGGGTAGAGAAGGTTTTCTTGTTTATGTCGTGGATCCCAGTGTCGGAGTACCTTCTATCGACGAGATACCGGTGGTCAAAGAGTTCAAAGACGTCTTCCCTGATGAGTTACCCGGTTTACCGCCCAATCGTGAGATAGAGTTTGAGATTAAGCTGGTACCAGGGGCAGAGCCCATATCTAAAGCTCCTTATTGTATGGCCCCCGCCGAACTGAAAGAACTCAAGGAGAAACTACAAGAGCTACTAGACCGAAAGTTCATCCAACCCAGTGCTTCGCCATGGGGTGCACCTGTTCTATTTGTGAAAAAGAAGGACGGCAGTATGCACATGTGCATCGACTACCGGGAATTAAACAAGATTACCATAAAGAACAAGTATCCCCTTCCGAGAATTGAGGATCTTTTCGGCCAGCTAAAGGTATGATTTATTTCAAAAGAATTTGAATTACCTTTATTGTGAACTGAGAATTTCTTGTATTCATTCAGGGTGCGAGGATATTCTCAAAGATCGATCTCAGGTCAGGATATCATCAACTGAGGATCAAGGCCGACGATATTGTAAAGACGGCTTTCCGAACGAGATAGGGACATTATGAGTTTCTGGTGATGCCCTTTGGACTCACTAATGCCCCTGCAACATTTATGGATATGATGAATACCACGTTCAGGGATCGACTAGATAAGTTTGTGGTGGTATTCATCGATGATATCTTGGTATATTCGCAAGATGAAAAGACACATTAGATGAACCTGAGGACCATTCTGGGCATATTGAGACCGAAGAAGCTCTTCGCGAAGTTTAGTAAATGCGAGTTCTGGCTACGAAGCGTATCTTTCTTAGGTCATGTGGTTTCTGAGGAAGGTATATCAGTGGACCCCAAGAAGATTGAAGCGATCACCGAGTGGCCGAGGCCAACAAATGTGACTGAGGTGCGGAGTTTTCTTGGGTTGACTGGCTATTATAGAAAGTTCGTGGAGGGTTTCTCGACTATTGCGGTACCTCTGAGCCGTCTGACTCAGAAGAAGACTAAATTTGAGTGGACCCCTGAATGTGAAAAGAGCTTTACCGAGTTAAAGAAGAGGTTGACGACTGCGCCTGCATTAGCACAGCCTTCTGGGGAAGGAGAATTTGTGGTATACAGTGATGCTTCCAAGAATGGCCTGGGTTGTGTGTTGATGCAAGGAGGACGAGTCATAGCTTACGCATCGAGACAGTTGAAGCCATATGAACAGAATTATCTGACCCATGATTTAGAATTGGCCGCCGTGGTGTTTGCTTTGAAGATTTGGCGACACTATCTTTATGGAGAGAAATGTCAGATATTCACAGACCATAAAAGTTTAAAGTACTTGTTCACTCAGAAGGAACTTAATATGAGACATCGTCGTTGGTTGGAGTTGATCAAAGATTATGATCTCACGATCAGTTATCATCCGGGCAATGCTAATCGAGTGGCTGATGCACTGAGCAGGAAATCGAGTCACGCCCGTCAGACCCTGTTGGAGAGAGAGATCGCAGAGTTTGACTTGGACATTGTTGACTCCACATTAAATGTTCTGGCCACCCTAACCATTACACCTACATTGTTGAGAAAATTAAAGAAGCATAGGTTGATGATGAGGCTTTACGAGATATCAAGCAGAGGTTGTCTACTGGTCAGGTCGAAGGATTCCAGGTGTTGGGAGATGGGAGTCTTTGGTTCCAAGAAAGATTATGTGTGCCCGATAATTTAGATCTTAGAAGGGAGGTGCTAAAAGAGCCTCATAATACTAGATTGTCTATCCATCCGGGAGCCACCAAGATATATAATGACTTAAAGAGAAACTATTGGTGGAGTGGTATGAAAAGACACATCGCGGAGTTCACAGAAAGATGTTTGGTGTGTCAACAGGTTAAGGCGGAACATCAGCGACCCGGAGGTCTAATGCTACCGTTAGAGAATCCTACGTGGAAGTGGGAGCATATCACCATGGACTTCGTAGTTGGACTTCCCAGAACAAGAAGTAACAATAATGCTATTTGGGTTATTGTTGGCCGTTTGACTAAGTGTGCACACTTTCTTCCGATATCGATGGAGATGCCCTTGGAGAAGTTGGTGACCTTGTATGTGGATAGTGTTGTGAGCTTACATGGCTTTCCAGTGAGTATAGTATCTGATCGGGACTCGAGATTTACGTCGCGATTCTGGAGATCTTGTCAGAAGGCTATGGGTACCGAGTTGAGACTGAGTACAGCATTCCATCCTCAAACTGATGGTCAGTCTGAGAGGACTATTCAAACACTCGAGGATATGTTACGAGCATGTGCATTGGATTTTAAGGGAAACTGGGATGGCACTGTGAAGCTAATTGAGTTTTCGTATAATAACAGTCATCACAATGCTATTGGGATGGCACCTTTTGAGGCTCTATATAGACGGAAGTGTAGGTCACCACTGTATTGGGATGAGGTTGGTGAGAGAGCCATTACTGGGCCAGAATTGGTTGAGCAGACATTAGAAAAGATCAAGGTGATTCGTTAGCGATTGAAAGCGACCCAAGACCGGAGTAAGAGTTGGGCTGATTTGAGGAGACGACCATTGGAGTTTGAGGAAGGAGAGAAGGTGTATCTCAGAGTTTCACCTATGAAAGGGGTGATGAGATTTGGGGAGAAAGGTAAGTTGAGTCCTCGATGTGTGGGTCCTTTCGAGGTGCTCGAGAAGAATGGAACTCTGGCTTATCGACTTGCTTTGCCTCCAGCGTTGTCGCAAGTGCACAACGTATTCCACGTGTCGCAGCTCAGAAGATATGTCCCTGATCCTAGCCATGTTTTAGAGGCGCGACCCTTGAAAGTAAGGAGCGATACAACGTATGAAGAGGTTCCTATAAGGATCGTTGATCGCAAGGAGCAAATTCTAAGGCACCGAGTTATCTCATATGTGAAGGTCCAATGGAGTAATCACACTGAGAAAGAAGTCACGTGGGAGCTTGAAAGTCAGATAAGGGAGATGTGGCCTCGACTCTTCGACTAAGGTACGCTAGTTTTGGGGACGAAACTTTTTGTAAGGGGGGAGAATGTTATAATCCTTTTTTTTAATAAGGGTAAAATGGTCAATTGGGCCAAATTAATTAGAAAACCTAATTTGATTAGGAAAATTTTTCCTAAAACCTAATCAAATATCTATTTAAATCATGCATAGGTTTCTCCCTTCCCTCATTAAACGTGCGCGGCATAGACTGAGAGAAGCAGCAACGCTTTCTTGCTTCCAAACCAGGCGCCACTTTTAGGAGAAATACCACCACTCGATCACGCTCCTCAACGCGTATCAATTACCAGGTAGGTGCCCCCTTAACATCTGTTGAATGTAAAAAACGATAATCTTTAATTTCTCTATGAAAACAAGATTGTGCATTGGTATTTGTGATTGCGTAGATGCTTGGTTATTATATTATGTGTATATGTGATGAATTGTATGTCCGCATATATGATCGTATATGTATATATATGTATGAGGCTATTTTCGTATGAAAACTCGAAAAAGATTTGATTTTTTTGATGTGCGTGTGAATACCGAAATCGTAGGAAGAAGTGTTTGTGCCGGCGGCGCATGGCCGGTGGTGGTGGGCTATGACCACATGCTGTCGGATGGAGGAATAAGGGTGGGAGCGGCTGAGAGGGTGTGCTGAGGGGGTGGTGCGGCTGGTCAGGGGGCGGATTGGAGGGAGTGGGGCTGAAGGGGGTGCGGCGGCTGGGAGAGCGGGGGCTGACGTCGGGAGCTGGTCAAGCTGGTGCGCCTGACTGAGGGGTCGAGGGGGAGGGGCTTGCGGCTAGGGGTGATGAGGGTGGTGGCCTTAGAGGGGTGAGGGGGAGGGGCGGGCTGAGAGGGGCGAGGGGCGGTTGAGTGGACGAATGTTGCTGAGGGAGGTGTCGGCGTTGAGGGGGAGGGGATTTTGGTTGACAACCAGAGAGGGGGGGGCAAAGGATCAGGAAGCGCAGGAAAGGAGCTAGGAACAAATGTAAGGTAAGAAAAAGAAAAGAAAAAGAAAAAGAAAAAGAAAAGGAAAAAGGAAAAATAGGAAAGGGAAAATGTATGGGACGAGTACTGAGAGTGAAAGAAGAAAAAAAGAAAAAAGGAAAAAGAAAGCAAAGGAAGGATTCCGTGTATGATTTCTGTGCATTCATCCATCACGACATTGCATATATGATATGTTCTGTTCTGTTCCGTTCTGTTCTGTTAGGATATGCAAGACGTAAGTCGCATATCTGATCTGTTCCGTTTCGTTCTGTCCTGTTCTGTTAGGACCCGGGGTCATGCATTGCACGATTAGATGAATGTTTCTGAGAATGTAGGGTTATCATACATCACATATGTGGCATTTCATTTCACGCTCATTTCGCACGATTACGTGTTTTCATTGTTTTAAGAAGTTATGGTCGTTATACGTATTTGTGAAAACGTGGACAGTCTATTTTCGTAATGCCATACTTATATGTATTTCACTACTGTCCTAGCATGTATGATCTCACAGGGTCGATGCAGGCAGGGGTACCTACTGAGTGACGTTTTTGTCGCTCACACCGTTCGTTTTGTTTTCTTGCAGACGATTCAGGGTATGATTACATATGGGTTGAAGAAGATTCAGAGTGGGCTCAGTGGGACTCGTAGAGACTATTTGGAGATTGAGGATCAAGAATTGAGGGAGATTATTTTATTTATTATCTCATTTGAGGACATAGCTTAGGGATTTCTTATTTATTTATTTTACGACATCGTTTAAGGGATTATGACTTGATTTTGATTATATATCATTTCGGGGATTTTACTTTCGATTTAAGGTTTTGAATTGATTTATTTTGCTTCCGCAATCGAATATTCTGTCATTTTGATAAGTGCAGGAATTTGTACAGATGCCTTGTATATCCCTTAGTGGAATACGACGGGCGTACCGGTTTTGACCCTAGGGTTCAGGACGGGACGCTACATAATGGATGGTGTCATCAGACATATACGAATTGAAGAAAACAACATGCTTGATGACAAGGAAAGAGACGAAAGAGGCTCCAAGGCCAATGTGGTGGAGCACAAACCCAAAAGACAAAAGACCCAGAGTAATGGAAAAGGTAAGCCTTTTGTGCAGGGACAAGGACAGAAGAAACTCAGAGGAGCATGCTGGGTGTGTGAAAAACTTGTCCATCGAGCGGCCAAATGCAACCAGCGAAAAGGCCAGACTAGCAGTCAAATACATCTCATGGAGAAGAAAACAGATGATGAAGAAGTCATTGCTGCGGTCGTCTTATCTAAGGTAAACCTTGTCAGTGGTGCTTCGGAATGGGTGGTAGACACAGGGGCTATCAAGCACATTGCTACCAGTAAGGACTTATTTTTTGATTATCAAGAAATAGGTTATGGTGAATTAGTCTTCTTGGGAGATGCATATGGAATCCAAGTTCTTGGAAAATGAAAGGTGCTTCTCAAGTTGACTTCGGACAAAAGACTGGAATTAAGCAATATGCTACATGTACCCGCCATGCGTAGGAACTTGATTTCTGGGGTACTGCTGAATAAGGCAAATATGAAACTTATCATTGAGTCAGATAAACTTGTATTGTCTAAAAATAGGGAATTTGTTGGAAAGAGTTTTTGTTCTGGGGGGTCTACTTGTTTTAGATGCTGTTTGTCTGATGAATAAGAATCCATCTACTTGTGCTTACATTGTTGACTCTTTTGATATTTGGCATGTAAGATTAGGTCACGTTAACAAAGAGGCCGTAAAAATATTAAAGTTTACTAACTTGATATCATATGCATGCGAAGATGACTTTGGAAAGTGTGAATTTTGTGTAGAAGCAAAACATCATAAGAAGTCATTTAAATTTGTTGAAAGAACAACTGATAAGTTGGAACTCATACACAGTGATCTTGGTGACTTTAAAGGCTACACAAGTAAAGGTGGTAAGAATTATTACATCACGTTCATAGATGATTTTTGTAGATACACTAGAGTTTACCTGTTGGTTCACAAAGATGAGGCTGAAAAGAAGTTCATTAAATATAAAAACGAAATTGAAAATCAGTTAGACAGGAAAATCAAAAGGTTGAGAACAGATTGAGGTGGTGGGTATAGTATATTGTCTTTACAAAAGTTTTGTAAGGACAGTGGTATTATTCACGAGTTTATGCCACCTTACACCCCTCAATCCAACGGAGTTGCTGAAAAGAAAAATAGAACTCTTAAGGATATGATGAATTCCATGCTTATAAGTTCTTGCCTAACAATTTGTAGGGAGAAGCAATCTTATCAGCATGTCATATCTTGAACAGGATCCCACATAAGAAAAGAAATAAGACTACATATGAACTCTGGAAAGGCTATGCTCCCAACTTAGATTACTTCAAAGTGTGGGGGTGTTTAGCCAAGGTCGGAATTACATATTTCAAAAGGAGTAAAATAGTCTCGAAAACCAACGATTGTGCTTTCATTGGTTATGCTCAAAATAGTGATGCTTACAGATTCTTGTCTTTATATAATGGTTCCATTATTAAGTCCAAGAATGCAGAATTTTTTGAGCATATTTTTCCTATGAAGAAAGAAGTAACAATTAATTCAGGTTATGAAAAGGGTGAGTCTAGTAAGTTTGTACAAAATGATAATAACTCACCTAGGAGAAGTAAACAGAAAAGAGTAGAAAAATCATTCAGAGATGATTTTGCTACTATCTTCATTTTGGAAGACGATCCGAATACTTATCAAGAAGCAATAAAATCATAGATTCTAAGCTCTAAAAGGAGGCAATCAATAGTGAATTAGAATCCATCTTTAGCAACAATACTTGAAAACTTGTTGATTTGCCTAAGGGATGCAAACCTATCAGTTGCAAATGAGTCTTTAGAAAGAAACTAAAGGCGGATGGGACAATTGATAAGTTTAAGGCTAGGCTTGTTGCTAAGGGTTTCACACAACAAGAAGGAATAGATTTCTTTGACATATATTCACCGGTTGCTAGAATAACATCTATTCGGGTGTTAATAGCATTAACCTCAATTTATAAATTAGTTATACATCATGGATGTTAAAACAACATTTTTAATTGGAGATTAGATGAAAACATTTATATGAAAAAACCAGAAAGAATGATAGCTAAGGGCCAAGAACATAATGTTTGTAGATTAAAGAAATCTTTGTATGGTTTAAAACAAGCACCTAAACAATGGCATGAGAAGTTTGACAATGCCATGTTAGCTAATGGATATGTTGTAAATGAAAGTGATAGATGCATTTACAACAAGTTTAATAATCTTGATTGTGTGATCATTTGTCTTTATGTGGATGATTTGTTGATTTTTGGAACAAACATCGATGTTGTGAATGGTACTAAATCTTTCTTGTCCTCTGTTTTTGAAATGAAAGACAGGTAAAGTAGATGTAATACTTGGTCTTAGATTAGCAAAGAAATGTGGGGGGTATATGATCTCCCAATCTCACTATGTTGAAAAGATTTTGAGAAAATCTAATCACTTTGATGTTAAACCTGTTAGCACTCCATATGATTCGTCTACGAGATTAGAGACGAATAAGATGTGAATATGCTAGGATCATTGGTAATGTCATGTACCTCATGAATTGCACAAGATCAGATATTGCATATTCTGTAAATAGCTTGGCAAGATATACTCATAATCCTAGTAAAGTGCATTGGGATGCTATGAAACGATAATTGAGATATCTAAGAGGAACTATGGATCTAGGACTTACTTTTACTAGATGCCTTGCTGTTTTAGAAGGTTACTGTGATGCCAATTGGATAACAGATAATGATGAAATAAACTCCACTAGTGGATATGTTTTTACTTTGGATGGTGGTGCTATTTCGTGGAAATCTTCTAAACAAACTTGTAAAGCTAAATCAACAGTGGAGTCAGAATTTGTTGCTTTAGAACTTGCGCGTATAAAATCAGAATGGTTAAGAAATTTACTTGTTGATATTCCTTTGTGGACTAAACCTATGCCTTCTGTGTTTATTCATTGTGACTCAAAGGCAGCGACCGCTCGAGCAAAGAATAAAATATACATTGGGAAGAGCCAGCACATCCGTTTGAGGCACAATATTGTGCGTGATTTGATTAGTTCTTGGGTGGTCAACTTGGATTACGTAAGAACCGAGTTGAATCTTGCAGATCCCTTAACTAAAGGTTTGAATCATAAGATGATTCAGAAAACATCGAGAGGAATGAGACTAATTACATTTGATGTGAACTCTCTATGACAAGAACCCAACTCACTATTATTAGAGATCCTACAAAAGGAGTTCAATGTGGTAAAAACACGTCATAGAAGAGTTCTGTTAAGTACTATTATACATGTCCAGTTCCTATGTTGATGTTCGAGGATAGTACTCACTGCATGTTTGAGGGTGAGATATAAATCTCTTAATGGACAAACCATAGCCATCAATGATGTGTTGCAGTACACACTTGATGAATATCACCTATATAAGTGTGGAAGTGGGGCCGCTTCCTATGAGAGCCTGGAAAACTCTCTAGAGCATTTATGAATCCTAGGATTGGGTGCAGGGCCTTTAATGCACCACACACAAACTTGTAAGAAGTTAAATAATGGCATGTCATTTGTGTGTTCATATAAACAGTAGTGAGATATATGGTTCAAGACGGTTGTCATCCTATTTCCGTTTATATAACTACAAATTGTACTACCGGCCAGTTCAAGACGTTTGTCACTGCTCCGTTATGTGTCATTATCTTCGTTTAATAGTGGAGAGATTGGTTTATATTCGTTCGTTTGAGACTATACAAGCTTGGATCATGTGGGGGATTGTTGGAAAAGTACTTAAAAGTGCTATAAATCTTGTGATCCAATCTTGTATAATGTTATATGACATATTGATAGGAGATTGGGTGAAGTTTGGAGTGTTTTATGAAAAATGGAATGAAATGTGAGGGTTCCAAACACATGAAGAGCCTAATGTAGGCGTTCGATGTCACATGAAGCGCTTGATGTAGGCGTTCGAAAGTGACATGAAGCTCCTGATGTAGGCATTTGAAGCGTTCTAGCAAGCTTCCAGAACACTTCGAACGCCTACATAAGGCGCTTGAAGTGTCCCGACTATTCATAATAGGTGCAACTTCTGCACCAAATGATATCTCCTTTCCTATTGAACGTCCATAACCGATCCAAGGGAGAAATCTGAAGAAAAAGGGACTTTTGAACTTCTTCAATTCTTGTGAAAATTCTGCAGTATTCTTCTCTCATTCTTCACTATCATTCTCTTCTACTAAACAAGTTCAATACTTTCTCTCTAAGAGCAATAGAAAGAAAGTAAGCCGTTATATCCTAAGAAGCATTTGCTAGAATTATACATTGCTCTTCGGTATCCTATGTTTCTGAGTTGCCACTATTCTCTGCAATTTTCCAACCCAAAATACTTAGTATTTCAGAAGTATTATAAAATGGGTCAATAACTTTGCTAATACTAATGACATTTATGGCGAGTCTGGCCTCCATTGAAAGCCTTTGTTAGTTTCATCTGTATATGGCTTTGACCAAAGAACGTGTAACACTTGGCTCATCCGAATGGCATATCTGGTGAGCCTGTTGATTCGGGGGGATGAGGAATAACCTGAATCAAACACGACATTCTTTAAATGACTCAATTAGAACAAATACCAAAAAAGCATTGAATCTCGAAGGTAAATACACATCAAACTTGAGAATGCAACCTATTCTCATAATCTTTTCTGCAATTTTGCTGAGCTTGGCACCCGGACCTCCATCCAAGGGCATCATGCAGGACCCATCAGTGACGTGCAGTTATCAATAAACGAATCTGAAACAAGTCAAAGTACTTGGCAGCAAACTTGAGAGTGCCTTTGCACAGAGGGGTCACAACTCAAACATCAAGAGCATGTTTTTGACATAGTATAACCTACAGCACAAGACGATAAAACCGTGCAGATGCTCCCAACGACTCTCAGAGTTCCTGTGGGCCTGCATCTTAGTGGTCCTCCAACACCTCACGCAAACCTAAGAGGCACCTTTATTGTCTGAGTTATCCGGGTCGAGCGACAACCATGATTTGAACCATTTCGTGCCTTCCAAGTCAGTCTCCCAAAGTTAATTATTTCTTGCTTTCCAAGTCAGTCCTCATAAATCTCTTAATTGACTTGAGCATTGAAGGGTTCTTCCAGAGTTAACCTCTGGGGACCTCTAACTTTTGGTCAATTTGTAAATTCTGTCACTGAAAGGTTTATTCCAGCATACATCAAGTCCATTCGCCATCTACTAGTTTTAAAGATTAAGTGTTTATACACTTTATCCTATCCTTTGAAGCATTTGTTGGACCGTAACACCTGCAATAAACATCACTTGAGGGGGTGAATAGTGGTTTGCGGAAATAACACTACCACCTTTAAAAAAATTTCCTTCGAAACAGAATCTGAGAGCTACTCATATTCAGTATCTATTTTTGAAAAATTCACAAGTCACTGTATACAACTTCAAAAATTATGAAACTTTTCAAAAATCAATTTCAATGTCTTTAATAGACTCTGTCCAAAGATGAGCTAAAATAAAATCATTTGACCCTTCAAACAAATAAAAAGATTTAGATGATCAATCTGGACAGTATTGGACAAAACTTGCTAAACTTTGAAAACTTATGTCTATTTAATTACTCAGCCAAAAACGTTTATCTTTATGTCAAAATACTCTTAAGGATGTCTAGTTCAATTTTCCAAAATTTCCTGATCTGAAACTGTGATTAATAAAACTAGAATAAACGTTGCTTAGAAGCTGGTCAGATTGCAGCCAAACGGAGCAATTATTTTTCAAAGACTGAATGTCTAACTTTTCTTTGCTCAAATCAAAAGATTCTTGTTGCAAATAAAAGCTAACAGTCTGAAGTATAACTCCACCAAAAATCACAAATTTTTGAAATGGTTTGCTATTTTTTCAAGTTTTGTGAAATTGGGTAAAAACTACAGTGGAAAAGAGGCATAATGCAGAAAAGAAGAAACAAGATAAGAATACCGACAATTTATCCTGGTTTGGACAATGTGACCTACTCCAGTCCCAAGAAACACTTTTCCTTGGATTTCACTATGAAAAGACACCAATACAACAAGAACAGCCGAGCTTGATCCTTGGGTTACACACCAACCTTATTCAAGACTTGGCAAAGCACCTCTACGCAACTTTGGTTGCAACACCTCAAGCACCTATTGTTATAGCCTTATAAAATTGGTTGATCAATCTTACAAAATATGTAACAAGAGGTGTATAATCTAGCTATAGAACAACTATCAATGGAACACCTTAGCTACTACAAAGTATGAATAAGAAATGAGAGAAGAGAGAATAGCAAGACTATGAACTACAACTTTTGCTTTCAAGCGTGTGTATTCTCTTCTTCACCTTGCCTCCTATTTATAGTGTAAAATGAGCCTTTAAGATAAGAATGTCAATGTGTCAATGTCTTCATCATCAAAGATTAAGTGTCTTCACTTTACTGGTTGGCCACCTAAACACCTTGTACACTTGGCAACTTCAAGCAAAATGATTGGTCCACCTTTGGACTTCAAATGGCCGAAATTTCCAACTTGGAATGTCTTGAAATTTATGAAGATAATATGAATGATTAAGATGGCATATTCCCTCCAAGATTGCATCAAATCCTTGGAAAGATAATAGACCATGTGAGCTGCCATTTCTTGGATAAAAACAGCTAGAAACAGCCCACACTGCCCGTTGGTTTTCAAATTGAAATTTCACGTTGGCAACTTTGCCAACTAGCTTGTTTTTGGTTGGTCCACTTGTACACAAGTCATAAAATGATTTAAAACACCTTTCCCACATAGATCACCATGTTTTTGAGCCAAGTATAAGTGTACAACCTCAGATTTAATGAAGAGAAATAAGTAGATAAAGTTGATAAGACTTTGGTAATATATAGTTCAAAAATTCTATATTTTTCTCCTTGTAATTTGTGATGAATTTTGCATCAATAACAACTTCAAATTCTCTGCAAAAGTGTGATTAAGAACCTCCAATAATACATCCATAAGAGTCTTCAAGAAGAAAATAGAATGTAACATTGAAAACCGACACATATCCCGCCACTGTCGATAATATCACCAAATAGAAAATAGAATAGATAACCATGATATAATCTTCGACAAAACCATGAGTGAGCTTCATAATAAAGATAATTTCAACTCAAGTGTTGTAATTGATTATAAAGACCAAAATGCCCTTGGGGGTAAAATGACAAAAATACCCATGGAGATAGAAAACTCTGAAAATGACCCTGATGGTCAGAAATAAATATAATAACACCTTTTTGATGATACATAAGACATAAAGAAGTCGTTGTATGATTTTCTCTACGTCATGTATCTACAAGAACTCAAAATACTACTTTAGACCTTTTTGGTATATTGTAGAAACTTCCAAAGCACACTAGTCATAAAACATTTATAATCATCAAAAACAAGTAATAAAATCACAATAATCATATATGATACATATGTAAATGAAAACAATCATTTTATCACATTTTAGACAAAATTTTTCAAAAACCCTTGACATTGATAGATCAAAGTGCCTCCGCTTGAGAGATCGATGTCTCACAGTGAGGTCCTGATTTTGATTCTGTCCTACATCGATCCGATCGATGTGTCTCAACCTGAGAGATGAATTTCATTTTTCTTCACTTATTGAACTTTTTATCATTTATAACACTATGTGTGACATTCTTTAAGTATTCAACACTTAAAATCATGACTTTGAAAATTATCCATACATATTTTTCAACATTCTCTCCCTTTTGGATGATTTTCAAAATAACTTTATATGATCTTAATGTCATAAATCTTTACCATTTGTTATAACATATTTACCAATGTATACCAATTATTTTGAAAAACTCACCAATTCTATATCAATTATTTTTCAAATTCTTTTTGGATACACATTTTTAACATATATGCTCCCCCTAAACTTATACTCTCCCCCTTAACATATGTTCTGAGCCAATTGAACTTATTATTCAATCTTAAAGTCATGGACTTTATCTATCTCCCCCTTTATTTTGCAAATCACGTAAAAGATAGAATCATGCTATAATATCATAAGTCAACAAGCCTAACTTGGCTCGTAATGTTTCAAAAGTTGCTTGACTAAGAGGTTTGGTGAAAATATCAGCAACTTGATCATCATTTCTTACATGATCGATGGTTATATCCCCATTTTGATCATGATCTCATAAGAAATAGTATCTAACTTCTATGTGTTTGGCCTTAGAATGAAGTACCGGATTGCGAGAAAGATTGATTGCACTTGTGCTATCATAGAAAATTGAAATTTTTTTCATTATAATGACAAAATAACTAAGTTGTTGTTTAAGCCAAAGTATTTAGGTATTGCATAAGCTTAAGGCTATATACTCAGCTTCGGTGATAGAAAGAGCTACACTAGCTTATGTCTTAGAAAACCAAGAGATTAAGTTGGTTCCTATGAATTGACAAGTCCCACTAGTGGATTTTGTATCTATTTTACAACCACCATAATCATCGTCAAAATAATCATATAATTCCAACTTAGAGTTTCTATCGTACCAAAGTCCTAAATGTGGTGTATACTTAATATATGTAAATATCTTTTTCATCAATTATAATGTGATAACTTAGGACAAGATTAAAAACTAGCACACATATACACACTAAACATTATGTGTGCCTAGATGCGGTCAAATATAATAATGATCCAATCATAGAACCTATGAAGTGTGTCATCAAAAGGTTTTTCATTTTCATCCTTGTCTAGTTTAGTACTAACACTCATGGGAGCAGTTGAAGGTTTTCAACTCTTCAAATCCAAACTTCTTAATCATATCCTTGATATACTTAAGTTGGCTAATGTGAATTCCTTGAGGGGTTTGTTTGATTTGTAGTCCTAAGAAGTAATTCGATTCTCCTACCATTGACATCTCAAATACTGAATTCGTACACTCTTCGAAAGTCCTTTACAAGGGTAGGGTTGGTTGAACCAAAGATCATGTCATCTATATAGATTTGAACTATTAATAAGTCATTATCTTTTCTCTTTAGAAATAGTGTGTTGTCTATGGTCCTCTTTTGATAATTATTTGCAATAAGAATGTTCTCAAATCTACCATACCTAGCTCTTAGAGCTTGTTTCAACTCATATAAGCTTTCTTAAGCTTATATACGTGGTTAGGATTGTTTGGATCCTCGAATCCAAGGGGTTGTTTGACAAAAACCTCTTTTGGATGTATCCATTTAAGAAAGCACCCTTGACATCCATTTGGAAGAGTTTGATGTTGCTTAGACTTTCGATAACAAGTAATAATCTAATTGCTTATAGTCGTGCTATGGGTGCAAAGGTTTCTTCATAATCAATTCCTTCTTGTTGATTATAACCTTGTACGACTAGCCCAACCTTATTTCTTGTGATTTTTCTTGTCCATCCATTTTATACATAAATACCCATTTTGTCCCTATAATGGATTTATTTTCAGGTTTAGAAACTAATCTCACACATTTTTTGGGTAAATTGGTTTTATCTCCTCATGTATGTCATCTATCCATTATATATCCCCTAAGGCTTCCTTAACGTTATTAGGTTCTAAGTGTGAGAATAAGCTATGCATTTCGGCTTGATTTATATTTCTACGTGATCTAACTCCAGCACTCAGATCACCAATGATTAATTCTTTAGGGTGTTTATGTTTATCTTTTATGTACCACCAATTCATAGGTTGACTGTGTTCACCTTCATCTTGTTCAAATGTTTCATTAGTGTGAACATTATCATATACAATCGGAACATTTTGTAAGTTAGATGAATTATCTTCCAATTGCATGATTTCTTTATTCACTTTACCTAAGGGTTCATACATGTCTTTTTCAGATTTGGTTCTAGATGATCACATACTGGCTCAAGTAACAAGTCATCATCATCAAACATATTTTCAACATTATTCTCTTGTTTCTTTTGAGATTTATCACTTACTTCAAGATATGCATTCTCATTGAATTTCACATGTATGGATTCAATTATTTTTCTAGATTGAGAATTATAACGCCGATTATACTGTTGAATTAGTTGAATAACCAACAAATATACATTCAATAGACTTTTGTTCAAATTTGTCTAGATTATCTTTAGTATTGAGTACACATTTACATCCAAATACTCTAAGATAATCTACCTTATGTTGTTATTGTTCAACAACTCATATGGTGTTTTATTTAATTTCTTTCTAATAGAAAGCCTATTTATTATATAACACGCACAACCAACAGGTTCAGCCCCATAAATATCTAGGTACCTTGTTTTTCACATAACATAGTCTTAGCTATTTATTAAATTATTCTATTTTTATGTTCAACAACTCCATTGAATTGTGGTGTTCTTGGTGGTGACAATTCATGTTTTATACCATGTAATTCACAAAACTTAATTACATCTTTGTTGTTAAATTCTCCACCTCTATCACTCTTGATTTGTTTAACATTTTCTACATAAAGATTTTGAAGTTGCTTAATAAGATTTTCGATTGCTAATGGAGCATCGTTTTTGTGTGTTAAGAACAATATACATGTATATCGTGAATAATCATCTATTATGGACACACACATAGTAGTGTCCACCTAGACTTCTTGTTTGCTTGGACCACATAAGTCTAAGCGAAGCAATTCTAGTACATGACTAGAACTCACTTCATGTTTTGTTTTCAATGTTTCTTTTATATGTTTTCTTTAAAACATGTTTTCACACATTTAAAATTATCTAAGTTTAGCTTAGACATTCTTCTAATCAGGTTTTTTTATATAATTTTTTATGGCTAAAATTCCATTACGGCTTAGTCATCTATGCCATAAGTTCACATCTAAGTCATATGATACTAAACATTTAATCGTAGCATCTAACATGTTACTTAAGGATAGGGTGTAAATATTACGATCCCTACTTCCTTTTAACACAATTTCTCCCTTTTCATTTATTATCTCACAAGAATTAAGAAGAAAAGAAACATGATAACCACAATCTATAACTGAGAAATACTAAGTAAATTATATGAAACGATTACTCACAAGTAACACTTTTTCTTATTTGAAATGTGTTTGGGTCCCAATAGTTTATTTTCCAACAACCTTTCCTTTGTTGTTTGTTGAGAAATATGTTTTGAAAATTTTCAAGGTTATGATTTTAAGTGGTAAATACTTAAAAATGTCACACATGGTGTTGTAAATGATTAAAAGTTGAAAAAGTGAAGAAAAATGACATCGAACTCTTAGGTTATTGCACTTCGATCGATTGATGTACTTCGACCCCTCACATCGATCCATGTAAGGCAGAGAAAATTCAAAACCTTACTGTGAGACATCGATCTCTAAACTTGAGATACATAGATCGATTGATGTACATCAAACCCTCACTTTGATCGATCGTTGTAGGTCAGAGACAAACTCTAAAACTCACTGTGAGACATCGATTTCTGAAGCTGAGACACTTCGATCAATCAATGTCTAGGGTTTTTAGAACATTTTTTCTAAAATGAGATAAAATGGTTGTTTTCATTTGTGCATGATTCATATATGTTCATTATGTGGTTATTATGTGATTTTGATAATTATAAATGTCTTATGACTAATGTGCCTTGGAAGTTTCTACAACTTACCAAAAAATGAAAAATTGGTATTTTGAGTTTTGTAGTAACATGACATGGTGAAAGTATTTTAAGGACTTATTCTCATCATATTTATCTTGACAAAGGTGTTATTATATCTATTTCTGACCATCCAGGTCTTTTTTAGAGTTTTCTCTTACCAGGGCATTTTGGTCATTTTACTCCAGAGGGCAGTTTTGGTATTTTGACTCAAGGAATCTCTTGATTATTATTATCTGCATTTTGAAGCTCACTTATGATTATTTTGAAGATTATTTGGTGATTTTCTATTATATTCTCTCATTTGATGATATTATCGACGGTAGCGGGATATGTGACGGATATTGATGTCACATTCTATTGTCTTGGTGAAGACTCTTATGATCATATTATTGAAGGTTATCATCTATATTTTTGCAGAGAATATGAGGATTTTATTGGAGCAAAATTCACCACAACATACAAAGAGAAAAATGTGGGAATTTTGAATTGTTGGTTGACAAAGTCTTGTCAACTTATATCTATTGATTTCTCTTCAAAATTGCTGAAATTGTACATAGTATATATATATATATATATATATATATATATATATATATATATATTTGTGTGTGTGTGTGTGTGTGGTGTGTCAAAAATGTGTACAATCTGGTGCTAAAGGTGGTTTATCTATTTTATGACTTTATGCCAAGTGGACCAATCAAAAAGAAGCTAGTTAGCAAAATTGCTAACTTGGAAATTCAAAACTTCAAAACCAACGGCTATTTGACTTATTTGGAGATGATTTTCATTTGAATTTTCCAGCTCTCACATGCCTATTATCATGGCAAGAAGTTGATGGAATAGTGGAGGAGTTATGCCATCTTATCCTACTATATTATCTTCATCATTTTCAAGACATTCCAAGGTGGAAAAATTTCGGTCAAGATGAGTTCTTAGGTGGACCAATTATGTTAATTCATTTTGCCAAGTGTACAAGATGTTTATGTGGTCAACCAATAGTGTGAAGACACTTAAGCATTGATGAAGAAGATGGTGCACATTGGAGTTCTTATCTTCAAGGCTCATTTCACTCTATAAATAGAAGGCAAAGGTGAAGAAGAAGAACACACAACTTTCAAGCAAACTTGAAGATCATTCTTGCTATTCTTTTCTTCTTGATTCTTTCTTTGTGTAGCTAAAGTGTCTCATTTCTTGTTGTTGTTGAGCTACATATACACGCTTTCTTGGGTTATCTTTGTAAGATTGGTTAGCCAAGTTTATAAGGATACACCAATAGGTGATAGAGGTGTTGCAACCAAGAGTTGCATAGAGGTGTTCATCCAAGTCTTGAATAGGGTTGGTGTTTAACCCAAAGATCAAGCTTGGATTTTGTTGTAATTTTATTCATACCATAGTGAAATCCAAGAAAAAGTGTTCCTTGGGACTGGAGCAGGTCACATTGACCGAACCAAGATAAATCTTTGGTGTTCTTGTCTTCTTTTCTCTTTTCTATTTTTCTGCCCGTTTTCACTGCAGATTTCATACAACTTCTCATGTTTTGAAAAAATAGCAAAGAACTTTCCAAATTCTTGATTTTTTGAGTAGTTATACTTTAGACTTTTAGCTTTCCTTTGCAACAAGAATCACTTTATTTGATCAAGGGAAAATTCTTCTTGTCATTGCAAGATAACTGCTCCAATCTGGCTGCAATCTGACCAGTTTTGAGAAAACTTGAATTCTGTTTTAATCAAGAATTGTTTAAGGTCAGGGCCTTTTAGAAACATAAACTAGACATCCTAAGGAGTGTTTTGACATAAACATCAACCTTTTTGGTTGAGTATTCAAAGAGAAACACATTTTCAAATTTCAGCAATATTCTGTCCAATTCTGTCTAGATTAACCATCTGAATCTTTTTATTTGTTTTAAGGGCCAACAATCTTATTTTTATCTAATCTTTGGGTCTTGTCAAGATATTTAAGTTAAGCTTTGAAAAGTTTCATAATTTTTGGATTTGTGTACACTAATTTTTGAATTTCACAAAAAAGGGTACTGAATCTGAGGATTTCTCAGATTCTGTTTTCAAAGGAGATTTTGTTAAAGGGTAATAGTGTAATTTATGCTAACCACTATTCACCCTCCTCTAGGGGTGTTTACTGCAGGTGCACAATCTTACATTATTGTCACCGAATATTACCTTTCCTCCATTCTTGATTTGTTCTAGCTCGGTGAATAGCTTGGAGTTCCCCGTCATGTGCATTGAACACCCGCTATCTAAAAACCATTTGGTTTTTAAATTCTTTGTCTTTGTCTCCTTTATGTCTTCTTTATGATTTTTCTCATCTGACACTAAGCATACTTGTGCTTCTTCATGCTCAGATTCTGAGTCAGAGGAGTCGCTCCACGTGCTAGCCTTCATTGCACTTTTGCCTTTCATTTCCTTGGGCTCCTTTGGTTTTGGCCGATGTGTCTCCTTATCCTTGACTTGTTTATTATTGTTGTTGTTATTTTATTTTTTGGTCGGACAATCATATGCAATGTGTCTTTTTTAGCCACATTCATAGTATTTTAATTCTTTATTATACCACTTGTCATTGCTTTTATTTGAGTTATTTTCCCAAGTTAAGAACAAGAAGAAGAAGATTGTTGTCTATTCCTATTAGGCTATTTGAAAAACTTTTTATGTTTTCTAGCTACTAATATTAACTCATCGTCTAATTCACTATCGCTATTAGTTTCGTCATTGTTTATACAAGATGACTCAGATGATTTGAAGTCAATAGACTTACTTGATGGTTTTGATGACTCGGATTTTTGTTGATTTAGTTTTACCTCATATACCCTTAGTGAACCAATTGACTCGTCCATCTTAGTGATTGATTTATCTCCTCAATTGCCGTCACCTTTGGATCCCATTTAGCGGAAAGGCTTCGTAGCACCTTTTGAACCTTCTCATTGTTGGTAAAAGATTTACCTAAAGCTTCAAGTGCATCAAATATGTCAGTAATTCTCAAATCCATTGATGTTATGGATTCATTCGGCAACATTTTAAAAGATTCAAGTTCAGTCATAAGCATATCTATTTTTTACTCTTTTACATCGCTAGTACCTTCATGCTTTAATTCTAACGATTTCCACATATCGTGCGCACTAGTTCAATTTGACACATATCCTGCTTTAGAAGCCATAAGTCCGTTAGAAGTAATTTCATAGGTTTGGCATTTATGGACATTTTCTTTTTATCTTCAATTGACCATTCACTTTTATATTTCTCTACTTCTTGTGTGACCCCATTTACTTGTACAACCTTCATTGGTATGTACGGCCTATCTTCAACTATAGACCACAAATCAATATCTATAGTCATTAAGAATAGCCTCATCCGAAGTTTTCAATGTACAAAATTATTACCAATAGAAAGAGAAGGGCGTTGGGTAGACATACCCTCCAATTCACATTTGTGAGAAACTATGACCATTGTGTAATTTACATTTGATTTGAGATAAGCAGGCTTCAATGCATTCTTGCATGTAACCTTGTCTTCTTAGAACGTTGTTAATGTTGCTTTTTAGAATGGTTTTGGGCCTGGCTCCGATACCAATTTCTGAATCGTAATACCTGCAATAAACACCCTTAAAGGGGGGTGAATAGTAGTTAGCAAAAATTACACTACTACCTTTAAAAAAATTCCCTCGAAACAGAATTTGAGAGCTACTGATATTTAGTACCAGTTCTTGAAAAATTCACAAGTCACTATCCACAACTCTAAAAATTATAAACTTTTCAGAAATCAATTTGAATATCTTTATTGGACTCAGTCCACAAATGAGCTAAAAATAAAATCGTTTGACCCTTCAAACAAGTAAAAAGATTCAGATGGTCAATCTGGACAGTATTGTACAAAAGTTGCTAAACTTTGAAAGCTTATATATCTTTAATTACTCAGCCCAAAAGGTTGATCTTTATGTCAAAATACTCCTAACGATGTCTAGATTAAATTTCCAAATGGCCATGATCTGAAACTGTGATTAATAAAATTAGAATGCATGTTGTTTAGAAACTGGTCAGATAGCAGTCTGAATAGAGCAGTTATCTTTCAAAGACTGAAGACTAACTTTGCTTTGCTCAAATCAAAATATTCTTGTTGCAAATTAAAGCTAACAGTTTGAAGTATAACTCCACCAAAAATCACAAATTTTGAAAACGGTTTGCTATTTTTTCAAGTCATGTGAAATTGGGTGAAAACTGCAGTAGAAAATGGGCATAATGCAGAAAAGAAGAAACAAGACAAGAACACCGACAATTTATTCTGGTTCGGTCAATGTGACCTACTCCAGTCCCAAGGAACACCTTTTCTTGGATTTCACTATGAAATGACACCAATACAACAAGAAGAGCCGAGCTTGATCCTTGGGTTAAACACCCCTCATTCAACACTTGGCAAAGCCCTTCTATGTAACTTTGGTTGCAACACCTCAAGCACCTATAGTTATAGCCTTATAAAATTGGCCAATCAATCTTACAAAATATGAAACAAGAGGTGTATAATCTAGCTATATAACAACTATCAATGGAACTCCTTAGCTACCACAAAGTATGAACAAGAAATGAGAGAAGAGAGAATAGCAAGACTATGAACTTCAACTTTTGCTTTCAAGTTTGTGTCTTCTCTTCTTCATCTTGCCTCCTATATATAGTGTAAAATGAGCCTTTAAGATAAGAATGTCAATGTGTCAATATCTTCATCATCAAAGGTTAAGTGTCTTTACTTTATTAGTTGGCCACCTAAACACCTTCTACACTTGGCAACTTCAAGAAAAATGATTGGTCCACCTTTGCACTTAAAATGGCCGAAATTTCCAACTTGGAATGTCTTGAAATTTATGAAGATAATATGAAGGATTAAGATGACATATTCCCTCCAAGATTGCCTCAATCTTTGTCAAGATAATAGACCATGTGAGACTACCATTTCTTGGATAAAAAAGGCTAGAAATAGCCCACACTAGCCATTGGTTTTCAAATTTAAATTCCAAGTTGGCAACTTTTGCCAACTAGATTGTTTTTGGTTGGTCCACTCGTACACAAGTCATAAAATGATTAAAACACCTTTGCCACATAGATCACCACGTTTTTGAGCCAAGTATAAGTGTACAACCTCAGATTAAATGACGATAAATAAGTAGATAAAGTTGACAAGACTTTGTCAACATATAGTTCAAAATTCCTATATTTTTGTCCTTGTAATTTGTGGTGAATTTTGTACCAATAACACCTTCAAATTCTCTGCAAACATATGATTAAGAACCTCCAGTAATATATCCATAAGATTCTTCAAGAATAAAATAGAATATGACATCGAAAACCGTCACATATCCCGCCACTGTCGATCATATCACCAAATAGAAAATCGAATAGATAAACATGATATAATCTTCAAGAAAATCATGAATGAGCTCCATAATAAAGATAATATCCAACTCAAGTGTTGTACTTAAGTAAAAAGACCAAAATGCCCTTGGAGGTAAAATGACGAAAATACACCTACAGATAGAAAACTCCAAAAATGACCCGTATGGTCAGAAATAAATATAATAACATGTCTGTGATGATAAATAAGACGTAAAGAAGTCATTGTATGATTTTCCCTGTGTCATGTACCTACAAGAACTCAAAATACCACTTTTGTCCTTTTTATAAGTTGTAGAAACTTCCAAGGCATATTAGTCACAAGACATTTATAATGATAACAAACAAGTAATAAAATCTCAATAATCATATATGAAACATATGCAAATGAAAACAATCATTTTATCATATTTCAGACAAAGTTTTTCAAAAACCATAGACATCGATTGATCGAAGTGCCTCTGCTTCTTACAGTGAGGTCCTGATTTTGATTTGTCCTACATCGATCGATCGATATGAGGATCGATGTATACATCGATCGATCAATGTGTCCCAACCTGAGAGACCGATGTCATTTTTCTTCACTTATTCAACTTTTTATCATTTATAACACCATGTGTGACATTCTTTAAGTATTCAACACTTAAAATCATGACTTTGAAAATTATCCAATTATATTTCTCAACAGCGTTCAAGTGTTTCTTTCATTAAGTTCATTAATCTTTACAAGTACATTACGAAAAGTTAGCGGACCCTCCATAGAAGTTGCACTCGGCTTCGTCATTTGGCGTCAAATGGAGGGCCTTCTAAGTATTGAACTTTGTTATTCTCACTTTTATTTCTTTTCCCGCACTACCATGGTGGAAACATGAAGTGCTAAAGGTAGTATTTGAGAAAGACTGGGGATAACTGAGGACCACCATGCTGAAAAAAGTCTCTTAGTCAACAAGAGTCATCCCATTACTTTTCACTATTGATTAGAATTATCCCCCTATGCTTACCCAAGGTGGGCCATACATGCAACATGAAATAATTTAGCACCTCGTGATAATGATCATGAGTTGTTCAAGCTTACCCTAATGGAGTAGGATATTCTAACAAGCCTTCATTAGGGAAGACCTGCCAGACAACCAGAAGCATATCCACCTGCATCTATTTCTAAGTCTTCTCGTCCCTCTTGACATGATAGAGAGAGGCCACTAGAGCTGGGAGAGAAGATTCAGGCTAAAAAGCAAAGATTGGAGAAGCTGCAAATGAGTAGCCCAAGTGTGAAGATCCCCATCCATGGTTGGCTTTGACGGGAGAAGACAAAATGAATCATGCACCACATGGCCCATGTGTTGGCCAAATGGACGATTGAACGAATATGCACATAATGTCCATGTGCAGCAAATATTCATCCACCTTCCTATTATAATGAAACTGTTCGCAGGAGCATCATCGTCATTTTTGTAGCTCCGCGCAATTTTAAAATTCTTAAGTTGGAGCAATATGATGGGACCACATGCATTACTTTCAGTTTGAGACGGCCATGAGTTTAAAGAATGTTCAAACCCCCTTCGTTGTAAGACGTTTCTGATTACAGAGGTTTTAGATTCGTGGCAATCACTCGAGGGGGAGGGGTGAATAGAGTGTGAGCTATTTTTTGGATTTCTCTCGATTTTGTTTAAGCTCACTCAAATGTTCTCCAAAGTAAGAATGAAAGAAATAGATAGATGAGAAATAGTGGATGAAGACACACGATATAGAGTGGTTGGATTATATTTGATTATACTCTACTACCACTTTATTTCCAAGGAGGATTTTCGATAATAAATTTTCTTAGTACCTTCAATAAGGAACAAGAACAACAACAATACTTACCCTAAAAACTAGTGCAAGCAACAACTATAACAACAACAACTTATTGCTCAAACACACTTTGTGTAACAACAACAAGAGCAGCTACAAGCAAGAACCAATCCGTCTTCATAAATTCAACAATGTTCTACCGAAGAACTTTCACCAAGAGGGTTTTGGAAAAGTAGTGAGATTCCACATTCAATGAGTCTAGAGCACAAGCAATAGATCAAATATGCTTAGTTTCTGTTGTGCTAGATATTACTCTTACAGTACAGTAATGAATACAAAACAAGTGTGTAATAGACTTTAAGCACTTTTGCACCTTTTGGAGCTTCTTACAACAATGAGAGATGAAGCTTCAAGTGGAAAAAATTGTGTAAATGCCTCATATGAGCTTCCTCAATATATAGAAGGTGTGAGCCATGTTTTTGCAGCCTCCATAAAGTCTTCAACTCAATCAAATGTTTTTAAAATGTCCAGATAGTCTTTAGCCATCATATAGTTGGATTTTATGCTTCATAGCCACCGTAGAATATCTTAAACATGTTTACAATAGTAAAGAAAGCACTATAAAAGTTAGGAAAAACATACAAGAGATTTGAGTAAGAGTGGACAGAGAAACACTTTAAATCGTCCTTGGATTTTTTCAACGACTATAAAAATTTGAATTTTGGGCTAAATTGATCGATCTAGTCTTTTGTTTTAGAAACTAATGTCGCAATGATCGATCGATGTCTTCAGGTTCAGAGATCGATGACTTACAGTGTGGTTTCAAGTTTTGCAACTTGCCTACATCAATTGATCAATGTCTCTTCTCTGAGGGATTGATGTATACATTGATCGATCGATATTTTCAGCCTGAGAAATTGATTTTGGACAGTGTGGTTTCAATTTTGAACCATAACCACATTGGTTGATCTATATCTCTTATGTTAGAGACTGATGTCACATCAATCAATCGAGGTGCTTCAATATGAGAGATCGATGCTGGACAGTATGGTGTCATTTTTACACAGTTCTTTCGTAGATCGATTTATGTCTCATTCTAGAGACTGAAATGTATATAGATCGATCTATATCAGAAATCTATGTCTCACAGTGTGTTTTTCTCTTTTGTTTCATTTCCAAAGTACAAAATGTATTTTTAATCCTTTTTCAAACATCTTTTAAATTCACCAAAACATTTCATATTCGAGTAGGATGTGGTTCTAAGACCTGGCGGAGATGTCTTGCTCTCAATTTGGGTCGTCTAAACCATTTTTCAAGAAACGTACACCTCCTATCGATCACGCAATCCCGATTAGAATATACTGATTGACGAATCTCTGAAAGTGCATGGTCAAGGAAAAAATATTTTCCTAGTTGAGTTTATCAATGGTCTCAGACATGGAGACTTTTTAATGTACTGTTAGAAGAGATACCCAAAACTATGTGTGTCAGCTTAAGAAAGATACACCGGTACCTATGGGGAGAAGAGGCTGACAAACTAAAAAAGAGAAGTTGAGCAGCCTTTGAACAAGAGGAAAGAAGGCGAATAGAGTAAGGGGAAAGATAGAAAGGAAGTACCCTCGAGCGTTTTGGAACGAAGGAGCTGTTGCAGGGCAAGAACTATCTTCCTCTTAATGCGCCTCGAGTAGATATCCCTGCGGTGATAGAGAATACGGGCTTTTCTAAAGATCCTCCATAGACACATAGACCAAAAATTAAGATAAATGGCAAACTCTATTATGCGTTTCACGAAGACGTGGGCCTTGATATGGACGATTGCATTAAGTTTGCAAATGAGATTGAGAGGTTAATCAAGAGAGGGTATCTCAAATAATTCAAGTATGACACCAAATCTAGATTGAAAGGTTGAGTGGACTTTTGAAGGCCAAAGCCATAAGAAAAATGCAAAGAGGATAAGTTATACCTAAAGATAACCGAGGATCAAGACGGCGGACCTGAGCGCTAGATTGCCGATATGATCAACACCATCTTTGGAGGTTCGCACGTGAACATGACCTCCACGGTAGAGACCAGTAGGACCTCTGGGCAAGGAAATAGAATTAAAAGCATGAAACTCACTGAAACACCAAGTTACGAACCTGAGGATAAAATTCCCCATATTGCTATGAGTGAAGGGTTTGTAATAGATGCGTCATTGATTCCTCTGTCGAAAGTCTTTTACAAGTAAAATGGGTATACATTGATATGAGGAGTGCAACCAATGTTATGTTCTACAACGTTTTCAAAGAACTGGGAATACCACAAGAATCTCTTAGGGCTGTGTCGATACCACTCTTTGGCTTTTCTTGGAATGCAATGCTGTGCACTGCTTCTTGACATGATTGGTTGTTTCTTGCTCCGCCATGTAACTAGGTTGTTCCATAAGAAGGTTTCAAAGCCAATTTTTGATTGTAAGCCAGTCTTGCATCCAGCCCAGTCTGCATCTATATAAATCTTGATACCTCGGTCTAGATTCTTCCTGAAGTACAATCCCTACCCTGGTGCATTCTTGAGGTACCTGAGGATTTTAAATGCAGCTTGGAGATGCTCTTAGTAGGACAGTGCATAAACTGTGATACAAAGCTTACTGCGTAGCAAATGTCAGGCTTAGTCTGAGATAAGTAGATTAATTTTCCAACTAGTCTTTGATAATTTAGTTTATTTGTTGGAGTGTTGTCCCATTTATCTCTAGGTTTGTATCTAGATTCAACAGGAGTGCTTGCTGGTATGCATCTGAGCAGGCCAGTTTCTTTGAGAAGATCAAGTATATATTTTCTTTGAGATATATACAGTTCATCTTTGTTCCTTGCGATTTCCATTCCTAAAAAATATCTTAATTTTGCTAGATCTTTCATTTCGAATTGTTGTGATAGTTTTGCCTTGATACTTCCTATGCCCTCTTTATCGCTTCCCGTTATTATGATGTCATCTACATATACAATAAGGACAGTCAGCTCCTCCTGAGCTGAAATTCTGGTGAATAAAGTGTGGTCACTATGTCTTTGATTGAATCCTAGACGGTTACTATTTTAGCGAATGTTTTAAACCACGCCCGAGGTGAATGTTTTAGTCCATACTGTGATTTTCTCAACTTGCAAACATGATCTTTATTATTTTCATTATTAAATCCTGATGATATCTCATATAAACATCTTCAGTTAAGTCTCCATTTAAAAATGCATTCTTTACGTCCATTTGGTGTAGCTTCCGGTCGAGATTAATTGCTATACAGAAAATTACTCTTATGGTATTTAGTTTAGCCATAGGTGCAAATGTTTCTAAGCAATCGATTCCGTATGTCTGCTTGAATCTCTTGGTACTAATCTTGCTTATATTCACAGTTCTATCATTATTGTATTTAGTAGTAATATCCATCTACATCCCACTGGTCTTATCATGGCCGAGTTACCAAGTGTGATTTTTCTCAAAGACATCTATTTCTTCATGCATGACCTTTCTCCACTCAGACCGGCTAAGTGCCTCTTCTATATTGTTAGGAATGTTCTTATTATCAGTGAACACACGAATGTTTTAAAGTTAAGATTTAACTTACTGTATGTCACATATTCTTCAATAGGATATTTTGTACATATAGGATTCTTTGTACTTTCTCTTATTCCCTTTCTTAAAGCTATGGGTCTGTCATCAATGTTGGTTTCAGATTCATATTCTGTGGTTTCTTCTAAGGAGTTCTCTTCTGAATTTCCCTGAGTTTGTTCATAGATATCAGGTCAACCATCTCTTCCGTAGTCCACCTGATTATTGGAAACTAAGGGAAGATCAATTCCAGGTTCGGAATTGAATGTGCGACCTGAGGTGTTATGTTGCCGAGCTGCTGTGTGCAGCTCGGCTAAGTTCTATCACCTGGCAAAGGTTCTAGAATTAATCTTGGTTGTACTATCAACTATTCTCTAATACTCATTTGGATTTAAGTCTTTTCCTTTAGTTAAAGATTTATAAAATGCATGTTTTTCATTAAAAGTAACATCAAGTGTTACGAACATTCTTTTACTTGTCGGACAGTAGTACTTATAACCCTTTTGTGAGTTAGAGTATCCTAAGAAATACATTTTAATGACCTAGGATACAATTTTTTCCTAAAGCTTGGCTGAACATGTACATACACTATGCATTCGAACAGCTTTGGTGGCAGCTTGGAAAGTAGGTTGGTATATGGGTAGATCTTAAGAAGTATCTCTCTAGGATTTAAATGACAAAGTCTAGATGACATTCTGTTTATTAAGTAGGTGGCAATAAGTATGGTCTCTCTCCAGTATTGTTTGGGCACATTCATTTTAAACATAAGAGATCTAGTTACTTCAAGTAAATGTCTATTTTTTCCTCTCAGCTATACCATTTTACTGTGGGATATAGGTACATGATGTTTGGTGGTATATACTATTTTCTATCATAAAGTTTTGAATCGTTTTGTCTAAGTTCTCAGCTCCATTGTCCGGCCTTAATGTTTTGATGGTGCAACCGAACTGATTTTTAATTAGTGAGATATACCTTATAATAGTTTGTCCTAAATCACTTTTATTTTTTAATAAGTAAACCCATGTTACTCTAATGTGATCATCTACGAATGTTATGAACCATCTTGCACCATTATTATTAGCTATTTTAGAGAGTCCCCATATGACAGAGTGGATGAGATTAATGGTGCTGAAGATTTATATGTTTTTGCATGATAATTTTGTTTAGTCTGTTTGGCTAATTGGCATGTCTTATAAGTCAGTTTTTCAAGATCACTCGAGATAATTCTTGCATTAATCGTTTAGGATATACAAAATTAGGATGACTTAGTATGTCATGCCATAACGAAATTTCTCCTATACATGGATTTCTATGATGCAAAGTGCTACTGGTGTCTTGATCATTTGGCAGCTCGGATGTACTTATTAATGCTCTGTTTTCGAACTCCACTATATATAGGCCTACTATATTCCTAGCACTGCCAATCATCTCATTCACTTTGTTTTTCTGAAAACAACTGAAGCAGACTAAGCAGTTATTATCCCTAGTGAGTTTGCCAATGGATAACAGGTTGAAACTAAGACTAAGGACATGCATGACTTTTTTCAGAATGATTTTGTTATTAATTATAGTAGAGCCTACTCCGACAACTTCTAAGGAAGTTCCATTTGTGATTTTTACCTTCTTAGGTATTGAAATAGAGGCAAGAGCTCAGAAGGTTAGCATTATTTTTTATGTGATCCGTTGCCCTGGAGTCAATAATCTATGAACTGTTGGAGCTCGGCTGAACGTAAGCTGCCATTGTTGCCTGGTGTGGTTCAGCTCGACCACCTTGTCTGTTTAGCAAGTTGATCAGAGTGGCATATGATCCTTTGTAATGACCTCAGAATCGACTACTTGGACTGAGTTGAGGTGGGTCGTGTTTGGTCGAGCTGCTCCAAGTTGAGTTGTGCTACTAACCTGGTGTTCAGCACTGTGTCCAGCAGTGAGTGGTCTTTGTTGTGGCTTCCAGGATGCATTGCTGGCCTTTAGATGTGGTTTTCCTTCTCGGACCAGCTTCGGCTGCAATTTCTAGTAGTCATCGACTGTATGGCCTTCCTTTTTGTAGTACTTGCACACTTTACCCCCAGAAGAGGTAAAGTGTCGTTTAACAGCCAGCACATAAGCTTCTACTGGTTTTTCCATGTGCAGAGCAGATGACTCCAATGTTGAAGATCCTCCTATCATGACCTTCTTTTGACTTTCTTCGTGTCTGATTTCTACAAAGACAGTCTTCATGGTTGGCAGATAGTTTAGTATTCAGAATCCGACTTGGTGGAGTTGTCGAATTCTTTGGTTCAGTCCAGTCAGGAGCGAAAAACTCGCTTATTTTTTGTTATTTATTTATACAGTGCAGCATCATTGAGCAACACCACTGATGTACTATAAAAAAGAGTCAATTACTATCACGCTTGTGTCAGAAGTTTTAGTATTTATGGAACGCAGACTTGCCTTGTTCCTTCAAGCTCATAAAGATGAGCTTCGATTTCATATAATTCTGATGACGTTGTCCTGCTTGGAATACATCTCCTTGACTGCAGACAGATCTCTGCTGCAGTATTATGCATCATGAAATCGTCAGAAATGTCTATCTGTATATAACATATCAGCAAGAAATAATCATGCTGTTCTCTGACTTCATAGTCGGAAGTTTGTGTATTAGTTTTTAGATGGAAACATAAGTCTTCCTCCTTACCTTTTACCAAAGATGAACATCTCTACCCCCGAGACCACATGAGGTGCTTATCTCCATTGAGTTTTGTGGCTGGTGATGACAATGGAGGAAGCTCAGTGAGTTGAGGTAACAAGAACCACTCCTGATGCTTGATCAGAAGTGGCGATGGCCTCTGTATCTTAAGCAGGGCTGAAGGGAGTAGTCATTTTGAATGATTTTTAAGAATTGCAGAGAACAAGTATATAAAATTCATGTATTTTGAATCAGATTAACTATGGTACCATGTGAATATTGAAATATTTGCATTCATTCAAGTTAGTTACAATTTACAAGGTTTGTTTCCTTTAGGGAGGAAATTCTACCTCTAATGGATGTATTTACCACTTGGACATTGTGACTTTCATGTACGTAATACATAATCTCTATGATAAACGGCTAGTTACTTGTTCTGCTCACCTACGTATAGTAAACGAATTCTTGTCTTGTTTCTACCTTTCTGTTTTCTGTCCCTTTTCACTGTAATTTTTTACCCAGTTCACATGATGTGAAAAAATAGTAAAATATTTTCAAAATTCGTGATTTTTTTGGTAGAGTGATACTTCAGATTGTTAGCTTTCATTTGTATCAAGAACCACTTAATTTGAGCAAAGACAATTAGTCTTTCAGTCTTTGAAATATAATCATACTACATTCTGGCAACAATCTGACTAGTTTCAAGAAAACGTGCATTTTATTTATCAAGTGCTGTTGTAGAGGTCAGAGCCTTTTGGAAACTTAAACTGACATCTTAAGAAGTGCCTTTGACATAAAGATCAACCTTTGGGCTAAGTAATTAAAGAGAAACATGTTTTCAAAGTTTAGCATCGTTATATCCAAAAATTGTCCAGATTGACCGAGTATAAATCTTATTCTTTGTTTGAATGGCCAAACGATTTTATTTTTAACTCATTTTTAGATAAAGTCTAGTCAAGAAAGTGAAGTTGATTTTGAAAAAGTTCATATTTTTGGATTTGTGTACAGTGACTTGTGAATTTTTCAAAAACGGGTATTGAATCTGAGTAGCTCTCAGATTCTATTTTTAGAAAGGGATTCTATTTCAAGGGTAGTAGTGTAATTTCTGCTAACCACTATCCATCTCCCCTCTGGTGGTGTTTATTGAAGGTGTTACGGTCCAACAATTTTGTCCTTACCTCCTTAGTTCAGCTCTATTGTCCAGGTCAACTCGGCTGACTGACTTGGTCACTTTCCATTATTGGTCAGGCATCTGTTTGTTCAGGTCGGCCATCTTTAGTTCAGCTCGGCATACCTCATCTAGACTTAATTCTACAGTTGAAGCGTCTATAGTCTCATCGGCCGGCTCCTCGGTTAGCTCCATAGTGCAATCTTCACCACCTTCCTTTTTATTACCAGCATCCTCGACATAACCACCCTCAGTAGCTTGATCCTCACTTTCTCCGGTGGCATCTCATCAACACCATCTTTGTACTTCTCATCAGTGTTCTCCCCAGCACAAAACTTTGTATACCGGCGATTAAATTCTTTCTGGAGGCCTAGACGATAAGACCTCAACGATCACTAAATTATACCAATTGGTTCATCGGGCCTGGCTTGATGTCAGATGATATGCTCATAGCTATTCTGACCGTCATAGATGAACACGTCATTGCTGTAAAAACTCACTCTTTAAGTCGTCCTTCTTTCAAAAATCTATAAAAATAACACCTTTCCATCAGCAAGTAAATGATCGGAACTAGGTTTATACTAATGGCCCTAGGAGTTCATATGAGGTATTTTACTCGTAACATTCTTAAACTGACATGACGTTGGAGAGTTTCTCTTAGAGTTATTCTCCAGGGACCTTTAACATTTGGTTGTTTCGCTATAGTTTTTGTCACTGAAAGGGTCATTCCGACATACATTATGTCATTCTCGTAGTCCCTAGCTTCAAAAGATTTAATGTTCATATATATTTATTACTATAATTACATATATAAACCAATATTACATTAACTCATTCAAACCCTTAAGTACAGTAGGACCCTCGTTTAAGTTAATGATTTCGGGACTACAAAATTGTATTGATTTGATAGATATTAATTAATTGACAAATTAATAATTTATTAATTTAAAGAGGCCGTCTATATCCAAACTTACTAGGAATTTTTTTTTCTTGTTATTTCCATATTATTCTCATTTATATGTAAATAAGTTGAATCCTTGTAATTTATTTGTAATTGTCACAGCATCTTTTATATTAAAAAGGTTCTCTTTTACTTGAACATGTATTTGGCAATTAGCCTAAATTGGTTCATGGGCATGTTGTGGATTCTTCTATTCATGTAATGCAAAGGTTCTATTTCAATTAAAAGAACAATAATAAGTTTATATCCTACTAAATTATCCTAGTTCTCTTGGTAAGTTTTAGAAGATTATTAATTTAAAGTTGATGTGACTATAAATTTATATAAGGGTCTTAAAAAATATTATCTTATTATTTTAGCAAAATTATTAATTTACACTTGACCGGAAAAAAACTATTACAACAACAACAAATATCATACCTAGTAATATATCAAAGACAGCAAAAGCTATCGCTAGGGTCTGGGGAGGGTAGATGCAGACAAACAATACTTCTATCCCAAGGGATAGAGAATTGATTCCAGTAGGACCCCCGACTCTATAGTACCCTGCATTGATAGCACAATAATAAGAATATGTACCAGTGAAATGATTTTATTAACATAAATAGAAAGATTCATATATTAAAATAGTCATAACAGTGAATATGCACAAATAATTGAAAGACAAATACAAAACAAAAAAGTGCAAAGTCAACCTAAAGTGTAGGGAGCATATAATCCTTTAAGTAACTATAAGGTGCCCCTATATCCTGTCTACCCCTCCTTAACCTTAATCCTTTGTCTCCATGAACTCCTATTCTGGACCATATCCTCAAAGAGGTGCAACTTTAGTAAGTCATGCCTAATCTTCTCATCTCACGTCAGTTTCGGCCTGCCTTTACTCCTCTTCCTTTCTACAGAAAGGCTTTCAACTGCTCTGACAGACGCCGTTGTTTGTCTCCTCTTGACATGCCCAAGTCATTTCAGTCTCCCCTCTCTTATCTTATTTATTATACTAGCAACTCTAACCTTTCTCTGTATACCTCATTTCTTATTCTTCTAGCCTTGTATGCGGACATATCTACCTCAGCATCCTCATCTCTGCCACTTTCATCTTCTGCGACTGTGTCCTCTTGATGGCCCAGCAGTCTGTTTCATATAACATTGCTGCCGCACTAATTTTTCCTTTAATTTAGTTGGAAAATTCTTGTCACACAGCACCCTTGAGGCCGCCTTCCACCTACATCAACCTGTCTGAACTCAGTGTGCTACGTCGCTCTCTATGTCCCCATCTTGCTGTACAAATGATCCTATGTACTTGAACTTACTTACCTTTTGGACCTTGACCCTCGATGGTGAATTGACTATTCTCATCGTCGGCTACGCCGGTGAAGTTGCAATGCAGATACTCGGTCTTAGAACAACTAATCTTTAGGCCTTTTCTCTCTAAAGCACACCAAATAAAACTATTATGTTAAAGAAATTATTAATTAGTCGAATATTAATTTAAAAAATTCTACCGTGTCTCACTATTTCTTTATTTGTAAAGCTGCAGTTGGGGATCACAAGTAACGGAATTATTTTATCGATATTGATTATTCTATGGACGATTATAAAGTATTGGATGGACATTGATTAGAGACAAAAACAAACCGCGTATTTTATAGTATCCCTCCAACACTTTGCGACCGTTCCATGTGGTGTAGAGCGGTGTGACCGAGGATATCGTTTTAATTCAGTAATTGAGATGAGGATTCCTTTTTATATTACAAGTCATTTATATGCTTTTAAATCATTTATATATTTACCCATTATTCTGTATTTTTGTCCTCATTGATTAAAGATGCTAAACAGAACAAAAACACGGAATAACGAGGAAACATATAACAAAATGCATCCAAAAAATATACAAACTGAATAGAAGTTTCTTGCTAAATTAAAAAAAAACTTCCATCTCACCGGCCGATATCAAAATTCTTTTATCAGTTTCATCTTCATATGTCCATGACTAAACAAAAAAAAAAAAATACTTATATATATAACAACAACAACACCACGTTGCAATTATATATAAAAAAACAAATATATATATATATATATACATATACATATATATATATATATATATATATATATAATTTAGTTTACTGCTATACTTTACAATTACAAAAATACGAGTCTAGCATACAAGTGGTGGGAAGCCCAAGAATTTATACACTTGTATAACCAATTAAGCTTATTTCATTTTTCCTTTTTCTTGTCAAGTGAGAAGGTTGAAGGACCTCACGTGTGTACCGGTAATATATTCTACACAAAATCTGATATGTTATACGTACAAGTTTTGTAGAAAGGCCATCTTTTATTTACGCAGGAGAAATGATTTTTTAGTTTTCTGTTACTTGTCAAAGACTACAGAAGAATTTTGTTTTAGAAGATACAAAACATTGTGGTGTCCTTCCTAGTTCCTAGTTCGAAAGTCTTAATGAAGTAATGAAACTTAAGTCAGTGACTCGTTAAATTATTAGAAGATTCTAGGACATGTTGGTTCAAATAATGAGAAACCTCATTGGTATCCTAATTATATTGAAGGCTTAGAGAAATATAAGATTTTAAGATGGCGCATCGAAAAAGATATAAGAAGAAACATAAATAGGTGTATGAAGACACGCATAAAAGATAGTACAATAGAAAGAGATACAAGAAAAAGTGCCACATAGAAGATGGAGAAAAAAAGACACTCTGGGCAACCCTGCTATCTTCTGGAAAAATTACACTGCCGAGTCGTTCATCGTTGGATCGTCACCAATTTTGACAGATTGTTTTCAACACACAGAGATATGTTTTGAACGGTAGAGATATGTTTTAGAGACCTCTAGGTCAGTCTGATAAGTACATTTCCGAGACCGTTGTTCTTGGCAGAAAATTTCAGTTTTGTGTTTTGTTCCTAGCTTGTATCTTGTTGTGGTCCAAGATTAGTTGTTTGATCTTGATGATGATGTATTCCTCTAGTTATGTCTACAGAGAATTTGTTGTACTCATTATTGATTATAGTGGAGATCGTTTAAGTGGCCTATGGGTCCTGTGGTTTTTTACTCCTGATTTGGAAGGTTATTCCACGCTAAAAACTGTTGGTGTTTTTGTTCGTGCTTTCATTTAATTATTTTTGTATAGTTGTTGTATTTTAGGAGACATCCCAACAAACAATTCTTATAACTTGTTTTGTACACATTGTTATAGGAAGATACAAATGTAAAATAGAATGTTAAAGAAGATACAAAATGCCCAGGAAGTAAGCACCCCCACAACTCGTGGTCTTTACTCTTTAGCTCATCAAACCTCAACTCCCGGTGAAACTAAATTGCAGTTACCAGTAAATGGAAGCAATTGAAGTCCAAAAATTTTGATGTATTGGTGAGGTGGAGTAAACAATGAAGTAGTTCAGCACTTCCAGCATGAAGCAGCAACAATAGGCTTTGATTTCCATCCAAGAACCAAGCATCCCTTCTCTTCCACAATGGTGTATCCATCACACACATTCACATCTGCAAGCCACTGTTTAGCCTGACCAATCATCTTAATCGGCGCGGCCGAAAAGCCAGCTCTACTCATCCTCCTCCTCCACTGATCCACCCTTTCATGCCTTTCCAACCTTGCACTACCTTCACAGCTCACAATGTTCTTAATCTCCTCTGCAAAGTAGAATTGCTCTATCTTTGCTCGTCTCGTGTCGTATTTAGGCAGCATGGCGTCTAAGGAGTCGAAAATGGCAGCGTAATAGTGCAATGCTTCCATGAATCTACCAAGAAAGAAAGGGCCATTGTGGCTTGCATCCTGTTCCACTATGACAAGAACCTTAGGGGAGAGCTCATGGATTGTCTTCAATACAGAGTTCAGGGCGCCTCGGCTTTCTTTCACCACACAGTGTAGCTGGAGGATGCTGTTAACCACAAGGACTTCATTCTCATGAACTTTGATATCCTCTAGCTTCAAGTTCTCCAAGTTGCTCTCAACAAATGAAAATTCCAGGTTGATCCCAGCAATATTTGCATAGGCTTTAAGCTCTTCACCTATAACATGAAATCTTTCAACACATAGGCCTACTGCAGTGATCCTTAGGCGGAGAGGAGGCTGACCGGCACGATTGGATAGGCTGTGGATTAGGTGACGCCATTGGTGCCCAAATGGAAGACCAAGGCTCATCCCAAGGTCCACAACATGGACAAAACTCTCTCCCTCAAAGGCTTCCATTATCAAAGAATTGGCAACAAAGTGGCCAAATTGAATATAAGGACAAATTTCATATACAAGGCGCAATGCCTCCAATCCCTCGTGTGAAGCCATGTCCATTATATTCATGTTCGGAACAAAAGAGCCAACTCTTCCATGTGGCTGAACCTGAGCCATCCTTTCAGCGAGCCCCTGAACAAAACAAGAGGCTACACGTTGAAAGGACGTGCCAAAGACCAACGCTTCGGCATTAAGCTCAGACATCAGGCGCAAAGCGTGTGGCTTGTCACGGCAGGCCACAGCTTCCGAGCATGAAATCAGGAGCTGTACCAATTTCATCCCATCCCTGTCATCCTCTTCTTCCAATCCAACTGTTTCCTCTGAACCAACATTGCCCATAGCTGCCTCTTCTAATGCTTCGACCGCAAGGTACCGCTGAGTGTACCTCCAAACATATTCGCGGAAAAGCGACGCGGACAAGCTGTTTACACTATTAGTGCTACAAGTACGAGGAATGCCTTGATTGCTTGAGCTTGAAAAGCTGCTGGTGTCATTGTAGATGCTGCTATAATTGTTCTCCGGCGAATCGCCGCGAATGTTTGTAGCTGTCTTTCTCCTCTTCACGTCTCTTGTTTCATCAGACAACGTGGGATACCATGTTGTAGTAGAGAAATCATCATCAAGAATAGTATCAAAATGGGGATCACAGCTAAGCCATGACACAAGATCTGACTCAAGAATGCTTGAACTGAAATCAAAGTTTTCTTCACCAGAATATGAATTAAGAGACCAAAATCCAGAGTCCATGATATAAATTCACTCAAAGATTTCTTCTTAAGTAGAAAACACAACTCTCTTAAGTACCCCTTAGGAAACAATGTTAGTTTATATAGCTATTGAAAAGTGTGGGAGCCATAATATAATTGAAGGAATATGCTGACGGCGATCTAGTACCTAATTTTTTTTGCAAGAATATTTAATTAAAAAAACTGCCTGAATATCTGTTCCTATCGCCCCCTTTTGGTCATTATCTTTGAATGTATCAATCATTGTGGACTTGGTCTTTAAAGTTTCTTGTTTTATTTATCAAAGAAGTTTCCATCATCACATCTTGCAGGCGCTGAATTGTTTCTATTCTATAAGCAAATTTGAACATTTCAACTTAATGAGTTGTCATGTTAATGGTTGGACAAGATGGTAGGGATATGATTTAAGTTGCATAACATTGGAATTTTTTCAATAATGCAAAGGCGAATGTACCTATAACAAATGCATTCTGATCCATGGTGTACCATGCAACAGCAACAACAACAACAACAATCATACTCAGTATATCCCAACGACAGCAAAAGCTATTGCTATAGTCTCGAGAGAGTGAGAATCAGGCAAGCAATATCTTCATCCCACGGATAGAGAGTTTGCTTCCAGTGAGACCCCCGGCTCTATATATACCTGCATAGAGAGAACAAAATAGGAATATGCACTAGTTAAAGGATTTTATTAAACATAATAGACAGCTTCTGATATTAAAATAGACATAAAAATGGATATGCACAAATACTTGAAAGACAAAGACCAAAACATAAAAAATGCAAGTTATCCTAAAGTGTAGACATCATCTAATCCTCTAAGTATACTCTAAGGTGCCCCTATATCATGCCTACATCTCCTTAACCTTAATTATCTGTCTATGAACTCCTATCCTGGATTATTTCCTCAGAGAAATGCAACTCTAATAAGTAATGCCTAATATGCCCATTCCAAGTCAGTTTGGGCCTGACTCTAATCCTCCCCCTCTACAGTGAGGCTTTCAACTGCTATGACAGACGCAGTTTGATGTCTCCTCTTGACATGCCCAAGCCATCTCAGTCTCCCCTCTCTTATCTTATCTGCTATACTAGCCATCCCTAACTTTTCTCTATACCTCATTTCTTATCCTGTCTAGCCTTGTAAGTCCATACATCCACCTAATCATCCTCATCTCTACCACTTCTATCTTCTGCGATTGTGTCTTGTTGATGGTCCAGCAGTCTGTTCCATATCGAATTGGGTGGAAGCGTAGCAACATTTCCATTTCCAATGGGGTTAAAACACACTCTTTCTTGACTTTGGAATATGATAGAATAAAGAAAAATGTCTCACTAAATTGACTGTGTTTCTTATATTATGAAGTAGCAGTTGATCGACACAATTTTAACGCAATTTTCATTATGGGTCATCGGAAAATAACTTCTGTGTGTTTCTAACACATGAGTATGATTGCGTACATCTGAATTTCTATACCCCGCCATAGACGAGAGCCTCTAAATCAATTTGATAATATTGTTGTGGTCGTGGGTGCGTAACAACATTGTTGTAAAGATAAAGCGCCTAGAATTTACTTATTTATTTATTTATTTATTGTTAGATCTTTTGAATTCATAACATGACCTTGTGTACAACCACAAAGTTACCTAATGGCAAACAGAAGTCGTCAAAGTTACGAGCGGAGAACATAATGCCTTCTATCAATTCCTTTTTCAGTCAAAACACACACGGATGCAAATAAGAAAATACGATGGAATCATGAACTCCATAGTTATGTTAGTAACCAAAGAAACTAGGTTTGTTTTTTGAAATTATTAATTTTTATAATCGCACGTTTAATATTGGATACATTACTAAATGTTTTATTTTACACTACTAGTAATTATATACATAATACTCTTCATGTCACGCTGAAAAGAATGTCAGACATGATTTATAAAATTAATATTGCATATCTAAAGATGAATTGCTTCTTTTTTACTTAGTAAAAGAAATACTTCTTCCGTCTAAAAAATATAAGTATTTTTTGATTTTATTAATATAGTGTAATTTACTTTTGAAAAAATTTTAAAAAACTTATTTTGAGACGGAGAGTACATGAAAAATTTACATTTATGTTATGTCTGTAGTAGTGCTATTGAGTTGAAACTGTTGTCGTATGACGTCTCAGTATGTTGCTTGAACTTTTTGTGTGCCATAGATGTACTATAGACACAAATAAGCAATGAGATCAATTTTTTTTTACCTCACTACGCCTTAGATACTATCTACATTTTAGGTATACTTTACACTCTCTTGTTTTTGTTTTTGTCTTTGTCTTGCATTATATGTGTACATACACATTTATGACTATTTTAATATTAGAAGCTTTCTATCTGTATTTATTGAATTTACTCACTAACACACTAGCACATCAAATTCATATTATTGTGTCATTTATGCATGTACATATATAGTCAGAGGTCTCACTGGAAGCAAACTCTATATCATTTGGGATAGAGATATTGTTTGTCTGCCATTGATCCTCGCCAGATCTTAACAATAGTTTATGATGTTGTTGAAATATACTGAATATAATGTTAGAAACTGTAATCAACTGCAGTGTACTGTGTGCGTTTGTGTGTAAATTGACAAAATACAAGCAGAACCGAGGCGAGTCTAAGGACTCTGTCCTTAAGACGATTTGCTCCGGTACGAAGTGCCCAACCAGAAACAGCAAACGTCTCCTAGGATACAACGGGTAACCGACAGTTCATACGAAGCGGCACTGCAACGTAAAGAACTCAGCGAACCTGTGAGCTGCTCTGATTTCTCGAACTTGAAACGTAACAACATTGTAGCAGCAGTATGCAAACAATCGAAAATGGAAGGAGAAAAAAACAGTGAAATCGCAGTGGTTCTGGGAAGAAAGGAGCCGTTTTATTTATAGGCGGAAAGGATTAGGCGGTTAATCTCCAGATTAAACCGCAGCCGTCGGATCAGACAGTTTTCATCCACAGCCATTAGATCGTAAACCGCAGCAGTTTTAAACGTAGACCGTCGGATGAAGAAACTGCTGCCAGATACGATCTCAGCCGTTAGATCATAATCCGTGTAGACTACGATCCACAACCGTTAGATCTAGATGAAGAAACCGCTGCCAGATATGATCTCAGCCGTTAGATCATAATCCGTGTAGACTACGATCTACACCGTTAGATCTTGCAACGGTTATGATCAAAAATATTTCAACCGTTGGATCACTTGATTTATTTTTCTGGAAAAATGTAAAAGAAAATTTCTCCAAAAAAGATAAGAATCAGTCGGAGCCGGAGCCACGAGCCCGAGCCCGAGCCCAAGCCGGCCAGACGACGGCGGCGCTTGCGCGCGTGTGTGGTGAATCTTGCGTGAGCTGCGTCCTGACTCCGTCAAAAACTTCTCATGCCCAAGGACACATTTTAGAAGGCTCCAACTAAAACTATATATGGTGGCCTTTTCATCTCAAATGGCCAATGTGGTATTCCACTTAAGGGGTGATGTGTTCACTCCTCAAGAGGCAACATCACCACTTTTCCCAATTTTTTTCCAATTTTACTCCAATTTTGAGCATTAATTTCTCATTCACCCGGTATCGGAATCGAGTGATTCAAAAGCCTAAAGTCATCTACTTGTTACGTAGATAATTTAGAAATTATTAGTTTTCGTTTTTGATTAACAAACACTAATCATAATTAAGCTCAAAGTATGGTGGTTGTCAACTTTTGACAAATCCATTTGCTCAAACTTTTCCAATTCACTTCAACTTCTCCAACAATCCCCCACATGAATGAAAATTAATGCAGATGCAGATGCAGACTCTATTGAGAAATCAGACAAGGATATGTTGCATCAGAAGAGGTAGCTTCTGGCTTTGAACCTTTCTTAGTGATATACCATCGGATCCACTCAGCTGGTTAGTGACCTGATGTCTTGAACTATCAGCCTTTATTGTGAACCTAGACAATGATACTCACACA
>AP025052.1:21348648-21434417 GCA_036186865.1 Eustoma russellianum | reverse complement strand
TCCGGTATCGGAATCGAGTGATTCAAAAGCCTAAAGTCATCTACTTGTTACGTAGATAATTTAGAAATTATTAGTTTTCGTTTTTGATTAACAAACACTAATCATAATTAAGCTCAAAGTATGGTGGTTGTCAACTTTTGACAAATCCATTTGCTCAAACTTTTCCAATTCACTTCAACTTCTCCAACAATCCCCCACATGAATGAAAATTAATGCAGATGCAGATGCAGACTCTATTGAGAAATCAGACAAGGATATGTTGCATCAGAAGAGGTAGCTTCTGGCTTTGAACCTTTCTTAGTGATATACCATCGGATCCACTCAGCTGGTTAGTGACCTGATGTCTTGAACTATCAGCCTTTATTGTGAACCTAGACAATGATACTCACACAACATTTCCTTTGACACCCCTTATTGGTTCTCATGGTTGTGTTCATTTTGGCCATGAACAATCTGGTTTCAGAAAGTGTATTAGAGAATTCTTGCCTCTCAGAATTCTCATAGAAGCGGCCCCACTTGACACTTACATAGGTGATTCCTATTAAGAGTATTCTGCCATACCCCACTTGAATTATCAAGATATAGGACATCATTAAAAGCTCTAGCTTACCCTAACTATTTTCTGCAGACATCACTTTTGTTTAACGGAATGAGTAAGTGCTAACTGAACCCTTATAACTTAGTTTTCCCATTGAACCTAGATTCTGGGATCTCCAGTCAACAAGGTTGGGTTACCGTTACAAAGATTCTTGCTTTGTAGGCTTAAGTCCCATTCCGTTTGTCAATTTAGACATCTGATCTCTAGGCAAAGCTTTTGTAAGCGGATCCGCAAGATTCTCCTTTGATTTTATGTAATCAATGGAAATCACGCCATTACAGATCAATTGCTTAATGGTATTATGTCTCCGACGTATGTGTCGTGACTTACCATTGTAGATGCTGCTTTGAGCTCGTTCTATAGCAGACTGACTATCACAGTGTATGTTAATAGGAGCGATTGGCTTAGGCCAACATGGAATGTCCTCCAGAAAATTTCGAAGCCATTCAGCCTCTTCTCCAGCTTTGTCTAATGCTATAAACTCGGCTTTCATTGTGGATCGAGCTGTGCATGTTTGCTTAGTGGATTTCCATGACACAGCACCACCACCAACAGTGAATAAATATCCACTTGTGGATTTAGAGTCTTTGCAATCTGATATCCAGTTTGCATCGCAGTATACTTCCAATACCGCTGGATATCTTGTATAATGTAATCCAAGATTCATTGTGTACTTCAAGTACCTCATCACTCTATTTAGAGCTTTCCAATGATCTTCACTTGGATTACTGGTAAACCTGCTCAATTTGTTTACTGAACAAGCTAAGTCTGGTCTTGTACAGTTCGTTATGTGTTGGAGAAGTTGAAGTGAATTGGAAAAGTTTGGGCAAATGGGTTTGTCAAAAGTTGACAACCACCATACTTTGAGCTTAATTATGATTAGTGTTCGTTAATAAAAAACGAAAACTAATAATTACTAAATTATCTACGTAACAGGTAGATGACTTTAGGCTTTTGAATCACTCGATTTTGATACCGGGTGAATGAGAAATTAATGCTCAAAATTGGAGTAAAATTGGAAGGAAATTGGGAAAAGTGGTGATGTTGCCTCTTGAGGAGTGAACACATCACCCCTTAAGTGGAATACCACATTGGCCATTTGAGATGAAAAGGCCACTATATATAGTTTTAGTTAGAGCCTTCTAAAATGTGCCCTTGGGCATGAGAAGTTTTTAACGGAGTCAGGACGCAGCTCAGGCAAGGTTCACCACACACGCGCGCCGCCGCCGCCGCCCGCCTGTTTGGCCGGCCGGCTCGGGCTCGTGGCTCTGGCTCCGGCTGATTCTTATCTTTTTTGGAGAAATTTTCTTTTATAATTTTCCAGAAAAATAAATCAAGTGATCTAACGGTTGAAATATTTTTGATCATAACCGTTGCAAGATCTAACGGTGTAGATCGTAGTCTACAAGGATTATGATCTAACGGCTGAGATCATATCTAGCAGCGGTTTCTTCATCTAGATCTAACGGTTGTGGATCGTAGTCTACACGGATTATGATCTAACGGCTGAGATTAACCGCCTAATCCTTCCCGCCTATAAATAAAATGGCTCCTTTCTTCCCAGAACCACTGCGATTTCACTGTTTTTTTTCTCCTTCCATTTTCGATTGTTTGCATACTGCTGCTACACTGTTGTTACGTTTCCAGTTCGAGAAATCAGAGCAGCCCACAGGTTCGCTGAGTTTATTACGTTGCAGTGCCGCTTCGTATGAACTGTCTGTTACCCGTTGTATCCTGGGAGACGTTTGCTGTTTCCGGTTGGGCACTTCGTACCGGAGCAAATCGTCTTAAGGACAGAGTCCTTAGACTCGCCTCGGTTCAGCTTGTATTTTGTCAATTTACACAAAAACGCACACAGTACACTGCAGTTGATTACAGTTTCTAACATTCTTAAGACGATTTTGTATATATACTATAATCTGTTTCGGTTTTCTGGTTGCATTTACTGCGTCTATTTGTACAAGACTAATCGGTTTCGTGTTTTGTTTTTGTATCATCCCACAGAATCTGAAATGGAGAACGAAAGTTCGAACTCCTTCAATGGCGTGCACCTTGGTCCGTCTGAGAAAGTGAACAATGTTGTTCCAGTTGCACCCGCTGCCATTCCTGAGCCTGTTCCTGCTGTTGGACAGACTGAGAAATCGGAGAAGTTTGGAGGCAGTTACTTCAAACGATGGCAGCAGAAGAAGCTGTTCTTTTTAACAACTCTGGGACTGACAAAGATGCTGACCGAGGATCCTCTAGTAAGGATACCAGTCGAGGATCAGAACGTGAATATGCAGAATAGCTTGATGGCTGAAGCATGGAAATATAGTGATTATGTCTGTTTGAGTCATATTTTAAGTTGTCTTGATAATTCTCTGTATGGACTGTATAGTACCTTTAAGACTGCAAAATCTTTATGGCAGGCTTTAGACAAAAAATACAGGACAGGGGATGCTGGTGCGAAGAAATTTATCATTGGTAAATTTCTTGATTTTAAGATAACTGATTCAAAAACTGTTGTTTCTCAAATTGAGGAACTTCAGATGTTAGTGGCTGAAATGGAAGAAGAGGGTATGTCCCTTAGTGAATCTTTCCTTGTTGCTACTGTGATTGAGAAGCTACCTCTTTCGTGGAGGGAATTCAGGAGCTATCTCAAACATAAGCGAAAGGAGATGTCCTTGGAAGATCTGATTGTTCGATTACGTATCGAAGAAGACAACCGCAGATCTGAGAAAAAGTCTGCTCAATATTCTGGTCAAGCAAAGGCTCATGTCGCAGAGGCGACGAAGAAAAAGAAAGGCAAGTTGGGAGTGAACAACAAAGGCCAATAGATCGCCAAAAAGTTCACAGGAAAATGCTACAACTGTGGCATTCAAGGGCACCGGAGCAGTGACTGTCGCAAGCCGAAGAAGAGGCAAGAGAAAGCGAAGGCGAATCTGGTTGGTGCAATGGAAGATCTGGATCTATGTGCTGTTGTGAGTGAATGCAACATTGTGGGAAATCCGCACGCATGGTGGCTGGACACGGGAGCTACGAGACATGTTTGTGCAAACAAGGCAATGTTTACAGAACACAAGCCCAATGATGGTGCACAGCTTTACATGGGAAATGATGCTTCATCAAAGATTGAAGGTGAAGGAAATGTTGTTTTGAAGTTGACTTGTGGGAAGTTTCTGACTCTGCAGAATGTTCTGCATGTTCCTGACATTAGGAAGAATTTGATCTCTGGCGCTTTGATGGTGATCATGGGTTTAGACTTGTGTTAGAGTCTAACAAAGTTATTATTTCAAAGAATGGGTTGTACTTGGGAAAGGGGTATTTGGCAGATAGAATGTTTAGGATGAATGCTATTACCATTGTACCCAAGAAAGAAAAAGTTGTGCCTATAGTGGCCAATGAGAATGCATATACTTCTGCTTATATGCTTGAGTCTTCTTGTTTATGGCATTTACGTTTAGGACACGTTAATTACAAATCAATTCAACGAATGATTAATCTTGATTTGTTACCTAAACTGAATTTGACTAAGAAAAAATGTCAAGTTTGTGTTGAAGCGAAAATGACTAAAGCTCCTTTTCCTTCGATTGAAAGAAACACTGAAGTGTTAGATTTAATTCATACAGATGTGTGTGATTTAAAGTTTATGCAAACAAAAGGTGGTAAAAAGTACTTTGTAACTTTTATTGACGATTGCACTAGATACTGTTATGTTTATTTGCTAAGTAGCAAAGATGAGGACGTTAATGCTTTTAAGGATTATAAGAATGAGGTTGAAAATCAACTTAGCAAACGAATTAAGATAATTCGTAGTGATAGAGGTGGTGAATATGATACACCGTTTAATGAATTCTGTTCAGAACATGACATTATTCATCAAACGACTGCGCCATACTCACCTCAACCCAATGGTATTGATGAACGCAAGAATCGAACTCTTAAAGAGATGATGAATGCTATGTTGATAAGTTCGGGTTTACCTCAGAACTTGTGGGGAGAAGCAATTCTCTCCGCCAATGTCATTCTAAATAGAATTCCATCTAAAAAGATGGATAAAACCCCTTATGAACTTTGGAAAGGTTATAAACCCAGTTTCAAATACTTAAAAGTGTGGGGTGTCTGGCTAAGGTAGCAGTACCTAAACCAAGACAAGTCAGAATAGGGCCAAAAACAATTGATTGTATATTCATAGGATATGCAACAAACAGTAGTGCATATCGTTTCTTAGTGCACAAATCTGACATTCCCGAGATACATGAGAATGTTGTCATGGAGTCGAGGAATGCAGTGTTCTTTGAAAATGTCTTTCCGAAGAATGACAAAAACAGTGAAGAAGCTAGCACTAGTAAGCGAGTGCGTGAGGCGACTCCTCAGGAGACTGAGGAACCTTGTCAAAGCAAACGAGCCAAAATACCGACATCCTTTGGACTAGATTTTCTAACCTACATGGTAGAGAACGAGCCAAGGACCTTTTCAGAGGCGATGTCAACACCAGAAGCTTCGTTCTGGAAAGAGGCAATAAACAGTGAGATAGAATCTATTCTCCAAAATCACACTTGGGAGCTGGTCAATCTTCCACCAGGAAGTAAACCACTCGGATACAAGTGGATTTTCAAGAAGAAGTATAAAGAAGATGGATCTATCGACAAATACAAAGCAAGGTTAGTAGCCAAGGGCTACAGACAGAAATAAGGCTTTGACTTCTTTGACACCTACTCACCAGTGACTAGGATCACTTCCATAAGGATACTAGTAGCTATTGCTGCAGTCTATGATTTAGAAATCCATCAAATGGATGTGAAGACTGCCTTTCTTAATGGTGAGTTAGAGGAAGAGATTTATATGGAACAACCCGAAGGGTTCGTTGTTCCAGGACAATAAAGGAAAGTTTGTAGACTTGTTAAGTCTTTGTACGGACTTAAACAAGCACCAAAACAATGGCATTTGAAGTTTGATCAGGTAATGATGTCAAACGGCTTCAGGATCAACGAGTGTGACAAGTGTGTTTACATCAAAAACACACTTAATGCTTATGTAATAGTATGTCTCTATGTAGATGACATGTTAATCATGGGCAGTACTCGTGACATCATCTTGAATACCAAGAAGATGTTAACACGAAATTTTGACATGAAGGATATGGGGGTTGCCAATGTTATTCTAGGGATTAAGATTTCTAGGGTAACTGAAGGATTGATCATGTCACAAAGTCATTATATTGAGTCCGTTCTCAAACGATTCAATATGTTTGATGCAAAACCAGTAAAAACCCCACTTGACTTAAGTATGCATTTAAGGAAGAACCGAGGTAAACCAATAGCTCAATTAAAGTACTCATAAGTGATTGGAAGTCTAATGTACATAACGAACTGTACAAGACCAGACTTAGCTTGTTCAGTAAACAAATTGAGCAGGTTTACCAGTAATCCAAGTGAAGATCATTGGAAAGCTCTAAATAGAGTGATGAGGTACTTGAAGTACACAATGAATCTTGGATTACATTATACAATCCAGCGGTATTGGAAGGATACTGCGATGCAAACTGGATATCAGATTGCAAAGACTCTAAATCCACAAGTGGATATTTATTCACTGTTGGTGGTGGTGTTGTGTCATGGAAATCAACTAAGCAAACATGCATAGCTCGATCCACAATGGAAGCCGAGTTTATAGCATTAGACAAAGCTGGAGACGAGGCTAAATGGCTTCGAAATTTTCTGGAGGACATTCCATGTTGGCCTAAGCCAATCGCTCCTATTAGCATACATTGTGATAGTCAGTCAGCTATAGGACGAGCTCAAAGCAGCATCTACAATGGTAAGTCACGACACATAAGTCGGAGACATAATACCATTAAGCAATTGATCTCTAATGGCGTGATTTTCATTGATTACATAAAATCAAAGGAGAATCTTGCGGATCCGCTTACAAAAGCTTTGCCTAGAGATCAGATGTCTAAATTGACAAACAGAATGGGACTTAAGCCTACAAAGCAAGAATCTTTGTAGCGGTAACCCAACCTTGTTGACTGGAGATCCCAGAATCTAGGTTCAATGGGAAAACTAAGTTATAAGGGTTCAGTTAGCACGTACTCATTCCGTTAAACAAAAGTAATGTCTGCAGAAAATAGTTAGGGTAAGCTAGAGCTTTTAATGATGTCCTATATCTTGATAATTCAAGTGGGGTATGGCAGAATACTCTTAATAGGAATCGCCTATGTAAGTGTGAAGTGGGGCCGCTTCTATGAGAATTCTCAGAGGCAAGAATTCTCTAATACACTTTCTGAAACCAAGTTGTTCATGGCCAAAATGAACACAACCATGAGAACCAATAAGGGGTGTCAAAGGAAATGTTGTGTGAGTATCATTGTCTAGGTTCACAATAAAGGCTGATAGTTCAAGACATCAGGTCACTAACCAGCTGAGTGGATCCGATGGTATATCACTAAGAAAGGTTCAAAGCCAGAAGCTACCTCTTCTGATGCAACATATCCTTGTCTGATTTCTCAATAGAGTCTGCATCTGCATCTGCATTAATTTTCATTCATGTGGGGGATTATTGGAGAAGTTGAAGTGAATTGGAAAAGTTTGAGCAAATGGGTTTGTCAAAAGTTGACAACCATCATACTTTGAGCTTAATTACGATTTGTGTTTGTTAAAAGTTGACAACCATCATACACCCGTCCGGCCGGCAGGCTCGGGCTCGGGCTCGTGGCTCTGGCTCTGGCTGATTCTTATCTTTTTTTGGAGAAATTTTCTTTTACATTTTTCCAGAAAAATAAATCAAGTGATCCAACGGTTGAAATATTTTTGATCATAACTGTTGCAAGATCTAACGGTGTAGATCGTAGTCTACACGGATTATGATCTAACGGCTGAGATCATATCTGGCAGCGGTTTCTTCATCTAGATCTAATGGTTGTGGATCGTAGTCTACACGGATTATGATCTAACGGCTGAGATCGTATCTGGCAGCAGTTTCTTCATCCGATGGTGTACGTTTAAAACTGCTGCGGTTTACGATCTAACGGCTGTGGATGAAAACCGTCTGATCCGACGGCTGCAGTTTAATCTGGAGATTAACCGCCTAATCCTTCCCGCCTATAAATAAAACGGCTCCTTTCTTCCCAGAACCACTGCGATTTCACTGTTTTTTTTCTCCTTCCATTTTCGATTGTTTGCATACTGCTGCTACACTGTTGTTACGTTTCCAGTTCGAGAAATCAGAGCAGCACACAGGTTCGCTGAGTTCTTTACGTTGCAGTGCCGCTTCATATGAACTGTCTGTTACCCGTTGTATCCTGGGAGACGTTTGCCGTTTCTGGTTGGGCACTTCATACCGGAGCAAATCGTCTTAAGGACAGAGTCCTTAGACTCACCTCGGTTCTACTTGCATTTTGTCAATTTACACACAAACGCACACAGTACACTGCAGTTGATTACAATTTCTAACATTATGTACATTAGACTTCCAATCACTTATGAGTACTTTAATTGAGCTATTGGTTTACCTCGGTTCTTCCTTAAATGCATACTTAAGTCAAGTGGGGTTTTTACTGGTTTTGCATCAAACATATTGAATCGTTTGAGAACGGACTCAATATAATGACTTTGTGACATGATCAATCCTTCAGTTACCCTAGAAATCTTAATCCCTAGAATAACATTGGCAACCCCCATATCCTTCATGTCAAAATTTCGTGTTAACATCTTCTTGGTATTCAAGATGATGTCACGAGTACTGCCCATGATTAACATGTCATCTACATAGAGACATACTATTACATAAGCATTAAGTGTGTTTTTGATGTAAACACACTTGTCACACTCGTTGATCCTGAAGCCGTTTGACATCATTACCTGATCAAACTTCAAATGACATTGTTTTGGTGCTTGTTTAAGTCCGTACAAAGACTTAACAAGTCTACAAACTTTCCTTTCTTGTCCTGGAACGACGAACCCTTCGGGTTGTTCCATATAAATCTCTTCCTCTAACTCACCATTAAAAAAGGCAGTCTTCACATCCATTTGATGGATTTCTAAATCATAGACTGCAGCAATAGCTACTAGCATCCTTATGGAAGTGATCCTAGTCACTGGTGAGTAGGTGTCAAAGAAGTCAAAGCCTTCTTTCTGTCTGTAGCCCTTGGCTACTAACCTCGCTTTGTATTTGTCGATAGATCCATCTTCTTTATACTTCTTCTTGAAAATCCACTTGCATCCGAGTGGTTTACTTCCTGGTGGAAGATTGACCAGCTCCCAAGTGTGATTTTGGAGAATAGATTCTATCTCACTGTTTATTGTCTCTTTCCAGAACGAAGCTTCTGGTGTTGACATCGCCTCTGAAAAGGTCCTTGGCTCGTTCTCTACCATGTAGGTTAGAAAATCTGGTCCAAAGGTTGTCGGTATTTTGGCTCGTTTGCTTTGACGAGGTTCCTCAGTCTCCTGAGGAGTCGCCTCACGCACTCGCTTACTAGTGCTAGCTTCTTCACTATTTTTGTCTTTCTTCGGAAAGACATTTTCAAAGAAGACTGCATTCCTCGACTCCATGACAACATTCTCATGTATCTTGGGAATGTCAGATTTGTGCACTAAGAAACGATATGCACTACTATTTGTTGCATATCCTATGAATACACAATCAATTGTTTTCGGCCCTATTCTGACTTGTCTTGGTTTAGGTACTGCTACCTTAACCAGACACCCCCACACTTTTAAGTATTTGAAACTGGGTTTATAACCTTTCCAAAGTTCATAAGGGGTTTTATCCATCTTTTTAGATTGAATTCTATTTAGAATGACATTGGCGGAGAGAATTGCTTCCCCCCACAAGTTCTGAGGTAAACCTGAACTTATCAACATAGCATTCATAATCTTTTTAAGAGTTCGATTCTTGCGTTCAGCAGTACCATTGGATTGAGGTGAGTATGGCGCAGTCGTTTGATAATAATGCCATGTTCTGAACAGATTTCATTAAACGGCGCATCATATTCGCCACCTCTATCACTACGAATTATCTTAATTCGTTTGCTAAGTTGATTTTCAACCTCATTCTTATAATCCTTAAAAGCATTAACGTCCTCATCTTTGCTACTTAGCAAATAAACATAACAGTATCTAGTGCAATCGTCAATAAAAGTTACAAAGTACTTTTTACTACCTCTTGTTTGCATAAACTTTAAATCACACACATCTGTATGAATTAAATCTAACACTTCAGTGTTTCTTTCAATCGAAGGAAAAGGGGCTTTAGTCATTTTCGCTTCAATACAAACTTGACATTTTTTCTTAGTCAAATTCAGTTTAGACAACAAATCAAGATTAATCATTCGTTGAATTGATTTGTAATTAATGTGTCCCAAAAGTAAATGCCATAAACAAGAAGACTCAAGCATATAAGCAGAAGTAGATGCATTCTCATTAGCCACTACGGGCACAACTTTTTCTTTCTTGGGTACAATGGTAATAGCATTCATCCTAAACATTCTATCTGCCAAATACCCCTTCTCCAAGTACAACCCATTCTTTGAAATAATAACTTTGTTAGACTCTAACACAAGTCTAAACCCATACATCACCATCAAAGCGCCAGAGATCAAATTCTTCCTAATGTCAGGAACATGCAGAACATTCTGCAGAGTCAGAAACTTCCCACAAGTCAACTTCAAAACAACATTTCCTTCACCTTCAATCTTTGATGAAGCATCATTTCCCATGTAAAGCTGTGCACCATCATTGGGCTTGTGTTCTGTAAACATTGCCTTGTTTGCACAAACATGTCTCGTAGCTCCCGTGTCCAGCCACCATGCGTGCGGATTTCCCACAATGTTGCATTCACTCACAACAGCACATAGATCCAGATCTTCCATTGCACCAACCAGATTCGCCTTCGCTTTCTCTTGCCTCTTCTTCGGCTTGCGACAGTCACTGCTCCGGTGCCCTTGAATGCCACAGTTGTAGCATTTTCCTGTGAACTTTTTGGCGATCTATTGGCCTTTGTTGTTCACTCCCAACTTGCCTTTCTTTTTCTTCGTCGCCTCTGCGACATGAGCCTTTGCTTGACCAGAATATTGAGCAGACTTTTTCTCAGATCTGCGGTTGTCTTCTTCGATACGCAATCGAACAATCAGATCTTCCAAGGACATCTCCTTTCGCTTATGTTTGAGATAGCTCCTGAATTCCCTCCACGAAAGAGGTAGCTTCTCAATTACAGCAGCAACAAGGAAAGATTCACTAAGGGACATACCCTCTTCTTCCATTTCAGCCACTAACATCTGAAGTTCCTCAATCTGAGAAACAACAGTTTTTGAATCAGTCATCTTAAAATCAAGAAATTTACCAATGATAAATTTCTTCGCACCAGCAGCCTCTGTCCTGTATTTTTTGTCTAAAGCCTGCCATAAAGATTTTGCAGTCTTAAAGGTACTATACAGTCCATACAGAGAATTATCGAGACAACTTAAAATATGACTCAAACAGACATAATCACTATATTTCCATGCTTCAGCCATCAAGCTATTCTGCATATTCACGTTCTGATCCTTGACTGGTATCACCACTGGAGGATCCTCGGTCAGCATCTTTGCCAGCCCCAGAGTTGTTAAAAAGAACAGCATCTTCTGCTGCCATCGTTTGAAGTAACTGCCTCCAAACTTCTCCGGTTTCTCAGCCTGTCCAACAGCAGGAACAGGAGCAAGAATGGCAGCGGGTGCAACTGGAACAGTATTGTTCACTTCCTCGGACGGACCAAGGTGCACGCCATTGAAGGAGTTCGAACTTTTGTTCTCCATTTCAGATTCTGTGGGATGATACAGAAACAGAACACGAAACCGATTAGTCTCGTACAAATAGACGCAGTAAACGCAACCAGAAAACCGAAACAGATTACAGTATATATACAAGATGATCTTAAGAATGTTAGAAACTGTAATCAACTGCAGTGTACTGTGTGCGTTTGTGTGTAAATTGACAAAATGCAAGCAGAACCGAGGCGAGTCTAAGGACTCTGTCCTTAAGACGATTTGCTCCGGTACGAAGTGCCCAACCAGAAACAACAAACATCTCCCAGGATACAACGGGTAACAGACAGTTCATACGAAGCGGCACTGCAACGTAAAGAACTCAGCGAACCTATGTGCTGCTCTGATTTCTCGAACTGGAAACGTAACAACAGTGTAGCAGCAGTATGCAAGTAATCGAAAATTGGAAGGAGAAAAAAACAGTGAAATCACAGTGGTTCTGGGAAGAAAGGAGCCGTTTTATTTATAGGCGGGAAGGATTAGGCGGTTAATCTCTAGATTAAACCGCAGCCGTCGGATCAGACGGATCCACAGCCGCTAGATCGTAAACCGCAACAGTTTTAAACGTAGACCGTCGGATGAAGAAACTGCTGCCAGATACGATCTCAGCCGTTAGATCATAATCCGTGTAGACTACGATCCACAACCGTTAGATCTAGATGAAGAAACCGCTGCCAGATATGATCTCAGCCGTTAGATCATAATCCGTGTAGACTACGATCTACACCGTTAGATCTTGCAACGGTTATGATCAAAAATATTTCAATCGTTGGATCACTTGATTTATTTTTCTGGAAAAATGTAAAAGAAAATTTCTCCAAAAAAGATAAGAACGAGCCACGAGCCGAGTCGGCCAGACGGGCAGCGGCGCACGCGCGTGTGTGGTGAACCTTGCCTGAGCTACGTCCTGACTCCGTCAAAAACTTCTCATGCCCAAGGGCACATTTTAGAAGGCTCCAACTAAAACTATATATGGTGGCCTTTTCATCTCAAATGGCCAATGTGGTATTCCACTTAAGGGGTGATGTGTTTACTCCTCAAGATGCCACATCACCACTTTTTCCAATTTCTTTCCAATTTTAGTCCAACACCCGGTATCGGAATCGAGTGTCTCAAAAGCCTAAAGTCATCTACTTGTTACGTAGATAATTTAGAAATTATTAGTTTTTGTTTTTGATTAACGAACACTAGTCATAATTAAGCTCAAATTATGGTGGTTGTCAACTTTTGACAAACCCATTTGCCCAAACTTTTCCAATTCACTTCAACTTCTCCAACATATAATTGATTGATTACGTCTTTGTGTCATTGTCATACATTTGACATACCCAAAAACTTTGGCACACTATATCTCGTTCCAAAAGTTTTACGACTGTGGTGACCTCTAAATTCACTTGCTAGTGTGCTAAGATCTCTGCAAGTGCAAAGGTGTCGACCTATTAAATTATGAAACTTCACATTACATACCTTACACTAAAAAATTATAATAAATTGCACATGAGATATTAGAATGTATTTAAGAGAATAAAATTAATTTAAATTATTGTTCTTAGAAAATTGAAGTCGAGATTCTGAAGTTAACATTAAGTGTTATAACCTTCTCCCCCCCTCCCCCAAAAAAGTTGTGGACCTAAGTTTTACAATACTACACTATAATTGCAAATACTAAATTTTTTGAAAGCCATATTAATTAAACAAAAAGTCTTAATGAGTCCTAATAATATAAAAATTGGAAGTAACAAACAATTTGTGGAATTCCATTTATGTACCAAATGACACTCTTTCCAGCGGAATGGAATTCTATACGTCAGCATCACCTTGGATGAAAATAATAGTTTGTTGTAAAAATTTTTAATATCATCTAAACATCATTGTCGAAGAAAAAGAACATTATCTTATATATCTTATATGCATATTTCTTATCATCGGCATTGTAAGCTACGATCCTTGCTGTGAAGACAGAAAAATCGTCTTCACTCATTTTGTTTTAACTTCAATACATATCTTAGTTAATATTAGAATTAAATATAACTTAAAAAAATCGCCAAAAACGTCAAAAGCATAGTTGATATAGTATTGTTTAAACATTCTCATTCAAACTTACTAAAAGCCATAAATTCTTTCATTGCACGTGACGATGTAGTTACAGATGTGGACATACACATTGTGTCACGCAAAGGAGGGAGACGTTGTTTTGCGAGGAAAAATGACGGTATTCTCCTAACATTAAAGTCCCTTGAGTCCGCCGGCCATATTATTCCTAAGCACACGTCTAAGTAAATTAGAACTATTTCTCATTCTTCTTTCAAATAGACCACAGTTACCACACATATAATATAACTTCTAGACTAAAGATTAAAATAAATAAAATTTGCTTAGTTTAGTAAAAATAAATTCAAAGGTTAAACTAGTCATGTTACTCTTCATCATCTTCCTTCTTTTCTGTTTCTTCCTCAACAACTGATTTTGTAGCCACTATCTTCTTCGGTATAAAAGCCGGTCTTGGAACAACTGTTAAAGTTATTTTTTTTTGACTTTAAAGTCACGGGTTCGAACTGCGAAAACAATCTTTTGCACAAAACATAGAGTAGGACTGCGTACATCAGATCGCAAAACAATTCATTCACCTTATACAAACGCGGAAACCTAATGTCATGAAACGTCTTTTATCTGCGATGAGATCTCCTCACCGCAAAAGCCCTCACCGAACTCCTCACCGCGCGACACATGGCAGATGGGGTGGTGAGGCTAGATGCGGATGATCCTCATCTAACCTAACCACCCACTACTGCCACGTGTCGCATAATGAGGAATGCGGTGAGGATTTTTGCGGTGAGGGGATTCTAACCCCTTTTATCTTACGTCATATTGTCCTCCCCACGCCTCATCACACCCTCTTCTCCGAAACAAAAGTTAAAACAAATTCCCCACTCGCAGCCACCCCCGGGTCGCCCCAACCCGTTACCGATTCACGTTTATCCTCATAGGGGGTATGATGGTTTACCTTTATCTTATATAGGTTATTGGCCCCCTTCCCCTGCCCCACTCGCAGCCACCCCGGGTCGCCCCAACCCATCTTGTTCAACCAACCCTGCTGCTCCCCGCACTCTGCCTCCCCTCCATCCTTGAGCTTCAGAAACAACTCCTCCCCTCCCAACAGCCCTCCTTCTTCCTTCCAATTCAAACAACACCACACCCTTCACACAACAATCTTTTTCCTTCCACCCGATTCTCCTTCCCAAACACCACACCTTCTCTTCTCGAAAACCACTAAACTCCAGGACGTCCAACCCAATTCCACAACCTCGATCCAATTGCCCAGCGCGAAACTCCACCCCCTCTCAAAACCCGCCAAAACCATTAATCCACATGTCACACAGTCACGCTAATGAATTGATGATTGTTTGTCATTTGGATATGAAGAAATTAATTTCAATTGTAGGAGTTGATCTTGTTCAACAAATCACTAAGCAAAAAAGCTCTTCGGTTCACAAATTTTTCAATATCCACCTCATTTGTCTAGTAAGGAAACGCGATATATGCCGACTCGTTACTCATTTGTGAACATGAATCATGAAATATCTCAATTATTTGCAATTTATGCATAGCCCAACAGTGAAATAAACACAATTCCTGAACATTGTCAATTTTTCTTGGAGGTTACAACCTATAGGAAGATGCTTCAGATTAACCAAGGGAAAGGAAAGATGAGGAGTGATGAGACCAAAATCCACCTGCTCGGATAAGACAAGACCCCGAAGTTAGTCAATAACGGTCAACATAACTCAGACTCAGCTAGTTGACTGGTCAACCTCGGCCCTGCTTAAGGGCTGCCTCGGTCAGCAAACTCGTCAGCCTCGGCCTCCAGCTCAGCCAAGGCGCATCATTCAAGGCCACCAAGGCAGAACAGAGTCCCATATCATTTCTTGGACAGCTCGGCCACATGCCTAAGCACCTCAGATCGGCAAGTACTCGACCCGGTCAGAACATGGTCAGACTGACTGTAAACCTGCTCAGTTCAGCTCGGCAAATCTCATTGTCCCTCTTGGCCAAACCACACAGGGCAATTGAGCTCGGCCATTGTGCGCTTCGGCAGACCTAGCTCGGCCATAGTATCCTTAAGTAGAGTCCTGCCACACAGCAAGCTTGGCCTCTTAGCTCAACAGGTGGCGCAACTTGGCCCTCATGCAGATTAAGACTGGCAATTACTCAGCTCCTCATCTCCACATGTCAACACTCTAAACAGGAGTTGCCAGCACATCAACCTTCAGCTGCCGCGTGGCTGTCATGCAAGCCAGAATCGCCACCTAGACAGCCATGTGTCATCACCACCTCCATCCTAGGACACGCAGCTCTCAGCTTCAACCGCTATAAATAATGGCTTCAGAAGTCATCCCCGAGGGGCTCTCATTAAGCTTATTTTCTAGCCACTTCAAGTCTAAATGACACCTCGGACTCAATAGTCCTCGGCTCAGCCATAACTGTGCCCCAGCCGATCCATAAACAGGTTCATACAGCCTTTGATTCCAGCATAAGCTATACATTAAAATGCCCACAACTGTTTTGAGCATCGGAGGGTTTTTCCCAGGGCATTGACCTTGGGCCTCTAACGTTACCTTTTCTTCCTAGGCTCCAGTGACGGACCCTAACAGAGAGCTGACGGCATACCGTAAGGATCGTCTCCGATCCACCTGGCGAAGATCCGACTTCATCATTTGGCGCTAGAAGGAGGGCCCTGAACCTTCGTCTCCCTTAAAATAGCCTTATAAAGGTCTTCTAGGAAACCAACCTACAAATCCGATCATTGGAAGATGGATAAGAATAATCAGACAGGGGCCAAGCGGCCTATGACCCCTAGGAGACATCGGCGGTCTTCTCGCCTGCAATCAGAACATTGTTCTCCAAGTCAGGCAGAATCCTCAACCCCCACTGCTAACTTCACCTACGAAGAACACCTACGAGCATCCGTTATGTGGCTCAGAATCCCAATATGTTCCAGGCAGTGGTGAAAGAAATGAAGGGAAAAGCCCCAGTTGTTGGACCCAGTGAGGTCTATCCTAGTGACTCTCTTCAGCGAAGAGAACTTGTGGAGTACACTCCAACTCGGCCAGAGAATTATCCTGAACCCCGGAGTGGATTCATGGTTGAGGCTGGATGCTCAGGTCAGCGATCTAGCCGCCAGCACTTTACGTCCAAGCCCCTCAAAGCTTTGGACTATCATTTGAAACGCGCACGGAAAGCGCTGCTGTCACTCAGACATGACAGAGAAGTTGATAAGGAGGCCAGAGCATCCCCCCCCCCCCCCCCCCCCCCGTGAAAACCGCAGTGCCCATCTGAGGCTAGGCGGCCGAGGCAAAAAAAGGAGTGCCTCTGTTGGCCTCCAAGACTCATATCCTTTCTGTCCTGAGGGAAAAAGGCCTAGGCATGATACAGAGGACTACAGGCAGCTCAACCACGAGATTAAATGCCTGATTGATCTCGGTTACTTGCAACGCTACTACAATCTGAGGTCCAGGCTGCATAACAGGCAGGATTTTACTCAATCTCCTCCTGATGAAAGATGCCGACCCGATCACAGGCGTCGGCCTCCAGAGGATGAATACCCAGATGTGGTAGGGCAAAGGCTGCGGGTTCTCGAACGGATAAGGCTGACATGAAGGCGGAAGCCCGCAAAGGACTTTAGTCCACCTCTCTTGCGTGTATCCAAAACCTTCTTGTACATGTATGTACATTATTCAAAGCTAGTGCTTTATTCATCAATGTTATTTCAAATTTCCTATTGCAAATAAGTTGCCCATATATGAATCAAGTTTCATCTCGGCTTATGGGGCACGAAGATCCTAGCCCTACTCAGATTTTTGGCCTAGCTCAGCTCGGCCTATCGCTCTATCTACTATCTAGTCCGTGTTGGAGACTTAATTGTTATTCCTTTACCTTATGGTTTACGAAGAGATTCATCTAGACTGTGAGAAAAGAAATGTGCCTACTTGATGTCCCCTTTATGGTTCACAACAGAATTGGGGCCCGACAAGATTTTGCGCTTAGCCGATCTCTGCCTTATGGCTCATGAAGGATCTCGGAACACAAGCTTTCCTATCTCGGTGACTTCTCTCTTATGGCTCATCATATCAAGGAAATAATTCATTATGTGTCCGATACCAGCAAAAGGTTCACCTCGATTTTAAGGATTATAAGGGTTCGCCTCGGCGTGCACATCTGCCTTATGGTGGGCCTCGGCCTTGAGATTTGTAAGGGGTTGGCCTTGAATTCTTTCCGGCCTCGGCTCGGACAAAGCGCTCTCCCATGTTGGGGGCTCAACAATTTGCCCTCTGCCTTATGGTTTTAAGGGAGCCCCCAGATGCGACAGGTTTCGCACCTCGGGAATAATGGGCCAGGTGGTCACCCTCGTTCTCTGTCTTATGGTTTTAAGGAAACATCGGACGTGACAGGTTTCACATCTCGGATAAACGACCTAAGTGGTCTTCATCCTCTGCCGTATGGTTTTTAGAGGATTTCGGACACGACAGGTTTCGCGCTCTTAAAAGGATGGCCTATGTGGTCACCTTCTTAGACGTGACAAATTTCACGCCTCAGCAAAATAACCTAAGTGGTCTCCATCCTCTGTCTTATGGTTTTAAGGAGATTCAAATTGGCCAGTACAAGGGAAACTTGGGCCATATAATCTCATTTCGGCCGTAACAAATGAAGTCTCGACCATACCACTTCAGCTCGGCCTAATCGAAGACAGTTCTTAACTCCAAAACTCTCGACTTAAATTGGGAAAATTGCTGCTCAGGTCAGAGTAGCTGGGCAGAGAAAGACGCTGCTACAAACTTAGTGGCAACTAAGGACTTGGAACAATTCTAAGTTATTATTTAGCCTGATCTCAGCTAAAGCAGATCAAGTCTGCTGGCTCAGCCGGATAGCTTAGTAGACCTCAGCCTCAGCCTATTCCTAGCTCAGCCCGAACAGAATAACAGGTTTATTCTATATTTAAAACTTACAGACTTAGTTTATTTTTATTAAAACTGTCTGAAGAATTAAAATTTTGCCAAGTGCAAAGCCGACCTTTAATCTCGGCAACAACCAATTTGAAGACTGAGTTCAAAAAATGGTACTTAGCAAAAATTCTGAATTGAAGAGCAGAGCAGAAAATACTGAAATCAAAAAGCCAAAATACAAGGGACAAAAGTGTTCAACACTTAAGAAATTTCATTGAAGGGTCTAAAGTACAAAAGGTTATCTGCTCGGCCCTACTACACAAAGACTAAGTCTATTCCTCAGCCTCCCTCAGATCAGCTCCATTCAAAAACTGCTTAAACTGAGAATTAAAATCTTGCCTAGCAGTGGAGTTGTAGAGTTCAATGAGCTGAGGATCCTCCTTATTCAATTGGGGGCAAACTTCCGAACAGACATCTATTGTCTTTGTTTGGCCCATTTGCATAACCGAGCCCTGTTACAGCAACAAATTTTCTTCAAACAGCTGGGATCTTCTGAACTCCGCTATTGCTTCAGCCTTCGCTTCTGCTAATTGCTGAGGCAGACGAGCCAGCTGTTCCTCTAGAGCTTCTTTCTGCTGTAGCAAGGCAGCCTTGTCTTTCTTTAAAAACTCTACCTCAGACAAAGCTTGAGTCAAAGAGAGCTCCAGGGTGGCAATCTTGTCTTTCAGCTCATCCACCTTGGAATTGGAAGTGGCCCACTTCAGGTCGGTCTCTTCCTTCCCTTTGCGAAGAGTGGAATTTTCTGCCTTCAGTGATGCATTTTCCCTACCCTGCTCGGCTATAAGCTGGTTAGCCTCTTCAAGCTCCTTAGCTTTGGTCTTGAGGGCTTCATTGAATTTTCCCCCAGCATGGATCTCCAACTCTTGGGCTCAGATCTGCCACGCAAGAAAGTTAGAAAATGGCAAAGTATTGTTAAAGGAAGTTGCTTACCACGGCAAGGTTATTCTGGTAAGCGTCACTAAGATCCTCCCATGATGGAGCCTCGAACCTTTTGCGGTCCAAAGGCAAAACCATCAACTTGTTCAAGCATCTGGCTGTGGCTGAATCCAACGCAGAGTCTTGCTTGGAAAACTCTCCAAGAATCAGCCTCGGCGCCCCTGATGGCTGAGGCGGGTCACCTCAGATGGCTTGGACGGGCCTTCATCTCAGGGATGAGATCCCCTCACCCAAAATCCCTCACCCCTCTCCTCACCGCACGACACGTGACAGTAGGGGAGGGTGGTGAGGCTAGATGCAGGTGACCCTCATCTAGCCTCATCGCCCTCCCCTACTGTCACGTGTCGTGCAGTGAGGAGAAGGGTGAGGGATTTTGGGGTGAGGTGATCCAAACCCTCATCTCAGCCCCTCTTCCTACGTCGAAGACTTGAGCCTTTGCCAACTTCTGTTGATTGCTCGGACTTAGCAAAGGCCTGAGCACGAGGAGTGGTCTCAGTCATCTCATCCTTTATCTCCACTGCCGGCAGAGCTACAAACGCGTACCAAGGGATAAGTTAGTGTCAAATCTTAGCACAAAAGGTTGAAAGTAAGAAACTTAGGCACCTGGTTCAGCCGACGCAATCGTACTAAGGTTAGCAGCCTCGTCTCAGACAGGCTTAGACCCTGGTTCAACACAAGAATATCTCTCGTAGGGGGCAGAGCTGAGGCAGATCCCACCTCGGTAGAAGCAGCTACCAGTTCTTTTCTGGGCCTTCGAACCTTTTTACGAGCTGCGATCTCAGCAACTTGGTCAGCATATTGACCTCTACCAGAAGCCATTGAGCCTGCATAGAGAACAAGACAGTTACTGAATGAAAGATAAATAAACGCAGAAATTGCAGGCAAACAGAGACCCACCTCTGACTATTGCTAAGTTATCAGGAGCAAGTGGTTGAAAATTCTGACCCGAGGCCAAATGGCCAAGGTCAGCTGCCTCCAAAATGGCCGCGTCCACCCTCTGCCAGTCAATAACAACAGACAGACTCTGAAGTCTAGCCGCCTCATCGTAAGACTCTGCGCTCGGCTTCAAGTTGTCTGCCTTGCCAGACTTCCAGACATCCCATCTGGGCAGCCTTTCTCTTTTGATATAAAAAAATCGACCCTTCTAGTTCTTGGTGAAGGTTGGGATTTTTGTAGCAAAATTGAACTCGCTAGTAGGAGCTCGTTTACTAAAGTAATACCAGCTGTCTAAGACTCTACAAGAAAACAGACCCATAAACACACTAAGGTGAAACTAAGACTCAACAATTCTGAGAAAAAGAAAAAAGCAAATAATAATCTTCAGACCGCTGGGTTTTATTTGAAGGAGTCTAAGATTGTAAGATCGGAGAATGCGAACAAGAGGTTCAGGAACAGGAAGGCTGAACCCGAATTTGAAATATTCTTCGTAGACAGCCTCATAACCCGTTGGGGGATCATAGGCTGTATGACCAGGCAGAGGCAGAAATGGGCTGATCTTGTCTAAGTCAATTTTGTACACGTTGCAGATCTAATTCAGCTCGGCCTCGGACAGAGTGCAGAAAGACTCTTGTACTTGAGAAGACGGCTGACCTCTGTAAGTTACCCCTGTATACAAAGATGGGGCCCTCTGCAGAGCTGGAGGGTTTACAGCCGCCGGAGCAGGAGCAACCTCCGCTTGCTCCGGCTAGGAATCGACCACGATAATGGCCCTGCTAGGTTGAGCACCTCTACTGGGCCCAGCAGAGCCACCAGTGGCCTTGCGCAGCCTTACTAACGGATGGTCATCACTGGATACCATCCTCTCCGGCGAAGATGAAGAACAAGGGTTCTCTTCACCGCCGCCGGCGTAAGACGCAGCTTCATAAGCATTTTGGGAATCGGGAGAAGAAGCAATTGCAGGGAAAGAAAAGGATTTATAGAGGCAGGAAGATGACTGGAGAAAGAGGCGGAGGAGGCTGCTGGAACAACATGCAACCGGACGGAAAGAAAAGCAAAGGGAGCTAAACAGCGAGGATGGCGAAGACGACGAAGAAGAGGAAGTGAAATCCCTAAAAATTCTCCTCGCAACGCTTATTTATAGCCCCAGTTTATCCATCCCGAAAGGCGCCCCGAAGGGTTCATCCTCGTTTCCTCCAACCGCCGAAAGCAGACAGATAACTGACGCTTCGCAGTCTGTGCAATCCTAAAAAGCATACCCCTACCAATAAGAAGCAGACATGTCATTACTTGACAAGACAGCGCATTAAAAGCTCTTAATCGACTAGCCTGCCCTTCTTGTTCGGCTCGGCCAGACTAATCTGGGGACAAAGTGATGAAACCAAAATCCACTTGCTCGGATAAGACAAGACTCTCAAGTTAGTCAATAACAGTCAACGTAACTCAAGCTCAGCCAGTTGACTGGTCAACCTCGACCCTGCTTAGGGGCTGCCTTGGCCGCAAGTCCGCCTCAGCCAGCAAACTCGTCAGCCTTGGCCTCCAACTCAGCTAAGATGTGTCACCCAAGGCCACCAAGGCAGGACAGAGTCACATATCATTTCTTGGTCAGCTCGGCCACATGCCTAAGCACCTCAGATCGGCAAGTACCCGACCCGGTCAGAACATGGTCAGACTAACTGCAGACCTGCTCAGTTTAGCTTGGCAAATCTCATTGTCCCTCTTGGCCAAACCACACAGGGCAATTCAGCTCAGCCATTGTGCACTTCGGCAGACCTAGCTCGGCCATAATATGCCTAAGCAGAGTCCTGCCACACAGCAAGCTTAGCCTCTTAGCCCAACATGTGGCGCCACTTGGCCATAATGCAGATTAAGACTGACAATTACTCAGATCCTCATCTCCACATGTCAACCATCTAAACGGGAGTTGTCAGCACAACAACCCTCAGCTACCGCGTGGCTGTCATGCAAGCCAGAATCGCCGCCTAGACAGCCAGGTGTCATCACCACCTCCATCTTAGGACACGCAGCCTCAGCTTCAACCGCTATAAATAAGAGCTTCAGAAGTCTTCCCTGGGGGCTCTCTTTAAGCTTATTTTCCAGCCACTTCAAATTTAAATGACACCTCAGACTCAATAGTCCTCGGTTCGGCCATAACTGTGCCCCAGCCGACCCATAAACAGGTTCATACAGCCTTTAATTCCAACATAAGCTACGCATTAAAATGCCACAACTTACTTGAGCGTCGGAGGGTTTTCTCCAGGGCATTGACCCTGGGCCTCTAACGTTACCTTTCCTTCTCAGGCTCTAGTGATGGACCCTAACGGAGAATTGATGGCATACCATAAGTTTGTCTCCGATCCACCTGGTGAAGATCCGACTTCATCATTTGACGCTACCTAAGTGGTCACCTTCTCAGATGTGACAAATTTCACACCTCTGCAAAATGACCTAAGTGGTCTCCATCCTCTGCCTTATGGTTTTGAGGAGATTCAAACTGGCCAGTACAAGGGAAACTTGGGCAATATAATCTCATTTCGCCCGTAACGAATGAAGTATCGTCCATACCACCTCAGCTCGGCCTGATCGAAGACAGCTCTTAACTCCAAAATCTCGACTTAAATTGGGCAAATTGCTGCCCAGGTCAGAGTAGATGAGCATAGAAAGACGCTGCTACAAACTTAGTGGCAACTAAGGACTTGGAACAATTCTAAATTATTATTTAGCCTGATCTCGGCTAAAGCAGATCAAGTCTACTGGCTCAGCCAGATAACTCAGTAGACCTCAGCCTCAGCCTATTCCTGGCTTGGCCCAAACAGAATAACAGGTTTATTCTACATTTAAAAATTGCAGACTTAGTTTATTTTTATTAAAACTGTCTGCAGAATTAAAAGTTTGCCAAGTGCAAAGCCGACCTTGAATCTCGGCAACAACCAGTTTGAAGACTGAGTTCAAAAAATGGTACTTAGCAAAAATTCTGAATTGAAGAGCAGAGCAGAAAATACTGAAAGAAAAAAGCCAAAATACAAGGGACAAAAGTGTTCAACACTTAAGAAATTTCATTAAAGGGTCTAAAGTACAAAAGGTTATCTGCTCGGCCCTACTACACAAAGACTAAGTCTATTCCTCAGCCTCCCTCAGATCAGCTACATTCAAAAACTGCTTAAACTGAGAATTAAAATCTTGCCTAGCAGTGGAGTTGTAGAGTTCAATGAGCCGAGGATCCTCCTTATTCAACTGGGGGCAAACTTCCGAGCAGACATCTATTGCCTTTGTTTGGCCCATTTGCATAACCAAGCCCTGCAGCAGCAACAAATTTTCTTCAAACAACTGGGATCTTCTAAACTCCGCTACTGCTTCGGCCTTCGCTTCTGCTAATTGCTGAGGCAGACGAGCCAGCTGTTCCTCCAGAGCTTCTTTCTGTTGTAGCAGGGCAGCCTTGTCTTTCTTTAAAAACTCTACCTCAGACAAAGCTTGAGTCGAAGAGAGCTCCAGGGTGGCAATCTTGTCTTCCAGCTCATCCATCTTGGAATTGGAAGTGGCCCACTTTAGGTCAGCCTCTTCCTTCCCTTTGCAAAGAGTGAAATTGTCTGCCTTCAATGCTTCATTTTCCCTTCCTGCTCGGCTCGGCCAGACTAATCTGGGGAAAGTGATGAGACCAAAAATCCACCTACTCGGATAAGACAAGGCTTTCAAGTTAGTCAATAACGATCAACGTAACTCAAGCTCAACCAGTTGACTCATCAACCTTGGCCCTGCTTAAGTGCTGCCTCAGCCGCAAGTCTGCCTCGGCCAGCAAACTCGTCAGGCTCGGCATCCAGCTTAGCTAAGGTGCATCATCCAAGGCCACCAAGGAAGGACAGAGTCCCATATCGTTTCTTGGTCAGCTCGGCCACATGCCTAAGCACCTCAGATCGGCAAGTACTCGACCCTGTCAGAACATGGTCAGACTAACTATAGAACTGCTCAGTTTAGCTCGACAAATCTCATTATCCCTCTTGGACAAACCACACAGAGCAATTCAGCTCGGCCATTGTACGCTTCGGTAGACCTAACTCGACCATAGTATGCCTAAGAAGAGTCCTGCCACACAGCAAGCTTGGCCTCTTAGCCCAACACGTGGCGCCACTTGGCCCTCATGCATATTAATGCTGACAATTACTCAGCTCCTCATCTCTACATTTCAATCATCTAAATGGGAGTTGCCAGCACAACAACCCTCAGCTGCCGCATGGCTATCATGCAAGCCAGAATCGCCACCTAGACAGCAAGATGTCATCACCACCTCCATCCTAGGACATGCAGCTCTCAGCTTCAACCGCTATAAATAAGAGCTTCAGAAGTCTTCCCGGAAGGGCTCTCTTTAAGCTTATTTTCTAGCCACTTCAAGTCTAAATGACACCTTAGACTCAATGGTCCTCGGCTCGGCCATAACTGTGCCCCAGACGACCTGTAAACAGGTTCATATAACCTTTAATTCAAGTACAAGCTATACACTAAAATGCACACAACTGACTTGAGTATTGGAGGGTTTTTCCCAGGGCATTGACCCTGGGCCTCTAACGTTACCTTTCCTTCTCAGGCTTCAGTGACGGACCCTAACTGAGAGCTGATGACATACCATAAGGATCGTCTCCAATCCACCGCGGTAAATCAGAAGAAGACACGTCATTACTTGACAGGACAACACATTAAAAGTTCTGAATCGATTAGTCTGCCCTTCCTGTTTAACTCGGCTAGACTAATCTGGGGGCAAAGTGATGAGACCACAATCCACCTGCTCGGATAAGACAAGATTCTCAAGTTAGTCAATGACGATCAACGTAACTCCAGCTCAGCTAGTTGACTGGTCAACCTTGGCCCAACATGAGGGCTGCCTTAGCCGCAAGTCTGACTCGGCCAGCAAGCTTGCCAGCCTCAGCCTTCTTCAGCTTAGCCTAGGTAGGACATCCAGGGCCACCAAGGCAGGACGGATTCCCATTTCATTTCTTGGTCAGCTCGGCCGCATGTCTAAAGCAGGTCAGCCCGACCACCATTCTATCTGGTCAATATGCAAGGTCAGACAACTCTAGTTAAATCAGCCCAGCCCAACATCTCCTTTTACTCAACTGCCCATGAAGCACCTCAGGTCGGTAAAGGCTCGGTCCGGTCAGAACATGGTCAGACCTACCGCAAGACTGCTCAGTTCAGCTCGGCAAATATCATTTTGCCTCTCGCAATTCAGCTCGCCCATTGTGCACTTTGGCAAACCTAGTTCGGCAATAGTATGCCTAAGCACAGTCGTGCCACACAGCAAGCTTGGCCTCTTAACCCAACACGTGGCGCCACTTGGCCCTCATGTAGATTAAGACTGACAATTACTCAGCTCTTCATCTCCATATGTCAACCATCTAAACGGGAGTTGCCAGCACAACAACCCTCAGCTGTCGCGTGGCTATCATACAAGCCTGAATCGCCACCTAGACAGCCAGATGTCATCACCACCTCCATCCTAGGACACGCAGCTCTCAGCTTCAACCGTTATAAATAAGATCCGACTTCATCAAGGAGAGAGGCCAGCGAGAAGAGGGGTTATCGGGGCAGGGAGTGGTGGGTGTAAGGGAAATTGTGGTGCCCGATGGGGAGAGGTGGTGGGTTCTACGTTTGGGACAACAGGGAGAGGATTTCGGAGAGGGCGGCGGAGGCAGCTATTGGGAGGGAAAAGGTGGTGGTGGTGGTCGTTTGGAGGGCAAGGGGGAGAAGTTTTTGGGGAGGCAGAAAGAGGGGGGTTCCGGGTGATGACGGGGATAGGGTGGCTGGAGGTGGCTGGGTAGATTTTTGGAGACGGCGCTGGTTTGCTTTGGAATTTGGAGAAGACAGTACATGTTTGATTTTTTTCCGCCAAAGGGCAAAAAGGACAATTCATTTTGTCCAGTCCAAACTCTATAAAAATGGACGAATTCTCCATATTTTACTCTTTGATCCAAATATCAGGATTAAGGGGTGTATTTTGAAACATTAAAAGGGATGTGAAAGAATATTCCAAAAAGTATTTTCCGTTCTAAAAGTATTGTTGTAGCTTTTATTTTGATTGTCCTAAAAATATAGTTTATTTTCTAAGAATAGTGATATACTAGTCAAAGTTTTTATACTAACATTTCAATTAACATTTATATGATTTATATAGTTTATTTAATTAACCAAATATGAGCGGATAGAAATATTAATTAAAATAGTTTGACTTTCTTAAATTATGTTGAAGTAATTATGACAATATATTTGAGACAAAAGAAATATCTATTTACTATATTTCTCATTTCCCTTCAACTCTCTTTTGACTCGTGTATTTTAGCAAAATGCTTTTAAAATATTCTCTAATTTCTTTCAACTTTTACATCCTGATGAGTCAGGTCTAAAAATAGATCAGGTCGACCCCGATCAGTGGTCTGGACCTATCTATGGCTTGAACGCCTACCATTTGCAAGGAAAAGAATTTATACCCAAATTAACTTGATACTTTGTTTATGAAACAAAGTAAAGATGACAGTAGTCATGCTTAAGGTAGTGGGTTGTTATAATAGTAGGGCTTCCCTTTTCCTATTTTGTTCATATAATTTCGTAAGAAGATGTGGTAATTGGTCAGTGTATTTGCTTACGGAACATCAGGTCTCTTATTCTCATTGTAATATACGGGGTTGTTATGTACTTTTGAATGTTTACCTTTCTACTTTCTGCTAGAAAATGGGGATAAGATCACCTCACCCACTTTTTCCTCACCCCACGCGTCACCGTGCGGCACATGGCAGTAGAGGTGGATGGTGAGGCTAGATGAGGATGACCCGAATCTAACCTCACCATCCACCCCCTGCTGGGGTGAGGGGATCCTAACCCAGAAAATGGATGAAAGAACAAAGAGTAGAAGTAGTGATCGTCAATGGCTTGAGGCGTATACAAACACTATCCGTAAGGAATATTTGCCCCCACTAGTTACTGCAGGGTTGTAGATAAAATTTCTCACATGATACAAGACAACAAGTTTCAATCCTCATCAATAAGAAAAGAAACCAAATGAACTTTCAAATGAGTGTGTTTTTATGTAGGAAGAATTTTGACTGCTAGAATAAACTTGATAACAGGATGTCTTGAACTGTGTTGCAATAGCCTTTTATAGGCTCTTGAACTTCATTTCAGACGTTTCTAGCCGTTGTATGGTGATTGGATATGTCTCTTGGTGCATAAGTTGTAATTTAAGATGAAGAGTCACAACTGTCGGGCACATCGATCGATCGATGTGACATGGATCGATCGATGTCATCATCGATGTCTCACAGAGAGTTCCAATTCTCATCCAAACCACTTCGATCGATCTATGTATCGATCGAAGTCACATTGATCGATCTATGTGATTGATCTATATTGGGCAGTGAGTTTCAACTTTGCACCCATGGTACATCGATCGATCTATGTCGTCGATCTATGTGATATCGATCGATCGATGTGATCGATCTATGTCCAACAGAATACTCAGCTTCATTTTCAAGCCACATGGATCGATTCATGTAACCAAGATATTCATGCTTTTTTAAACACCAATCCACCTTCATTCTTCATTCTATTTCCTTTACAAACTATCATTACAATCCCCCACTTAGTTTATAAAGAAAATTATGACATTTCATGCATCTAAGAAGTATCTTACGATTTGAACCTCTTATTAGTATAATACTTCAAAGTTCTAACAAAATCTTGATAGCTTAAAAGCCTTGAATCAGATTCCTATGTGCTAGAACCTGAAATATTACACACATGAAACCACACTCTCCCTAGAAGTTCATATTAAACCGCACTTTATGGCCTTGTGCTTCCCCTAGTATTCATGAACATTTCAAGATCATTGCTTGTCGAAGCGGCACCACTTCCTATGTTCATATAGGTGAAGATTACCATGTGTCCACTTAATCCTTCATTAAGAGTGCTTTAACACTCACCCTCCTTTAACACTAACATAAGAAAATAAAATGCGGGTTGAGTTTTTAAAGATCAATTTTGGTGCTTTGATTCCTCACTTTGTGACTTGTTGTTACCCATTGAACCTTTGACTAGTGGTATGCTAGGAAATGTTGGTTTCCATCACAAGTGAACTTATCTCATACGTCTTAATCTCATCCCTAAAGATGCACTTTGTACCAGGTCTTTTGAAAGACTCTTTGTCAACGGATCCGCTAGGTTATTACAGGATCTGACATATGCAATGGCTATTACACCATCCGTAATTAATTGTCTTACATAATCATGCCTAAGGATGACATGTCTACATTTTCCGTTATAAATTTTACGATAAGCTCTGTAGAGAAAAAGGGGTTTGAGTAATTTCAAAATGCATGATTTAAATAACGTGTTACAAAGAAATGCATGACATATTCTATGACATGACATGTTGTTGCATAAAACTGAAGAAGCATTGCAAAATACAAGACAAGTCTCACAAGTGCAAAAAAGCGAAAAACGTTTTCTAGACTTTCTTCTTCTACCTTTCTTTCTTTTTTTGTCTAAAATCCTATTGTATTCATATTCATACATCTTGAATAGTCTTCTTACATACCACCATATTCTATTTATCATTGTGAAAGATTGATCAAGATGTGATCAATCTTGCACTTGCAAGGTGGTGGTGTTCATGTTCATTGTATTCACATACAAGGTTTGTAAAGGGTTGGAGTTGGTGTGTAACTCCATCAACCCTGTGGTAAGGTGTTATTTGTGTTTTTTTATTAGTGGTAACCGCGGAAGTGTCCTCGAAGACTGGAGTAGGTTGTTGATAACCGAACCAGTATAAAATTCTTGGTGTTATTTACTTTCAGCACTTACTTTCAGTTTCAGCACTGTTTATTGTTTTTTATCACACTCGTAAAAATAGTAAACAAATTTCAAAAATTATGAAACTTTCCAGAATCATAGCCACACGTCTTAGGGTTCTTTTGGCGCAAGTTTCAACCCTTTTGGATAAGTATAAGTCACCCAAACGTCCAAAGTTCTGAGACTAGTGCAGTCTGATTTTCAGGCTCGCAAAGGTTGAGACTTTGATCGTATTTGACAAACTTTCCAAAAGAATTTTTTAAAACTGTTTCAACTAATTTAAATAAAACTTATAAGGGGTTAGCCTTTAAATTTTCATAGCATTTGGAGTTACGTACAAATAGGAATTAATTTTTCAAATCACACTACCGTTTCTGGCAGATTTGCGCAATCTGACCACCAACGAATTTTCAAGGGGTTAGAGGTTGAATTTAAATCTGAAATTTTTAGGCGACACTCATAACATCTGAAGCTAAGTTTTCTCCAAATTTTAGAATTTTTTAAAACTTGCAACCTAGTTTTTGAAACATTTTAAAACTGGTCCTGAAAATAGAAACTGTTTTCAGAATTTAAAAACCACATGTTCCGCACCCATATTCAATCCCCCTTTCTAGTGGTGCCTTGCAGATCCTACAAGTGGTATCAGAGTACAGGAACACTCACAACAAGATCCAACGATTTGTGTGAGATGGCAACCACGAGCCACGAAACCGAGAAAAAAGATATGTCAAGCCAAATGCCTCCACTATTTGAAAATGAGGTAAATTCTGATTCTGATTCGGATTCTGAACTATCTTATGATGATTTATATGTTGAATATCTTGAATTACATAAGTTTGCTAGAACTCTTGCAAAACAAAAGAAACGGTTAATTGAAGACAAGAAATTGTTAGAATCCTCTAATACAAATCTTGTGTCTCAATTAAACGATTCAAAAGAAGAGTCGTCTTGCATCATAAATTCATTAAGGTCTGGAATTTCATCATTGACATCCGAGAACACTGAAATGAAATCCGAGATTTCAAACTTGAAATCAAGGAATACAGATTTAGAGAAAATGATGAAACAATTTGATACAGGATCTAACATGCTAGATCGCATTATTTTATCACAAAAACATGACAGTGATAAAACTAGATTAGAATACATTGAGACAAATGAAGCATCATCTAAACCATCCAAGTTTGTTTCGTCTAAGAAAGTAGACACATCAAAGGCATGCGTAGCGCCTAAAGTAACGCAAAGACCCCCTCTCCCCTCATCTCGTCATATCTCTTCTTCATATCCTACGAAGTATAAATATGTACCGTATAAATATGAGAAGAAGACTAGTACACCACTCATCTCATCTCATCGTGCTTCTTATCATTCAAAGAGAAATCATGTGCCATATAGAAAGCCACTGATGCATATGCAACATTCATATCATAAAAATGCAGCTAGATCACTCCCCGTGCATGCAAACCAAAAACGAAAACCATACTATATGCATGATGGGATTCTTGGCCAAAGGCCAAACGCATTTGCCCCTAACATATATTATGTTGCGTTCTCATCACCTTTCTCACCTTTTGGAAGACCTAGAAAGGTCATCCAAATTTGCGTACCAAAAGGGACATTCTCAAAGGGTTGAATAAATAATCCTAAAGAACGCACTTTTAAGATTATTCGAAATGCATGATTTTTTCATCTTTACATGTGCTTTTGATTGTCTTTCCAAAATAAAGGGGGAGAGAATGCATGATTTAAGGGGGAGAGAGAAAGATTGATTGCACAAATCAAGGGGGAGCGAATTTCAAATTTGAATGAAATTTGAATTTGTGCACGATTGGAGGGGGAGCGACAAGATTTAAATCATTAATGTAGGTTATTTTGAAAATCATCAAAAGGGGGAGATTGTAGAGAAAAAGGGGTTTGGGTAATTTCAAAACTCATGATTTAAATAACGTGTTACAAAGAAATGCATGACATAATTTATGACATGACACGTTGTTGCATAAAACTTGCCTTATATAGTTCATATATAATGTTGTCGTACTAACGAGCCATGAAGCTTTAAAGCTTACATCAAATGGCAAACATTTTTTGTGTTTGAACTATTTCCAGGTGCCACCATTAATGAACTAAACTAGTTCATTAAGTGAAGTACTTAGTTAATTAAACTAAGTAGTTCATTAAAGGAAGCAATATTTAGAAAAGGCACAAAGGCAACAAGTTGAAGAAAGGAAAGTTCTCCCTCTCCTCTCCACACATATATTCTACGCCATCATACATACATATATATATATACATACATATATATATATATATATTCAGATTTTTTGAAAAAGGCACATACACATATATTCCAACGTACTATCGACACGTTATATATTTTACGTACGTATGTTAACGTCACACCACCATGCTTAAATCATATTTATGAGTATATTTAGGTCTTATATCATATGATATAAGTCATGGTGATGACAAATTTAATACGACACATTAAAAGGTTCTAAACCGAAAATTGTCGTATCGGGCGAATACCGAAACTTCGCCAACGTGTCACGTACTTGTCATAAATAGATGGCCAGCCCCTACACTTCAAAAATAGCCATAAATTTCGTGGCTTACATGGTGTGTGCAGCCATAAAATCATTTCATGTTGGCACGCACAAATCACCCCACATTAAGGCCAAATTGTGGAGATTCCAATTTCAATTTTGTCACATGGTTTAGGCGCCACTTTAAGATCAGCCTAAGTGCTGAATATTAAAGTTTAATTTATGTATATTATGTGTAACATAATATATATAACATGTGCAAAAAGTTAGAATTTAATTAGAGAAAAATCGGGTAATCGATAAACATCGAAAATTTGGTTTTCTACGTACACGACACATGGAACGTTTTTGGCATATCATATATCATGTATCTAGACACTTTTTACATATTTCATACATCTCAAAGTGTTATAGAAAATTCAATTAAGGGCTGATTGGAATATACCACGTGTGTATTATTAAATGTGCACTATTTTACAAAGTTTGCAAAACTAAATTCAGCACATGCACAACCATGTCACACGCCTATTCCAGCTGAGTTGGAGCATATGTGGAGCTTTTTTGGCATCTTGATTGGTCAAGAATAAAGCATGCAATGTTGATGACTTAAAGAAAGGAACTACAAAAGGTAACATTTCAAATCTTGTCATAATTGTGATACATGCTGAAAATTCAGCATGTGTGCTAAAGGCTGGCCGAAATTCTTCCCATTATGAGCCATATTTTGTTGTCTTGAATCATGTGGATAATTGGGAGATAATAAGAAATTATTTTGAATTAATTATGAAATTAAAATGGTGATATTTTTAATATCACACATGCTGAAAATTTCAGCATGTGTTGGAATGTGTCATGGCCAATTTTATGCTCCAAATTCAACATATTTGATTCTTCAATTTTCAAGGAATTAATTTATACATACATGGCAATGTTTTGAATATTGTGTGAATATCACACATGCTGAAAGTTTCAGCATGTGGAATAAGATTATGGCCGAAATTTATGAGACATCTTGGAGTTATTTGCCTAGCTAATTTTGTGTGATGATCTTGTGAATTATGGTAATCATTTTGTGATGATTTTGGCATATGTTTTAAGTGTTATTCCCAGATTTGTCTAGTCATCAAGTGATGACAACATCCAACCAATCAATGAGTGCCAAGTAAGCAAGAGCTTAATGATCATCCAATGAGAACATGCCAAGTAAGCAAAGACATGTCACAATGATGCCATATACTCTTCCAAGGACTTAGAAGATAATTTTCAAGAGAAGAATATTGCATAAGGGGGGCGGCCAAGGACTTGATAAAATGAAGAAGCATTGCAAAATACAAGACAAGTCTCACAAGTGCAAAAAGCGAAAAACGTTTTCTAGACTTTCTTCTTCTACCTTTCTTTCTTTCTTTTCTCTAAAAGCCTATTGTATTCATATTCATACATCTTGAATAGGCTTCTTACATACCACCATATTCTCTTTATCATTGTAAAAGATTGATCAAGATGTGATCAATCTTGCACTTGCAAGGTGGTGGTGTCCGTGTTCATTGTATTCACATACAAGGTTTGTAAAGGGTTGGAGTTGGTGTGTAACTACATCAACCCTGTGGTAAGGTGTTATTTGTGTTGTGTGATTAGTGGTAACCGAGGAAGGTGTCCTCGAAGACTGAAGTAGGTTGTTGATAACCGAACCAGTATAAAATTCTTGGTGTTATTTACTTTCAGCACTTACTTTCAGTTTCAGCACTGTTTATCGTTTTTGGTCACACTCGTAAAAATAGTTTCAAAAATTACGAAACTTTCCAGAATCATAGCCACACGTCTTAGGGTTCTTTTGGCGCAAGTTTCAACCCTTTTGGATAAGTATAAGTCACCCAAACGTCCAAAGATCTGAGACTAGTGCAGTCTGATTTTCAGGCTTGCAAAGGTTGAGACTTTGATCGTATTTGACAAACTTCTTAAAAGAATTTTTCAAAACTGTTTCAACCAATTTAGATACAACTTATAAGGGGTTAGTTTTTAAATTTTCAGAGCATTTGGAGTTACATACAAATAGGAATTAATTTTTCAAATCACACTACCGTTTCTGGCAGATTTGCGCAATCTGACCACCAACAAATTTTTCAAGGGGTTAGAGGTTGAATTTAAATCTGAAATTTTTAGGAGACACTCATAACATCTGAGGCTAAGTTCTCTCCAAATTTCAGAAGTTGTGAAGACCAGCAACCTAGTTTTCCAAACGTTTTAAAACTGGTCCTGAAAACAGAAACTGTTTTTAGAAGTTGCGTTTTTGGTTTAAAACAATTTTAAAAACCACATTTTCCGCACCCACTATTCAACCCCTCCCTTCTAGTGGTTCCTTGCAGATCCTACAAGCTCTAGATATCGTTGCTTGTCTATCACTGTAACGCCCCACTCCCGAGCCCTAGCGTCAGAAATAGTGCACCTGCCGTATCTCGCTAAGGAGAATACAAGGCGTCGCGTCAACTTCTTACATCTCAGAAAAGACGTAAATTTTTTTTCGCAGAAACGATTAATAGTTACATTAATTTCCATCATAAAGAACATGCACATTAAAATAATTAACAAGGTTCTGGGCAACAACGTCAAAATCATAGACTCTAATGTCCAACAATATAAACAAAGGTAATGTCTGGTGATAATCCCAATGGAATAATAGACAACAGCCGCAGGGTCTCCTCGTATCCTAGGTGCGACCGTCAGTCTGCCCATACTACCGTGTCAGCTCCGTCCTCAGCAATGACATAGTCGTACCCTTCCTCATGCTCACCTGGTGGGGGGGAAGTAGGGGTGAGTGATGGAAAATCACCCAGTAGGCACCTGCCTCCAACTAATACAAGATGCGCATACCGAAATGATATAACACAAAGCACATAAAACATGAGATAAGATAAGCATATGAAAGAAGAATGCAGAAAGTAATTCACTCCAGGAAAGAATGCGCAACATCATGATGCATGTCCAGCTATGCATGTCACACGCAACAAAAATCATGTCATACAGGATGCCGATATCTCCACCGTGCGATGCATGATCCTAGGACATACTGAGTGGCTGTGAGTCGTACCCACCTACAGTCATTATACTGAGTGTACGTGGTCCCGCCACCGTACACCATACTGAGTGCCCGTGACCCATACATCACGGCCCACCATAAATGCAATGCACGTGTCATGAATGCAAAACACAATCGCCTGAGGCCCCTGGCCCATCCTCACCATCCTCCGGCACTCAAATATAGGTCCAAATATTTTTTGAGTAATGATTAAACATTGTTTGGCATTAAATCTACTTTTCCACGGCTTGTATACGTTTATCAGGCATTATATATATATTTTTTCTTATTTTCTTCCTATTTATTTCTATTTATTACCTAATTATCCAAACTAAATAAATTATCATAATTACAAAAATTTAGTGCAAATAATTTAATTTCAGTATTTTCTAATTTCTGGAAATTATTTATAATTTTCTGGTATTTATTATATTTTTCCAGTAATTAATACTATTTTTAATCAATTAAATAATATTAATAAAAATTGTTAATATTGAAAAATTATGTCAAAATCAATTAAACAATTTGGGCTGGCTCTATTTCTGCAGCCCTGGTCCGCGTGCCTCTCTTGGTCCAGCTCACCAGGGTCTAGTCCACTGTAACTCTTTTTTTTATTATTCGCTGTTAATTTAGCCGGCCCAGTCTGTTGGCCATTCGATCTGGTCCACTGCCGGCTCCGCCTAATATATATATATTTTCCATCGATAATGGGCCGACGCTGGTGTAGGTGCAGACGGCCCGTTAAGGGCTGGCCTGCCCACTGACCCGAGCTTCGGCCCTTTTTGGTTTAGTTTTTTAATATATAATGCATACAGCAGCCCCAGGAGGTGCATGAGTGCCCACGCATGCGCGTGGAGCCACGCGCGGCTTTTTCAGCGGCGCGTGAGGCGCTCCGGACGCCTCCGGCGGCTGTTTTTCGACTCCGATCTATATTTCCGCCTATTTCCAATCTATGGGAACCTATTCTAAGGTCAAAACAAAAGCATAAAGTCCCTAATCATGCCAAATTTGTACTCTTTTGATTATCAAATGCTAACATCAAATCCAAAGCACGCAGACCAATATACGCATTCATCAGACTTCAAAATCATAAATATTGCACGAATTCAACAACATGGTATAGATTTCAACAATCAAAGCAACATAAATACACAATATATCATTAAGGCATGCTTGAACTGTACCACCTGGAGGGAGAAAAAGAAACCTACCTGGATGCAGACAATTATACGATTAAACAACAACATGAACAGGTTGAGGATGTTTTGCCTGCTGCCCCTTTTTCCCTTCCACCCTCTTTTCTTTTTCCTTTTTCTCTTTCTCCTTCCTCCTTTCTGCCGCCACCCCTTCCCTCTGGTTGCCCTCTTTTTTTTAATTACTGTTTTGTTGTTAACCGCCGCCTCCATTGCCATTTATCAAATTGTTGTTTTCATCCTTATCCTTCGTCTTACTTTATTATCATTATTATTATTTTGTTTTTTTCTTTTTTCCTTTATTCCTATCCCACGGAACCTTTCCCCTTCTTTTTTTTTCATTTATCTTATTTATTTGTTTTTATATTTTTCTTTTACCCTATGCGCATATAAAATTTTTATATAATTATAACATCACTTGAACATAATCAACACGCTATAATTAATTTAATTTCGGAGGGTTGTTACACCCAACGGATACTTAGTTTTAAATTAACACATAATGACTAATTCGAAAATTTCTGGGTGTAACAATCACAATGTAAGGAAATGGCTGGCATCGGTTGTGGCCACAACTCTATATCCAATAATAAATTTCTCAGCCATTCCGCTTCCTTACCTGCAGATTCTAATACTATGAATTTGGATTCCATTGTAAAATGAGTTATGCACGTCTGTTTCTTTGAAGCCCAAGAAACCGCACCACCACCCAATGTAAATACCCAACCCGTAGTAGATTTGTTATCGCCAACACTAGTTATTCAATTAGCATCAGTATAACCTTCCAACACGGCTGGAAAACTATTATAGTACAATCGGTAATTCATAGTCCTCTTCAAGTATCCAAGTACTCGCCCAATTGCCTTCCAATGGTCCATACTAGGATTATTAGTATACCTGGATAATTTACATACCACAAATGCAATATCCGGTCTAGTGCAATATGTAGCATACATTAAACTATAAATTGCACTAGCATATTCTAGTTGAGCAATCGCTCTACCGGTATGTCCAGTCAATTTGTATGAGGCATGAAATAGTGTGTTTGCTTCTTTGATCTCCAAGTGATTGAATTTATTCAACACTTTGTTTATGTAATGAGATTGACAAAGAGCAAAACCCCCACTATGTTTGGACACTTTTATCCCTAAGATAGTATCTACCTCACCCAAATCTTTCATTTAGAATTGTGAAGTTAAATATTTCTTAGTCTCATTTACTCTTTCCATATTAGTGCCAATAATAGCATGTCATCCACATACAAACAAATAATTACACTATATTTGTCTGTAAACCTGTAATATACATATTTATCAGCACTATTATGTCGGAAACCATTCTTCAAAATGGTAGTGTCAAACTTTTCATGCCACTGTTTCGGTGCTTGTTTCAAACCATACAACGACCTTACTAATTTGCACACTTTGTGATCACTTCCGGAAGAACAAAACCTTCTGGTTGTTCCATATAGACTTCCTCATCTAAATCACCATTGCGAAATGCAGTCTTAACATCCATTTGATGAATAAACAGGTTATTTATGGATGCTAATGATATCAACACCCTAATGGATGTTATTCTCACAACCGGAGCATAAGTATCAAAATAATCTATCCCTTCTCTTTGTCTAAAACCTTTGGCAACCAATCTAGCCTTGAAAGTTTGAATTGAACCATCGGTATTGTATTTCCTTCTAAATACCTATTTGCATCCAATTGCTTTGGAACTCGGAGGCAAATCAGTGAGAATCCACGTATTGTTAGATAATAACGAATTCATCTCATCATCAATTGCTTCCTTCCAAAATGATGCATCTCTCGATTTCATCACCTCCTTATAGAATTTAGGATCATCTTCCACATTTAGTACAATAGATATTTGATTAAATACCTTTGTCCTATTACCTTCAACTAAGAAAGTAATAGATTGTGAAGAAATGAAATCCGAATGTAAATGGTTTTCCTTTCTAGTCGTTGACTTCTCCTAACTTCAGTTGAAGAATTTTGATTTTGATTAACACGAGAATAATCATTGGAAAAATCTCCAACAATTGGTTCATTCAAATTTCCACTTGTTGAATCTTGATTTGAATTTGTTTACAAGAATTTATTCTCAAGAAATTCAACATCCCTAGATTCAACAACCACATTGGATTCTATGTCTAGAATCATATATGCTTTAGAGTTTTCAGCATATCCAATAAAAACACCTTTGAGAGCTCTTGGCCCCAACTTAGTTTTTTTGGATCCGGAACTCTATAATATGCTAGACAGCCCCAAACTCAAAGATAACTTATATTTGGTCTTCGTTTCTTCTATATTTCATAAGTAGAAACCTTAAAAATTCTTAGAAGTAACCCTATTACGAATCTGACAAGCCGTTAACAAGGCTTCTTCGCACAAATTCTTTGGCAAACCAGAGTTTATTAACATTGCATTTAACATGTCAACTAAACTTTTATTCTTTCAGCCAAACCATTTTGTTGGGGTGTATAAGGTGCACTTTTCTGGTGTATCATACCATTCTCCTTATAAAAATGATTAAATTCAAGAAGGAAGTATTCACCACTACGATCACTTCTTAGAAATTTGATTTTCAATCCCGATTGATTTTCAACTTCCATTTTGTAAACTTTGAACATGTCAAAAGCTTCATCTTTATGCCTTAGCAAATATACATATGTATATCTCGAGGCATCATCAATGAAAGTGATGAAATATTGATTTCCACCTCGGGTCAAAACACCGTTCAATTCGCAAATATCCGAATGAACAAGTTCTAAAAGTTTTGTTCCATTCCACTTTTGGAATGGTTTCTTTGCCATTTTAGCTTGTATGCATTATTTCACATGTTCTTTCATTTTCATATTTACAAGAAATTAAGGTATGCTTAGACATAAATTTAATCGTTACACTACTAATGTAGCGCCCCGACACGGACAGCAGAATCCAAATCGGTGCACCCATCGTAGCTTACTGAGAAGACTACAAGACGTCTCATCTCTCGAATACACATCATCAATAACATAAGAGAAATAAGTGCGGAAACATGTATCACATAAATCTAAACCATCAAAGCGGTACATCAACCGATAAAGTGACTGTCAATAATTGTTTATGGATGCAGCCATCTAAATCTTCAAATGAACTAAGAAAACTGAAATAACAAGAAATAGTCTGAAACAATTCCCATCATGCTCTAAGCATCCCATTCCGCCCACTCGCCGTCATTCTCTATGAAGATCATATCATATTCAGGCTCACCTGCATCACAAATGTAGTACCCTTAGCGAAAAACGCTAGCAAGTAACCCGCTTATAAGACATACGGGATCAACACATGGCAAGACATGAGTAATATATAATTCAAGGGATTGGTGGGGCACATGTCTTATATAACTACAAAAATATAGACTAGTAGCATAACAGAACAAGAACCGTAATTCATACGCTCTTAGCAGTTCAATGACAATCCAGTTACAAACCAATCAGAACGTGAAGACTCGCGTGATGCAGGACAAAATATGCACTACACTACACAGTCACAAATGCATATGCAATTTCTTTTCAAAACAGTGCAATGCATGTCACAATGTCCGGTCACATAACTTTATACCCTGTGGTGGGTCACAGATTATATTTCCATCCCATGACACACCACAGCTCAACTTTATACCCTGTAATGTGCCACGGCTTATATTTCCATCCCATGTCACATTACATCCCAACTTTATACCCTGTAACGTGCCACAGCTTATATTTCCATCCCATGACACGTTACAGCCCATTTCGCAAACTTTATACCTGTTGAGAAATATGTTTGGATAATTTTCAAAGTCATGATTTTAAGTGGTGAATACTTAAAAATGTCACACATGGTGTTATATGTGTAAAAGTTGAAAAAGTTGACATCGATCTCTCAGGTTGTTGCACATCGATCGATGTCTAGGGTTTTTAGAAATAATTTTCTAAAATGTGTTAAAATGATTGTTTTCATTTGTACATGATTTATACATGTTCATTATGTGATTATTATGTGTTTTTGGTGATTATTTTTGTCTTGTGACTAACGTGCCTTGGAAGTTTCTACAACTTACCAAAAAGGGCAAAATTGGTATTTTGAGTTTTGTAGGAACATGATATGATGAAAATATTTCAAGGATGTATTATTATCCTATTTATCATGACAAAGGTGATATCATGATTATTTATGACCATCCGGGACATTTCTGGAGTTTTCTCACACCAGGGGTATTTTGGTCATTTTACCCCCAAGGGTATTTTTGGTATTTTCACTCAAGGAATCTCTTGAGTATATTATTATCTTCATTCTGGAGCTGTGTTATTATTATTTTGAAGATAATATGGTGATCTTATATCTTATTCTCTCAACCGATGATATTATTGACTATAGCTGGATATGTGACGATTTGAGATGTCACATTCTATTTTTTCTCGAAGACCCTCTTATATATGTTATAAGAGAACATTTATCATCATTATTAAGAGTTTTTCAAGGTGTCAAAGGTGTGGAAATGATCTCAACATATAAGAAGAAATATTGGGGAATTTCGGTGTTACACGTTGACATAATCTTGTCAAGTGTTATCTATTTATTTTTTCTTCAAAAATCTGAGTTGATACACATATATATATGCTTAAAAACGTGCATATACAGTTGGATATGAGTTGGTATTCATTTTATGAGTTGGAGACAAGTGGACCAACCAAAAAGGAGCTAGTTGGCAAAATTGCCAACTTGGAATTTTCTAAATATAGCCAACGGCTATATGGTTTCTTGGTGTATTTTCAGCAGATTTTTGGAAGTAAAATGAAGCTCTAACATGTCCTATTATGTTGCTTGAAGTTGGGGATAATTTGGTGGTATTATCATTTCTTATTTTATTAAAGAAAATCAAAATATATTTTTTGGAAAATTTTGAAATAGCCAACGGCTACTTGTTGATGGAGCTGATTTTTCTTTGAATTTGTCAAATGTCACATGCCTATTCTTGTGCCAAAAAGTTGAGAAGATGATGGAGTTGTTGTGGTGCTATTATCTTCACATTTTCAAGATAATTCCAAGTCACTTTTTAGGTGGAATTTTCGGCAACAAGGTGATGTCAATGTGGACCAATCATTGTGTTTTATTTTGCCAAGTGTACAAAGCCAACCAATGATGAGAAGACATTTGGAGTTGATGATGAAGATGATGACACATTGGCATTCTTATCTTCAAGGCTCATCTCACACTATAAATAGAGGCATTGGTGAAGAAGATGAAACACACTTGAAGCTCACAAGCATTCTATAGCTTTCATATTCATCTTCTTGTTCTTGTTGTTGTATTTTGTTGTAGCAAAGGTGTTCTTGATATTTTTGTTGTGCTACAAGCCTCTTGAGCTTCATTTGTAAGATTGATTAGCCATCTTTATAAGGCTACATCAATAGGTGTTGGAGGTATTGCAACTAAGTGTTGCTTAGAAGGTGATTATCCAAGTCTTGAGTAGGGTTGGTGTATAACCCAAGGATCAAGCTTGGCTCTTGTTGTAAGGTGTTCATTTCATAGTGAAATCCAAGGAAAGGTGTTCCTTGGGACTGGAGTAGGTCACATTGACCGAACCAGGATAAATCCTCGGTGTTCTTCTCTTGTTTCTTTATTTCTGTTTTCTGCCCGTTTTTGACTGCAGTTTTCACCCAACTTCACACAATTTGAAAAGATAGCTAAACATTTTCAAAATTCGTGATTTTTGGTGGAGTTATACTTCAGACTGTTAGCTTTCATTTGCAACAAGAATCACTTGATTTGAGCAAGTAAAAGTTAGTCTTTCAGTCTTTGCAAGATAACTGCTCCAATCTGGCTGCAATCTGACCAGTTTTGAGAAAAGTTAAATTCTGTATTTTTCAAGAATTGTTTGAGGTCAGGGCCTTTTGGAAACTTTATCTACACATCCTAAGGAGTGTTTTGATATAAAGATCAACCTTTTTGGTTGAGTATTCAAAGAGAAACACTATTTGCAAAATCAGCAACATTCTGTCCAATTCTGTTCAGATTGACCATCTAAATCTTTTAATTTGTTTGAAGGGTCAAACGATCTTATTTTTGTCTGATTTTTGGACAGAGTCTTGTTAACTCATTGAAGTTTAATTCTGGAAAGTTTCATAATTTTTAGAGTTGTGTACAATTATTTGTGAATTTTTGAAAAACGGGTTCTGAATCTGAGTTGGTCTCAGATTCTGTTTTCAAGGGGATTTTAACAAAGGGTTGTAGTGTAATTTCCGCTAACCACTATTCACCCCCCCCCCTCTAGTGGTGTTCATTGCAGGTGCACGGTCCAACATTTGGTATCAGAGCCAGACCAACACCACTCAAAAGAAGCAAGATTCAACACCGTACGAACAATACAAGGCCAAGAAACAACAATTCATAATATACTGCTTGTCTCAAATCAAAGGTACATACTATGGCTATTGTTTCTCACAAAGGTGAGTTGGAAGGTATGTCCACACAACGCCCTCCTCTTTTTGATGGCAATTATTTTGTTCATTGGAAACTAAGAATGAGGCTATTCTTAATAGCTATAGACATCGATTTATGGTCTATAGTTGAAGATGGGCCGTACATTCCAATGAAAGTTGTACAAGTTAGTGGAGTAACTCAAGAGGTTGAAAAATATAAAAGTGAATGGTCATCAGATGATAAAAAGAAAATGTCCATGAATGTTAAAGCTATGCAATTACTTTTGAATGGACTTACAACTTCTGAAGCAGGATATGTGTCAAATTGCACAAGTGCACACGACATGTGGAAATCACTTGTATTAAAGCATGAAGGTACTAGTGGTGTTAAAGAGTCAAAAATAAACATGCTTATGACTGAATTAGAGACTTTCAAAATGTTGCCAAACGAATCCATAACATCTATGGATTTGAGGATTACTAATATTTTCAATGCCCTTGAAGCTTTAGGGAAGTCATTTTCGAACAATGAAAAGGTTCAAAAGGTGCTACGAAGTCTCCCTGCTGAATGGGATCCAAAGGTGACTGCAATCGAGGAGACAAAGTCAATCACCAAGATGGATGAATTGATCGGGTCTCTTAAAGTCTATGAGGTAAAACTGAACCAACGAAAGTCTGAATCGTCTAAGTCATCCAGTAAGTCAATAGCCTTCAAAACAACTGAAACACATGCTAATAACGATGATAGTAATAGTGATACTGAATTAGACGATGACTTGATATTGATTGCTAGAAAACTTAGAAAGTTTTTCAAACGCCCAAATAGGAATAGACAACATAATTCTTCTTCTTCTTCTTTTTCTCAATCTAAGAAAAATAACACAAACAAATGGTATAATAAAGAATTAAAGTGTTATGAATGCGGTCAAAAAGGACATATTTCATACGATTGTCCAACAAAGAAAAATAATAATAAAAACAACAATAATAAACAAGCCAAGGACAAGGAAGCTCAAACGTCAAAGACAAAGGAGTCTAAGGCAAGAAAAGGGAAACGAGCAATGAAGGTGAGCACATGGAGCGACTCATCCGACTCAGAATCCGAAACTGAGGAAGCTCAAGTGTGCTTCGTATCCAACGAGGTATGTTCTTCTTCTGATAGTGATTCTGATAGTGACATGACATTTGATGAAATGTATGAAGAATTCCTACGAATGCATGCTCACTGTAAGAGGCTTTCTAAAGAAAAGAAGAAACTAGTTGAAGAAAATGACAAGTTGAAGACGTCCAACTTGGAATTTTCCGATCAACTAGAATCTCTTAAACAAGAGTCTACTAATACTCTTGATTCTTTAGAGAACAAAATTGAATCATATAGGAAAGATGAACAAAAGTTACAAATGGAAAATAAAATGTTGAAATCCAAGTTAGAAAGTTGTGAAAATGAAATAGTGCAACTTAAGTCTTCTAAATTTACCTTAGAAAAAATGATAGAACAATTTAAATCGGGTGCAAATATGTTAGATACACTTATCTCATCACAAAAGTATGGCAATGATAAAACCGGCCTAGGCTATAAAGAAGAAAACGAAAAAGTAAATGAAAAGACTAAGTTTGTTTCATCTAGTACAAAGTTGCCATATAATACAAAATCAACTTTGCCTGCTACATCTTCTTCTACACCTTCTTCTACTCATATCAAGGCAAAAATACAACACAAACCCACCAATATGCACACGCATAAACATACATCTAGGCCAAATTTTGCATCTAGACAACCTAGAAATCATGCCTACATGTATACAAATGCAACTAGACCAAATAAAATGCATCCAACTTTTTATGAACCTAAGCATAAGCAACTCTCATACAAGTCTTATAGAAATACACATGAATATACATATAGAGCACCATATAAGAAACAAAATCGCATGCCTTATACACATTATAAGATTCGGTCATCCTATAATGATTATCAACCATGGCGCAACATGTATAACAATGCATCTTCACTTATGAGGAATAATCATCTATATGCTTATCCTTCTTACTTTAACCATGCTAAAAATGTGCCTAGAAAGTATACTCAAGTTTGGATACCTAAGGGTTATCTAAACAAGAATAATGCCCCTAACATTCAAGGACCCAAATAAAGGGTACCTAAAACTTTGTCTCCATTGTAGGAAAAATGCAAGGAATGCAAGAAAGAGGCAAAGTCAAAGAATCTAAAAACCAAATGGTTTTTAGATAGTGGATGTTCGAGGCATATGACGGGCAACCCCAATCTATTCACCGAACTTGAACATATTGATGGTGGAAAGGTAACATTCGGTGACAACAACAAAGGAAAAGTTGTTGGAAAAGGAACAATCGGGGACCCAAACACATTTCAAATACGAAATGTGTTGCTAGTAAGCAATCTCTCTTATAATTTACTTAGTATTTCTCAACTTATAGATTGTGGTTATAATGTCTCCTTTCTTCCCAATTCTTGTGATATAATAAATGAAAAAGGAGAAATGGTTTTAAAAGGAAATAGAGATGGAAATATTTATACCCTTACCTTAGATAACATGTTAAATGCTAAGGTTAAGTGTCTAATATCACATGACTTAGATGTGAATTTATGGCATAGAAGATTAGGCCATATAGGAATTTCAACCATTAGGAAATTATCTAAAAAGAATTTAATTAGAGGTATGCCTAAGTTAGACTTAGATAATTTTCAAATGTGTGAAACATGTATTAAGGGAAAACACATTAAAAAAACCTTAAAACCGAAACATGAAGTGAGTACTATTCATGTACTAGAATTGCTTCACTTAGACTTATTTGGTCCAAGTAGGACAAGAAGTCTAGGTGGACACTACTATGTGTGTGTCATAGTAGACGATTACTCACGCTACACATAGACATTGTTCTTAACACACAAAGACGATGCTCCATTAGCAATCGAAACCCTTATCAAGCAACTTGAAAACATTTACGAAGAAAATGTCAAAAGAATTAGAAGTGATAGAGGTGGAGAATTTAAAAATAAAGACGTAATCAAATTTTGTGAACTTTATGGAATAAAACATGAATTCTCACCACCTAGAACACCACAACTCAATGGAGTTGTTGAACGTAAAAATAGAACGATTCAAGAAGTTGCAAGGACAATGCTGTGTGAAAATAAATTACCTAAGTATTTATGGGCTGAAGCTGTTAACTGTGCATGTTATATTATAAATAGGCTCACTATTAGAAAGAAATTAAATAAAACGCCTTATGAATTGCTAAACAATAGACAACCTAAAATAGATTATCTTAAAGTATTTGGATGTAAATGTTTTGTGCTAAACACTAAGGATAATCTAGATAAATTTGAACAAAAGTCTATTGAATGTATATTTGTTGGATATTCAACTAACTCAAGAGCATATAGGTGTTATAATCCTGCATCTAGAAAAATAATTGAATCCATACATGTGAAATTCAATAAAAATGCATGCTTTGAAGTTAGTGATAAACATCAACATAAACAAGAAACAAATGTTGAAAATATGTTTGATGATGAAGTATTACTTGAGCCTGTACTTGATCATCTAGAACCAACTCCCCCTGAACAAGACATGCATGAACCCTTAGATGAAATGAATCAAGAAAATTTGCAATTGGAAGATGATACAACTAATGATCCAATTACATATGATAACATTCACACTAATGAAACTTTTGAACAAGATGAGGGTGAACCTAGTCAATCTAGGAATTGGTGGCACCCTAGAGAATTAATCATTGGGGATCCAAGTGTTGGGGTTAGAACACGTAGAAACATAAGTCAACTTGAAGGACATAGCTTAGTCTCACACATAGAACCTAAGAATGTTAAGGAAGCCTTAGGTGACATATCATGGATAGATGCTATGCATGAGGAATTAAATCAATTCACAAGGAACAACGTATGGGACTTAGTACCTAAACCTGAAGACAAGTCTATCATAGGAACTAAATGGGTCTTTAGGAATAAAATGGATGAACAAGGAAATATTACAAGAAATAAGGCTAGACTAGTCGCACAAGGTTATAATCAACAAGAAGGAATAGATTATGAAGAAACCTTTGCACCCGTTGCACGACTAGAAGCAATTAGATTGTTACTTGCGATTGCAAGTCTAAGTAACATTAAACTCTTCCAAATGGATGTCAAGAGTGCATTCTTAAATGGATACATCCAAGAAGAAGTGTTTGTCAAACAACCCCCTGGATTTGAAGATCCAAAGAATCCTAACCATGTTTACAAGCTTAAGAAAGCTTTATATGGTTTGAAACAAGCTCCAAGAGCTTGGTATGATAGATTTGCAAACTTTCTTATTGCGAATAATTATGAAAGGGGAACCATAGACAACACATTATTCCTAAGAAGAAAAGGTAATGATTTGTTAATAGTTCAAATATACGTAGACGATATTATCTTTGGTTCAACTAACCCTACCTTAGTAAAAGACTTCGAAGAATGTATGAAGTCAGAGTTTGAAATGTCAATGGTAGGAGAGTTGAATTATTTCTTAGGACTCCAAATCAAACAAACCCCTCAAAGAATTCACATTAGCCAACTTAAGTATGTCAATGATATGATTAAGAAGTTTGGCTTTGAAGATTTGAAACCTACAACTACCCCCATGAGTGTTAGTACCAAACTCGATAAGGATGAAAATGGTAAACCTTTTGATGACACACTCTATAGGTCTATGATTGGCTCATTGTTATACTTAACTGCATCAAGACCTGATATCATGTTTAGTGTGTGTATGTGTGCTAGGTTTCAATCTTGTCCTAAGGTATCACATTACAATGCAGTGAAAAAGATATTTAGATATCTTAAGCATACACCTCACTTAGGACTATGGTATGATAGAAATGCTAAGTTGGAATTACACGCATATAGTGATGCTGATTATGGTGGTTGCAAGTTAGATAGAAAATCCACTAGCGGCACATGTCAATTCATAGGAACCAATTTGATCTCTTGGTTTTCTAAAAAGCAAGCTAGTGTAGCTCTTTCTACCACTGAAGCCGAGTATATTGCTTTGAGTTTATGTACTACCCAAATACTTTGGCTTAAACAGCAACTTAGTGATTTTGGCATTAAAATGAAAAAGATTCCAATTTTCTGCGATAGCACAAGTGCAATCAATCTTTCCCGGAATCCGGTGTTTCATTCTAAGGCCAAACACATTGAGGTGAGATACCACTTTCTTCGCGATCATGTTCAAAATGAGGACATAGAGATAAACCATATAAGAACTGATCACCAAATCGCGGATATCTTTACCAAACCCCTTAATCAAGGCACGTTTGAAAACTTACGTGCCAAGTTAGGTATGATGACGTATGATACCATTATATAGTTCTATCTTTTGCATGATTTGCAAAATAAAGGTGGAGATAGAATAAGCACATGATTTTAGTTGGTAAGTCATCATTTGGTATGAAATAATAAGTTTCAATTGGTTATGAGTTGAGTATAGGTTAAGGGGGAGAGTATGAGTTGAGGGGGAGCAACATACTATTTAAAAGTTGAAAACATTTGGTTAAATTTTTAATTATAAGTTGTGACATTAAAATCATGTTAGGTTATTTTGAAAATCATCCAAAAGGGGGAGAATGTTGAGAAATATGTTTGGATAATTTTCAAAGTCATGATTTTAAGTGGTGAATACTTAAAAATGTCACACATGGTGTTATATGTGTAAAAGTTGAAAAAGTTGACATCGATCTCTCAGGTTGTTGCACATCGATCGATGTCTAGGGTTTTTAGAAATAATTTTCTAAAATGTGTTAAAATGATTGTTTTCATTTGTACATGATTTATACATGTTCATTATGTGATTATTATGTGTTTTTGGTGATTATTTTTGTCTTGTGACTAACGTGCCTTGGAAGTTTCTACAACTTACCAAAAAGGGCAAAATTGGTATTTTGAGTTTTGTAGGAACATGATATGATGAAAATATTTCAAGGATGTATTATTATCCTATTTATCATGACAAAGGTGATATCATGATTATTTATGACCATCCGGGACATTTCTGGAGTTTTCTCACACCAGGGGTATTTTGGTCATTTTACCCCCAAGGGTATTTTTGGTATTTTCACTCAAGGAATCTCTTGATTATATTATTATCTTCATTCTGGAACTGTGTTATTATTATTTTGAAGATAATATGGTGATCTTATATCTTATTCTCTCAACCGATGATATTATTGACTATAGCTGGATATGTGACGATTTGAGATGTCACATTCTATTTTTTCTCGAAGACCCTCTTATATATGTTATAAGAGAACATTTATCATCATTATTCAGAGTTTTTCAAGGTGTCAAAGGTGTGGAAATGATCTCAACATATAAGAAGAAATATTGGGGAATTTCGGTGTTACACGTTGACATAATCTTGTCAAGTGTTATCTATTTATTTCTTCTTCAAAAATCTGAGTTGATACACATATATATATATGCTTAAAAAAGTGCATATACAGTTGGATATGAGTTGGTATTCATTTTATGAGTTGGAGACAAGTGGACCAACCAAAAAGGAGCTAGTTGGCAAAATTGCCAACTTGGAATTTTCTAAATATAGCCAACGGCTATATGGTTTCTTGGTGTATTTTCAGCAGATTTTTGGAAGTAAAATGAAGCTCTAACATGTCCTATTATGTTGCTTGAAGTTGGGGATAATTTGGTGGTATTATCATTTCTTATTTTATTAAAGAAAATCAAAATATATTTTTTGGAAAATTTTGAAGTAGCCAACGGCTACTTGTTGATGGAGCTGATTTTTCTTTGAATTTGTCAAATGTCACATGCCTATTCTTGTGCCAAAAAGTTGAGAAGATGATGGAGTTGTTGTGGTGCTATTATCTTCACATTTTCAAGATAATTTCAAGTCACTTTTTAGGTGGAATTTTCGGCAACAAGGTGATGTCAATGTGGACCAATCATTGTGTTTTATTTTGCCAAGTGTACAAAGCCAACCAATGATGAGAAGACATTTGGAGTTGATGATGAAGATGATGACACATTGGCATTCTTATCTTCAAGGCTCATCTCACACTATAAATAGAGGCATTGGTGAAGAAGATGAAACACACTTGAAGCTCACAAGCATTCTATAGCTTTCATATTCATCTTCTTGTTCTTGTTGTTGTATTTTGTTGTAGCAAAGGTGTTCTTGATATTTTTGTTGTGCTACAAGCCTCTTGAGCTTCATTTGTAAGATTGATTAGCCATCTTTATAAGGCTACATCAATAGGTGTTGGAGGTATTGCAACTAAGTGTTGCTTAGAAGGTGATTATCCAAGTCTTGAGTAGGGTTGGTGTATAACCCAAGGATCAAGCTTGGCTCTTGTTGTAAGGTGTTCATTTCATAGTGAAATCCAAGGAAAGGTGTTCCTTGGGACTGGAGTAGGTCACATTGACCGAACCAGGATAAATCCTCGGTGTTCTTCTCTTGTTTCTTTATTTCTGTTTTCTGCCCGTTTTTGACTGCAGTTTTCACCCAACTTCACACAATTTGAAAAGATAGCTAAATATTTTCAAAATTCGTGATTTTTGGTGGAGTTATACTTCAGACTGTTAGCTTTCATTTGCAACAAGAATCACTTGATTTGAGCAAGTAAAAGTTAGTCTTTCAGTCTTTGCAAGATAACTGCTCCAATCTGGCTGCAATCTGACCAGTTTTGAGAAAAGTTAAATTCTGTATTTTTCAAGAATTGTTTGAGGTCAGGGCCTTTTGGAAACTTTATCTACACATCCTAAGGAGTGTTTTGATATAAAGATCAACCTTTTTGGTTGAGTATTCAAAGAGAAACACTATTTGCAAAATCAGCAACATTCTGTCCAATTCTGTTCAGATTGACCATCTAAATCTTTTAATTTGTTTGAAGGGTCAAACGATCTTATTTTTGTCTGATTTTTGGACAGAGTCTTGTTAACTCATTGAAGTTTAATTCTGGAAAGTTTCATAATTTTTAGAGTTGTGTACAATTATTTGTGAATTTTTGAAAAACGGGTTCTGAATCTGAGTTGGTCTCAGATTCTGTTTTCAAGGGGATTTTAACAAAGGGTTGTAGTGTAATTTCCGCTAACCACTATTCACCCCCCCCCCCTCTAGTGGTGTTCATTGCAGGTGCACGGTCCAACAATACCCTGTGCCAAAGCACAGCTCTTTTCAAAACATTATGCAAATGCAAGTGCCATGATGCAAGAGTGCAAGACTCCTCATATCAATCACATTCTTCAAATCACATTCACATCTCAATTAGTCATACGAGACTCATCTCACTTACACACTCGAGCTTATTCTTCCCGGCAGGTCAACATCACCTAAACATTGATTCTAGAACCCAAAGGCTAATGTAGGAACCTTCACATTCCTCCTTTTGAACTCTGTAAAGCCACATACGTTCATTCCTAACCCCTTAGGTCATTCATGTGGAAGTCCGATTCGAATACCCTACGAAGTCTCCACATTTGATTTACCATCTTAAGTCATGTTCTCAAGACTTAGACTAACCTCAATCAGGTCCTAAGAAGTCCCTAAGGTCACACACAAAGGGTCCCCTAGCTTCCCTTTTTCTTCCCTTATTTTCCCATAAAACTGCTTGACATCATACCCTCACAATGATCGATCGATGTGACTTCATACCCTCACATCGATCGATCGATGTCCATCAGAGAACATCGATCTCTCATCCCTTTCTACATCGATCGATCGAAGTGACTTCAAACCCTCACATCGATCGATCGAAGTTCATCAGAGAACATCGAACTCTCAACCCCTTATACGTCGATCGATCTACGTACTACTGAGACACTTCGATCTCTCACTCAGCCTACATCGAACAAAGACCCTTCACACGCACATCAAAGATTCAAGCCTAAAACTCAAATCATTCATCCAACAACCCCCAAGATCTCATCTTTTCGCTCTCCCTTCCCTTCAACCGCAAACATCAACAAAGTAGGGTTCAAGGGATTGGGATTTACATGATCTCACATAAACAAAAAGAACAACGAATGATATTTCAGCATATACTGGCCAAATCTCAAACCAAAACATATAAGGCACATATAGATTCACGGAAAGAAACTACTGCATGGTGATCCAATTTTGATATCAAAAATAGGCCTTTTTCTTTCGCAAATCGTAAGAACTTATAAGTAGATTACTTGCCTTTGATTACTCGAAGACGGATTGAAGAACGAACAGAGAATTGATCGAAGATTTAGAGGAGTCCTTCGCCTAGGGTTGAAGAATGCCAAAAATCGCCTAATGGGAGATGGGCGTCGGTTTCTTTTCTGAGAAGGGGAGAAACTGACGTTCAGTTAGTTTTTATACGGAAAGGGTGGAATTTGGAGTTTCTAAATTATATCATTTTATCTCATTTATCTTAAAGGATTAAATTTTAATATTTAATTCTAAAATTAAATACTAATTAATTCTAATATTTAATCTCTTCATAAATACCACTTAATCCAATATTTAATTTCTTAATTTATTACCTTTGACCGTCATCAATTCATTTAATCCCTTTTATCCTTAAATTACTCTACTGAGGGTGCGGGGCATAACAACTAACATGCGCAAGTCCTATCATGCCACAATGAAAAAGAAGAATCAACATAGTAAACACAAGCTTTAGGATTTTTATTTATACTTAACTTAAACATCCCGTCTCAAGAATAACCCTTGCCAACAAAGACACCGTTCTTGGACATTATAATTTTGTCCCCCTCCATTACAATCTTGAATCCACTTTTACAGAGTAAGCTAGCAGAAACGAGATTCTTAGAAATCTCGGGTACATGTAGAATATTGACTAATAACAACTTCTCGCCAGAAGTAAAGTCTAATTCTACACTACCTTTTCCTAAGACTTTAGTGGTGCTGCAGTTTTCCATTATAATTTGCTGGCTATCATCCACAACTTGATAGCTCTTGAAGAGAGCCCTATTGTTGCATACGTGTACAGTCGCACCCGAATCGAACCACTAATGATTTGTGATTTTGTTCGTAGGCATATGCAGCTCCGTTACCATGTCAACATGCAAACTGGAAACCATATTTACATTGTTGACATTTTGTGAACCACCACCCTGTTTTTGTTTCTTCCAAAACCAACAGTCCTTCTTGAGATATCCCTTCTTGCCATAGTTATAGCACCTCTTATCTTTATTGGAATTCTCTGCTTTGTCTACGGATTCAGATGATTCAGAGTTCTTACTTTTGTTTTCACTCCAACTTTCCGTTTTCGCTTTGATATAATGTACTCTTGATGCATCATCAGAGACATGTCTCTTGACAAAATTCTTGTCTCTTCTTCAATTTGCAAATGCTTTTGAAGTTGCTCAAGGAAAAACGATTCTGTTGAGTGCAGTAATTTTTTATTTTAGTCATTTCAACTACGGAGAAGCTTAGCAATTATCCCTTATACTCGTAATGCCTCAGAAACTTCCATGTCCAACTCCTTGAGTTTATAAACAATGACCCGCAACTCGTGCACCTGATCCATGATTGACAAATTCTTAATCATCTTAAAATTAAAATATTTCATCACCTGTAATTTGTTCGGCCCTTGTTTCTCGTTGTTGTACTTGAACTCCAAGGCGTTTCATATCTCCTTTGGTGATGATGTTACCGTAAACAGATCATAAATGTGATCTGATAAGTTGTTGAGGATGTGTCGTCGGCACAAAACTTCATTCTCTTGCCTCTTCCTCCAGGCGGCCTTCACCACCTCATCATCTTCTTCATGTAGGGTTGGCAACTCCTTGAGATTTGGGTCTAAACAGTACCCAATTTGCAAAGCAGTGAGTAGGAACGTCATCTTGTCCTTCCACCGCAGGAAATTCGTGCCATCAAATCGATCAAGCTTCATGCTCTCCTGATTTAGAAACGTCTTTGAATCCATCTCAGAATATTCCTTATGATTGTTAGAAAAAGGATGCAAGAACAAAGAATAGAAGTAGTGATTGTTGATGGCTTGAGGCGTGTACAAACACTATTCATAAGGAATATTTGCCCCCACTAGTTGCTGCAGGGTTGTAGACAAATTTTCTCCTATGATACAACAACCAACAAGTTTCAATCCTCACCAATAAGGAAAGAAACCAAATGAACTTTCAAATGAGTGTTTTTGATGTAAGATGAAAAACTTTGAATGTTAGAATAAACTTGATATCAAGATGTCTTGAAATGTGTTGCAATGACCTTTTTATAAGCCTTGAACTTCATTTCAGACATTTGTAACCATTGCATGGTGATTAGATATGTCTCTTGGTGCATAAGTTGCAATTTTAAATGAAGATTCACATCTATCGGGCACATCGACGATCGATGTCATCGATTGATGTCTCACACATAGTTTCAATTCTCATCCAAAACACTTCGATTGATCTATGTATCGATCGAAGTCACATCGATCGATCTATGTTGGACAGTGTAGCGTCCCGACCCGGATAGCGGAATCCGAACCGGTGCACCCGTCGTAGCTTACAGAGAAGACTACAAGACGTCTCATCTCTCGAATACACATCATCGCTGACGTAAGAGAAACAAGTGCGGAAACATGTATCTAATAAATCTCCACCATCAATTCAATACATCAAATGATAATAACATCTCTAAGGGTAGTCACAGTAATAACGAACTAATCCTCAAGTGTATGAAAGAACTGAAATAAATAACAACTGTGTCATCTAGCTCCCAACATGTCTCTATATATCCCATTCAGCCCACTCGCCATTGTCTTCTATGAATATCATGTCGTAGCTAGGCTCATCTGCAATCACAAAGGTAGTACCCTTACCGAAAACGCTAGCAAGTAACCCGCTTATAAGACATACGGGATCAACACATGGCAAGACATGAGTAATATATAATTCAAGGGAATTGTGGGGCACATGTCTTGTAAAGCTTCCAAATATATATACGAATCACGTAATAGCAAGTACAACAAATTGAACGCAATTAACGAATCAATAACAATCAAATACCACGCACATCCATACCACAACGACTCTCGTGATGCATGTCAAAATATGCACTACACTACACAATCACAAACGCATGAGCCATTTCTTTTCAAAACAGTGCAATGCATGTCACAATGTTCGGTCTCGTAACTCGTAACCCTGTAACGCACCCCGGCTTATATTTCCATCCCGGTTAACGTTACAGGCTCGTATGCTCTGTGATGCACCTCGGCTTATATTTCCATCCCGATTAACATCACAGACTCGTAATACTGCAATGCACCTCGGCTTATATTTCCATCCCGATTAACATTGCAGAGGACTTTATACCCTGTAACGCACCCCGACTTATATTTCCATCTCGGTTAACGTTACAGCCTTTTGTGCCCTGCAATGCACCCCGGCTTAAATTTCCATCCCGGTTAACATTGCAGGTCACCTTCGCAAATCTGTGCCGAAGCACATCTCTTTTCAAATCAATATGCAAATGCAAGTGCCATGATGCAAGACTCCTCGTCTCATTCACATTTCTCGTTCTCGTATGCAATTCACATTCACATGCGCAAGTATAAGAAACACACCAGATACTAACTTACACATCAAACTTAAGCTTCGACAAACTCGTCATTACTTAGTCCCGATTCTAAAGTTCACAACCAGTGCGAGTATCCCTATCCTTCCTTCATTGAACTCTAAAACACCTCGTACGTTCATCTCCTAACCCTCCTAAGTCATCCACGTTGAACTCCGATCCGAATACCCTTCAAATTCTCCAAACTTGATTCACCATCTTAAGTCGTGTTCCCAAGACTTAGACTAGTCTTAATCAGGTCCTAAGAAGTCCCTAAGGTCACCCAAAGGGTCCCCTAGCTTCCCTCTTTCTTCCCTTACTTTCCCACAAAACTGGTTGACGTCATACCCTGACGTCGATCGATCGACGTACGTCATACCCTGACGTCGATCGATCGATGTCCATCTGAGGCACGTCGATCTCTCACTCAACCTACGTCATACCCTCACGTCATACCCTCACATCATACCCTCACATCATACCCTCACATACTACACGTCATACCCTCACGTCATACCCTCACTTGCTACACGTCATACCCACACTTGCTACACGTCATACCCTCACCCTGAACTACGTCGATCGATCGACGTGCATCTGAGGCACGTCAATCTCTCACTCCTTCCACATCGATCGATCGACGTGCATCTGAAGCACGTCGATCTCTCACCTGCTATACGTCGATCGATCGACGTCATAAATTTTCAGAATCTTCATCCTGCGATTTCTGCATCAACTGCAGACTTATATCCCAATCGTTTTCCAACGTTCTTCCCACCAATCCAAGCCTAGTCTTCCCTATCAATCCCTTCTTAACCCTCTCAAACAAGATCCTTCATATTCACGTCAACGATTCGATCCTAAAACTCGAATCTTTCATCAAATCCACCCCAAAACCTAACCTTTCCACTTTTCTCTCCCTTCAACCGCCATCATCAACCAAGTGAGATTCAAGGGAGTGGGATTTACAGGATCTCACGTAAACAATGAACAACAACAAGATTTCAACATATAAAGGCCAAATCTCAAACCAAAACACATAGATCGCATAAATAGATTCACATGAACAAATTACTGCATGGTGATCCAAATTGATACCAAAATAGGCCTTTTTTCTTTCGCAAAAATGTAAGAACTTATAAGTAGATTACTTGCCTTTGATTACTCGAAGAAGGAACGAAGAACGGACGAAGATTGGATGAAGATCTAGCGCAGGTCTTCGCCTAGGGTTGAGGGGAGATGAAAACCGCCTAGGAGGAGAGGATTTGCGTCGTTCTCTCTTCTGAGAAAAGGGGAAACTGACGCTATGTCAGTTTTTATAAGGAAAGAGAAAAGTTTGGAGTTTCTAAATTATATCCTATTTCCCTATTTATCTTAAAGGATAAATCCTGATTTTTTTTAATTCAAAATTAAATCCTCATTAATTTCAATATTTAAACCCTCAATTAATTCCCATTAATCCTATTATTTAATTCGTAATTAATTACGGTTGACCGTCATTAATCTCATTTAATTCTTTTTTATCTCTTAATTATTCTACGGAGGGTGCGGGGCGTAACATTCCACCCCCCTTACAAAAAGTTTCGTCCTCGAAACTTGTGCGTTACGAAATTAATGACTTAGTATAGCCCTTCATAAATTATTTACTAAGGTCATGACCGAAATTAGTATTCTTTGCGTATTCCGATATGGGCATTTCACTTCCTCGGTACATGACTAAGTTCTCAAATCATTCAGTGTGTAAGCACACCATGTACTCTTTAAATCTATTGTCCTCCGCCTGATAGATCGTAACCTATTCTTGTATAGTCCTCAAATCAACCTTAAGGGTAACGTCAATATTCACAATTCATGACTTAATCGTCGGTCTATATCGAACTTATATTGGTTATCATGAACAACCCTCTAAAGTCAGTTCTTACGTGTATCCCAATCTTTAACTTACGCCTGCTCACAAGATTCATCCCTGAAGCCATATGTATATTTTTTTTTTCCCGAAATACGATGTACTCTAGTACGATTTAATTTAGTCGATACTATGTCTCTCAAGGTGCTCTAGCCCTTATGCGATTCAATCCTTAGTCCTCGCTAATGAGTGCTTACAATCTTCCACTTACCCACTTGACGTGTATCACCCAGCTTATCGCAATCTACGATCCCCAATTCATAAACTTATCCCATATGATTTATCACTTAAATACTCAACCATACTAACCTCCTTTGTGTATGCCAATACGGTAACCGTTACCCCTCCTTAACGCAACTAAGTCTTCAAAAGCAATTCTTATATACTTACCAACTAGCTCTATGATCATGCTCTTAATCTCTCAGAGATACCGTCATAAGCCTAGTATACAAACTATATGTATGGACATGCTTCTTTTAAAATAAAATGCAGTTTAAGTGGCTATAATTCAAAATATAGCTTCAATTAGTCATACAGTATCTCTAAATTTTTTTTTGTAAACATGCGAGCTAAAGTATTATAAAATCGTCTTCGCAGATGTTGATTCACGTGACCTCTTATAAAAAGAAAGACTAACTTGTTCGCAAGAATGTCTCAAACAAGGAAGAAAAGAATATATATGAGTATATCCTACTCTCAAGAGTGTTTCAGGTAGGACCTCCTTAAAACCATTTGAAACTCAACGACATAAAGTTTTATAAAATAATTTGGAAGTGGTATATCTCTTTCAAAAAGAATGTACGTTTTGCAACTACTTTTTGTCTCGCAAAATATTAGGTAACTTCGTAGCAAGCAGGTGATAATTCCAAGAATAAAATGCTTGCGATATCGATAATCAACAACTCACATTATTTTAACAAAATAAACATAGTTAAACGAAAATTTGTGAAATAATATCAGAAATATATAGACATATTGTTTTTCAAATCCTCAACATTTTAAAATGTATCTATTTTTCAGAGCTTTTCAATATTAGTTGAAATTCCATCAGGTTGGAATACGAATACGGAAGAAGATATAACATGGTTAAGGTAGCAGACAATAAATAAGCAAGCTAGTTAAAATACTTAGAAAAATTGAAAAATCTTTGAAATATAGGGTATATCTTTGTGTACGTGCTCATGTATAAATATTTAACCGCTTGAAACATATTTATCCATACTTCGTATAATTTCTATAATCCACTCTTACGGTCAGGAATAAATCTTTCTAAGTACCGTATCTTATAGGTCTAATGTTCGTCTACTCATGATAACATCTTTAGCTGAGACACTCCAATCCTAGCATGGAAACTCAATATTATTCGTCTTAAAGTATTCTCATTTACCGTACTTCCGTGCGCCACACTAATCCATCGCACTTCTTACTGGATTATTTTAACCGCTAATTCTAATTCAGTTAGTCTCACCTGAACAGTAATTATTACTTGTTCAAGCTTGCTTCCTTGCAACTTCAAGCCTACTCGACTCAAGCCAAGTAACTCTATGTTTCTAGGGGTTCATCACTTAGCTAAAAATTTTGTGACACTTTATCGTTCCAATGTGTATCCTATAGTAGGTTTTCGTATGTCACTGCCGATCAATATCGCTAATAAGACTAATATGATCGGCCTATTTTGGTAATTCTAAAATTAGCATCTTAACTGTAAACTATAAACTCTGTTGACACTATCTTTCACTAACTCTACTGATCATAATGCTTATAAATCGTTGCTTAATTTCTATCATGCTACTATAAATCATCCCTTAGTATTTACTCCACTATTTCTATTCATTTCTTAGTAGCTATGGTCCCAACTTAGTCCTAAGCCTACTATGGTATTACCGTCCAGGTAAGGATATGGAACTTCTCTAATTTACCCTAGTGGCGTCAAGTACTATGTTGCAATTAAGGTAAGGTAGCCCGAGTTACTGCCTGGCCCGGTAATATTGATCTAAGGTTTGTACTAGAATGTTCTGATTAACATCATAATTCATTCGAATCAATTATATATTGTTCAACTAGGGTTGCTAAGATCACGGCTTAAAGAGTTGTGATCAACCTTACATAAGGGAGAAGTGCATGGGGTATCTTAGATATATGTGTCTCCAAAACCGTTGGCCCCCTATAATTTAGGATCAGAACTTATCTCTAGGATCGTTCTTGGCATCATCATTCCTACTTCTAAGATCGCGTCTTATTTCCAAATCAAAATTGTACAAAATCAACACTTATTACTAATTCCGTACTTATGCCTAAACTCGTAATCAAGATCGTTACTTATGTCTAAGATCGTGACTTATGTTCAGAATCATCGCTTACAACTGAGGTCAGTGCCTATGTTCATGATCATCGCCTTAAGTTCAAATCATCACTTAGGTCTAAGATTGTGTCTTATGAGCAAAATCGTAAGTTATTTTCTAAAATTAGGACCTGGAGAAACACGGCGTGCGATGAGGCCGTATCCTCAAAGTGGTTCCCTCAAAGGTTGGGACATGCACGCTTCGCATCTCCTCAGTGTAATACCTTATGTCACGCCGAGGCGGTGGTAGAGGAGGGGGTTGCTGCTGCTGCTGAGCAACACTTTGAGCTATCACTGTGATAGCGTCTATTAGTGCCTGGGGTACTGACACTGGTGGTGGTGGAGGGTTCTCGTCCCCATTGCCACCGTTTCCTTGGTTATCTCTTCGGGGCATTTTTTTTCTGCAAGGTCACGCTTATTAGTATCTAGCAGTTCCAAAAATAAGTACTTGGGGTCCATAATGTTATACAAGGCGGAATTCACAACCCAAAATAAATAACATTCGTTGATTACATTTTATCGCACTCGCACACACACCCATCCCAATTAAACTTAAATCTATGATTACATACTTAGACTTAAAGATCAACTTAGAGTCAAGATCATAGCTTAAGACTCTACATGTCATAACCTAGGTCTCCGAGGTAGATCTGAAGCCTAGGCTCTGATACCACCTGTAGCGCCCCGACCCGGATAGCGGAATCCGAACCGGTGCACCCATCGTAGCTTACAGAGAAGACTACAAGACGTCTCATCTCTCGAATACACATCATCACTGACGTAAGAGAAACAAGTGCGGAAACATGTATCTAATAAATCTCCACCATCAATTCAATACATCAAATGATAATAACATCTCTAAGGGTAGTCACAGTAATAACGAACTAATCCTCAAGTGTATGAAAGAACTGAAATAAATAACAACTGTGTCATCTAGCTCCCAACATGTCTCTATATATCCCATTCAGCCCACTCGCCATTGTCTTCTATGAATATCATGTCGTAGCTAGGCTCATCTGCAATCACAAAGGTAGTACCCTTAGCGAAAATGCTAGCAAGTAACCCGCTTATAAGACATACGGGATCAACACATGGCAAGACATGAGTAATATATAATTCAAGGGAATTGTGGGGCACATGTCTTGTAAAGCTTCCAAATATATATACGAATCACGTAATAGCAAGTACAGCAAATTGAACGCAATTAACGAATCAATAACAATCAAATACCACGCACATCCATACCACAACGACTCTCGTGATGCATGTCAAAATATGCACTACACTACACAATCACAAATGCATGAGCCATTTCTTTTCAAAACAGTGCAATGTATGTCACAATGTCCGGTCTCGTAACTCGTAACCCTGTAACGCACCCCGGCTTATATTTCCATCCCGGTTAACGTTACAGGCTCGTATGCTCTGTGATGCACCTCGGCTTATATTTCCATCCCGATTAACATCACAGACTCGTAATACTCTACAATGCACCTCGGCTTATATTTCCATCTCGATTAACATTGCAGAGGACTTTATACCCTGTAACGCACCCCGGCTTATATTTCCATCCTGGTTAACATTACAGCCTTTTGTGCCCTGCAATGCACCCCGGCTTAAATTTCCATCCCGGTTAACATTGCAGGTCACCTTCGCAAATCTGTGCCGAAGCACATCTCTTTTCAAATCAATATGCAAATGCATGTGCCATGATGCAAGACTCCTCGTCTCATTCACATTTCTCGTTCTCGTATGCAATTCACATTCACATGCGCAAGTATAAGCAACACATCAGATACTAACTTACACATCAAACTTAAGCTTCGACAAACTCGTCATTACTTAGTCCCGATTCTAAAGTTCACAACCAGTGCGAGTATCCCTATCCTTCCTTCATTGAACTCTAAAACACCTCGTACGTTCATCTCCTAACCCTCCTAAGTCATCCACGTTGAACTCCGATCCGAATACCCTTCAAATTCTCCAAACTTGATTCACCATCTTAAGTCGTGTTCCCAAGACTTAGACTAGTCTTAATCAGGTCCTAAGAAGTCCCTAAGGTCACCCAAAGGGTCCCCTAGCTTCCCTCTTTCTTCCCTTACTTTCCCACAAAACTGGTTGACGTCATACCCTAACGTCGATCGATCGACGTACGTCATACCTTGACGTCGATCGATCGACGTACGTCATACCCTGACGTCGATCGATCGATGTCCATCCGAGGCACGTCGATCTCTCACTCAACCTACGTCATACCCTCACGTCATACCCTCACATCATACCCTCACATCATACCCTCACATACTACACGTCATACCCTCACGTCATACCCTCACTTGCTACACGTCATACCCACACTTGCTACACGTCATACCCTCACCCTGAACTACGTCGATCGATCGACGTGCATCTGAGGCACGTCGATCTCTCACTCCTTCCACGTCGATCGATCGACGTGCATCTGAAGCATGTCGATCTCTCACCTGCTATACGTCGATCGATCGACGTCATAAATTTTCAGAATCTTCATCCTACGATTTCTGCATCAACTGCAGACTTATATCCCAATCGTTTTCCAACGTTCTTCCCACCAATCCAAGCCTAGTCTTCCCTATCAATCCCTTCTTAACCCTCTCAAACAAGATCCTTCATATTCACGTCAACGATTCGATCCTAAAACTCGAATCTTTCATCAAGTCCACCCCAAAACCTAACCTTTCCACTTTTCTCTCCCTTCAACCGCCATCATCAACCAAGTGAGATTCAAGGGAGTGGGATTTACAGGATCTCACGTAAACAATGAACAACAACATGATTTCAACATATAAAGGCCAAATCTCAAACCAAAACACATAGATCGCATAAATAGATTCACATGAAGAAATTACTGCATGGTGATCCAAATTGATACCAAAATAGGCCTTTTTTCTTTTGCAAAAACGTAAGAACTTATAAGTAGATTACTTGCCTTTGATTACTCGAAGAAGAAACGAAGAACGGACGAAGATTGGATGAAGATCTAGCGGAGTTCTTCGCCTAGGGTTGAGGGGAGATGAAAACCGCCTAGGAGGAGAGGATTTGCGTCGTTCTCTCTTCTGAGAAAAGGGAAAACTGACGCTATGTCAGTTTTTATAAGGAAAGAGAAAAGTTTGGAGTTTCTAAATTATATCCTATTTCCCTATTTATCTTAAAGGATAAATCCTGATTTTTTTTAATTGAAAATTAAATCCTCATTAATTTCAATATTTAAACCCTCAATTAATTCCCATTAATCCTATTATTTAATTCGTAATTAATTACGGTTGACCGTCATTAATCTTATTTAATTCTTTTTTATCTCTTAATTATTCTACGGAGGGTGCGGGGCGTAACAGACAGTGAGTTTCAACTTTGTACCTAGGGTACATCGATCGATCTATGCGACATCGATCGATCGATCTATGTTCAACAGAATACTTAGTTTCATTTTCAAGCCACATGGATCAATCCAACCGAGACATGGATCGATCCATGTCATGAACCAAACTATTCTTGCTTATTTAAACACCAATTCACCTTCATTCTTCATCCCGTTGCCTTTACAAATTATAATTATACTTTCAAATAACTGAATAAATAATACGTACCTAATATATCTCAAAAGCTATCACATAACTGAACAAATAAAATGACCCGAATCTTTCCTAAATAAAACATAATCATTATGCTTACTCTAAGTAAAAGCAAAAGATGATCACCAAAATTCGAGATTAATTTATATAATGAGCTTTTTAAATAGGCAAGAAAAAGATAAAAAAAGCAGACAAACGTTCTATTATTTATTCAATAATTTTCTATTGTGGAGAAAAACTAAACAGAAAATTCACGACGATCATTCAACTAAGAAGATCCCGTCACAGTATTGCATTTATATTGACAACTATATATATTTTATTCTAAAAATATTATGATAGTTGATTTTGATTAGACGATAAAAATATTGGATACGTTAATTGCGTACTAAATGCTTTATTTTACACTACTAGTAATTATATACATAATACTCTTCATTTAACGCTGAAAAGAATGACGTACATGATTTATAAAAATCAGATTGCATACCTAAAGATGAATTGCTTCTTTTTTCCGTCTAAAACATATAAGTATTCTTTGATTTTTTTAATACAGTATAATTTAACTTTGAAAAAATTAAAAAAAAGATTTATTTTGAAACGGAGAGTACATGAAAATTTACATTTGCTTCTTAAGTTGCTGGACCTAAGTTTTACAACGCTGCACAATACCAAAGTTTCTGAAAGCCATATCAATTAAACAAAAAGTACTTAATGAGTCCCAATAATATAAAAATTGGAAGTAACAAAAATGGAATTCTATAAGTCAACATCATATTTGATGAAAATAATAGCTGTGTTGTAAAATTTTTTAATCATCATCTAAACATCATTGTCGAAGAAAAAAAAAATTATGTTATATATCTTATATGCATATTTTTTTTATCATCGGCATTGTAATTTACGATCTTTATTGTGAAGACAGAAAAATCGTCTTCACTAAATTTTATACTAAATATTATTTGGCTTCGATACATATCTTAGTTAAGTATTCGAATTGAATATAATTTAAAAAAATCAGCTAAAAACGTCAAAAACATAGTTGATATAATATTGTTTAAACATTCTCATTCGAAGTTACGAAAAGCCATAAACTCTGACATTGCACGTGACGATGTAGTTACAGATGTGGACATGCACATTGTGTCACACAAAGGAGGGAGACGTTTTGCGAGGAAAAATGACGGCATTCTCCTAACAGTCTAAGCCCCTTGCGGCCGCCTGCCATATTATTCGTAAGCACACGCCTAAAGGGTTGGGATCTCCTCACCGCGCGGCCGCGCGGTCCACAGCGCGACACGTGGCACCAGGTGGGGACGGTGAGGCTGGATGAGGGTAACCCTCATCCAGCCTCACCACCCTCCCCTGTTGCCACGTGTCACGCGGTGACGCGTGCGGTGAGGGGGTGAGGGTGAGGAGATTTGAACCCACGCCTAAGTCTCTTCTTTCAAATAGACTATAGCTACCACACACATAATATACCTTCTAGACTAAAGAGTAAAATAAATAAAATTTGCTTAGCTAAGTAAAAATAAATATAAATATTAAACTACTCATGTTAGTGTTCATCATCATCTTCCTTCTTTTCAATTTCTTCCTCAACAACTGATTTTACAGCCACTATTTTTTTGGTCATGAGGCAAACTTTGGAGAAAATAGCAAGGGTCATGAGGAGGGTTTTGGAACAAATGGTAAAGTTGTTGCTGTAACAAGTTCGAGATGCAAAAATAGCCTTTTGTACAAAGTGTAAAGTAAAGCTACATACATTAGATCGCGAAACAATCCGGACCCTCTCCAGATCTTATGCAAACGGAACTCATTTATCTTCTTCGTCATATTGTCCTCCCCACTCCTCATCATACCCTCTTCTCCGAAACAAAAGTTTTAAACAAATCCCCCCAAAAACACTTCCCCTGACATCGTTCAACCCACCCTGCTGCTCCCCGCACTCTGCATCCCATCCATCCTTGACCTTCAGAAACAACTCCTCCCCTCCCAACAGCCCTCCTTCTTCCTTCCAATTCAAACATCACCACACCCTTCAAACAACAATCTTTTTCCTTCAACCCGATTCCCCTTCCCAAACACTACAAGTTCTCTTCTCGAAAACCACTAAACTCCAGGACGTCCAACCTAATTCCACAACCTCGATCCAATTGCCCAGCGCGAAACTCCACCCCCCCTTCTCAAAACCCACCAAAAATCCACGTGTCACATAGTCGCGCTAATGAATTGATGATTGTATGTCATTTGGATATGAAGAAATTAATTCAATTGTAGGGGTTTATCTTCTTCAGCAAATCACAAAGCAAAAAAGCTCTTCGGTTCACAAATTTTTCCTCATTTGCCTAGTAAGGAAACGCGAGATATGTTGACTTGTTACTCATTTGTGAACATGAATCATGAAATATCTCAATTCTTTGCAATTTATGCATCGCCCAACAGTGAAATCAATACAATTCCCGAACATTGTCAATTTTTCTTGGAGGTTTCTTGATGAAGTCGGATCTTCACTAATGACCAGAGATGATCCGGAAGGGTTACGCTTAGCTTCCCGTTAACTTGATGGTTACTGCTCCATCTGCCAACCTGCGCAGAAAACGACGTTAGAGGACCCATGGGCTATTGTCCCGGGTAAAACCCTCCGATGCTCAAGTCAGTTTGAGCTGTTTCCATGATAAGAATTTATATATTTGAAGAGTTTTTTATATATTTGAAGAGTTTTTTTTAGGTTCCTTGCTGTGCAAAGGTGTAACTTGCCGATCTCCAAAGATCTAGCCGAGCTGAACCTAGTGTACGTTGACTAACATGAAAGTCTTTTGTCGTACGTTGCAGCTGGGTTTTGGGATCGTCATTTCTGTTTGACAACCCATAGGAAGATAGATTAAAAAAGGGAAAGGAAAGAAGAGGAGACAAGCCAACGGGAAGAGGGGTTAACGGGGCAGGGAGGTGTAAGGGCAATTGTGGTGCCGTTGGGGGGAGGGTGGTGGGTTCGATATTCGGGACAACGGGGAAAGGATTTTGGAGAGAGAGGCGGCGGAGGCGGATATTGGGAGGGAAAAGGGGGCGATGGTGGCCGTTCGGAGGGTAAGGGGGAGAAGGTCTCGGGGAGGCAGGGAGAGGGGTTCCAGGGATGACGGAGATATGTGGCTCGAGATGGCTGGGTCGATTTTTGGAGACGGCGCCGATTTGCTTTGGAATTTGGAGAAGACAAAGGGTGGGAGGATTTTTCTTGTACATATTTGATTTTTTCAAGAACAACATCCTCAGCAACAGAGGAATCGCCCGCATGCAAATGCGCGGGTACATATGATGGCGGATGTGGAAGTTGAAGAGGTGCCCGATGTCGTGACAGGTATGACTGAAGTTAATAACTTAATATGTACTTTATGTTCGTATGCATTATTTTCTTAAAGTGTGAATACTTTATGCGCAATACTAGTATGCCAAGTACCTGCAGACGTGCTCTTCGATAGTGGCGCAAGCCACTCTTTTGTGTCTAAATGGTTCGCCAAGAACCTGAGTGGTTGTCCCATCTGGATGGAGACTCCATATCGTGTGCAGGCAGCTGGCGATCAGGTGCTTGTATCACATTATCTATATAAGAATTGTACCTTGGAAATGGAAGTGTAGAAATACAAGGCAAACTTGATCCCTATTCCAATGGGGGACTTTGACATTATCCTTGGCATGGACTTGTTATCCAAGAACCATGCACATATTGATTACTGAGGCAAACATGCGATCATCAAGGATCCTGTTGGGGAGTTAATGACATATCAAGGAAACATCAAGTTAAGAAAGAATTCAAAGAACATACATATGACCGCCGTCTGAACATACCAGTTGATAAAGAATGAAAACGATGGATCTCTTGTCTATGCTCTGAGTGCAGAACAGGACACGCCCTCCCTCGATCAAGTTCTGATAGTACATGAATTACCTAATGTCTTCCCGGATGAGCTACCCAGACTACCACCGGATCGAGAGGTAGAGTTCGAGATAAATCTCATCCCTGGTGTAGAGCCCATATCAAAAGCACCATACCAGATGGTGCCCGCAGGATTGAAGGAGCTGAAAGAGCAATCGAAGGAGTTGATCAAGAAGAGGTTCATCCGACGGAGCGTTTCACCGTGGGGAGCGCCGGTGCTCTTTGTGAAAAAGAAGGATGGGAGCTTGCGACTATGCATCAATTACCGCAAACTCAATAAAATCACTATCAAAAACAAGTATCCGCTACCCATGATCGACGACCTGTTTGATCATCTACGGGGAGCCCAAATATACAGTAAGGTCGACCTGTGCTTCGGTTACTACCAGCTGAAGATTAAAGATGTGGATGTGCCACATTCTGCCTTCAAAACTCGTTACGGACATTACGAGTACTTTGTTATGCCTTTTTGTCTGACAAATGCCCCTGCCGTGTCTATGGATTTAATGAATACAGTCTTTCGAGAACAGCTGCACAAATTCATTTTAGTGTACATCAATGATATCTTGATCTCTTCACCTAACAATGAGGCGTAGGCTTGACATCTCAGGACGGTACTAGGCATCCTACAAGAGAAGAGGCTCTATGCAAAATTCAGCAAGTGCAAATTATGGCTATGCCGTGAATTTCCTAGGGCATGTGATCTCAGAACAAGGTATCTCAGTTGATCCAAGGAAAGTTGAAGCTATAATTGAGTGGTCGAAAAAAACTAACGTGACAAAAGTAAGTAGCTTTCTGGGTCTTGCCGATTACTACCGAAAGTTAGTTGAAGGATTATCATGGATACCGGTTCCACTCACAAGGCTGGCCCAGAAGAACACTAAATTTGAGTGGGCTCCCGATTGCGAGCAGAGTTTTACAAAGCTTAAGAAGAAGTTGACTACCGCCCCAGTTCTGGCACAACCCGTCTCTGGTGAAGGATTTGTTGTTTTCAGCAATGCCTTAAAGAACGGGCTGGGATGTGTATTGATACAGAAGGAAAGAGTGATTACGTATGCTTCGACATATTAAGCCATATGAGCAAAACTGCAAAAGCTATCGCTATGGTCTGGGGAGGGTAAGAGGCAGACAAACAATACCTCCATCCCAAGGGATGGAGAGTTTGCTTCCAGTGAGACCCATGGCTCTATATGTACCTGCATAGATAGTACCATAATATGAATCTGTACTAGTAAATGGATTTTATTACCACTAAATCAAAAGCTTCCGATATTAAAATAGTCAAAAGTGGATATGCACAAATAATTGAAAGACAAACATTAAAAAACAAAAAAATGCAAAGTAAAAAAAAATGCAAAGTCAACCTAAAGAGTAGAGACTATCTAATCATCTAAGTATGCTCTAAGGTGCCCCTATATCATGCATACCCTTCCTTAACCTTAATCCTATGGCTCCATGAACTCCTATCTTGGACCATGTCCTCAAAGAGGTACAACTCTAGTAAGTCATGCCTAATCTGCTTATCTCACGTCAATTTGGACCTGCCTCTACTCCTCTTTCCTTCTACAGTGAGGCTTTTAATTGCTCTGACAGCCGCCGTTGTCTATCTTCTCTTGACATGCCCAAGTCATATCAGTCTTTCCTCTATTATCTTATTTGCTACACTAGCCACTCCAAAACCTTTCTCTGCATACCTTATTTCTAATCATGTCTAACCTTGCATGCCCACACATCCACCCCATCATCCTCTTCTCTGCCACTTCCATCTTCTGCGACTGTGTCCTCTTGATGGCCCAATAGTTTGTTCCATATAACATTGCAGGCCACACTACCACTCTATAAAATTTTTCCTTTAAATTAGTTGGAAAATTCTTGTCACACAGCACCCCTGAGGCCGTAATCCACCTACACCAACATGCCTAAACTCAGTGTGCTACGTCACTCTCTATATCCCCATCTTGTTGTACAAATGATCCTAGGTACTTAAACTTACTTACCTTTGGGACAACTAGACCCTCGATGGTGAGTTGGCTATCCTCATCGTCTGCTGCGCCGCTGAAGTCGCAATACAAATACTCAGTCTTAGAACGACTAATCCTTAGGCTTTTTCTCTCTAAAGCACCTCGCCACTCCTCTAGTCTCATACTCAGGTTATGTCTACTTTCCGCGACTAATACAATATCGTCAGCAAAAAGTGTACACCATGGGATTATCTCTTGGATCGGCTTTGACAACTCATCTAGGACAACTGCAAAAAGCAATAGGCTCAAAACGGACCCTTGATAGAGGCCTACCTCCACTGAAAAGAAGTTCGTATTCCCTACAGGCATATGAACGATTGTCTTCGTCCTAGCATACATATCCCTGATTGTGTCTATATACTTCATATGAACCCCTCTTGCATCCAAACTATCCCATATCAGTCGACGTGGCATAGTATCATACGCTTTTTCAAGATCGATGAAAACCATATGTAGATCGCGCTTCTTCATCCATATACTTCTCCATCAATATCCTTAAAATGTGTATTGCTTCCGTAGTTGACCATCCTGGTATAAAACTAAATTGGTTTACTGTAACTTGAGTTTCTCCCCTAATTCTAGTGTCGATTATTCTCTTCCATAACTTCATAATATGACTTAGAAATTTAATCTCCATAAAATTCCTACAATACTGTGCGTCTCCTTTTTTTATATATAGAGGGACCACTACACTCTTTCTCTACCCATTTGGCATTTTTCCTATTTTGAATATAAGGTTGAACATATTAGTTGACCATTGAACCCCTTCCTCTCCTAAACACTTCCAGGCCCTAATGGATATGTTATCCAGACCAACTGCCTTAGTGTTGAGAAAAAGTGTTTGAATAATTTACAAATACATGATTTAAATAGTAAGAGTTTACAAAATACATGACAAAATTATTACTTGACATGTTTTTGTGATATACATGCCTCATATGCTTTATATATATTGTTGCCGTACTAACAAGCCATGAAGCGTTAAAACTTACATCATATGGCAAACATTTGTTGTCTTTGAACTATTTTCAGGTGCCACAATTAATGAACTAAACTAGTTCATTAAGTAAAGTACTTAAGTTAATGAACTAACTAGTTCATTAAATGAAGACATATTTGGACAAAGCTTGATGGCAACAAATTGAAAATGGAAACTCTCCTCATTCATTCCAATTACACTCCATTCACATACTATATACATACATACATATATATATATATTCATATTTTTATTAAAAAGACACAATACACATATATTCGGATGTACTACCGACACATTACATACATTACAAACGTACGTCGACATCACACCACTATATACACCTCATATTTATGAGTATATTCAGGTCTTATATCATATGATATAAGTCATGGTGATGACAAAATTATAACGACACGTTACAAGGTCGTTAACCGAAAATTGTCGTATCGGACGACTACCGAAACTTCACCGACGTCTCACGTACTTGCCATATAAAGATGGACATCCCATATACTTCAAAAATAGCCAAAAATTTCGTGGCTCACATGTTAAATTCAGCCAGTAAATCAATCTATATTGGCACACACAAATCACCCACAATTTAAGCCAAATTGTGGAGATTTTAAATTCAATTTTTATAGCACATGGGGGGCGCCTCTAAATCAGCCATTAGAGCTGAATATATACTTTATTTTGTGTACATTACGTATAACATAATATATATGACATGTGCAAACAGTTTGAATTTAATTGGAGAAATGATTGCGTAATCGACGAAAGTCGAAAATTCGATTTTCTACGAACAACACACATGAAACGTTTTTGGAATGAGTTGTAACATGTATCTAGACAATTTTTACACATTCAAGACATGTTAAAGTGTTCTAGAAAATTCAAATTAGGGCTGATTGGAATTTACCATATATGTGTAATTATTGTGCATTATTTGACAAAGCTTACTAAAGTAAAATTTCAGCACATGCCTAGCCATTCTACACGACATTTGCAGCCACATTGGAGCCTAGGTGGAGCTTAGTTGGCATCTCAATTGGTGAGGTATGCCACATAAGGTTAGCGACATAAAAAAGGGAACTACACAAGGTAACAATTCAAAAGATTTGAAAAATAGCCACATGCTGAAAACTTTCAGCACATGGCATTAGGTGGTCGATTTTTTTGCTCTAAATGTACCCTAATTTGCTTCCCAAAATTGAAGGAATTGAATGGTAATTATTTGGTAGTGTTTTGAATTCTTTCTGGCACATGTTTGTAAGTTATTCTCAGATTTTACAGCTCATTAAAACGATGACGAGTTGGACCAATCATCAAGTGCCAAGTAAGCAAGGCCAAGTTATCCCTCCAATCATAATGTGCCAAGTAAGCAAGATGGTGTCGTATCTACACAAGAAAATCTTTCAAGGGTATTAAAGAGAATTCTCAAGAATGGGAAGAAGCCCTAGGGGGCGGCCACACATGCTTAAAAGGAAGAGAAGTAGTGCAAACAAGTCAAGACTACAACTCATATTCTCACAAGTGCAAGAGGCTCTACTACTTGCTTCTTCTTCTCTCAAGCCTATTGTTCATATATTCTAAATATTGTACAGGCCTTGAATATACCACCCACACTCTTTCATTGTTGTAAAAGGTTGATCACTGTGTAATCCAACCTTCATTTGATCGATGGTGGTGTTCGTGATTTGTTTGCTCGATTGTATTGTGTGTAAAGGGGTGGAGATGGTGTGTAACTCGAGCAACCCTTGTGGTAAGATATTTTATTGTGTTTAGTAATAACCGAGAAAGGTTTCCTTGAAGACTAGAGTAGGTTGATTTAACCGAACTAGTATAAAATTCTTGGTGTTTTTATTTTACTGCACTTTACTTTCAGTTTCCAGCATTTTGCATCAATTTCATTGTAAGAGTAAAAATAGCAAACGAATTTCACAAATCGTAAAATTTTGCAGAACATAGCCTCACCTCTTAGTTTTCATTTGGCGCAAGTTTCAACTCATTTGGATAAGTATAAGTCAATCAAACTTGAATAGTTCTGAGACTAGTGCAATCTGATTTTCAAAGTTGCAAAGGTTGAGAACATCAACGTGATTGATATACTTCCCAAAAGAATTTTTGAAAACTATTTAAACCCATTAAATACATATATGTAGGGTCTTTTCATTAAATTTTCAGACCATTTGGAGCCACCAATTAATTGGAATAAAATTTTCAAATCGGAGTACTGTTTCTAACAGATTTGCGCAATCTGACCAAAAACGTATTTTCAAAGGGTTAGGAGTTGAATTTTAATTTGAAATTTTTATGAGATACTCAAAACATCTGGGGGTAGAATTTCACCAAATTTTATAATTTTGGAGGTCTGTAACTAGGTATTTAAATCTTTTCAAATAAGAATCTGAAAACAGAAACTGCTTTCAGAAGTGAGGTTTTTGGTTCAAAAAGTTTTGAAAACCAAATTTTCCGCATCCACTATTCAACCCCTCTCTAGTAGTGCTATACATGTCCTACACTTAGATCTTCCCATCTTCTTAAGTGATACGTCCACCTCTCCTTATGTGATGCTATGATAATCGCAGGTATTATGTTGTTGTTTTTTTTAGTAGTGATGCTTTTTCTTTCTTTGTGGTCGATTCTTCCGCTGTTGAAAAGGTTGTGAAAGTATATTTGCCATTGCCCCTTGATTTTGTTCTTTGACTAAAACATGTCCATCTTCTCCCTTTATAAACTTCATGACTCCTAGGTCTTGCCTCTTTCGATCTCTAGCTTTGTCAATCTTGAACATATCATGCTCTTTGTCTTTTGTTTTTATTCTTTGTCAACTTTTACATCCTGATGAGACAGGTCTAAAAATAGATCACATCGGCCCCCAATCACTAATGGTCTGGATCTATCTGTGAGTTGAAGGCCCACAACCTATAAAGAGGAGATGTTAATGTTGAGAAAAAGTGTCTGAATGATTTACACATGTATGATTTAAACAATACGAGTTTACAAAATGCATGACAAAATTATTACTTGATATGTTTTTGTGATATATATGACTTATATGCTTTATATATATTGTTGCCATACTAACAAATCATGAATCATTAAAGCTTACATCATATGGCAAACATTTGTTGTCTTTGAACTATTTTCAGGTGCCACAATTAATGAACTAAACTAGTTCATTAGCTGAAGTACTTAAGTTAATGAACTAACTAGTTCATTAAATAGAGACATATTTTTTTTGGGGATAAGGGATCATTTTATTCCAAATAGCAAAAATGCCAAAATATGTCAAAATATATACAAGAACAGCAGTATGCGCCAACTACTACCACTAGCTATGTCCACTAACGCTAAGTGCGGCATTATCCATACCCCAAGCTACTCTAATATTTTTAGCTCGCTCGAAAATAGACGCCACAATGAGGGCCACGGAAGGGCGCTCAAACTCGACATCAAACAGGCTCTTGTTCCGAATGCTCCAAATGGTATGCACTCCTTCTCGGAAAATATACTGCCACCCCTCACCAAAGTGGTGTGTTTGGCCATCATCCATGCAGTTCCTATCAATCCATTTCGCAACATCATCGGTGGCTCGTAAAAACTCAGTCCAATGTCTACGAGGTACCAACCCCCGCCATACTTGAGTAGCCCACGGACATCCCCGTAACGCATGGAGGGTCGTGTCCTCCAGTTGCCCGCATAAACTACACATTGGGGAGTCACCCAGATTTCGCATCCACATTAGTTGTCTCGTGGGGAGTCTGTTCAATCTTGCCTGCCATAGTAGGAAATTTGTTCGTTGTGGGCCTTTCAGCCGCCAGATGTTTCGCCATTGCTTTTTCTCCACTAAATCAATGTTTCCTACTCGCAAAGAGTAGGCCGACGCGATAGAGAAGTGCCCGTTGCACGTACCGTGCCACCGAGGCCGCTCCACATCGCCCCTTTCAAACGTCGCTACCTATCGCCTTGTTCCAAGCCAGCAAGTACCACCGGAATGGCTGCCAGAATGCTTCGCCATGTAAATGTGGTGTCTCTTTTTTGTGCCGCAGTCTCGCTTAGGGGGCTACCATACTTGGCCTTCAAGATCCTCACCCAAAGTGTGTCTTCATCCAGGATTATCCGCCATACCAACTTTGCCAACATCGCCAAATTCATGGAGCGGAGCCTTTTGATCCCCATGCCACCACACACTTTAGGTCTACATATCGTGGACCATGCAACAGTATGTACCTTTCGATCCTCCTCATAATCTCCCCAGAAGAAACATCTATTTAGCTGCTCCAACCGCTCTACAATAGTGCTCGGAAACAGTACAGTCTGCATAGCATAAAGCGGAATACTCGAAGTAACGGATTGTATGAGAATGTTCCTTGCCGCCTTTGACATCATCCTCCCCTTCCACGATGCCAATTTTAATCGGAGTTTATCCACCAGATAGCTAAAAGTATCCACCGTTACCCGCGCATGTAAGAGTGGCATTCCCAAGTACTTCCCCAGGTCGTGTGTAAGCGGAGTGTCAAATTTCCGACTAAGATGCTCGGCCCACTCATCACAAACATTTGGAGACACATATATGCTAGATTTAGATGTGCTAACCTTCTGACCCGAAGCTCTGCAGAATACATAAACAATGGATGACATAGTCGTAGCTTGTGCCTCCGTCGCTTCCCCGAAAAGAAGAAGATCATCAGCGAATAGTAGGTGGTTCACAGCCGGGCCAGCCCTCGACAGCCTCACAGGAGTCCATATATGCGTCTGGACAGTAGCATGGATCTTCTGGTTCAGGTAATCCATGCAGAGTACAAAGAGATATGGAGCCAACGGATCCCCCTGACGCAATCCTCTATGTGGTTCAAACGGCTGAAGTTGCACTCCATTCCAAAGAACGCTGAATTGTGCAGACGTAATAAGGAACATAACAAGATTAGTTAACACATTGCTGAAACCAACTGCTCAAAGAACCTGCCTGAGGAAATCCCAATCTATACGATCATAGGCTTTCTCAAGATCCAGTTTCACTGCCATGAGGCCCTTGCGTCTTGTCTTCCTCTTCATTGTGTGGAGGATCTCTTGCACGACAATAATATTATCACATGCCTGTCTGACGGGGATGAAACTGCCCTGCTCCTCCCTCACTAGCTTCCCAATGATCAATTTGACTATGTTGGCTATGACTTTCGAAATTACCTTCACCACCACATTAGCCAACGATATCAGTCTGAACTGAGTAATATATTCTGGACTATCCACCTTGGGAATTAACACAATAAGTGAGTGATTCATATGTCGCAGGAATGATTGATGTTCAAATGCTTCCATGACAAACCTCGTTACAGCTGGACCAACAACATCCCAATTTCTCTGAAAGAAGATAGGCGAAAAGCCATCGGGACCAGGACTCTTATACGCCCACATGCGCATGACCGCTGCCTGTATTTCCGCCACTGTGACGGGCCCATTCAGCATTTCAAGGTCGTGTCCATCTAGTTCAGGGTACGAGAATTCAATAGCCTCAACTTCATTGTGTACCTCTGCCGCGTACAACCCCTTATAAAAATTCGATACTATCTCCTGCAACACGCTAGGATCCTGTATCCATTCATCCGCCTCATTCTTCAAACGCACAATGTTGTTTCTCCGATGTCTATTTACTGCCGTGGTATGGAAAAAACGAGTGTTCTGTTCCCCTTCAACTAGCCAATTTAACTTTGACTTTTTGAGCCAATAGACTTCCTCCTGTCGTAATATGTCCTGCAGCTCGTTGTTCAAACGCTTCTCCAAGTGAAATAAGAAAGTAGATGGATGGTGGTACATAAATTTTTGAATCCCTTCAAGACGCGCTAGGCATCGATTCTTCCTACACCTGATATTACCAAAAACATTAAGGCTCCACCACCCCAGGCATTCCGCACACTTCTCCAAACAGGCATATAGTGGCACCCGTCCTCCGGCCAGACCAACCTCAGAAAGTCCTTGAACGCTATATGCTCCAACCAGCATGCCTGAAACTTAAAAATCTTTGGCCTATGCTGAGTGACTACATCGGTCCGAAGATTAAGCAAAAGTGGATGATGGTCAGACTTGTTTTAGGCAAGTGATGCAATCTAGCCGTGGAGAATAGAGCGTTCCACTTCATATTACAGAAGGCAAAATCAATACATTCGAATATCTGTTTGTGACCAGGCCTCCCATTGCTCCATGTATATTATGGACCAGAGAAAGGTAACGACATTAATTCACAGACGTCCACCATCTTCGTCAAACCCTTATTCCCCACAAAGATTCGCCCTCCCCATTTTCCATCCTGTGATAGTACCTCATTAAAGTCACCAATAAGATGTAGAGAAAAAGGGGTTTGAGTGATTTTCAAATACATGATTTAAATGTGCACAAAAATGAGTATGACATAAAACGTGCATGATAAAAACAAACGTGTGCATGATATTGCTTATTACTTGCCTTATTTAGCCCATATATAATGTTGCCGTGCTAACGAGCTATGAAGCGTTAAAGCTTACATCATATGGCAAACATTTGTTGTGTTTATACTATTTTCAGGTGCCACTATTAATGAACTAAAGTAGTTCATTAAGTGAAGTACTTAGTTTATTAAACTAAGTAGTTCATTAAAGGAAGCCACATTTGGAAAAGGCACAAAGGCAACAAAGCTAAGGAAGGAAAGTTTTCTCCTCCTCCCCTCTCAATTATACACGCCACATATACATATATTACATATATTTTCAGATTTTTTTGAAAAAAGGCACATACACATGTATTCCAACGTACTACCGACACGCTATATATTTTACGTACGTACGTTAATGTCACACCACTATACTTAACTCATATTTATAAGTATATTCAGGCTTTATATCATATGATATAAGATATGGTGATGACAAATTAAATACGACACGTTAAAAGGTTTTAAACCGAAAATTGCCGTATCGGGCGAATACCGAAACTTCGCCAACGTGTCACGTACTTGCCATAAATAAATAGCCAGCCCCTATACTTCACAAATTGATGAAAATTTCGTGCACATGACAGAATATTCAGCCAAAAATACTTTCCATGTTGGCACACACAAATTAATCCACATTAAGGCCAAAATGTGAAGATTCCAAGTTTAATTTTGTCACATGGTAATGGTACCACTTTAGACCAGACAAGTGCTGAGATTTAAAGTATATATTATATATATTAGGTATAACATAATATATATAACATGTGCAAAAGTTGGAATTTAAATTAGAGAAAAATCGGGTAATCGATAAATATCGAAAATTCGGTTTTCTACGCACACAACACATGGAACGTTTTTGATACATCATGTGACACGTATCTAGACACTTTTTACATATGTTATACATCTTAAAGTGTTCTAGAAAATTAAATTAAGGGCTGATTGGAATATAACATGTGTGTATTATTAAATGTGCATTATTTTACAAAGTTAGCAAAAATAAATTTCAGCACATGTACATACATATCCAACGCCACCTACAGCTGAGATGGAGCTTATTTGGAGCCTTGTTGGAATATTGATTGGTCAAGGATCAATCATACAATGTTGGTGAATTAAAGAGAGAAGCTACAAATGGTAAGAATTCAAAATTTATCTCTCTTATATCACATGCTGAAAATTTCAGCATGCTACAACAAGCTGGCCGATTTTATGACTTAAATGTGATATAAGTTGTCATTTTTATTATGTGATTGATTGGAAGAAGAAATGGAAATGATTTGAATATTATTTAAATTAATAAAATGTGATATTCTACATATCACACATGCTGAAATTTTTTCAGCATGTGTAAAGACATGGTGTGGCCGAATGTATGGTCTTAAAAGTGTCTATATTCATTTCTCATGTGATAGGAATAATTACCATAAATTGGTGATTCATTTTATAAAGAAAAATCAAAGTAAATTGGGCATTATTTTGAATAAAATGGAATGATGCACATGCTGAATTTTCAGCATGGCAATATCATAGTATGGCCGAATTTTTGCCTTAGTTGGGAAGGATTTGATGTCTTGCAATTTATGTGATATATCTTATGATTATGGAAGTTATTTTGTGACGATTTTGGCACATTTTTAAGTATAATTCTCAGATTTTTCCAAGTCATCCATGATGACAACATTCATCCAATAAGAAGATGCCAAGTAAGCGAAGACTAAATGATCATCCAATAAGAAGATGCCAAGTAAGCAAGACCTTGTCACAATGATGTCTTACATCCTCCCAAGGACTTATAAGATAATTTTCAAGAGGGGGAGGCACCACCTAGGGGACGGCCATACACATTAAAAGGAAAGAGAAGAGAGCAAACAAAACAAGCACAAGCATTGCAAATCAAAGTGATCAAAAAGCCTAGCTCTTCTTCTTCTACATTCTCTTTCTTTCTCTCTTCTTATAAGCCTATTGTATTCATATCTTTCAATCTTGAATAGGCTTGATATAGACCACCACATATTCCATATCTTTGTAAAAGATTGATCAAGGTGTGATCAATCTTCATTCTTGCTAGGTGGTGGTGTTCGTGCAAATTGTATTCAACGTACAAGGTTTGTAAAGGGTTGGAGTTAGGTATAACTCTATCAACCCTGTGGTAAGGTGTGTTGTGTGTGTGATTAGTGTGAACCAAGGAAGGTGTTCCTTGAAGACTGGAGTAGGTTGTTTATAACCGAACCAGTATAAAAATCTTGGTGCAATTTACTTTCAGCATTTACTTTTCAGTTACTGCACAGTTTACGCTTTTTGTTCGCATTCGCAAAAATAGTAAACGATTTTCAAAAATCACAAAAATTTTCATAAATATACTCACACGTTCTAAGGTTAATTTGGCACAAGTTTCAACCCTTTTGGATAAGCATAAGTCGATCAAACATCAAAAGTTCTGAGACTAGTGCATTCTGATTTTCAGACTTGCAAAGGTTGAGACTTTGATTGTAGTTGACCTGCTTCCCAAAAGAATTTTGAAAAACTGTTTCAACCCAATTAAATATAATATGTAAGGAGTTAGTGGTCAAATTTTCAGAGAATTTGGACATACACACAAATAGGAATAAATTTTTCAAAATCGTCTACCGTTTCTGGCAGATTCGAGCAATCTGATTTTCAACGGTTTTTGAAGGGGTTAAAGGTTGAATTTGAATTTACATTTTTTAGGGGACCCTCATAACATCTGAGGCTAAGTTCTCTCAAAATTTCAGAATTTTTTGAGACCTCTAACCTGGTTTTAAAAACGTTTTAAAACTGGTTCTAAAAACAGAATCTGTTTTCAGAAGTTGAGTTGTTTAGGTTTAAACAAATTTTAAAAACCACACTTTCCGCACCACCTATTCAACCCCCCCTTCTAATGGTGCCTTGCAGATCCTACAAGTGGTATCAGAGTGCAGGTTCACTCACTTCAAAGAATCCAACGATTCAGTGAGATGGCAACCACAACCGTGCAAGAAGGAATGTCAACTATAAGGTCTCCTCTTTTCGACAGTGAGTCTTTTATTCAATAGAAATTAAGAATGAAACTCTTTCTTATGGCTATTGATATTGATCTATGGTCCATCATAGAAGACGGTCCATTTGTTCCTACTAAGATGTCAATTATTGATGGTGTCACACTAGAGGTTACAAAAACAAAACAAGAATACACTAGTGATGACAAAAAGAAGTTGAGTATGAATGCTAAAGCCATGCAACTACTATTAAACGACCTAAGTAAAAGTGAGGCTAGTTACGTGTCTAATTGTTCTAGTGCTCAAGAGATGTGGCATATTCTTGAAATGAAACATGAAGGGACTAGCCAAGTAAAGGAGTCCAAAATCAATATGCTTATGTCCACACTTGAGTCCTTTAAATTATTGCCAAATGAGTCTATTGTTGAGATGGATTTACGCTTGACTAACATTTACAATTCTCTTGAGTCTCTTGGCAAAGTCTTCACTATGCAGGAAAAGGTACAAAAGGTTTTGCGAAGCCTTCCATCCGAGTGGGACCCTAAAGTAACGGCCATAGAAGAAAGCAAAGAGACCAAATCGATTAAAATGGAAGAACTAATCGGATCACTTAAGGTATATGAAAACAAACTTGCTTTAAGACATTCTGAGTCCATTTCTAATAATGATAGGGCTATAGCATTTAAATTAAATGAATACGTCATAGATGATAGTGACATAGATTCCGATGATGAGGACTTGATCACGATGGCTAAAAGATTAAGAAAAATATTGAGAAAATCGATTAAACATAAGTCTACCTCATCTAAGGATCATAAAAATAAAAATAAAGAAATAAAGTGCTATGAATGCGGCAAACTTGGACATCTATCATATGACTGCCCTAATAAAGAAAAGCAAACAAACAAATACCCTGACAAGGATCGGAACAAGAATAGACTCGTCTCAGAACCTAAGCAAAGGAGAAGAGCCTTCAAAGCCTCCACTTGGAGTGACACATCCGACTCTGAGACTGATGATACGGAAGAACACAAGGCACAAGTATGCTTTACATCTAAAGCATCAAATGAGGTATCTTCCGACTCTGATTCCAATTCTGAATATTCTTTTGATGATTTATTTAGTCAATATTTAGAATTGCATAAGTGTTCAAAGACTCTTGCAAAAGAAAAGAAGCAATTAATTGAAGACAAGAAATTGTTAGAATCTTCTAACAAAGATCTTGTGTCTCAATTAAACGATTCAAAAGGAGAGTCGACATGCATTATAAATTCATTAAAATCTGAAATTTCATCATTGACATTCGAGAACATTGAATTGAAATCCGAGATTTCAAACTCAAAATCAAGGAATGCGGATGTAGAGAAAAAGGTGAAACAATTTGACACGTGATCTAACATGCTGCATCGTATTATCTTATCACAAAAGCATGATAGTGACAAAACGGGGTTGGGATACGTTGATACTAATGAAGTATCCATCAAACAAACTAAGTTTGTTGTGTCTAAGAAAGTAGACACCCCAAAGCCTCAAATAGCGTCTAAGATGATGCAAAAATTGCCTATTCCCTCATCACGCCCCACTTCTTCATCATATCATGCGAAATACAATTTTGTACCATATAGATATGAAAAGAAAAGAGTGATGCATACACGACATTCATTCCATCCACGCACTACTCATACAAACACAAGGACATATCAAAAACGTCGTACATATAATGCGTATAAAGGAGTTCTTGGCCAAAGGCCAGATACAGGTACATCTAAAGTATATTATGTTGCGTTCTCATCATCTTTCTCACCTTTTGGAAGACCTAGAAAGGTCACCCAAATGTGGATACCAAAAGGGACATTTTCAAAGGGTTGAATAAATAACCCTTTCGAACGCACGTTGTATGAAATGCATGATTTTTTTTCTTTACAGGCATCTTTTGATTTACTTTTCAAAATAAAGGGGGAGAGATAGCATGATTTAAGGGGGAGAGAGATATTAATTGCATAAATTAAGGGGGAGCGACTCGGAATTTAAAATTCAAGTTTTGATTTTATGCATGATTGAAGGGGGAGCGATAGGATTTAAATCATGAGTATAGATTATTTTGAAAATCATCAAAAGGGGGAGATTGTAGAGAAAAAGGGGTTTGAGTGATTTTCAAATACATGATTTAAATGTGCACAAAAATGAGCATGACATAAAACGTGCATGATAAAAACAAACGTGTGCATGATATTGCTTATTACTTGCCTTATTTAGCCCATATATAATGTTGCCGTGCTAACGAGCTATGAAGCGCTAAAGCTTACATCATATGGCAAACATTTGTTGTGTTTATACTATTTTCAGGTGCCACTATTAATGAACCAAAGTAGTTCATTAAGTGAAGTACTTAGTTTATTAAACTAAGTAGTTCATTAAAAGAAGCCACATTTGGAAAAGGCACAAAGGCAACAAAGCTAAGGAAGGAAAGTTTTCTCCTCCTCCCCTCTCAATTATACACGCCACATATACATATATTACATATATTTTCAGATTTTTTGAAAAAAGGCACATACACATGTATTCCAACGTACTACCGACACACTATATATTTTACGTACGTACGTTAACGTCACACCACTATACTTAACTCATATTTATGAGTATATTCAGGTCTTATATCATATGATATAAGATATGGTGATGACAAATTAAATACGACACGTTAAAAGGTTCTAAACCGAAAATTGCCGTATCGGACGAATACCGAAACTTCGCCAACGTGTCACGTACTTGCCATAAATAAATGGCCAGCCACTATACTTCAAAAATTGATGAAAATTTCGTGCACATGACAGAATATTCAGCAAAAAATACTTTCCATGTTGTCACACACAAATTAATCCATATTAAGGCCAAAATGTGAAGATTCCAAGTTTAATTTTGTCACATGGTAATGGTACCACTTTAGACCAGCCAAGTGCTGAGATTTAAAGTATATATTATATATATTAGGTATAACATAATATATATAACATGTGCAAAAGTTGGAATTTAAATTAGAGAAAAATCGGGTAATCGATAAATATCGAAAATTCGGTTTTCTACGCACACAACACATGGAACGTTTTTGGTACATCATGTGACACGTATCTAGACACTTTTTACATATGTTATACATCTTAAAGTATTCTAGAAAATTAAATTAAGGGCTGATTGGAATATAACATGTGTGTATTATTAAATGTGCATTATTTTACAAAGTTAGCAAAATTAAATTTCAGCACATGTACATACATATCCAACGCCACCTACAGCTGAGATGGAGCTTATTTGGAGCCTTGTTGACATATTGATTGGTCAAGGATCAATCATACAATGTTGGTGAATTAAAGAGAGAAGCTACAAATGGTAAGAATTCAAAATTTATCTCTCTTATATCATATGCTGAAAATTTCAGCATGCTACAACAAGCTGGCCGATTTTATGACTTAAATGTGATATAACTTGTCATCTTTTATTATGTGATTGATTGGAAGAAGAAATGGAAATGATTTGAATATTATTTAAATTAATAAAATGTGATATTCTACATATCACACATGCTGAAATTTTTTCAGCAAGTGTAAAGACATGGTGTGGCCGAATGTATGGTCTTAAAAGTGTCTATATTCATTTCTCATGTGATAGGAATAATTACCATAAATTGGTGATTCATTTTATATAGAAAAATCAAAGTAAATTGGGCATTATTTTGAATAAAATGGAATGATGGACATGCTGAATTTTTAGCATGGCAATATCATAGTATGGCCGAATTTTTGCCTTAGTTGGGAAGGATTTGATGTCTTGCAATTTATGTGATATATCTTATGATTTATGGAAGTTATTTTGTGATTATTTTGACACATGTTTAAGTGTAATTCTCAGATTTTTCCAAGTCATCCATGATGACAACATTCATCCAATAAGAAGATGCCAAGTAAGCGAAGACTAAATGATCATCCAATAAGAAGATGCCAAGTAAGCAAGACCTTGTCACAATGATGTCTTACATCCTCCCAAGGACTTATAAGATAATTTTCAAGAGGGGGAGGCACCACCTAGGGGACGGCCATACACATTAAAAGGAAAGAGAAGAGAGCAAACAAAACAAGCACAAGCATTGCAAATCAAAGTGATCAAAAAGCCTAGCTCTTCTTCTTCTACATTCTCTTTCTTTCTCTCTTCTTGTAAGCCTATTGTATTCATATCTTTCAATCTTGAATAGGCTTGATATAGACCACCACATATTCCATATCTTTGTAAAAGATTGATCAAGGTGTGATCAATCTTCATTCTTGCTAGGTGGTGGTGTTCGTGCAAATTGTATTCACCGTACAAGGTTTGTAAAGGGTTGGAGTTAGGTATAACTCTATCAACCCTGTGGTAAGGTGTGTTGTGTGTGTGATTAGTGTGAACCAAGGAAGGTGTTCCTTGAAGACTGGAGTAGGTTGTTTATAACCGAACCAGTATAAAAATCTTGGTGCAATTTACTTTCAGCATTTACTTTTCAGTTACTGCACAGTTTACGCTTTTTGTTCGCATTCGCAAAAATAGTAAACGATTTTCAAAAATCACAAAAATTTTCATAAATATACTCACACGTTCTAAGGTTAATTTGGCACAAGTTTCAACCCTTTTGGATAAGCATAAGTCGATCAAACATCAAAAGTTCTGAGACTAGTGCATTCTGATTTTCAGACTTGCAAAGGTTGAGACTTTGATTGTAGTTGACCTACTTCCGAAAAGAATTTTGCAAAACTGTTTCAACCCAATTAAATATAGTATAGAAGGAGTTAGTGGTCAAATTTTCAGAGCATTTGGACATACACACAAATAGGAATAAAATTTTCAAAACCGTCTACCGTTTCTGGCAGATTCGAGCAATCTGATTTTCAACGGTTTTTGAAGGGGTTAAAGGTTGAATTTTAATTTGAAATTTTTAGGGGACCCTCATAACATCTGAGGATAAGTTCTCTAAAAATTTCAGAATTTTTTGAGACCTCTAACCTAGTTTTAAAAACATTTTAAAACTGGTTCTAAAAACAGAATCTGTTTTCAGAAGTTGAGTTGTTTAGGTTGAAACAAATTTTAAAAACCACATTTTCCGCACCACCTATTCAACCCCCCTTCTAGTGGTGCCTTGCAGATCCTACATAAGACACCACGAGTAGGAAAATATTCGGCCCATACACCTAAGATCCTTCCATAATTGGTCCCGCATCGAATCAGTTGGCGATGCATAGATCAATGTCAAAATCCATTCAATTCGGCCTGCTTTCAATATTGCTAAATTGATATACTGCCCTGAAAAATTAATTACCTCGACGCTCACCACAAGCGCATTCCAAAAACACCACAAACCCCCTGAGAAGCCTACAACCTCAACTGCGATAAATTTTGTGAAGTGAAAGTTTCGCAAAATGCGTCGACCCTTCATGCTGGGAACCCGGGGCTCCATGAGAAACAAAATATCCGGACAATGACAGCGAATAATATCTCGCAAACATAGATAAAAATTAGGGGATAGGGCTCCCCTACAATTCTATGAAACAATATTCATTGGTTACCTTGTGGTGGAGCCACCTCCATACTGACCTCTTCGCCACCCTCATGCATATGCATACTATGGTCATTAGCCTCACCATCAGTCACCAGACTTCCCCCTTGTCCAGTGGGCGGTATGACCCCAGGACAAAATGCAGGCTCCGAAGCAACATCTGGCGGATTCTCCTTCGGCTGCCACTCCAGCCCTGTCGTCCTGTGTCCAAAGTTGAAAGACGTAGGCACCTCATCGCAAGCCCCTCTCTGCAGTATGATAGGTTGTCCATGTACATTTGTCACATCCTGCAAATGCATGCGTCCCCCTGCATAGTCCACATCCCCTTTTCTCCCAATATCAGTAGCAATGCTAACCGACCGCGCCCCAGTAGGTTATTTCGGCTGCACCCTCACGCGGACACTACTCTTCATGGGCAATCCTTTCTGTTGTTTACTTCTATTATCTCCCGCTTGAGTCTTGGCATGAGATGTAAATTGAGCCTCAGTGCTTAAAGCAGGGAACTCAGCCATGCGCCCTCGAAGTGTTGAGAAATCATGGTTTGAATGATTTACAAGTGCATGATTTATATGTTACATAATTACATGATCTAAATGTTATGAGATTTCAAAATGCATATGCCTATATCTATCACTGTTGTACTAACAAGCCATGAAGCGTTAAGGCTTAAATCATATGGCAAACATTGTTGTATTTATTCTCAGGTGATATACACGGCATACATACAACTCTTGGATATGGTATATATATATTTCTTGGATATCTCGACACACGGCGTATATATTTCTTGGATAGCTCGACATATATCTTATGGACACACGTCATATATATCTTGGATATACACTCTAAACATATATCTTATGGATACTCATGACATATATATTTCTTGGAGTCTCACGGCATATACATATATCTCATGGATATACATACGACATATATTCTATCTCAGACGACAAGCTACATTATTCGATCTCGACATTTCG